>CM048038.1:11872140-12472140 GCA_026259375.1 Verasper variegatus
TTACAATTTCACCATTTTACCGTTCGTGACCTTGTGATTTTGTTTTGATTGTCATTTTCAACTTTTGTATTTCTTTTAGATTTTGCTATTTTTCATGTATTAATTCACTCTGTGCACATTCACATGTGCTCTGCCGTCTGTCTGTCTTGATATAACTTTTTTTTCTTGTTGGTATTTTCGACATTTTGACAATTTCATTTAACGGCTTCAGTTTCAAAGTGCTGGCATTAACTGTTACACTGTCATGTTAGGCTAACTTGCCCTGCCATGGAAAGTTAATGCATGCTGTGAAGAAGGCCTATTGTTAAGCACTCTGTGCTTATCTTTCTGGATATTATTCCTGATTATAATGGTAAAGAGAAAAAGAAAAGGGAGAGAAGGAGATTAGTGCCTCTGCCATTATCATCATCATAACAATAATAATCATCATAACATACTTTATTCGTTGCTTGTAAAGATTGTTTCCTGGGAGCTTCATGTTGTTTGAAAATTCCTGTTGTTGTGCATGTTAAAATATTGGAAATGATGTGACCTCACAATATGACGGAAGGCATGTGAGTGTGTATTATAAACATAATGCACTATTCAACATTCAGCTTTACCACCAGGAGAGATTCCTCCCCTGTGCTGATATTAATCAAACTTCAGCAATGAGGCTTTTTGACTCAGAAAAGAAAAAAAGGGATTTTATGGATGTAAACCATCTTTGACAGTATTTTCATTCCTGCACTGAGAGTAAGAAGCGTAAGTAAACAGCGATCAGGAGTGTGTGCAAGTGAAGAGTTTCTGTGCAGTTAGTTTAACGACCACAAACATGATGAAAGAGGCTTGAAAAGCTTCTGCTGAAAAAGCTAAAATAAAGTCAGATGTTGGGTTTTTTTCTTTCTCAGTAATGATTTACAAGCCTATACCTCCCCACCGCGCTCTGGGCAAAGTTATTTTCTGTGCGCACTTTGACCCTCGCTGAGGCAGCAATATTCAGAGCAAAAAATATATAGGCAGAGGATTGACCTCCTCAAGGCCCTGTATGTAAATTCTCTAAAGCATTAGGAGTTTGAAATCCATTAAAGTGGAATGTGAAAAGGAAACATGTGACCATTTGAAGAGCATTAAAACTGTTGCTCCCTGCTTATATAACCTCCATCATACTGCACTGTGATATCAGGAGGAAACAATGCAACGATTTGGTGTCGCTCCGTCTTCAAAGAGAATGCGTTCATTCTCAGACAGATCGAATAACACGGAGGAATCTCTTGTTTGCTCCCATTATAAACAAACCATAAAAATCATGCAGCACAAAGATGCATCTCAGGCCATCAGGGGAAACACTATCCCCCAACACTGTTAAGATATGTAAATATTGTGATGTTGGAAACTGGCAAAAAAGCTCATGTCAAACATTGTTTTGAGCAGAATGTGATGTGGATCGCAGCTTGTATTATGGGATGTTGGTTATTTCCTCCCCTGTTCTCTCTGATATCTACAATTGTATGCAGCACATAGAGTTGTAAAGCACATAGAGCTTTTTCTACATTCGATCCCTGAATGCTGAAATAAAACTACAGAATTAAATACCTCTTAACACATTAAGTAGACAGCAAGATGGTCCTTGGCCGACATTATTGTGTTTAACTCAGCCCGACATAATGTGGCCTTGGCCTACACGTGCAAACCCCCAGTAATGGGCAGGATAACCCCTACCTTCTTGGCTTCCCCCCCCCCCGATTGTGAGTCCTGAGTGAGAGCAATAAAACCGGCCCAATAAAGTGGCCCTTGGCTTCTCTGTTTCTCTTTCTCCTGCAGCTTATTATCTTCTACTTTGAGTCTGTCTGTCTGTCTATCTATCTATCTATCTATCTATCTATCTATCTATATATCTATCTTGTCTTATGACTTATGACATGACCAACCAGATGGTTTACATTTACCCATTTAATCCCATCGTGGGAATATCATACAGAATAAGAAGTTTTCCACTGCTCACTTACATGCACATACTGTAGCTGAAGTTTTTACAGTGAGATTTACAGTGAAAGAGCAGACAGAGGTTTTCAGTGCTTTGCTAAATGATACTTCTGCAGCAAACGAGCTGCCTCAGGGATCAAACCTCACTTCTTACAGATACACAGCAGTTTGTCAAAACACTGGTCCACACAGTTATGTTATAGAAAAGAGCTCTAGAATACATTTATGTTGGGCATATGATTTCAAAATGTCACACCAGGACTCAAAAGTTGAATAATAATAATAAAAATAATACTAACACCCATCATTGCAACATAGGTTATACAAAAAAAGTGATATGAGACTTTATTGATCCCGAGGGAAATTCTTGTCCCAGCTTGCTCCAAGATTAAAGTAACACAATATACAATAGAGTACAGTAGAATAAAATATTAATGATAAAATATAAAATGTAAGTGTAAAACCAGTGCCTAATAGAAATAACAATGGAAATAAAAACAAAAGGTGAGACCTGTACACTTATAATAAAGAGTAACTAATATGGAATATTGCACATGATACTAAACATAATCTGATGCTTAACGCGATAATATTGCAGATGAATATTAATATTAGTAGTAATATTAATAGTTAAAGGTAATACCAAGGTTAAAGTCAGGCCAAGGTCTTAGAGACGCCTTAAGTAATACAAAATTTGAGTAAATCCATGAGAAATAGGACAACTAAATATTTAGCAGGATAATACAATAAGATTTGTTCCATCGACTAGTGCAGTTACAACAAATAGGAAGCTATAGGGATATTGGCCTATATAATAATTATATAGAGATTTTATAAAGATATATATTTTATTAATAATCCATTCTACTACAGTCTAGTATTTTCTTACGTTGTCGTCCCCTTTTCCGTCGGTAGATGGCAGACTTGAATGAACAATTTTTGCAGGAGTGGAGGAGCGCGCCTGGTGCTCCCGGGAGCGCGCAGCCTCCTCCCCCCCCTGCCTGCATCTCTTGGATATTCCGCTCCCGTGCGTCGTCGCGCCGCCGCGCAGGGCCGTGTCCGGGTGAAGAGTTCACGGTGCGGGCTCCTCGGCGGATGATGCGGGGCCCATGTCAGAGTCTAATTTCATTTCACAGGCGTGCGTGGTGAGAGCGACATGTTACATTACTGGAAGCAGCAGCAGCGAGGGGACCCAAAGAAAGCACCAATAAACAAAAGTAACGGGCACTCTCTCATCTATAACTATTAGGAACACTTAACCTTATGTCAGGTTATGGTTATATATAAATCCACCCGCCATTTACTGAGACGTTTTATTGAGAGGGTAGATACTGAATCATCCATATTAGATTTTAAAAATAACAGATATTTTATTGAGCCTATTTGCATCCTTTACTGTCCACTGCAACTTATGATAAACTCAAACACAAACACACAAACACACACACACACACACACACACACATAGTATAATGCACCGAGTTACTCCACTGCTTATGATACTGGTGATGAACTGTCCTTAAAAACTAATTCTAATGCACTGTATATTCTTCACGTTCCTTTTGAAGACACACACCTACACACACACACTTTGGATCTCTTACTCGCTTTCTCATACACTTGTGTACAACCCTCCCAACACACAAACTGTCCTTAAAATCGAATTCTAATCCATCGTATCTTTCCTGGTTACTTACTTAACACACACACACACACACACACACACACTCACACACACACACACACACACACACACACACACACACACACACACACACACACACACACACAATGACACACAGACAACACACAGACAACACACAGTAAAATGTTATAGTGGAGTAATGTGGTTACTCAACTGTTAATGATACTGTTGATCAACTGCCCTTAAAAGCTCTATTCCCTATTTCTTCCAGGGAGAAAAACTGGATTATGTTCCTGTAACACACACACACACACACACACACACACACACACACACACACACACACACACAGATTTCTTGTAGACACATGCACATGCACAACATACGCCTCAACTCTCTCCCTCGCTTTCTTTCTCATAGACACCATGTGCAACCTTCCAAGCACACACACACACACACCGACACACACACAAATCGCACCACAGAGTCAGATGCAAACAGGCTTTGCTGTGTCCTTCAGTGCATAGATGCACTTGAATGATAATGGCCAGCAGGGAGCACTCTGTGTAATCATAACGACCCTATCTCCTATGACTTATATCAGGATTGGTCCCAATGAATCATGTCTCAGCATCATATACATACATTTAGAATGATAAAGTCCACTCTCTGAGTTGCAATAGAGGTGTTTTCTTGTGGGGTGGAAAATGGGCAAAAATTGCCTCAGAGAAGAGCAGTCGTGGTCATTGCACTTGTAGTTTGTTATGCATGAGAAGAAGCTACATATTGGTTGAATTTCCTGTAGTCAGGTAGATATCTCTGTTTTCATTACAATATGTTTCGGCAGAGACGAAAAAGCATACGCAACAAACCGAGGGATTTGTGTGAAAGGGAGTTTAGACCAAAATATTTGCAATTGGGATAAAAATCCAAAGGGAAGGTTTATACCCCACTTTCATTAGTAGCCTAGATTAATTTATATTCTATTAATCTCCCTTGAAATATAAATGTCTTGCTTTGAACAAATTAGAAAAATAATTAGAGCAGAGTTTAGAGGGAAAAGTTGTTTGAGTCTTTCCCTGCGGACCCTTGATACATTCTTCCCCTATATGTAAACCCTCCACTAATAAGAAACAAAACATTTTTAGACATTCAAGTTGCAGCTATAACACGTTTTTCTTCCCAGCAGTACGATATAACATGCTTACTTCCTAACCAAGTTTTGCAGCCACAGAAGTCAGATCTTCATGTTCAGTGTGAGACTCTGCTGTTCCCCACTTAGTCCAGTAGTTGGCAGCAGAGGACTAAAAGCTGTGAGTCATGGCTGCATGTGGAAACTCACTCATCCCTCCTCTCCTGCCATCACCGCCTGCATTTTCATCTCTTTTGGCATTTTAAAAATATGCTACTAACTTGCATATTTTCTTTAAGCAAGCAATTTATTTGAGGGAATGTCTGACACATTATTCTGAAGGAATTATTGTGATGCACTTTTATAAATGATGTAGCAACTGAGCATAAGAAAAAAACAACATGATGTGGAATGTGAGGTTTTACTTAACCACCTGCACATTGTTTGGATATAAACCTCTTCTCCTCTTCTTTTGCACTGATCGGGCTTTTTAATACACAAACACACATGCACACATGCACGCACACATGCACACAAACACACACATACACACACGCACACAGAAAGGAAGAGGAGAAAGAGACAGACACTAGAGGCTGTGCTGTATGTGTCACCAGTCTGACCCAGACTGCACTTCCTGCTCAGCAGACAACTATCGTCCTATAGTGTCACACACACACACACACACACACACATTGGTAAGAGAGCCGACACCAGATGGAGGTGCTGACATAGACAGAGCTGATAACGGGGTTACCCTCATCATTCCCACTTACACCCTAACGACTGTGGGCCTCACACACACACTCACACACACACACACAGACACACACACACACACACACACACACACGTACGTTAAAACTAAGTGTGTAATCTGGTCATCTGCCCCTGCTCGCGTCAGACTCCTGTCCCCTTATCAGCACCTCTTTGCCCCAGAGCTGTAATGCTCAGCCTCCTGAGAGAGACACAGAGACACAGGGACACAGGGAGTGTGTGTCTGTGCTCGTACAGTGCATGTTTGCGTGGTGAAAAGTGGAGTTGTGTGGACACCTATGGTGACGGGATCGAGGCTCGTAGGAAGCGTGGAAAAGATAGTGCGGGTGCAGAGGGCAGCAGACAGACACTCAGCCTGGGAAGGGAGACGCTGTGAGAGAGGATGGCGAGGGAACCTGCAGAGGATGTGTGGTCTGATTACTGAGAGGTGAAAGCGTTGCCAGCCAGATGTGCTACACCTCTGTATCTCTCCCTCACATTTCTGCTGTGGTTTTGCTCTAATTCTGTCACCCTCTTCTCACTAGCTTTGACTTCTGGCCCTTTTGCTCAGCTCTGCATCCTTCCTGCTGCAGGGCCCTCTCATTCCTTCATTCCCTTTTAGAGTCACTCGTCTCTGTTTCCATCCCATCTCGATAACGACCTGCAGATTTAAAGAGCAGAGCAGCTATACTTTTTCCTGTTGAGGAAAGGGAAGATATAAGTTGCACGAGAATGTTCTGTGTACATCTTTGTCTTTCTTTTTCCCCTCTTCTTCCACTTCTTTTAGTTCCCCTCTTCCCTTCACCACCTCCACCTCCCGCCTCTCCCCGACCATTTAGCTCTAACAAGTGCCCTCATAGTTAATGAAATTTCCCTGTCTCTGCTCAAATTTCTGCAATTAATCTTACTGTCCCTTCTCCCACTTCTCATCCTCTCACCTCTCTTAATAACATCCCCTCCTCTCCTCTCCTTAGAGAAACTAGAATCCCTGCCTGCACCTCTCCTTGCCGACCTCCTTCTCCCATCTCTTTGCCTTCTCACCCCCCTCCTTCTTTTTTAATTTCCCTGCATGTAATCATATGCACAAGAGGAAGAGGACAAGAGGGAGGAGAAGGGGCTCAGCCAACATTTGCCTAAGGCTCCGCAGCCTGGATCGATAAGTGGTCTTAAGTTTATCTGATTTTTATCAGCGGAGCCGACAGGGGGGCAGGTCGATGGGCTGTGCCCGCGTCAAGTTGACCTTTTCAGGGACGACGGCGAGAGAGCTCCCCCCGGGACCCCCACGGTCCCCTGTCACTGTCTGACTGGCACAAGTCTGTTGGGCTCAACGACAAAGTCTGCGGAGACGTCTATATCAGCGCCCGGTGCGGCTGACAGGGCCTGGCTGTTGTATTTATAAACTGTCCTTTGGCCGTGACACTTTGCCAATGATCGGGCCCTAATTTATGCAGGAAAATCTCCTCGGTGCAAAAATGAAAGCTAATAGAGTCATTAGCCACTAATTCGAGTCGGGATACCTTGTATAAATTGGCTTACTTTGTAAAGCCCTCTCCCGATAATGCCCCCCAACCCCACCACCCTCCCCCTGTGTCACTCTCTCTTCCATCTCTCACCCTCACCATAGCATAACATCATACACTCTGAGCACACACCTTACTTTAGTGCCTGAATGGTTGATGGTGTGTGTTTGTTTAATAGTGTGTGAGGCAAGTTAGCTAATGTGTGTGTGTGTGTGTGTGTGTGTGTGTGTGTGTGTGTGTGTGTGTGTGTGCGTGCGTGTGTGTGTGTGTGTGTGTATGTGTGTGTGTGTGTGCGTGTGATTTCCATCTCTGTGGCTGTGGTTCATAAAATAAATGTACTCAATGTACCAGAGATGTTTCACAAAAAAAAAATTAGTCTGTGGGTGTGTTTGTGTCAGAGCATGTGTGTCTATGTGTGCTGCCGTCTTGCCGTCCGTGCCCGGCGCTGTTAGTGCTGATGTGTTATTGTGCCGCCTGATGGCTAATTATGACATTAAATGTTTATGAGCATTGATCAGCGATAGCCCCAAAGTGAGAGCCATTTCATATCCTCGCCGGCCACTGCTTAACGGCATACTGATGGATGCACAATGATCTCCAATACGATGCAACAGGGAGACCTGCACACGCTGCATATAAACACAAGCACACATTCAAACACACACACAAATACATACAAAGATGCACACGTGCATGCTCTCACAGTCATCCACACACATTAGAGCAGTCATTGTGGCCATTAGCTTCATTTGAACACTTGTAATATTGTTGTAATGGAGTTTTAGACTGCATGGAGCAGGGCAGTGAAAATGAAAGTGTGCAGAACACTTGGTGAAGAGTGAAATTCACCCTGTTCATAAGTGTTAGTTACACAAGCTTCCTGGATGAACTCTGATTGGTCACAGTTGATTTAAAACATTACGCGATTGGTTACACTTATTCCATCCACATCTAAAGCTCAACTCTTTAATAGCACTAATTTCAGAGTGAGACTGGTGAGTTAATGGATTCTATACATGTTTATTAACTGCATATGAAATAGGGAAGGAAGGTAAAGATAGGAAGACATCACTTTTAAAGTGTTCTTGTGTGTCAGTTTCCTCAGTTGGATGGGATCTTATACAAATGAAGGGGTGCCAGATAAGTGTGTGTAACTTTCCTGCAGGATTTAGGACCCTTTTACCTTTTCATTTAAGATGCTTTCAGACATGCACTGAACGTGCACTGAACGTGCACTGAACGTGCACTGAACCGATAATTTCCAGCAAAGGGATGTGAGAACGCAAATGTCCGTTTCAGAGGCTCCAGACATTCTCCATTTCCTGCCAGCCCTGTAGTAAAAGCGAGTGGGTGTGTTAATGACAATTTTTACGTGCGACGTATACAAAAAAACAAAACTAAAATCATCTCAGGGTGAAAAGGAGGTGTCTTTCACATAGAAGACGACGAAGATGTCAACTTGGAAAGAAAATTTGATTCAGTAGCTTTTGATGATAAGTGCCGATGCCAGAATCAACATCCCGAAAACAAACTCAGCAGTGGAATTTATGTTTTGTCCTGCCTCCTGCAACCTGCGTTACCCCTCGACTGAACGCTCTGGAGATTTGGTATTGTTGTTATGAACGAGTCTGACAAGAGAATCTCCTGCTGCATTCTTCATATGTGAAAGGCAAAGTCAGGATAAATTCCGGACCCTAGTGTCCGGACATCTTCCAGAGATCATATCTAAAAATGGCTTTAGGGTTATTTTTCCTAACCGCATCTACAAATCAAGAATTGTAGTTAAATAGCCTTAATGAACATTTTACCTTGTTGCAGAATCTTCCAATTTTCCTATTGTATGGTGCTTGTGTTTGCCTGCATCATTTTTGTGTTTTTGCTTGGTTTTGTTCCACCAGAGGTGTTTTATGGATATGGCATAAGAACAGGAGTAAACTTTAGCCACACATATCAGGGCATGGACTGCAACAACAGCTTCTCCGGGGGTTATTTGGAATCCAGCAGACTGTATGCAGAAATGCATATTCTTCTGCAAATGAATATGGCCTGTGGTGGAATGCTGTGGCAGCGGTGGGGAGCTCCCAGGTGTGGGTATGTCTGTAGGCCTGTACAGCCGGGCATAGCTGGAAAAAAAACTCGCACACTCAGCAAAGTTCTTCCCAGGGTAAAAAAAAGTTGTGAAAAAAGAAAACCTGTGATTCTGACTCATTGTGTTACACTTTCAAATCTTCAGCAGAGACAGGGGGGTGATTAAAAAAAAGGATCAGAAGAGCATGCATTGGGATTTTCAGACATGCAATCCTTAGTGTTATACTTCATTAGCAGAATCAGCTGGTGTGGTGTCCAATGGCATCAAATTTAAGGTTCGCTACCAAGCTGGCCCAGAGAGCCCATACATCAGCCTATTTATGATGTGAGTTATGGGAAATCTGAACAGGCTTTCCATTTGAGTTAGTGTGAAGTTAATGTCTAATGCCAGGTATGACACATGCAAGAAGCTCATGGAGGAGGAGCACGCCAGCTTTTAAGGAGAGGATCCAAAATGACTTCATGTTTTCACTGGAAGAGCTCGCGGTCCTGACGGCAGGTCCAGGAAACATCCCGCACACCCGGCAACAGCAGGCGGCAGATGGAAAAGACACCGTGCAATCACAAACTCTTTTTCCAAGTAATCTGGGAGGCACATCTGGGAATAGGATCACAGACTTAACTCTCCATTAAGATTGTTAATCATCTATGTTATCAAAAAATGTGAAAGACTGAAACAATTGTGTTCGGCTCATGAGACGAGCCACTCAGATGTTCATTAATCTGATTGTCTCAATAAGAAATCATCCCGAAACTTCTGGAAAACACTTTGACTTTTTCATGTGCAGGCATCTGCTTTCTGCTCATGGAAAACATTTGCTTTCATATGTTGAAAGATATAAAAAATGAATACTTAAAGCAAAACATAGCTCACCTCCCCGCACGCCCAAAATACTAACATGCAAACAAACTTTTTATGCGAGTTCGAGGAACATAGAATTAAATAATTAAGACAATCCAGTTACTTAATTAATTATTTCATTAATCATGTGCTCACAAATTTCCTTCCCCTCCATTCGTCATGCAGCTCAATGGCTTCATTACAGATCAATGGGGAGCTGTCCCCATCAAGAGTCGCACTGTCATCTTCTAGATTAATCAAGATGTTGCCTGCATGCGGAATGGGCCATCGCTATGGTAACCAGCATGTAACACTGGGAGCAATCGGAGCGTGTTGAGAGATGACACAGTGACTGAATGTTTGCATGAGCTAACTGGTTTAAATCAAACGTAAGTACACATTCCTCTGGGTTTTTTCGGTGAATGGGTGCTTCAGAGGAAAATGACAAAACTAAAAACATGGTCCAAAGAGTCCCCACACCTCTCCACTAGGTGGATATACATACGGAAAAGACGTGGCACTGAATGCCCTCTGTATATCATGTGTCAAACTGTGGAGAGCAAACTGTATAATATGTATTCAGGGTTTTTGTAGCCGAGGGAAAGCTTTAAGAGAGGAAAAGGTGAGCAGGCTCCAACAAATGTTTGCCACTAAGACTTGGACGTGACACAGCATTCCTGACTGCGGCGAGAAAATTGCTCCGGGAGTGAAGAATGAGAGTTTGCTGTGGATATTGGCAAAAAAGAAATACATTTCAAATTCCACTCATTTGATATCATTGACAGTGGTGAGGGCTTGCAATTCGGCCATTCAAGAGCAGTAAAGCTAAAGCCACAATGTGGGTAGGATTTGCTGTCAACAGCTTGAACATCAACAACCTCAGACATCAGTTTCATCTTTTACATGTAAAAGACCATTAAAAATGTATTTGAAATGTTTTTTTCTCACTGCTGTGTTTATGTGCAGTACATATTTGGAGAAAATCATTTTAAGGCATAACCCCAACAATTGAAGATATAATATGTAACAATTCACTATTGAAATGTCTAAAACAACTAGACCTATGTTATATGTTTTGTTGACTTTGTACTCACAATATCCCAATTGTTTCCAACAAAGTTCAACGCCCATGCAGAGAAATCCACAGTTTTAATTTCAATTTTGGTCACCTATTTATTGAGTCATATCCACTTTAAATGTGTCTCCGCCCGTCTGCTATACCTTCCAGGGCAGACGGCGTGTGATGAAGGAAAATCCCACTGCCAGCCAGTCAGCCGGTCCCTCAGCTGTTCTTCCACTGTTTGTATTGGTCACTCATAATGGATCAAAAGGATTCTTTGTCGTTTGCAATGTGAATAAAACTTAAATACCTCACCTCATCCGTGAGCGTCATTTGCGCCTGTGTCTCATCGGGTGGATTTTCCTCCGGTGAAGACAACTCCCATGATCCCACGCTGCTTCACGACATCATCAAACTAGGTTTTCTGATTCAGAGACCCCTGTGTGGCTGAGGTTATATACATTGTTATAATTGTTTGTTTAAAGAAAGGATTTTTTTAAAAAATAAATTCACAGCCATCCAACATCCAAAGAGAAAACTATCAAAATGAAAAATACAACAAATGCATTAATCCGTGAATCACAGCAGCAGTACTTTAAGGTAAGGGGTGCAATTCACTTTCTCTCGACAGGAAACTAAACTACCTCTGCTACTATTGAGTTCAGCAAGTTCATGCCTGCTCTCTGGGTTGTTCAAAGCCTGTTAGCATTTCAAAGCTACATTTGACAACCACTGTTAAGAGAGAAAGCTACAAAGCATGTAAAAGTTAAAAGCACTGATAGGATAAAGGTTCCTCAGCTGAATTCTGGATAAAAATCCAAATGAATAAATGTATTTCATGCTTTAGCCCTGCCTGCGTCTACAATAGACATCTGGTCCGAAGCAAAAGATGAAGCTGAGCATTCGTAATTCAAAATGCTGGATGAATGTTTGAGCGTAAATGTCCATGAGCATGCATGAAACATTTTAGTGTGTTTCCATGTTTGAAAGAGTGTGTGTGTGTGTGTCTCAGACGAGAACAAACAGAGGAGCTGCAAGTTGAGAGAGGAGACAAGCGAAGGTAGCCGAGAGAGAGGGAGAGATCTTCCCTGTTTAAGTCTAAATTCCTCGTTTATTTGTTTGATTAATTCGCACAACGACGCGCTGTAACCCTGTTCTGTCACACATCTCCTTCACTGGGGTTTATTTTAGCAGGGCGGTAAGTGGCCCCATAATGTCACCGTAATACTGGGTCAGGCTTTTCCGAATGGAGGGATGGGACTAGGGGGGGAGAAAAGAGAAAACGGGAGGATGAGAACGTGTGAGATGGGAGGAGGAGGAGGAGGAGGAGGAAAACGTCCCTCGTTCATCTTCCGAAAGTGAGTGTTAAAATAACACCTGGCCTGACTGGATTCACTGTGGGTGTGCTGGAAGGATCTGCACATCAGGCTAACAGGAACTGTCAGTGGAGGTGCGTGCGCACACACACACACACACACACACACACACACACACACACACACACACACACACACACACACACAAACACGAACACATACACATACACAAACAAAGAGAAGCCAGAGCAAAAGCTAGACTTTTAATGTGAAAAATTCATATTGCTTGAACCTGCAAGACTTCATCTGTCAATATCCTGGGGAGTCTGAACCTCTTGGTGTGAATGCAAATGGTCCAAATTAACCATTTCATAGGGCCGTGTGTGTGTGTGCATGCATATATTTTTGCGTGTGTGTGTGTCTCTCTGAGGTAGCCATGACAGCGAGGTAGATGGTAGAATTTAGAGGGATAGAGGGGGAGACATCTTGCATATTCAACACTCTGTCGCCCGGCTGTCATCGGCCAACTGAGCGGCGAGGAGATAGGGAACTAGTCAAATTACCGGCCATGCTCGATTCTGTCTCCCGCACTGACACGTCTGTCAGAGATGGGATTTAATCTCTTAATAACGAACCAGGCTGGGGATGTTTTTTTTTCTTTTTCCATCCCTCCCTCCTCCTCTAACACTTTCCCTTTTGACCGTCTTCTGATCACATCTGTTCATGCTGACAAATCACACGCATCTCCCAAAGAGAAATATCAAAGTCTGAATATGTTATATTCCCCTCTCTCTCTCTCTCTATCTCTTTCTCTGTATCTCTCTCTCCCTCCATCTCTCCGTCTCTAATACAAGCTGTCGTGCTAGATCATGATTGATCAGGGCCTTAGTGGCCAACGCCAGCTCTCCCTCTCCCAGTGCGGAAATGAATGGGGATCAGATGTGCTCCAGCTATGAAGTTGGAAGCTGAGTTATTGGTGACACGAGCTACAGAGAGGGAAAAGACGGAAAGATGAAAACGAGCATGAGGCAGATGAAACGAGATGAACGTCTGCTCTGGGATGTATCCACTCTTAGAAGTTCTGTGATTTCCGGGAGGATTTAAGAAACACTTGAATTCATAATGCCTGTGATACGACAGCAGTACTTACTCACTTCACTCTCAATTTATGTTTCTGCATATGCTTAAATTCGAACCTTTATACATAGTGCAGATGACAGACACTCCTTTGCTGGAGGTGCTTTTAATTATGGAAATCAAATATGTAACTTTGTACCATTTAGACCAGTGATGCATCAATGGGCTGGTGGACCGCCCCAAAGTTTCCAGTCCAGTTTCTTAATTGGCCATGTGTGCCTGTCAGTCGAGGTACAAGCAATAGTGTGCAGCGTACGTGTTCCAGGAATGGGCTCATTAGGCCAACCCAAGTATTTCCCAACCCCCTTCTGAGCTGGTCCCAACCGTAAAGTCCTTTTCAGACTTGAACCCCCGATCCAAACTTTGTACAGACTTCTCCTTGTATACATATGAAGACGGCAGTAGGAGATTCTCCAGGCATTTCAGCATGTCAACAGCAACAGTAAATTTCCCTGGAGTGTTCAGGTGAGGGGGGGGGGGGGGCAGCATGCAGGAGGAAGGACATAACATATGAATTTCGCTGCGGAGATCGCATGTTTGTGTTTAAGTGCATCACGCTGTCTCAGCAAAAAGTTGTTGTATCTCGTCGTATTTCCAAGTTGACATCTTTTGTCAGTGTCTCTTCATCTGAGATATTTGTGTTCTTTTTTGATTTTGATTTCAAGAGATTATCCAGAGTGATGACTACTACTGAGCCATCTACAGTAATTCCTTCAGAATAGAGAGACTGTCCAAAAGTGTGGGACATTTTCCATGTTTGTACGATTCCATCACATTCCTTCACCCCGTTCTTTTAAGTGTGGCACTTAACAGCAGGTACCTCTTAAAATTGACACTTTCCAAATGTTCTCTTATTTGGCATACCCAAATGAGTAAGCTTAACATAAAAGAAGAAATGTGAGGCCAAATTGGATGTATGAGACATTATTTAAAAGATAACATCCTCTAGTTTCTGAAAATATGCTCATTTAGCTCCAAAGGTATTTCTAGTCCTTGAAATCAAATTTGAATAATAATTAAAGAAGTTATACTGTATGCATGAATCATGAAAATCCCCACATCCAGGCCTCCCCTTACAGGAAATAAGGAATTTTACGATTGTGTGGTCAGTGATGTCCCCAAATATATCCTGAGCATTTTCATATTGTGTCAAAGCCAATTGCTTTACCCACGTGTGAAAATATAGTGAAGCATTCTGATGTCTATCGATCTATAAACCCTACACCTTTTTTCTCTTGTGGTGCGTTCGGCTTTATGCTGTGCTGCAGCGTTTCTGCTGCCGAGAGTAAGACATACACGACTTTTATGCAGGTCAATACCTTTGACTCAGAAGTGCCCGAGTCTGATTGCTTACTATCATCAGAAAGGGCAAACGGCTGTCGAGAATGATTGACAATGCCAATACCCAATAACAGCGCATGCTACGACCAGCAGAAAGGTGTCATTGGCTTTTTGAATATATGTTTTTCAGCTGCCACATAATTTTGACTTGACCTGGAAAGTTTAGTGCTTGTGTTGCACTTATTTCTGGTAACGTCACAGTGTTCACAGACACATCAGAACTTACTTAAGTGATGAAATTGTATATCAACCAATTCATAAAGCGTTGCTCCAAGTTGAAATTAATCATGGTTTTACCTGATAGGTGATAAATTGAAGTGCAGTTTTGTGCATGTTAGGCAGGGGTTTGTTATTTAATGACTTCTTCAAATCACAGCCCCTCCCCTTTATACCTGCTCGGTGTGAAATCGTCACGTGATTGGTGCTGTCGTTCCATAGCTTTACCTTGAATGGTCCACACCTCTCACCCTGAGAGTTGCAGCCCAACCCCCCCCCCCCCCCCCCCCAGCCCCCTTGTTCCCGCATGGCAGTCACTACGACAGTTGTAACACTGGTGATTAATGCCCCAGGAAATTAGAGTGTTGCCAGGGACGATGTGGGGAGGTTGTAACTTCCTGTGTTCCACCGGGGGCCTGAATGCTTTGGTGTCCGACATCGAGCCTTTAGCTAATTAGCTAAATCAGCTCGCTGGGGCTTAATTAGAAGCAGTTTGCAGACACGCCCGTGTCCAGGGGCTCTTTAATTACCACCAGGTTCGTTAGGAGAGAACGGCCTTGAGCTCTAATTAACTGGCTTCGTGCGCTCATAGGCGTGTGTATCTGCGCACGTTTGTACGCTTCTGCAATGTGTGGGTTTGTCACCCATTTGAAAGCTAAAATTTGAAAGACCCACAGGATATGCTAATGCAGTTGTTAAACTGTGCTGCAAATAAGGTAAACAGAGCACAAGTTTTCATTTGGAGCAAGGACGAGGGTGATAGATGTGGATAACAGCGAGAGAGAATAGTCAAAGACATTGTAGATAACCAGATAAGAGAATGTGATAGAGAATTCTGCAGCCAGTGAGTGACAGCGCTGGAGAGGAGTAGAAAGGGGGAAGGAGAAAGAGAGTGAAGGAGTGTAACAGAGTGTGTGAGAGGGAGTGATGAAGATAGAGGGAGAGAGATGGAGCCAGGCCCATGTGAAAGAGAAGTGTGTTATCTGTCCTTTCATGGTGGTTGTCAGCCAGTAAGGTCAAACGGCTTCATGTTGTCTCACCATGGACAAACAGCAGTAATTAGAGAGGCCGGGTGATGGAGTGAACATGAGCTCACACTATTGGGCACAGTGCTATACACACTGTGAGCTGCAAAGGGATATGTACACATCATAGCCATGTGTTTCTGATGGAAATAATATTCTCTCAGTAAATTCAGCACAAAAACACAGTGTATCCACTAAATTTATAATAGCTTAGGTTTTATTATTATCACTGACATTGGCTTCATCCTATCTCGGTGTTCCAGTAACAGGGACGAACTGGGAATAAGAAATGGCCCTGAACATTCTCACCCAGCACCCACCTGACGTACCATCAAAGTTTCCTGAAAACTTATCTATGGGCTGCTGGAGCAAAATCAAGGCTGCTCAAGTGGTCCACAGAGCACTCAGCTAACAGTAGCCTACCACAACTCAGTCCTGCATGACGTCCGCCCTTCGTCGCAGGGAATGAGAAGCGTCACAATACAGGGTGTGGGCTGGTGCTGGAACTGATTCAGATAAATAGAATTCAGCCATCATACATTTTATTATCAACACCTGTACTGTGTCCTAAGTATATATATATATATATATATATATATATATATATATATATATATATATATATATATATGCTTCATGCAGCTGTTAGCTAGGTGTGCAAAGCTGAGAAGGTCTTTATCATGTGAACAACCATCTATCCCACAATGTGTGTTATCCCCATGACATACAGGTAACACACATATCCAGGTCTGTATCTTCTCTGGAGAGGGTTTTTGCTTATTTTCCAGTTCGAGAAGGCAAGGACAAAAATAGGATTCAACATGGTCGTTAACACAGAACTGTCTTTGTATCTCATGCACATTACATTAATGTAAATAAGATGCCTGAATTCAAAGATAAAACATTCTTAAACTTGTTTTTAAATGTTTCGTTGAATCCTTTCCTTTCAGCGCCATACAAATATGTTTTGTGATTCCTGGAAACTATCAGTTCTGGATTAATAACAGAAAAGAACATCACTAAATTTGTTGCCGGAGGTAGGAACAGTAACTAAAGTGAAGGCATTAATCAGTGATGAGAGGCTCACTGGTCTGCAGTCGATCCATTAAGTTCAGTATTTCCCAAAGTGTCTGTTTCGCTGCAACATTGATAACCACACGGCTTTTGTGTACAATTATTAAATCCTCTTACCTGCAGTTCCACAAGATAGTTTACAGATCAACGGCAGACAAATGGGTAATTCTGCAGGGGTGATACATGTATGATACATGGATCATAAACAAAGGGGTCTGGTTTCGCCATTTAACTATTTCGTAACATTCAACCCCGGCTACTGCTGCAACCCTACATAAAGGAACAAGTTGCACACCATACAGATTCACACCCCAAGCCTACA
This sequence comes from Verasper variegatus, assembly GCA_026259375.1. NCBI lineage: Eukaryota > Metazoa > Chordata > Actinopteri > Pleuronectiformes > Pleuronectidae > Verasper > Verasper variegatus. The sequence continues at coordinate 11,889,579 of CM048038.1, forward strand.
TGATAAATATTTCATAGACACATCTTCAGATATATGTGTTTTAAGTTATATTTGAGGTTATAATTTAATACTGGCTTTTCAAAAAAAAGCTCAAAATGCTTTGCTGCAATATTTGGTGGGCGCTTTGACAAACCTGCATTCATACATTATTGTGTATGACTCAGCCGTGTCGTCCCGTGCTCTTCACAAAGTGCTGTGCCCGTCAGGTACTGAGACAAGCTCCGTATGGATTCATTGATTGACAAGACGACTGGAAGCTGCCAGCCTTGAAGCATTGAGTTGGTTCAGTCGATTTGTCCTTGGCCTGACGGAGAGAGGACTGTGATGACACACACAGGAAGAGCAGGCAATCAAAACACAGAGTCAGTGTAATAGAGTACAGCAACACAGAAAGAGTGACGGGGATGTCAGCACATTGAAGAGGAGGAGAGCGATCAGAGGGTTGATGGTGACGGTGATAAAGTTAAAAGATTTTTTGTATAACCTTTGATTCATCAGGTAATCTCAGGGTTGATTATTACCAATATCACTGTTGATAAAAAGATGTTGAGGATGGGTTTTTCACTTCTGTCCATTTCTTGGTCAGTTTGAAACTATTGAACGAATTGTCAGAAAACCTGTTGGAGGGATGGGGTGGGGGGGAAATGTGAAAATGTGAAAATGTTTTGAAATTGAAATGATGATGATGAAGATGATGAAGATTCAGATGCAATGATTTGAATGTGAATGGTTGAGGTTTTGGACAGTTTAGGATTAGGATGATGGGGACAACCGTTTTCAATATAATTTATAATGACAATGATAGTTGTTGACAATGTTGATTTGTGTTAATAATGAGATGTGATAATGGTGAAGATGATGATTTTGATTTTGATGATGATGATGATAACAGTGATGATGAGGACTGACAGTTTTCAGGCTCTACATGTTTTATATCATATTGAACACTACTGCTATCTACAGTGAAGGACTTCTGTGTGATCTAACATATTCTTGGAGTGCAAATGATCTCACACACACACACACACACACACACACACACACACACACACACACACAGAGAGAGAGAGAGAGAGAGTGCACCCTGACAGTCCTCCCTCTCCTTGCGACTGTAGTGAATGCACCTTTAGCCATTCATCAGTGTCATCCTGTCGCCGTCGGTTACGGCCTGGGGCCCATCGTGTCTTCATTACGGTCCGAGTAAATCTGAAATAAAACCACAGATGATTTATTAGCTTCCGATGGCGTCGCGCTGGTTAGCATGGTCTGCCGCCACTTGGGCCTGGAGAGACAGTCGTCAGACATGAGCAGCAGAAATCTGAGGTGACAGGGAGACGTTGGTGTGATGATATCAGTCTGTGATCACAAGTTCTGCCTGATCAGAGGATGAGGAGGGCACACGGGAAACTGTCACACACCAGCAGCGTTCATTTGCTGCGTGTGAGTGTTTGTCAGCAGTGTTCAGGCCACAAGGTGCCTTTCAGAGGATATGTCTGCCTGTGTATTATCTTATGTTTTATACCCTATACATGTTTTATTACATGTGGGAATCGCTGGTTTTATTTTCCATGTCTTGCTTGAATTAATGCATTTAATTAACAGAGGGAGAATATATATTTCTTTACTCATTGACTGTATGTAAAGATGGATGACATGACTGCTTTCCAAAAGTGAAGCCAAATTACCTTAATCGCCCCCTGGAGGTTGGTCACAGTATAGATAATAAACCCTGCCTCCTCCATGTTAGATGATGTGACATGGACCAAAGTAAAAAGTCAAAGTAGACTCTGACTCCAAATGCGCAAGATGGCGGCGTTTGTACCTGGGATATTTGGGCTTAATTTTTGGATGGTGGGAGGAAGTGGATTCATTAAGATGGACGACACATCTTAATGAATAGTCTTAGTTTTACTAGATAATCCAATATCTTAATGGGATTTTCCACCAAAAATTACCTAATCAATCAGCATGTTAATAATAATAAAAAAAAATTACATTTGTTGAGGGACTGCTGATGCAAATGCATGCACAAATGGGGTAGGGAGGCACTGACGACCAAGTGAAACCTTTATTAAAATAACAGATTTCTTCAGAAATTATTGGAAACAATAAAAAGTTAAACCTTTAAACCTTGTGAGTCTAAAGTGAACCTCTTCTTAATTGCCACAATGTTTTTTTTCTTCTTAAGATGTATGTCTCACACAGCCACACACTGTAATATTCTAAGATGGATGTCACATAATCTCTTCGTCTCTCGCTGCTCCTGTCAAGCTACAAGACAAAAGGTGAGGATTTAGAATGATATTTGCGCCGTGCCCAGCGGAGCCTCTAACTCTGGATCAGTCCCAGAAAGGCCATTTCTGGTCTGAGGCGAGTCCAGATGACGGAGCTCCAGCTGACTCCAGGCCAGTGCAGCGGGGAGCGGCACAGCTGAGACCTGCAGGTGTCACATTGTCCTGGTTGTCTCTAACCCAATTACACCTGGATCGCCGGGGACACGCTCGCTCCAGCAGGAAACACGACAGCACAGTCACACACAACCACACACATGCAGGCAGAAACAGGTAATAAATACATGCAGATGTGAAAGGAGCACTCATTTGCAGTGTGGGGGAAGATGAGGTAAGTCTACAGAAAAAAAAAACTGACATCCAGGAAATTAATTTCTTACTTGTCGTTAATTAATTATGCATTAGAAAAGGCAAATAGAGAAGACGATAGCAAGAGAAATGAGACATTAAAAGAAAAGTGGATTTTCAACGCCCTTCCAACCTCCTTCCTGTGTCTGCCATCCCTCCTTCTTTCATCATTCCTTCTCTTTAAACTTCTCCAGTTCTATTGCTCTGTTCCCTTCAGCTTCAGCCAAAATGTCTGGCAGTCAGTCCGCTCCACTCTCGCTTCTAATTGTGTGTGTGTGTGTGTGTGTGTGTGTGTATGTGCGTGTGTGCATCCAGATACACGCTCATACTATGTATATTTGTGAGTGTTAGGTTGTGGTTAAGCACTAACACCACAAATGTGTGAATGTGTGTCTGTGTGTGTGGTTGTGTGTAGGTGTGTGTGTTTGTGTGTGCGTGTAGGTGTGTGTGTGTGTGTGCGCACTCTAATGGTGTTTAATGCCCAGACTAATGGTTTCAGCAGGGAATCCTTGTGTGGAGCTTGAGTCCAGGCCTGGGCTGATCGCTGGCAGGACCATCCCTCATCCTGATACCACATGGAGGTGAGAGCCAGGGGAACGGGCATGTACACACACACACACACACACTCACACACACAGAGTATCTACATTGCACTAGTATATGCTTGCACACTCACAGATTTTCGACCATTGTTTCCTATTGAGGATATCATTATATTTAACATTTTTATTATTTATTTGTATTTACTGGAACCTGTGGTGTTTTCATGGGATTTGTTAATCATACAAAAATTTTAGAATGACATCAAGCTTTCCTTTTCAATTAAAATTTTGTTTCCTTCCAATATTCTGATCTTTAGGAGTATCATTACTTGTGTATTCTTACAACAAGTCTATGTTTTTAAAAAAATCCTGCATATGTACACAAAGGACATGTGCAAAGAACTAGAGAAATGTTGATTTAACCAAATCGACCTTCCTCCTAAACAATCACAGTGAGACTTGGCTCAAGCTGTTAGCACAAGTCTGGCCGGGACGGTTGCTTGCCTCCAGGATTAAAGGCTGTTTTGGGCCACAGGGACCTGGATCTCATGACCTTTACCTGAGGGTGGAGATGCTCTGAGATTACATGTGTGTGCATGAGGAAACTAAGTTACATTTAGAGGGGAGCAGAATCAGATTAGGGGATACTATGACAAGTCTATATAGATAGATAGATAGATAGATAGATAGATAGATAGATAGATAGATAACATGTGACTTCTTTTTTCGACCTTTTCCCCACTATTTGCATCATGTGCTGTGGGCAAAAGCTTTTTACAAGTTGCCATTTTTGCATAGGTGGTAAAAATAAGTTAGTGTTGTGCTTATGAGGCTTATCTGAAAAATATGTGTCCATGTCAGACTTTTCATATACAAACCAAATCAATGCAACAGAAATAGCCCCTCCTTTAGTTTCAAGGTCCTCATTTGGCTGGGCTGGTCGGAGGCTCTTGTTCATCATCCGCTCATTCTGCACATTGTTTGTGTTTCCTTCATGGAAATATTCGGCCTGCGTCTGTGTGGAGGAATGCAAAGCATCTTGGAAATGATGCAAACATATTGCTGTACAAGAGTTGTTATTTAAAATGCAACCCACCAAACCACTTTTCTGTCCTCATATATTATCACATTACATAAATCATATATATATAAAAGTAAAAGGGGAGTGCAGGGGTCATAACTTGTGGGAAAGGCTGCAAAGGATAAGATCAAAACAGTGAGGCTAAGCTGTTGGCTGCACAGAACGGCTTAAAAAGGAAAGGTTATGGGCGAGAGGCAGGATGAGGCAGTGCAGAGGTGGAGAGCGCAGTGCACGGAAGACAAGATATACGGTTGAGGATAAGAGGGGGACTAAAGTGGGCGGGTGGGGCTATAAGATAAAACAGGAGGAGTATAGGGGAGTCAAGACTGGGGAGGAATGAAAGGAAAAGGTAAGGTGCGTTGGAGGCGAGAGAAGGGCAGAAGGTAATGGAGTGCTGGTGAGGAAGTGAGGTGGAGGCAGGGGGTACATGCATGGGTGTGTGTGTGTGGGTGTGCGTATAGGGGTGTAGGCGGTATGGGGGTACACTGGAGCAGGGCTGTGGGGCTATGGGGGTGTGTCAGTACAGATGCTCTGTGACCGGGTGTCACAACTCGGGCCAGGAAGCTGAATTCGACGATTAATCACCGGGCCCCTCCGCTTGTAATCAAACGGGCTCTGGCCATGATGTATGAGCCATGTCACAATTACTGACTCGCACTTGCACGCTCTCGCACACACATACACACTCACACACACACTGCTGTGGAGTTGATCGTGTGCATTCACACATGTATGAGGATGAATAGACACACACACAACACACACACACACACACACACACACACACACACACACACACACACACACACACACACACAGAACGCTGAACAACCTCTGGTGGCTCACTAGGATTATGGCTGACTTCCAAAGGGCCACTGGGGCAGACTTCAAAGACACAAACATAAACATCCTACAAAGCCAACACATTATGATCTTAGTCAGCAACGTGGAGGCAGCAGAGGAGAGAGTGTCAGCACGGGGAAATACAGCGAGAGAGAGAGAGAGAGAGAGAGGAAGAGGAAAAGGGGAGAGAGTCAGTGGGAGTTCAGGACTAATGAGGAAGACAGATATACTGAATAATGGGAGTCGAGGAAAGACGGATGAAAAGATTGGAGAAGTAAGGTGGACTGGAAAGTGGGAGTGAGGACTGAGAGAGGCTGTAAATGAATGAATCAGGGATGAGATAATGAGAGAGCGAGCGAGGAGGAAGTGAGGGCCAAGAAGTGGATGAAGAGGTGAATCCGTGGGGATGGGGGTAAAGCTCTTGGTCAGCGGTTTCCACGGCGATGGTGGACAGGCCAGCTGACAGGATGAATAATTTAGGACGAGGTGTGGACATCGATCCCACAATGCACTGCCTGACCACACCGTCCAAAGCACATATTCTCAGACACACATGCAGACGGACATCTGGCTGCACGCACACACACACACACACACACACACACACACACACACACACACACACACTCACACAAACATCAGTGGTTCCTCCTTTGCTCTGATTGATTTGATTTGTTATTTCATCATTGTTATTTCATCATTAAATAACAGCATGGAAATCCAACATTCACACAAGAGGTGTCAAAACACAACAATTTATAGATATTGAGAAGAGAGCCATCTGTCTTATTCACGCACAAATATGTCCCACTGTCATAATATCACGAGAGAGAAGCCTTACTTTCACACACAAACACAGTTTTACCTCTTTTTATACCAAAGATTTGCAGGTGTACGCATGCAGCTTTTTAGAAAAGTTGGTAAATCTTCCAAAAAAATGTGTGACTTCTTTCCCATTGACAGTCGTTTGCCGGTGTTGCATCTTGCACAATATGAAGAAGAAAAAAACGCACATTGTTATCAAGATGCCGAAAACAATAACTACACAAACGTTTGTGGCTATTTACATGGCAATGTCCAGAGGTCTAAGTCGCCTCCATAACTTTGCGCAGAAGTGCTTTCACATGGGTTTCATGTTTCTATCACTGCTGATCAGAGCCGGAGCCAATAAAAAACTGTGTTTGACCCGTGAGTGAATTCACATTGTATCCATTCCCATTGCAGACAAAAGCCAGGTGTGAGAAGGTGTTAGTGGGTTTTTGACCAGTGGAAAAGTGGCTTCACATGTTCTGTCCCCGTGCCGACCAACCCTGATGGCTGTTAATGCGGCTGACTTCCAGTAGCCTTCTCTGCCTATAAAGTCCTTCCTGTTTTCTCGACTTACTTCCTGTCTACTGCAACCTGATACTTCCTGGTTGAGTCAGATGTCTTTGACCCCCACCACCCTGCTGTCCAAACCAAACACAGCCACTTCCACCGCTCTTCTCCTGTAGGAAAGAAGAAACGGACGTAGTGGCAGAGGTAATTTCTGGTACCGTATGAAACTCTCGCTGAGCAAATCTGCACAATCAAATCAGAAATATTAATATTTTATTAGTTTATTACTTTTTCGGGGTTGATATTAAGCATCGGATATGATGAACACCCACTGAAATAGCGGCTTTACTTTTTTTTTTAAGCAACATTCCCTCAGCCTCTGGCACAACACAAGACCATTTTTAACCCTGCGGAACAATGTTTCTCCCAAATCTCTCCAGCTTTGTAGGCACCTCTCCTCTTCATTCATCACGTAGCCTGAACAAGTGACCGGGGAATGACCTCGCTTGCACGCAGACGCGCTTGTGCACACACGCACACACTCCCTCACGCACACACAAATCCACAAACACGGTATCAGCTCACACAAAAGCATGATCCATTCATCACAAACGATGGATACCTTGGAACACTCGCGCTCAAACATGCATGTGCATACACCTACATATAGACACACGCTGAGATGCACACACACTCACACATAGCGGTTCCTATCACATCCGTTACAGATGGGTTCTCCTCCTCCTCAGTCCTAAATGAATATAAATGTGTCTGTTTGACATCATTCATCTGCCGGAGAGGAACACATTTACCGTATTCAGCCAAAAGAGGCAGTGTTACTCTCTCCTTCGCTGAGAGGAGGATGCACATGGGGGGAAAAAGGGAAACTAGAGAGGAGAATGGGAGCAGGGATAAGAAAGACTTGCAGAGATAAGGATGATCCAAGGGCATCTGATAAGTTTAGTGAAAATGAGCAAATTAGAGTTAAAATACTTTATGAAGTTTCTTTTTTCTCTCTCTCTTTAAACTCACACACAGAAAATGGAGAAAACATTCCCTCTCTATTTAAATACATTTTATTCTGCCGCTGCGTCGCCCGCTAATCAAATCTGATCCTATCTCCCCTGCTCTTGACAGGGTGCATTCACAATAAAAGCATTTGAAAGCCCATTAGCTCCACTTCCCAGCGTCGTAAAGCCAACAGCGATCTGATATCATCAGTAACAGTAACATCCAGACAACAGGCGAGATGTGGACAGACGAAAGGAGCTGAGAGGAGGAAGAGATATCGGTGATGGGAACAAATTGAAACAAAATGGCGGGTGATATGCCACTGGGAGATGCTCAGGGAGATGTCACACAGGCTGGTGTCTAAAATTTGCAAGAGGAAGGCATATCATCATGTGGTGTTATCGATAATAGTAGTTTGAAGAAGTTGCTCTGTGCATTTTATTTAGATAGAAAAAAAAAAGTAAAACCCCTGCTGACAGATCATGAAAAGATCCTTTCAGTTGTCACGTGAAAAACCATTAAAGTTCAACCCACTTGACCTGTGTCCCAAGTCACCGCGTCTCCATAATGTACTGCTCGCAAAGCCCTGAGGGAGGCGACAGTGGTTTCAAAGTGAGCCAGCGCCTGCTACAATCTGTGCTCCATATGTCATTAAGCCCATTAGGGAAACACTAGGTTAGCATTACAGCCCGAGTACCAGCCTTTCGCTATGGGAGCAGCTGAGGGTCGGCATAAAAAAAGCACCGTCTCAGTTTGTCTCCTTTCCTCTCTTTGTCTGGCCGCCTGTATTAACAAGCCATTGTCTTTTTCTCACCAGCGCGCTCTCTGAACTGCATCCTCCATTTCCTCGCCTTGAGTCATTTCTCTTTCACTCAGCCCCCTTTCCCTGCATCTCGCTGTTTCACCTTCACTGGCCCTATGCGCTCCGCCACTGGGGGCAGCAGAAGAAGTCGGCTTTTTTACGAGAGCAATTAGGCAGGGCTGCCTGTCAGCACAGAATAATGAGAGGATGACACTGTAAGCCTGTATCATGTTTAGAAACGTTACCACAAACATTATAATTATGTGTAAATAATGAGCAGTTGTCAAACTCAATGAAGACAATTTTAGCTGCGGCATTTTTATGATCTCGTCTTTGTTTCTTCAAAAGGACCGATCGCAGTTTTCCCTCCAGGAGAGCAGGAAAAACCAACGTGGCATGTTCACCTAGAGGTCAGGTGGAGGTCAGCGTGGAGTATCATGCCACCACTCAGCCCCCACCTCTCCCCTCCTCCCTCCCTCCCCTCCTTCCCTTCCTTCCCCATTCCTGTGACAAAGAGAGCCAGTTTGGTTGCCAAGGAAACAGGCTTTTTTTCCACGGCGATGTTGGAACACGTGGGAAGGGCAGGGCGGCTTTGTTTCGCCCCGCGATGAAGGATTCTCCCCATGCATGTTTAATCGCCAGACTTATAGTCCCCGAACCCGACGGCCCGAGCTCATCTACCACGGCCTGATTATGTTCAATGGAGCCTCTGACACGTCATTGCGCCAGTTTTATCACGCCGTGCAGCTCCCATCACCGCGGGCACCTTAGCTATTGTTGCTCGGCGCTCCTGATGAGTACAGCTGAGACCACAGATAGTCGAACCAAACAAGGAGGGCGCACATATGTGTCTTGCGCAGTAATTGAAACGCGCCTGGTCAAATAAACACACTCACTTTACATACACACACTCTGAAACATGCTAAATCCGTGCACAAAATCCTTTTTGTCTCCTCTCGTATCTCGGCACCCACCCACCACTGTTTGGCTTAGCACAGCAGGAGGGGGGAAAAATGGCTGATCACCATGGCAACGGTGTGTGCCGTTCTGCTACAGCTGTGATGTATGTGGTGACACTTTTGACCCGCTGGTGAACTCTATAATGCAGGAGCCGTGCAGAGTCTGGATAGACGCTGGTTTCCCTGCCTATTCCCTCAGTGTGCACCATATAGGTCCTGTTAGGTTTATATACCCTGCGCACCATGGCAACAGATTCTGACCCGAACCAGAGAGGATCAGGGCTGCATGCCTCTGTCATGGAAGCTAAATAAAGTCTCAGCAAAGTCTGAATCAATGCTTCTCTCTGTAACAACAGGAGTACCTGGTATCTGAGGCGTTATATGTTTTGTCAAAAGAGTTTTGAGCTGCAGATGTTGTAACAGTGTCATAGCCAGTCTTATTGTTGATCCTTTTTATCTTTCTCAGCCATTGTACATGAAAATGTAAACATTCCACTTTAGCGGAAAAAGGCATTGCCAAATACCAAACGAGTATCTGCCACGGCGTCTGTCCTCACATTAATCGAGAGGGTAACGGCTGTCAGTTGTAAGAAGTGCGATAGGTTTCAAGGTTTGTTTGGCCCTCACGTGTCCGCTTCCGACTCACCTGTCAACTATGTATGTCCTTCATTGTCGCACAACACAACACGTCTTCAGAACCTCTGTTGGCGTGCCATTTCCACTGACATTTACAAATTATACACACTGTTTCATACATGGAGAAGGGGTCAAACGCAGACACGGCCCGAGCCTGGACGTGCGAGTGAACACACACACACACACACACACACACACACACACACACACACACACACACACACACACACACACACAGTGCCGCTGATTTGGGTACACTTTGCATTGTTGTGTGATGAGATAGACCGATACAGAAAAGTCACGTATGCATCCCCTCCCTCCACCCTCTGCCACCACACACATATACACAAACACATTTCAATGCCATTGCAAAAGCACGACACACAAAGACAAGGGGGGGGGGGGGGGGGGGGCGCAAAGCAATACCCATGCACACAAGATCTCCCCTCTCTCAATCAGCACTTGTCTCCTCCTGTCTGGTTGGTTTTGCAGATTTGTTGCACCTCTTCTGCATTTCCACCACTAGGAGTGCTGCAGCTTTGCGAAAAAAACCAGCACTCCCAAATCTGCCACAGCTGCTGCTGCCTCACACTGAGCCGCTGTGCAGCAGAAGAAGGGGAGCTGACACCCGGTGAACGCACACAAGCAGACACCTTCTAAATCATCCACATTGACTTTTCCTTTCTCCTTTTATTAAAAAACAAGTGGTTCCACATGGTACCAGACGCATTGGGAACATACATAATGTGGGACATATACAGATAATACAGACAAGTGAGTTCGCTAACTCCAAAAATATGTTTACAAAGAAAACGCGCTGCCCCTCACAATAAATCAGAATTTCAGTGGCTTAGAAGACGGCAATCAAAGAAAAAGCAAAGAGTAATGCATTCTCAGTAACAACACTGAGGAGTGCACGAGCTGCTGTAATTTTGAAACGGTCACATCATGTTTCTTGTGTAAACTCAGCCTCGGTTGTTGCCAAGAAAATGTTTTCTGTTGCTCGGGCAGGTGAAGAGGCAGGAATTTTCCATCTTTTCATCAAAAAAGTGAAACAAAACAAAAGCAAAAAAAATATAAAGGGAACATTCCACGTCCTGTGGCAGCTCCTCAGTCCTGTTTGTCCAGGTCAGAGTCCGGGAGGGTCACGACCTCGAAAGATACACTGAGACCTGCCATACCACTGAGAAGTCAACCTGCGGGTCGAGAGACAGAGAGAGTGAGTGGGTGAGAGGAGAAAAGTAAAACTGTCAATGCAAGACTATATAAAATAAAACGTATATTTAGCATACAGTCAGATACATGCACCTAAATGTAGCTTGTATGTCTTTACAATTTCTGGAGCCTATATACAACATTTTTTATATTTTGTATTCCATATATACCAACTATTAAGGTGTTTTAGAGGATAATTATAAGGACAAAGGGTGCTGTATGTTGTACTAACTGCAAAACCCTTTGAGGCAGATTTGTTATTTTTGTGATTTAGGCCTATATAGTGTAGATATAATTGACTAAAGCAATTATCAGATTTTCTTAAAGGTTTTAAAAAAATCTTATTTAGAAACAATTTTGATTAAAAGTTTTTTATTCAAAAGTCACCTAAAAATGGAACTATGGTTCAGCTTTATTTGTCTTCTTTGCAGTAGTCTACTCTGAACTTTTACTAAATGAATTACACAAACACAGTCACACACACAAACACATAATTTACATTAGTGCTTAGTGCTCACCCATTGTGTGCACACATGAATATGTCAGATCCTGTCCTATATATACATCTCTTCTCATGAATATTTATATTTAATTTATTTATTAGATGTATTATTGTTGTTATTTTTTTTAAATAGATTTTCATATCAACTTGTCTCAAATTTCTTTATTTAGAGGCCTTGGAGGTCGGAAGAATTCTTTTAAGATCTAAAACTCCCGCTGCCCCACCTGCGTCTGTGGTCTTATGTAATTCTTTTGTTGACTTATTTATTTGTTCCTTTCATGCTGGGATTTTAATGGGACTTTTTAACACACATGGTCACCACATGCCTGTTTCAAACTCTGAATGAGTTCCTCAAAGAACTCATTCAGAGTCCTGCGTTTGAACCTAACACTAACCTAAACCTAATTCTAACACTAACCTAAACCTAATTCTAACACTAATCTAAACATAATTCTAACACTAACCTAAACCTAATTCTAACACTAACCTAAACCTAATTCTAACACTAACCAAAACATAATTCTAACACTAACACTAACCTAAACCTAAACCTAAACATAATTCTAACCCTAAACCTAACCCTAACCCAATTCTAACACTAACCTAAACCTAATTGTAACACTAAGCTAAAAGCAAAACTCAACCCTTTAACAGCCCTTTAAAAACATGAAGAGCGAACAAAATCTCCTCACGTTCCTAAAATGTCTAAGATGCCGGTTTGTTCACAACTTGAAACAACTTGAAGTTTCCTGTTCATTACAGAGTTTGTCTTAGTAAAGAGATCTGTGTTCTCTTCAGCTTTCCAAACCAGAAGGAAAATCTGGAAACATCCTTTATGATTCCCTGTATTTCTGCATGTGCATCCCTGTCTATCTTTACATGGTCATGGTCGTCATGTTTGGGGACAGGTCCTGTCACACGGCCGCCCGTCCCCTCCCCTCCTGTCCCCGCCTGTGGTCCTGCCACTGATGTTGAGCGGGTGACCTTTTCTCTCAGCTAATCCACACCAAAAAGCCCTAATTACTGCTGCCGCTCCACCAACCTCCCCTGGCCCGATAATCAATACAGCCGATTGGCCGGCGGATCACCCCGTCAGCCACCAGCGCTTGTGACTCTGTGTGTATGTGTTTGTTTCCATACAATGATATAGTGATGGCATTTTTCATTAGAAACTGGGGCAGAGCAAGAAAAAAGCAACAGCAGTATGTGGAGGGGCTGCACATGCAACAGAAAGATAAACAGAGGGTAACCGCAAAGTGGCCTTACACACACTTGTACACACACACACACGCATTCCTCCCTCCAACCTGAATGTTGTGACACCAGTTGACCTTATTGAGCTGCTGTTGTGTAAAGAGTCCCTGATTAGAATATCTTCCCTTTAACCTTTAGCAGAGTGACACGCCTCTCGAAATCAAAGAAATAAGCCATCGGTTTATGCAGAGAAGCAAATGTATTCTGTCGTTATTTCATTAAGCTGTGGCATTTCACCACACATCCTGACTACATTACTGGAAATGTTGCTTTTCAATAATAATGCTCTCCTTTTCTTCTTTTTTTTCGTACGTGCAGGTGTGCGCTCCTGGAGATGTACGATATGATGACCTGACAGTGTAGAATGTACACTGCCCAGAGCACTTGTGCTTTTCTCACCTGTGTGTGTGTGTGTGTGATGCAACTCTGCATGTGAAAATGCCCAAGGACATTTCAAGAGCAACAAAAGGCCAGACAAAATGTTATCAGAGAGAAAAAGGAAGTTCAATTTTAGATGCAGCTGCAAGAACACAGAGCTATCTGTGAAAAGAAGTAGTCTTTCTCTCTCGCTCTCTCCTTCTTTTCTTCCCTTTTCTTTCTCCTTCTGTCACTCTCGCTGACAGTCTTTGATTGTATTAGACAAGTTAATGAAAAGCAACACAGAAGAAACGACTGGCAGCCCTTCGCGGCAGCCTGCACCTGCCAGAGTGTACGTCTGTGTGCGCATACCTGCCAGTGTCTGTGTCTGGCTTTCTCGTGTCCTCGGGCCAGTCAACGCGATGATGAGAGAGTAAGAGAGTGATGAGAAGCTCGCCCATACCTCCAGGCCGGGGTCGTTCTGCAGACATGAAATTGTTATTGAGTATAAACTGCACCAGGCACTAGATGCAGTGTGAAAGCTCGGAGGGGAATGAGACTCAAATTAATGGGGAACAAAAACCCTCTTTTTTGAGACCACATCATCCCAAACTGTACACAAACCAAGTGAGAACACTTAATGTAATAGTCTTTCCAAAGTTCAGGGATTACTTAATCCAATGTTTCAAAATGTCGCATACCAGTCCATCAACAAAGTTTAAACCACTTGAACATTTGATTGAGCTGCAGGTACTTTTCGTGTCATCAGCTAATACTCTAATCCAGCAAATTAAATGTAAATGAATTGCTTCAAAGAGATCTAAGAAACCAGCCGTCACAATTAGGCAACATACAGTATGTGATTTCATGCATACCTGTGCGTGACATGTGTCAGAGGGCGAGCCAAGTATCGTCAGAGCTGCATCCGTACTGATCAATTCAGCATCTTACGACTAGGTGTGGATGTCAGAGTGGTGCATTAGTGTGGGATACTGTATATCTGTTAAGTGTCCTTTAATTGGAGTTAATGTGCCAAAACAAATCTGCAATAAACATTCAAATTTTTTAAACCTCGACAAAGGGTTTAAGTTCCCCTGGAGCATTTTAAGGAATATGGGAGCCTCAGACAAAGGAGGCCTGGGGTCCCCAACATCGCTTATGGCTTGTTAGGGTGGTTTCTGACCATAGTGTCGTTTCAGTCTCTTGCCCCCTCTGAGCTCGAGGCCACAGACAGTTGTCTGCTTCGCAACAATGCCTTAACTATATCTATTTGTTATAACAATGGTTTTTCCCCAGTTGAATTGACATAAATTGTAGAAATCTACGACATTCGTTCAATTTATTTAATTTTATTCTATTCTATTTCATTTTATTTATTTATTCTATTTCTTAACTTTTTGCTCCTTTGTTCATCAGAATGTTGCTGCTCTGTCATGTTGCTACACACAGTCACTAATATTAAGTGTGACATCGCAGTTGCTTTCTCAACAACAAACAGCTACACTGTGTTCGTCCATCACCGGAGGTTGCTGAGATGACACCATCACTGTGATCTGTGGTCAGCGGCGGCTAATCTATCTGCTGTGGCTGGTGACCAGGTCAGCGTGAGTCAATAACTCGTATGAATCCACTGTGATGACATTGCAGATCCTATTTCCAAATGGGCATACAGTGTCACTCTGATGTGTAATTTTGATTCTTGGTAATACAATCTGCTCTAATTAGAAAATGGTCATTGGTGATGAAATGGACAACTCATTCAATCTCTACTTAATGTGAGGGTTCAAAACTATAATGCCACCCACCAACAGTAAGAGGGGTATTAGGTTGATTTATTGGATGCAGCAAAACATGGAAATGAGTAGCCTATGTGTTAAATGTGCAATAAATATAATGTTTACTGTCCCACAACCTCGAGTGAACATAATATATGTTTGAAGGTTCATAGAATCAATAGCAATGACTCAACACTTGTTTTATGGATGTTAATTTCTGCCTTTCAAAGCTCATTGTCCGTGAAGTCATGTGATGGAGGAACAACATGGAGGCTCCTTTGCCTTAAAACACACTGGAACACACACCTACAGTATCTTTATTCAAGACCGTGGTGTTTCAGTGTGGAACTTAATGACTTCATGTTCAGACTATGTAATGTTTGCATGCAAAACATTAAATTGCTTGAGCTTAGATTTGCTCTGCCTGTGTTCAAACTGTGCACTTGCACTCAGATATTTTAAAGCGGATAGTCTGAGCACAAGCGGAGGAAATCTAAGCACAAGCAGGGGCTATTTGAGTGCAGGGTTTGAGCATTACACGTTCTGTGTGGCCTTACACAGATGTAACCCAGTTCCCTCTCTAATCAAAAGAACGGGTGTATGGTAACACGGCCCTGGAACTTGAAATAACCAAGTCATTAAACGGACCATTAATCTGTAAAATCTCTTCGATTTTTAGGGTCATGTTCTTTGCCTGCAGTAGACATCTTTGTCTAGTGGTTTCCATATGTGCAAAATCTCTACAATGAAGTCAGTGAATAAAGTGTTTTCATAACTGACAGGCATGATAGCAACAACTGGAAAAACAAGGGCCAGAATGAGGAAAACTGGAAACTTCCCTTCAAACTCAAACACTAAAACTTTTCCTGCACATTGGCAATACAGCACAGGCTCATGCCGTACATGTGTCCGTGCCAGCAGCCTGTGTGCATCTATGTGCAGAATGTGCACGTGTGTGCACATATGATGGTGGACTGAAGACATGTAGCTCCACAGAGAGCTGCCCCAGTCAGCCTGGCCTGCTGAGTGAAACCCTGTGGTAATGTTTAGCTTACGGGGTGAGAAAGAAGGTGAGTGGTGGGGGGGTGGAAGTAGGGAAGAATGGCTGACAGGGTTGGGGTTCTGTGGGTGGACGAGCGAGTGAGGGGAGTGAAGAGGGTTGTGGTTGAAGGAAGGGAGGGATGGCTCATGGGGGAGTGATGGGGGAGAGGGGAGGGAAGGAAGGATGAAAGGTCCAACCGGGACGGCGCGCAGGAGAGGTCCCGCTTGGTCTTGTCAGTCAGTCGTCTCTCTCTGACACCTGAACCTCCGCTGACCGGGTCGTGACTGCCTCTCTGGCGCTGGAGATATCACTAGGGGGGGCTGACCTTTGACCCCTCACCTCCTCATCACCACCGCAGCCCTCGCCACGCCTTCTTGAGTAGCCCCCTCACTCGCTTCTCCGCCTTGATTTCTTTTCAGCGCTTTCTCCTCCACGGCTTTGCCAGCGTTGTACCCAAAGCACAAAGCTTTTCTGATCGTTTACTGATCTTTTCCTAATGTAATGGCTCAGATTGATTCGGGTCTCTGAAATCCAAACAGGGTTTAAAAAAACATCCAGTGAAATATTAAATGTAAAAATAGATCTAATATATTTTGTCTTTGAAGAAAAAAAAAAGGTATCACCATATGATTTCACACTTTAGTGAGCGTAAAGCCATGTTCAGACAGGCGTACTCCACAAAGGCATGGATTTCATGGAGGATATTGGTTCGCACAACCACAGGTAATTGAGATTACACACAGTGGAAATCATACTGTCAGGTGGCCGTGTTGGAAATATAGTGCGAGGTGGAACATATGAGCAAAGCAGAGTTTGAGGTTAGTTGTTTGACATTGTGGAAAAATGTTTGCTTTTTTGATGAGAGTCAGATAAGAAGATCAATAACACTCAAACGGTGGAAACAACAGGGAAAGCTCCAGCCTGGCTTGGTCAGGAGCACTTCCTCAGCTCATTAAAGCTCATTAATTAACCCATTATATCTTGTTTGTTTACAAACACGACAAAGTCATTGTGGTTTCACACAAAGGACTGACAACCACACTGCAGGCCAAGCAATTGTCTGGTGCATTACCCCCCTCAAAAGAAAGTTGACCACTGAGTGACCTCAGTATAACTCGGAACAACCCCAACTGAACAATTTTATGGTTGTTACAACATTGTAAAACCCTTTCTTATGGTATCTTAAAAAGCCGTGTAGTCTTTTAGTGTCTTATAAACTTAAACTAATGGATTGGATCTATTTCTCACATTAGCCTCCAGGATGGTGTTTCGTCCTCTCACCAGAAACATGTTTTTTGGCGACATATGTTTTTGTTTTAAAACAGCCTCATAAAAGTGAAATGACCTGCGTCCACACGAGCGTTTTAGCTTTGCATCAGTAATAATCACTGTCCTTGCTAACCTGGCAGAAAACCTATCATGTGACCATCCATGTATAACGGGGAATGATGTTGTCAGCTGTTACTGACAGTGTTTACAACATTTTGCATTCAAAGCTGGTCGTCGAGTCGTGACTGATAAGAACCTATCAGTTCCTCAGCTTCTCCGTTATTTCCCCGTCCAGACGACATCGCAGTGGAGATTTAAAGCTGGAACGGGGCCAGGAGCGTTTCCAAACTTTATCGTTTCGTGCGCTCAAAAAACTCCAGAGTCGTTTGGATGGGAGACATAAACTTAGCAACAGTGATGGGTTTTAAAAATAAAATATTTAATATAGAAATAGCCGTAGTCTGAACACCACTTATGCCAAACAGCACAGTGCAGGAATTCCCACTTCTTACATTTTATTAGGTAATTATACATTTTGACAATATAAACACACATATTACATGAATATGCGCCCTCACATTTATACACACTCTGAACTGCAGCCTTTTTAGATGGTGAGCTTACTCAGTCAGGACAAGACAGCATGCAGACACACACACACACATCCCTGGAGAGTCAGATCTAATCCCAGGTTTACATTGTTAGGACAACAGGGATAATCCTGCTAACAGGGTGTTTATCTAGAAGCTGCTACCACTGAATCCACAACACACACAGTATTGACCCAGAGAGAAAAATAGAAAAAGGGTCGAGGAGGTAAAGGCGAAAGAATGAGAGTGAGACAGGACAACTATGAAAAGTGATGAAAGAAAAGAGATGAGATAACAGGAAATAAGTGGAAATGACGGTAAAACGTTGGAGGATTCGTACAGATATAGAGAGGGATGGAGGAAAGGGTCTGTGCTGTCAGGTTTATACACATGTCACTGTGATGACATGGATAATCAGTGCAGGAGTGGACACAGCCAGTCCCTCAGGACCACACACACACACACACACACACACACACACACACACACACACACACACACCAAAGACCATATAATCCTGCATTTAAGACAGCAAACACGGATGCATAAACAGAACACATGTCAATACAATGAGCTAATAAGGGTTGACTGTGGTCAAACATTTGAGCGTAAGGAAAACGTGTTGCGCACATTTAGAAGAAGAAAGTTAACTTTAAAGTGATGATCTATATCTTTATATTCATTGTAAAAACAGGGGCTTTGCTGCTAAGTGTTCGGTGTTGTTTTTGTACCTGTGTAATCTGGTGACTTGTATCCCGTGGCTGACGCAGATAGCGCACAACACATTATTTAAACAAAAGATAAGTAAATTAGTAGGCGACTCTAGCACTGGACACTCCTGAGGTCAGAGCCCACTCTCACTCCTGACTCCTGTCCCCTTGTGTCTCTGCTTCACTGCTGCTTGACATAAACCTGCCATGAGCTGTTTCCCATATTAAGTCATAGATGCTGCAGAAGATGCAGGAACTAGTATTTGCACAACCGCATGTTCAGTTTTAATGTGGCAGAATAGGCTCAGCTCCTGAGGGTGCTTGCTAATTAATGCAATCAGAACAGGGGTTCTGGCTGGAGCGCTATATGTAGCAGAGGCAAGCAGACACATACAGTCCCACCCCAATACCGACACATAGTCCTTCCAGCTAATCTAATCTAGCACCAACCCTGAAGTTTGATATGGATGTAAATTGGCATTCCTGGTAAATTGGCAAGTTTCTGTGAGTATATAAATGAAGGCATCGTGTACATCTGACGTTGTGGTGATGCCATCGTTTTGTGGTATCACCCTCTTCTCCAAACGTATCCCGCAGCTTTACTTTTTTGCAATAGAGACCATTTGTAGATCTGTGACAGTGTTTCCTAGTTTAATTTTTTCTTTTCTTTGAGTTAGCTGTCTCATCATTCTGCAGACTGCCTGTGAGAATGCAGTTGTGTTTGTGTTGTCTTTGTAAAAAGAGTTAAAAGTCGTTTGACCATTAGTTGAGAAAATTGTGGCCTTCTCCCCTAATTTTAAATGTTTGCGTCAATGCAGCTGGTCTTTCATTTGAATACAAGAGAAAGAAAATGACTTGTGAACGCTTAGCCATACTGCACACCAACAGAAGTCACACAGCACCACAGGTTCATGCCTACACACCAACCAGGGACTCTAAGTTGAGTGGCTAACTGCCCCAATATCTGATGCTGCCTGTCGGAATATTGCATTGGGTGGCGTTAACTTCATGTTGGGGGGAGGCTGCAGGGGAGGGAATGGGGGATGAGGGTGTATTGGCAGGATGGCTACAGGCTTTAGCATGCATGTCAGGGCCGGGGGACGCTCCCTGAGCCAAATGCCAGTCTATAGATCGCAGAGGGGACTAAAGATCACATCATCGTCCACCCGGACACGGGTGACACCAGACAGCGGACGTGGGAGAGAGGGAGGGCCGAATGATCCCTGCCAGGACGAGCCGTTATAGACAGCCGCTGTCATTACAGGGGCAAGCGTGCACGAGTGTGAGTGCACAGGCGCGTGCACATGCACAAACACACACACGTACACGAGGCGTGACGACGACGTTATAGACAAGCGCTGTCATTAGAGGAGTCTCTGTGGAGCTCAGATGATACGGAGGAGGGGGAGGAGGAGGTGTTGACGAGGGTGACTGTCCAGCTGTCTGCAGGTGAGCATGTGGTGTTGGAGAGGTCAGCTCTATTTAACACATACACTCAGACACACACACACTCACACACACACACAATGGACAGACTTAAAGCTCCTGCACTTGCTATTACTTCTCCTTTGCTGGAGGAGTTAGAAAACTATTGCAGGTTTCTGGAGGTTTTTTTTTCTTTTTCAACCATTAATCAGAAATCTCATATTTAACTTTTAGCCCAACCAAATTCATTTCTTCTGGATCAAGTAGCCTACTTCCTCCCTAAATCAGGAAAATAGACAAATAAAATGTCTTAAATTCATTTAGTGGTGGATATAGGATTTTTCTAAATCGGAGGCCATAAAGGGGCCACAATTTACAAAGAGGGGCCAATCACAAGTCCAACATCCGTGCACAGTTCCTGATTCAGAAATGTACATATTTAAGTCTTTCCTTGTTTGCTGTTAGCTCTAACAGCAAACAAGGAAAGTAAATAGCTTTGAGCAAAGCCAAACATAACAATAGATTTTTTTTTAAATGGTTCCTTGTTCAAGCACCTGCTTAAAATCTATTACTAATGAAATAAAAATGACTCCTATTAGTTTATTTTTAAATTCTGTTTGATGTAGAAAAATATTCTGCACAGATGTAAATATGAAAGTTGGCTGATGTTATGGACATGAATAAATGATTGACTCAATGAATTTAATTATTATATAATAATAATATTATTATTATAATCTCAATATTATGGGAGGGAACAGATAACAAGTCTGAGTCACTAGAAGTCAGGATTGATATTATTTTCTTGAGAGTGCAGTCTGTCTTAAAGTTCATCTTACAATGCTTGAGACAGGATGGTTACTCCCAGCACAAAACATAAAACATCCTAATCTATTGAACTCTCATTTAAGGTTTCTAATGCACAAAGCTGTGTCCCAATTAATGGGCTGCATCCTCTGTAGGCTGTTTGAAGGGTCCTTCAGATGTGGCCAACAGAAGCATCCTTTCATCCCTGAGAAACGAAGGCTCCAACTGGTGGATCCTTTGGTAATGAACCGTTTTTCATTCAGAAATAATGGCGGCGGCAAGCGATGAGACTTTCAATGTTTGATTATCACGCTTCAAAACTTTCCTGTTGTGTCCAACTTCAGGTCTGTTGCTAGGTTACTGCAATAAGAGTCGGGATGAGCTGGTGACGCTCATCACAAAAATCCTCTGTATAGACCAAACTGCTCATTTTAGTCGGCACATACATATATATGTATATGGGGCTTTCACACTGGGACCATGCAGGTGTAACTGACAAAAACATTCAGTATAAAGAGCACAGTCAGTTTCCTCTGATGTTACCAGGTGAAAGTGGGCGTGGGAACGTAAACTTGTTTTGCTTTGATCAGATTCGTTGCAACTTGACACAAATGTCACCCTTGAGCACAAAGTGAGAACTGTAGCCTCGGATCCAGTGCTGACAGCTCATATTAGCTTCTCACATAAGTGAGTGGCATCAGCATTTCATGCAGGTGCTGTCTCTGTCATCGGATTAACACTCCTCCATACATATCTGTCGGGAATTAGAAAAACAGGAAAGTGCAAAACAATTCCGTAACTGCACGCTATGAAAAAGGATATGGAAAATCAAAGCAAAACCAGATATAGACAAAAAATAAAAAATCTTGTTTAATAGATTCAAGGGGCGAACTGTGAGGTAAGGATAAAGTGAATGAATGGGGATATTGCCAACACAGTAACTGCAGTAAGTGTCTCTCCATCAAAGTACGGCACAGTCATGCTTTCTGGCACCGTTGATGAAGTAGCTGGAGGAGGAAGAAGCAGAGAGGAATGGAGGGAGATTTTTTATTTAAGATGCAAGTGGGCCAGTGCATAATAGTTTAAGAGCATGTCAGCCAGTTATTGATGATTTCTGAACATGAGGTTGGGGGGTATTTATTTATTGTATATTTCATTGATCATTCATGTCTGAAAACAGCTCTGGGAAATACATTCAACGGTCTCACACACACCACCAGTTAGAAACACAGTCTGGTACATGACCTTCGGTGAAACTGTGCAAATACTGAAACCACAAGTAAATACACACGTACTTCAAGTCCTGCACAGCGGCGGTGCAGTTACAACAGAACAGAAAGATCAAGAGTGAAAATCATTCTGCAGATTATTGACATTGCTCAGTGATTATGAGCTAATGGTGTTTATTTTAAGTTTAACATCCTGATTTCATAACTCCAATATTAATGGAAATAATATTGACTTGACCTTTGTAATTATACTAACATGTTCCCTTTTTTTTTTATTTAAGTCGTGTGGAGTTTGCAGCCTTTCTGTACGTGTTTGTTGGTTTGTCTTTTATTCAAAGTTCTAACAACTCTTACAAAGAAGTTATGTTTGTTGACTGGCCAGTGTGTTTGTTTGTTTGTTTGTTTGTCAGCAGGATTACGCAAAAAATTACTGTATGAATTTTCACCAAACCACTATAATTTGGGCCAGGTCTTGACAAAGGTAGGGATCCAGAAATATTTTGTTACTTTCCTCAACATTGTGACCCAGGAGTTTTTTTTCAAAGGGAATAAGTCATGGAACTTGATGAAAGAGGCATAAGGGGACTGATATTTATGAGTGTGTGCAGTTTAGTTTGGCTTGATTAAATTTAAGGGGATCGTTGGCCCTTGGCAGCAGTTTGTGCTCTACTAGTTCTCTGTATTCCATTCAATTACATTTCATTTGTATAGCGACAAATCACACATGCATTATCTCAAGGCACTTTACATAGTATGTTCGAGACATTGCGTTATTATAAAAACTTACTTTTCTATGCAACTTACATGTTTTCAATGCTCCAAAGATAATAATTCCATAATAATTATAACATGGAGCTACATTCAAAAAACAAAATCTTCAAATACATCAGATTGTTGGCTGTTCATGGCAGATTTATTTCACCTGATCATGTTATTGCTCGGAAATTTTTTTCTGATGCACCTTGTAAACATAACAGGTGACAAAAATCAGGTTTTGTAACCGTTAGCACTTTATGATGCTTTCTGGGAAACAAGGCCTGTGTTCACCTGGTGCGGAAACACGACAGGAACGCCGAAAGAAAACAAAAACAGGGAAAACATCTTTTACAAGATCAGGGTTTACATAGGATGATGTTTTATGATGGCCACTGATGCTCTGTCAGCATCTCAACTCCAACAGAGCATGTGATAAGAAGCTTTTATCTGTCCATGTTTACACAGCCATAAACACACAGGATCTCGCAGATTTAACTGTGAATCAATTTGTCTTGCTAAGCTCACTGTTACGAGTGTTACAGATTGAAATCTGGACCGCTCCCTGCCTGAAGGGGACAGGCAGCCTATCAGTGCATAGTTTCACTCTGCCTCTCCCACAGTGTGATGCGCTTCGGGCGCAAACAAACAAGAGGCTTAGAGTTACACTAAGCCTCATATCTGTCACTGAAACATCTCTGTCATTCTTTACAATAACAAGCTGCTGTATTGACACCGCCTGTTTTAATGTCCATGCTGGCTTTGCAGCTGTCTGTGTATTTTATCGTATTTAAAATGCACTTATGCAGTTGAGTATTTGTCATCGGTGAAATTGACGTTGCTTCAGAGAAGGCCGGGCTCAAAAATGTTAAAATTTGTGCAATAAAATAAACGCTACTTGACTTCAGAAATGTTCTAACACTTCAGTTGAACAACTTGAACAAGAAGAAATCGAGAAAAGTGCCACAATCGTGTCAAACTATCTGAACTTCCTGATCTGACCTGGTCAGCAAACTCACGTCAGCAGCCATCAAAGAGGTCGAGCGCTCAATTTTGTATCAGTTACCGCACAAATTGCTTCCCTGATCCCTCCCAGCTTGTGTTTCAGTTCGGTCTCCTGACACAACGCACGTGAGCACCATTGCTCATTCTTCTGGGGAGCGCTGAAAGGTAAAAATGGCGACAGGTGAGCTCAAGCACACCGACAAACGCTGTATGTCGCCCCCGGGCAGAATCCCCCGCCCACACATCTCCTGACTCTTCCTGGACATGGAAGCATTTAATCTGAGGTGCAGAAACCCTTCTTCTGCCCCGCAGCTGTGGGTGTGGGCATCTGTGTGTAAAAGTAAGAACTGTGGTCCTGTGTTTCTTTTTTGTGATATGTAGGCAATTATCTCCCCGGGGCCATTTTAACACTTGCTACTTCACCTGTCTACTTTGGTCTTTGGTATCAAAGGTTTGGCTCAGGCCCTTATTGACAAGCACTCAGGAAGATGGCTGTTGGGTGAGCTGCTGGCTGCGCTGTTAAGTGTTTGGGATTATGTTCTGGCTTTGTGTGTTAATCTTACATCTTTGGTTCTGATGATTTAAGCAACACTAGCTCACAAGACAAGGACAATGTGTATGTATATTTTCTGAAACTATAGTTAGATACACATTTATTTCAATTGTTTACACATTGTTTGCCAAAGATCGCTAAATTTATTTTACATCTTCAAGTTATTTTACTCAATTATTCTATTTGTGACGTCATGTGTCGACATGCATCAGGACAAACCAGCCATTTGCAGGCTACCAGAATATACTGTATGGGATTACAATTTGAAATTGATTAGATTACAGTTACCTATCCAAGCAATTACTATAGTTGCAGGATCAAATTGTCTGCTGTCTAACTAGTGGGTTATTGTATCGGGTTAAAATAAAAAAATTGTCAGTGAACCCATAGGACGGATTAATGCAAGATGACACATAGCTTTGTGCTTCATTTTAGGAAGCATTCAGTTGAGGACAGGACATCCCTGGACAGCTACATGCAGTCAGTCACACAGGTTATAAGACAATGATATACTTTTACAGTCAAATAATGCCTTATACAAGTTATCTGCTTTTTAATAATTCCCTGTTTATTTCTTCTTGTTAAATACAGATAATGTGAAGTGTGGGTGGATGGTTTTTCGAGATTCATATTCGTGTTTGTGGAGAGCAAAGTGATGAGTAATTACCGGCCACAACAACAAGGCTGGAAAAAACCTACTGCTACCACACACATGATTTTGAGGCAGGTCTGTCTGTCTGTCTTGGTGTGAACAGATGTCGTCACAGCGACTGCATCACAACCATGTAAGATAAAGTTATAAAATTGAACAGTTGTGAGATAGTGGAGATCTAGATAAAGGCTGAGTTTGAAGATGGGCATTCAAGATCACGTATTAATGACAATTTACTGGTCAAAACTGTCCCATTGCAATCTCACAATCCCACCAGCCACATCGAACTCAACTACACACATGTAAAGTTTCCCAACTCTTAGACAAAGGTCAACAACCAGACAGACAGACAATACTCCGAAGCAGTTCCCACTATTGTACACAAACACAGACACACAAGGTGAAAACATCAGCCATGCTGTCAAACTTGCCCATCACTGCTGAAGATATGCCACACATATGAGAGAGTATTACTCACATGGTGCTTTTTGAACAAGACATTATTCATTATTTTGTAAAAAAACATTTGAGGATTGAGGATCCTGAGATCTGGAAGATCAACTGAGTGTATGAGGTCTCAAATTAAATGTGTTTTGATCTTTGCTTGTGGTTAAGTAACCCTTACCTGCAAGAACTATTAAAAAGCCATGAGCACCGTAATTGTTCTTGATATTTATAGTATTTTAAAATGTGTTTGTTGTTAATGGAGTTTCATTTTATCCAGATATAGAGAAGGAAAACATGGAATTTGTTCTTAAAGACCAATATACTTTCTGATGATAAAGATATAACACTCAAAGACTTCCTAATGCCTGATTGAGACAAAACACAGGGTTAAGCAAACTTGAATTTTTCTTTTGCACAACTTGAACATTGAGTTGCAACTATTTTATACAAACATTTTCATTTCACTTATTTAAACATCTTTATTAAATCGTTCTTGTAGATGATTATGATGAATGAAAATGAAAATATTCTGATTTTCTTTTAGGCGTCTTTGTTCGTGCTCCCTGTCATCTACTCATGAGAAACTCTTCTAACACATACGGTTTGAACCTGCCAGAAGTTCCATGGTGGTTTTTCCTGTCAGGGGTGTGTGTGTGTGTGTGTGTGTGTGTGTGTGTGTGTGTGTGTGTGTGTGTGTGTGTGTGTGTGTGCCTGTGTTTGTGCGAGAGAGAGAGAGAGAAAGAGAGAGGATGAACAGCCTGTCTGTCAGGTGTTGGTACTCACATTAGTCACGTAAAAAACAAAGGATTCTGGGAAGTGACAATGGCCAACACAAAGAGCATCCAGACTCCACTCAGTGTCACCCGATCTCTTCTCCGTGTGTGTGTGGGTAGATAAGTGTGTGTGGGTGTCTGTGGGTGTGTGTGTGTGTGTGTGTGTGTGTGTGTGGTGGGGGGTTTCTTTCTTTAGGGGGTGAGGGCGCCTCATTGGCTGCCAGGCTGGGGTCAAGCTGAGGTCAGGACGTGTTTGATGGATGGATCTCTGTCTCTAGACCACGGCCCTTCTACCATGCAGTCGTCTCTCCTCCTCTGGGCCTCAGAGCTGCTAAAGCGTCCCGGCTGTGCTCTCCCCTCCTCTCCTCACATCTCTTTGTGTTTGCTCCACTCTGCCGAGTATAGGACTGCTTCAGCTGACAAACATGGAGCTCAAAGAAAACTGCAGACAACTCTCTGAGGTGAGTTCTGTTGCGTAGTCGTGGACGAACCACACTCCAGTCAGCCTCTAACCTCCACCACTTAACCCCCTCTTCTTCTTACCTATCTCACATCCCAGCTACCATCGTCTAACCAGCATCACAGACATACGCAGAAGCAGCAGGACAGACCGCCACTGACCACATGATGTCACCTCTCCTCTCCTTCCCCTCCTTCTCTTCCTCCATCATACTGTCAAGTCCCCTCCATCGGCACCGTCCCTTTATCGGCACATGGAGATGCACATCTGTCGATGCAGGAATTCATTTTGGCTGCCAATCACAACAGGCCAGTGGTCAATGAGCACAGACATGCCAATACCTCAACGACCCTGATGAGTGACTTCTGTCCGTCTGCCTCTTTAGGCTGCCAGAACTTTCAGTCTGCTGCTGAGACTCAGTCGGACTTAGAGAAAAAACTGTTTTTCTCACTCTCTTCTTCCAATAAGGAAGAACCATAGCTGGTCATAAACAAACCACTACTGGGATGTGTGTGTAAGGACGTAGTTGGATCAATGCACGTGTCCCTGCGGAGGCCTCCACTGATATTTTAGTTCCTATCTCTGCACCTTCCATTTGCATAATGTCCCAGGATTTCTCTATTACAATGGAGAAATGAGGCTGAACCATAAAAGCTTTGGTCAATAAGGTTTGATGGAATTGCCAAATGGATATTTACCATGGGTGGTGCAGTGAAATTGCCTTCTGAGCTTGTGTGCTTCCTCCATTTTCCTCTTACTTAATAATTCTGTTGGGAGTTTATAGTCCTTCCCTTTGTCTTTTGCACACACACAAATAAGCCTCAGGGGAAAAAATGAAAACATAAAACGTATAGGTGAGACTTCAGAGTATGAGACCTCGGTGTGACAGCACCGCGCTGACAGCTTCTGAAATCTATTTCCTCTCCGTTTCTCTCACTGCACTGTGAGCCACTGCATACATGTGCAAACTCTTCACTGACCTCATAGTATCCCCAAGCGCTTGTATTTGCATTTGATTGCCAACAACCTGCAGCACAAATAATGTTGTTCTGCGTATATCATCTGCAAGTGTGTGTATATGTGGATTCCAGATAAATACCTGTACCTTTTCAGCTGGTGGCCTGTGAATCATGGTGTCATCCCCCGTTTCCTCTTCCTGTCTCACAAATCATCTCGCTGCAGCCACTGATGCTGTCGGAGAAAATGAGTCACATTATGTTTTATATTGCGAGCTGCTTATTTTATTTTTAATCCTTATATTCAGCCTCGAGGAGCCCATGTATCATTTTACATCTTCTGAGGATTCCCAAAGTTTTTTGTCATTTAGCCCAGACAGAAAACTTAAGCTTTAACCATTTGAAGCATGTTGTTCTTCTCCTTTATAAAGTTTGAGAGCAAAAATATCTGAGGAGATGAAATGGTCATAAACATCATATTACTGTTAGAATAGACACATTTAAAAAGCTTTGTTTCATTTGTTAATGTTATTGATATTATTACTTTATTATAATATAGAAATGACAAATGTTAACATAAGTAAATATAGATTAAGTTTATTATCTCTTAAGATTATTAGTATTACCATTATTATTTTTGGAATTGTAATGCTTGAAAAATGAAAAACCTATTCTATATAATGAAACCAGGTCTAAAAATATAAATATGCAAAGAAGTACAAATAATAAACAAAACTTAGATTAAAAAAAGTACAAGTTATACATTTATATATATATATATATATATATATATATATATATATATAATGTAGTGTGTGTGTGTGTGTGTGTGTGTATGTATGTGTGTGTGTGTGTGTGTGTGTGTGTGTGTGTGTGTGTGTGTGTGTGTGTGTGTGTGTGTGTGTGTGTGTGTGTGTGTGTGTTAAAATGTATCCAATTATCAATTTGGTAAATCATCTTAGCTCATACAAATGATTACAATTTTTAAGTAAACATGCGTAACAATTTAAAAGTTGTTCTATATTCCTCCAGTTCTTCAGGGTAATATTCAACTTAAATTACAAGTTAATGTATTTAAAATATACATTTACTGTTTACCTTTGTTTCTGAAGAAAAGTGTAATAACTATTTCGCTTTCTAGTTTATAGATTAGAATTAAGGGGATCGGTGTCGAAAAGTAGTTTCCTCCATCAGTGCCAGGCCTGTTCCAATCACCATGGCACAAATGTGTGGCTGGCACCAGGCGCATCAAGGACGCCCAGATGAAATCCTCATCCAATTTCTGAGTCACCTTCTTAAAGTCGAGAGCTTTAAACGTCCGTCCTTCTTTTCACAAAGCCCTAATGGTTTGTGTCAAACATCTGTCATCGTCCGTGTGTTTATTTGAGGGCCTTAATGGGAACCATCAGCCGCGCACGCAGGGCCAGACTCTCGGTACAGGGACAAGAAACCGCGTCCAAATTTCACAAGGCTGAGGTCATTTCAGCGTTCAGCGCCGAGTGTGGACATGTCTTGATCAAACCGTCCTCATGGGGCTGGACTCTGTGGCTGCTTGTTTGTCCAGAGCGGGTCTGTAAACTGGCGATCAGGTTTGGGTGGCGCTGGGACAACAAACTCCAAGTGTGACCGAAGGGTGACCCCGGGCTTTTCTTTTGAGGATCAGCTGCGTTTCGAATTCCAGTGTGTGGCTACTGCGAAGCGACCAGGGGCCTGAGCGAGGACAAACTTCTCCGAATTGTTGTTAAAGCGTTTATTCAAAGAAGTAAACGGATAAAGCTTTCGATATATTAGAATCTAGTTTATCCAATCATACACACCGTTTAACTAACGTTTTAATGAAATACGTAAGAAGGGGGAACTATTATTCACCGTAATAATATTTAACATCTCAAATCTTGTACAGATTAGACACAAACAGATTTTTATTCTCAAATTCGTGGCCAAACTTTTGTCAGTCCTTGTTGCACAGAGAGGAATTTGTAGTTACAGGCAAAATAGCGGCAGACCAGATGTGTTGATTTAGAGGGACAGCTGTGGAAATATTACAATTTGGTTGCCGATTGACATTTCGTCTGTAATCCAACTCGTGAAAAGGTTATTATATAATATAAATATCCCATATAAATATGCAGATTATAAAATGAATCATTTCCAGCCCCGCTTTGATATTTTTTGAGGTTCGATGAAACTAATTAGTCACAAAACAAAATGAAACTACAAGTTGTAAATATTTTTGTCAAATGTTCGGGGAACCCTTTGTCTGAATTATAAATCAGTCAAATTACAACAGCAATTTAAATTATGTTTTCTTCGATTCAAAATAGTGTTAGTTTAGAATTAGTTCAGTTATTTTCATTCAGTTGTGCTATATAGTCGGTAAATCCTCAATCTTTTCAACTTCATCAGTAATTCTACAGTGCTAATTTTAAAATATGTTAAATTATTTTATAAAAAGCAGGAATGCTGACTTAATCAAATACTAACTAATTCTTTTTTTGTTTGCCTTAAAACACTTGAAACACGTTTTTACAATGCTCTCGTAGAAATGGTTACAATTCAATTGAATAGCTTGCATTAAGAATGATTTAAAATACGACCAACCTTTTGTTTCAAATCAAGATCCAAATAGGCCTAATTTCATTGCAAAAATAAAATATTTCGTTTTTTGTACAGATAGAAGAAATAAACATCATGATTTTATCTTTCTCTGTGAATACGAGATTTTCTATCACCTCACTCTCATCCAGGCTCCTGCACAACGTCTCATCGTTCTCTATTTACACCGAAACAACACAATGAGGGTCTGTGCTGTTTCACTACCAACCTCGTTAGAGGTGCGGCCTTTGTCCTGAAAGCAGAAAAACACGTGGTACGCCACGTTAACAGTGTCGAAAATAAAGTGACCAGACATATGATTAATATAAAAAAAGACTTTCCATTTAAACTTACACTCATTGCTCTCCCTGCAGTGAATTACACAGAGCGCTGCAGCTCCGTGGCTCCACAGCTCCAACACAGCAGCTCCTGCAGGTAGATGCCAGGTAAAAGGTGATACGTCGCTCATTAATCACGCGTCTTTCTGCCCTTTTATGGCAGGGTGGCCTCGCATCCTGCACACCAGGAATTAAAATAGCAACAGAAGAAGGAAACGCCTTTTCTTTGGTTTGAAAATGGAGCAGAGGGATGCAGGTAAAGTGGAAAGTGGCAGACAAAATAGTATTTCAATTTCAGAGTCTGGTTTAGGCACAATTGTTAGATTTTATGAATTTATCTTATCTATATAAAAACATACATCTTTAAAGACAAATAACTGCTCTTATTAAAGTGTTGGTTAGTGTAGCTGTGACAGGCGGTGCTGCAAGTTTTCACTGTTCTTCATGTCATCAGGTGGCGGTGAGGACACCTACATGTAACTTGGGGGAACTGAGGAGTTTACGCTGACAGGGCCAGTGGGGGTGGCATCCTTGTCGATAGCCTGACCTCGATGTTTAATCAATACGAGATTCTTTTTTGTCCCCTCAATAAGCCGAGGGCTCGATGAGGTTGTCATCTCAAATGACGCGCCCTCATCTCCTCCGTGGATAAACATGCTGTTTTTGTATGCCAATAACGCTTTACCCCAGGGACGGGAGCGCGCGTGGCCGCATACATTGAGGGACTCTGTGATGCCTGGACGAGACAACGTGCTGCTCCTGGATCGGTGAAGCCACGGAGAGAGCCCCCTGCAATGGGTGGATATAAGTGGAGGATGTGCGTAAAATTAATCTGAAAAGTCCGTCTGCTTCTGTCTCTCCAAAGACTGTTCCCCTCAGCAACGACACAAGAAGAGTTTTTAGAGATAAACGCACTTTAATACTCATGATTGACCCGTAAACGTCTCTCTGGACAAACCACTTTGCATGTGATCCACTGGATTAAATAGACAACAGATACAAGCCTGGGACATACAGGGCCATAATGCCCGATTCCCCCGACTGATAAAACTCAGCGTCCCGCTAATAATACATGAAAGCATTACGCATCATGCAAATCTCACACAATTAGACATTCAGACAGTCGCGACACACAGACTCACAGGCCTGGAACACAGAAGTGACAGTGATTAAGGAGCTACGATAACAATGCACTCTATAACGATTAATTAACGAGTTCATCTCGTTGATTGTGTGATGCCTAATTGACGACATCCAGTGCAATCAGCCTGGCCGTGGCCATGACGCACAACTTTGGCACATATGAGGTATTTGTTTGTGTGTGCGTCTTTGTGACTTAACATCGGTCCATTCAGCAGCACAGGTCAGAGGCCAGAGAATTGAAGGTGCTGGATATCTTTTGGCACCTGCCATAGTCTTAGCGCAATGTCTAATTTCAAAAGTAAGTGGACACATTTGAAGGCTGCATTTGCCTGGACTCTTGTTGCCGAACAAAATATACAATATAAAACAAATCTATGAGCAAGGAATTGTTCATATCATTGTCCAAAGTTCCAAATAGTGCAGTAACTTATTCTGGATGTACATCTAAGTTATCCATCAAGCTGAACTTTGGCTTTGATACACTGGACACGAGCTTTGGTATGTACAGGCCGCCTGTGGCCCAAAGAGGTAAAGAGGCAGTTGTTAATTGGAGGAGTAAGGATCGGCCCCCGTGGAAGACAGCGTAGAGGATGTGGGAGAAGGAGTAGACGGGGCTGAGATAGACTTTTCAGATGCAGCATCGTCCGTTTTCTCTTGATTGCTCTCTCCCGGCTCGGAGGCTGAGGCTTTGGCCGGCAGCAGCCCCTCCTTCTCCCGCTTCTTCTGCTTCATCCTCCGGTTCTGGAACCAGATTTTCACCTGAGTCTCGTTCAGCTGCAGCGCAGCAGCGATCTCCACGCGCCGCGCCCGCGTCAGGTACTTGTTGAAGTGGAACTCCTTCTCCAACTCCGTTAGCTGCTTGGTGGTGAAGTTGGTCCGGACCGTGTTCGGTTGACCCCCAAAGCCGTACTCCCCTGATCTGCCTGCAGACAGAGAAACATCACTTTGAACCTCCAAGAAAAGAGAAAGCTGCCCTGCATGTTCTCTGCGCACAACACATCAATGACTTATTGGAGCAACGTTTACCCAACAGTCAATCAATGACAGTTTGAAGCACGATGTAATATATGAATGTTAACACTATAAGCTATCTGCTGCCATTTGGCCTCTTTGCGCAATGTGATGTATTTTCAACTTTCAGTGTTTTCACATAACACAGCCCAACAAATTGTGAAGTTGGCACAAGCAGTTAAGAAGGGCCACATTCGAATTCAACCACTTGGAATGGTTGCACTCTCGCACCCCTTAGAGTTTGGGTCCCTTTTACGCAGGTGATGTTTACAGATATTACAGTGACATTGGCACCACTTGGCACCTACCTGTTTTTGGTGGGTTCCTCTTGACTTTCATCCAGTCGAAGGTCTGTGCAGAAGACGCAGCCTCAGACAGAGGTGAGCAACATGCCTCCAGGTGGGCTGCGTGCAGAGGTGACAGTGGGTTTGAGCACCCGGGAAAAGGGGTGGCCTGCTCGTGCCCGCCGCCGTAGGCAGCGTGGGCATACTGCAGCTGGCCCAGGGGGGCGGCACTATAACCTTGGCGATGCTGAGAGACCATTGGGGAGGAAATGTTACCCGAGTACATCAGTGGGCCGCACTGAGGAAATCCAGCAGTGTTGTCTACTTCCTGGTTGAGCGCGTAAGGGTTGTACGTAGCACAGAAAGTTTGGGGTCCATAACTGGAGCCGCAGGCCGGGTGGGCCCCATAGGCGAGACCCAGGGAGCCCGCAGTAGACTGGTATGACCCCGGCTGGTGGGGAATGCCGTCAGGGGAAGCCCTGCTCGCCATGAAACGGTCATCAGCGCCGCAGTTGTTAACTGTGACCGCGCAGGACTGGAAAGTTGTTATCCCGTGGTCCGAGTGGAAAGCCCTGACAGAGCATGAGCCACCTTCGCCGCTCATCACTGTGTAGTCAAGGAAGCTGCTCATTGTAGCATTGTCCTACCGGGACCGAGGGACAGTCCGTCTCTACAGACACCCTCTGATGTCTTCTTCTCTCCCCTCTTTACCCTGAGTGACCGTTCCAACCTTTACCTATACTCTGTCCTTATCAGGGGAAGGAGGGGGGGGGGGGGGCGCACAGGCCGATATCAATGAACGGGTGCTGTCACGTGGGCCCGGGTCAGCCAGTGAGACACTTGTCCTTATCCCCGTAGCCGGTGACAGATTGGTGTTTGAGTGGCTATTTAAATTCCAGGCGCTCGTCGATCAAGGTGACGCGCGTCGCCACTAATGTATTGGCCGAGCAAACAATGAGCTGGGAGGCAAACGGCTGCGGACAGCTCCGGGGTCGCATGAAGAGCGGGGGAACGGCACACACGGCGTCTTCTAACCCCATGCTGTGCGCCCTGAAGCCCGGGGAAAGATTAAGGCTGCGCCCCCTGCAACCTCTTTCCAAGTGGACGACCTCACCTGACCTCAGGTACGCTTATTTTGGACTATAGGAGAATAGGTGTGTGTGTGTGTGTGTGTGTGTGTGTGTGTGTGTGTGTGTGTGTGTGTGTGTGTGTGTGTGCGTGCGTGGGTGCGTGCGTGCGTGTGTGTGTGTGTATCATTGCCACAGGCTATCTGTGGGCTATCAGTGTCCCATTCCTCTGTTTCACGCTTTAACACTGTGAGGGATTTGCTCAGCAAATATTTCCCCAGTTGGACAGTGAGGGAGAGGAGGGGAGGATTCACTCCTGACAGACAAGTCTTTCAGCTCTTTTATAACTGGTCGCATTAGAGCTGTTTGGCACTGCTCTTGCTGGGGGGTCGCAGGTGATGTAACGACAAGACAACATATTGGACATTAAGATGATGTGGTATTAATTCTTGCCTCAGCCGGGGTCACGAGGTCTGCTATCATGGGCTATACTCTGATGTTGCCCCCACGTGTATTCATTATGCATGTATATAATGATCAAATGATCTGATAATGCGTCGTGGAGCTATAATGCGCTCCTATATAGCCGGAGGTGCAAGTGTGTGCTGATTATCCTGTTAAGTTCATCAAATCAAGCTGTTAGAGAAATGGATGGCCACGAAAGGCGAGCGCTCAGCAGAGAGAGGGAGAGGGAGAGAAGGGAGAGAGAAGGGAAGGGGAGAGAGAGAGAGAGAGAGTGTGTGTGTGGGAGGGAGACATGCAGCAGCGAGTCCAACCTCTCACTGAGGAAGGAAAAGACAGGGGAGGGGAGAAGGAGGGGAGGAGGAAGGGAGGGAGGGAGGAAATAAGGATAGGATGGAGAAATGAGCGCCCCCTCTGGTGGCATGTGGTTAAACACAAAATATTCAATGTTGTTGATATTATATTATTATATGATTAGATAGATAGATAGGTAGACAGATAGATAGATGGATAGATAGATATTATTCAATTTGATTATAAATTATATTTTTACTCTATTATTTGTATTCATTGTGTACTCCCCATGTGGATCAATAAATGGGCTAATTATCGTATTATTAAATAGTTGGAAAAGTAGAAGTTTTCATCTTTGCATACACAGAAAGTGAAGAGCAAAGTTCCCACCAGTTTAAAAAAAGGCGCAGAGGGGTCAATACTATACCCCCCCTCCACTCTCTCACACACACACACACACACACACACACACACACACACACACACACACACACACACACACTAACCTCCTCCCCTTCTTCCCCCCTCCTCCCTGTCTTCCCAGCTGCTCGGGCGCAGAGGACCCACTGTCTCGCTTGTCTCTGTGTGCAAACTTCGCCAGGGCCTTGCCTTGGAGCTCTCTTGGCTCTTTGTGTGAACACATGTGCTCAGAATAGGCGCGCTGTCTCGGAATGATTAGGTTATGCCAGCCCTTGTGGTTGTAGTCAAGCAGTGCATGGTGCAGGAGCAGCCCCCTCTTTTTACCCCTATATACCCCACTCCTTAGACACACATACACAGCTGCTTGGACCCACACCCTCCACTTGCCCATGCAATATAGACTAACGTTCAGCCAGTCGATGGTCTGTTTATGGCTTCTAGATTTTTCAATAAACCGCTGGACGCCCGGAGTTTATGAATTTGCGCACGTATGGATGAGTTTGTAAATCGATCGGTGCATGTAGGCCATGTGTCGCAACCGGTGGTTTTTCTTGTTCTCACACACGCACACACACACACACACACACACACACACACACACACACACACACACACACACACACACACACACAGAGTGGAAAAACCTATTAAGTAAAACTGTGCATGGGCTAATAACTGATTCCAATAAGTCAACTCAAGCGTAATACAATAGGGCAAGAGCAATCATAATCCTATATTGAACTCAAAGATAACTTCACACTAACTGAGGTTCCAATAGTGTTGGTAAGTCCCCTAAAGAAATGGAATATCTTAAGATAAAGTCTAAGCCCAAAGTAATGATCCTCGCTCCAGTTAAGTGAACTATTCTTAATGAATCTCATCTAGTCTGTTTTGACTCGGATATAGTTTTACGCACGGGCTAAAGAGTTGCAGCCTCATAGCCCGAGCGATGCAGCTACTGGTGCCGCTGTCGCCGAGCCAGGAGCCGTGTTTAAACAAGCTATAAAAATGAATTATTGCCAAACGCACGCAGAGACTCAGCCCCTTTTAGCGCAGGAATTGGGGAGTCCCATATGAAAATGTAAGTGGGGTTTTATTTGTGCACATTACGCCACAATTGGTCTCCTTAATGTCCGCCTCATTCATGCCACGGAGTGATTTATGAGCTCCTGAAGGCAAACATGGCTCCGGTATTCGCCTGCAACATGCACACAATGTTAAGAGCCCTGTCATGCTTAAGATCCGGGCTGGCGTTATATGCACTTTTTTATTCCTAAAGTTTGAGGGTGAACACGGAAATAATTTGTATCACTTTCCTTATAAACGGCCTAAAGTTTACTTGACTGTTCGAAAAAAAAAAATTTGAAAAAGTCTTTTCAAAAGTAATATCACTCAATTATTAGCATCTATGATTTACCAATTAACAGTTAATTTGCTGATATTTATAGTAATTATACTGATAATCAATTAAAAAAGTTCAACTCCAAAGTTTCAAATAAGAAAATATACTCTTTGTGGTTCTTTCGTGAAGAGGCAGGGCATTCTATATACCACGTAACAAAATTAATATAACTGGAAATTAAATTATACAATAAAAGTACAATTCAGACGAGTGTGTGCCTTCACTACTCAGTGCGGGGCCAGACTATTTATATTCATTGCCAACCTGTTGTTAGAATTTGCATATCGTCTCTATCTTCCTGTGCCCTACTTCTTTTATTTTGCATATTATTATTTTTTTTCTACATGAATAATTCAAATAGTCGGCAAGTATTCAGCCTGTAAATAGAAAAAGAAATGACTCAAAACACCAGAGAGAGAAAAGGATCGTAGCAAGTTAATTGTATTCTAACAAAAATATCCAAGACGTTGGAAGCTATACAAAAATAAAAATGAGCAGGTTCCATAGGCCTAATATTGTAATATTATTCACATACACTCATAATTTCCATTCCAAGAGATCATTTTGATATGGTAATTACAAGCCACATTGGAGTAGAGCTACTTCAGTGATTCAATTTCATCCTTACCTTGAATTAATCGCCAGTCAAATATCAACAGAATAAATGTGCCGCATATACAAATAACATCAGAGTTTATACCATCGTAGCCTGATATTTAATGTCCCAAGAGAAAAGGAAAATAAAAGTTATTGTGATTGGTTTAATAGTTCAGATGCTGCAGGTCGATTGTAGTTAGGGACTCCGAGAAAAAATAGAAGCTGTCCGTTGAAATGTCCACGGGGCTGTCCAGAGACTCTGACAGGCTCGGCGAGGCCGCGTCGGAGAGCTGCAGGCAGGAATCCGAGGAGAAAGGCTGAAAGTCGTGTATAGAAACATCCAGGGCCGGGGGACTGTCGCCATTGTCCGGGCCAGATGCAGAGCCAGGGCCCATTGTTGACATACAGCCCGGAACAGTGGGTGACGGGTTGGGAAAATGTTTCAGATTTTTGTCATTGCTGTTCAGCGACGCAGCAGCAAAGCCCATGGACTCTCCATTGTGGAGCTGTTGCGCGGAGCCGAGGGAGTTGTTCTGAAAGGAGCAGGTATCTCTCTCCAGCAGGGCCCCGCTCCGCTCGTACAGGGGGGCCTCGTCCTCCTCGTCACTGTGGATGCCATCCTCGGCTCCCGGCCCTTTCCCCTCCCCGTTGTGGTTCTCCTTGCTCTGGGTCTGCCGCTTGTGCTTCATGCGCCGGTTCTGGAACCAGACTTTAACCTGCCTCTCGGTCAGGTCCAGCAGCGCCGCTATCTCCACCCTCCTCGGCCGGCACAGATACTTGTTGAAGTGGAACTCCTTCTCCAGCTCCAGCAGCTGGGTGTTGGTGTACGCCGTCCTCAGGCGACGAGAGCCCCCTCCTCCCCCGGCGCTCTCCACGATCTCAGGCGAGCCTGGAAAACAAGCACCATGATAGCGAGGGATTGATACGCAGGGCACAACAGTTGCATAACCCCCGCCAGCGGCCGTGAATCTAGCACCGAGGCTAAAACCACGAGAGAGAGTGTGGCTCATGCACTATGCTGCAGCAAAATGGCCGCTGGAGCTACTGACCCAATCTCATAAACCTGTTCACCCTTTATCTAAAAATCACCCCTGCGTATAGAGATACCCATCAGATAGTTTTACGCATAAAATATGTTCAGCGTGAAGCAAACACGGTGCGATATAAAAGCAGTGAGGTCCAGGCTGGTGTGGGATACTAATGAATGCTCCAGCTGCCCTCCTCGGCAACGGCACTCCATCACTCTTCATTACTGTCACACATCAAAACTCTGCTACGACTCGGGGAATAAATCATCTTGCATCATCCAAACTTTACCCCAAACTTTTTTTCTCCATTCATGCACAATTCTGCAATGGCCATAAATCTTTCAAAACGGAACGATTCTAGCTGTATTTGTTGTTGTGTTTGTAAGGAAGGGCCTTGGGGCTAAAACTGTAGCAACAGATAGTAAATAGGAGTTGTGCAGAAAAGTGCTGCAGAAATCACCCACCTTTTGGGGAAAAGCACACGGGTCCATTGGAAAGGGTGGTCGCGGTAGAGGTGGGCAGGTGGTTCCTCTTGGAGGCTTTCTTCTCCCGCATCCAGGGGTACTCCGGGGGTAAGGAGGCGGTGGGCAGCTGGCTGCATCCGTCGGGGCTGTGTCTGGGCCGGCCGTGCCGCGGATGGCTGCCCGGGTTCAGGCTGGGAATGGTCTGCTCAAAGGGAGGAGGAATCAGTGTCGGGCGTGAAAGCGTCGAGCTCTTGATTGATGAACTTTGAAATGAATCAGCGACAGGGGGGAAAGATGTCAGGCACTCAGCAAGCGACGGCTGACTATTGATAAAACCGCTCTCTCGCTCGAATTCGTAATTCATCTCCGCTCCCTGAGAGCCGAGGAAAGTTTGCACGCGTATTTTTATAAATGTTGCGGCTCAGCGAGGACGCGGAAGAAAAAATCATTAAAAAATCTCGTGGTGGTTTTTTTTTTTCTATATCACTGATTACGGCCGTATGGGGACCGAGCTACTATTAAACTATTGAATTCATGGAGACAAGGTTGAAATTGGACCGAATTGCCTGTCACATGATTACCTCTGCCCAATGACAATTTGGGGTTTAATCAAAAGAAGCCAGTGTCTGCCTGATTGATCCAAAAACTCGGATGAAGAACGCCTCGCTCAGCTGGGAGACGACTGTTTTTATTTACATCTTTGTCCGCTCAGTTTATCCTCCTCTCTGCCCCTCCAGTCCAGTCCACTAAGCGACTAAATGTGTGTTTTTAAGAATGGCTGACGCTCACTATTACAGGGAAGGAGCCCAGCCTAGGGTGCGCGGATTCGTGCACTCCTCTTTCTCGTATTGTTTGAGGATGTCAGTGGAGAACGCCCCCACCACACTCACACACAGACACACACAGACACACTAACACACACACACACACACGCACACACACATTTCACGCCAGTAGCTAAACATATAGGCAAGAGGCAGGCTCCAGAGGTGAAAAAGCAACAAACCCCAAAAAACTGATATTGAGACTTCTCGACAGAAACAAACCCCAAACAACCCAGCCCCGCTCAGGGAGTGTGGTCGCCACAATAGCTGTGATTCTTTAGAGGTGCATAATAATGAAATATGCTGCGCATCCATCGACATGTGTTGCAATAAAACGCCCATCCATTAAGTTAATACTGACGGATATGACAACGTTCAGGCCATTTCATCCCCTGACAGCAGTTCAACATTTACAAACAGTGCAGGGGAACTTAGCAGCAGATCCACACTCATGCAAACACTCGCAGTCATAATCACTGTTGTCTTATTACAGGCTGGGGTTTTCTCGGTTGTAAAGATGTAATATTAAAACATAGGTGGTTTTCGTTTACGCCACATAAGGTCGAATTTTTAAAGGAGGTCATGCGCGCCCATGTTTGCGCACATTCCCACAAATGCTGGGTTCAAACACACAGGAACTCTTTGTTTTTGTAATCGCAGTAGTTGAAAGGTTTTCCACCAGCAAGATGTCATAATTATGTCTTTCTTTTAAACGCCATCCTAATATTTTTGAATTGTTTCATTTTCGCTTTGAAAGTGAAAAAGCCAAAGGTAACAGCAGATGGGTTTTCTGGAACCACAGTGGCTGCAATACAGAGAGAGGCTTCCCACTGTATTTCCAGTATCTGTTCTGTACCTGGAATTGCAATTATAAGCAAACACCAACACGTTTATGATCGACCGTGCACAACGAGTACATTTACAGTGTTAGATGGAATTGTTATTGAATGGCTCTTCCCTGCAGCGTTTGTTTTTATAGCTCCTCCAGAATAATCTGTGAAAGCCATATTTGGGATGTTATTCGTCAAGCAGCACATGTTGTATTTTCATAAAGCATTACAAAATATATGGCTTGGTAAGTAAGAGGAGAGAAGAAGAGGAGAAGTGGTAGGCCTCTCTCTCAGTTTGTTGCTTATACACCAAACAAAGAGTCCTGGAAGCCTGTGCGCGATCAATCTTACTCGCCAAAAGGTCTGACAGCTCGGTGCCCTCACAACACATTTAAGGCTTCTAACTCTCCCTCGGATCAAATGCAGCCAGGAAGTGGCGAGAAACACTGGCCACTCAGATTAGAACCAGTTTCTGTTCGCAGTTAAAGCCGGGGCTGTCGCTGGAGGGATGTTTTAATAGATAAATAAGCTCCACAAGATGCGACCATTTTCTTTTTTGGGGGGAGGTGATAATTCGCCATCGGTGAGTACAGGGTGAAGCTTCTCCACCTGGCTTTTATCTTTGAATTGTGAGTTGGTATTTACACATTATATTATTTGTCGTTTCGGTGGACGTGCAGGTTTGTGCACGGAGCAGACCGTGTGGTGAGGGACAGAGCTGCTAGGGGGAAAGATGGATGGCTTTCTTGGAATTACGCACAGGCTTTGTGTGCAAGGAGAGGAGTGGGTGGCGGCTTTTAGTGGACCCCAGCCTGTCCTACACACTTGTCTTTTACAGCAGGAGTGATTTAGGAGCACTTTCCCATGGATAGAAATGCAATGAAAGAAAAACATATCCTTGCTTTGGTTAAAACGCGGTGCGTCTGCCCTACCTGCGTAAATTGCGCATATGGGTCAAATCAGTGCCTTGCTGTGCATACGTGTGTGTGCGTGTGAGTGTATTCCTCAGTGTGTGTGTGTGTGTGTGTGTGTGTGTGTGTGTGTGTGAGTGTGATGGATGCAGAAATACTCAGGGCATCAGTTTTTTTTTTCCTGCTTTGACACACCATGGTTCAATTGTTCTAGGTTTCCCTGCTAACCATATGTCAGGGTTAGTATGTCCATGTCCTCTTATATCAATCAGACCTGGGCTGGAAATTGGTTCTTGGTGCAAAATCAGTGTGAACAAATAATACTGCACACATAAATACATTTTGTAGTCATTAAAACTGAACATGGCACAAAAGGTTGTTTTGCTCATTTAAGAAGAATGGCAGAAACCCCTGCGTAAAACCACACAAATGATATTACAACAGATGATATTACAACAACAATAGAAGCATTTTGTCTCCAAGTGGGTCTGCACTGGGAAATTCATAAATACTATGAAATTGCTGCAAATCATTAAAAGAAGTCTACATTCTATAAATTGATGGTAATTTCTACACAGCCCTTTCATTTCAGAAAATTGCACAAAGGAATATATCGTACAGGTTTTTAGTTTTCCACTTATAATTTCCTTTGCTGTAACCATCCTGGATTATTTTTTGAACGTTGTCATCTGTAAATCTGTGGAGTAATGAGACCAATAAGAGCCGCCATGATTCCAGTCCAGCCTGTTTATCGCCATGCCCGCATTTGACTGACTGCACATATCAGGGAATTCTTTTTCAAACGACTTCTCATTTAGCTTGTTGTCTTCTTGCAGGATCTCCAGAAGGGCCCGGCTGACATTTTTTTCTTTTTATTATTATGGATGTTCCCACGCAGATGAGAGGAGGGGAGAGGGCCACCCGAGTTTTCTCCACGTCGAATCAAGAGGAGAGAAAAAACATTTGAGTAGCTTTCATCTGCAGCCATTTGTTGTTATTGTAGAATATTGAATGTTAATCATGGCAAATAATTCCAATCCCTATTTTGTGTGCGTAAATAATAAATAAACATAGATTGTCGTAATTAATTTATTATTATAATTATTATTATTATTATCCTAAATGTATTTTTGCTTTTCTGTTATCATCTTTTGTACCAGGATGAAATTCTTAACAATAATAAAACGTAATGGTGTCAAAGTAGAGTTGTATTTCTGAGTAATTTTTTTGAGACCCTGCTTTGCATTTGATTTTGTGATGTGATGCGTTTGGACTTAAAACTGAAGGATATGCTACAATTATATTTCAATTCTTTTTATTCATTTCTTCGAACTGGAGCAGCATGGAATGTATGACATCGAAAAGAAAATTGATGATGGTCTGTTCCTTTTTTTTTCTTCAATAAAGAAACTGCTAACGTGTGTCCCTTCTCCATCCACACTTATTGCATGACTGATTGATTTTACATTGGTGGAGAAAACAAAATACCTCCTCGAAGAAAAAAAAAAAAAATGGAAACATAGGCTATAATACCAACATGGTGCTGCTGCTGCTGCTGCTGCTGCTGCTGCTGCTGCTGCTGCTGGGGAGCTGCAGACTACATATAGAGGGCCGACACGCTAATATCCATCAACCTTCTCCCCACCCAAAGATTGCAGGGGGGTCAAATAATACTAAAGGACTCTTATCTTAA
The DNA here is from genome assembly GCA_026259375.1 of Verasper variegatus. Classification (NCBI taxonomy): domain Eukaryota; kingdom Metazoa; phylum Chordata; class Actinopteri; order Pleuronectiformes; family Pleuronectidae; genus Verasper; species Verasper variegatus. The sequence continues at coordinate 11,932,546 of CM048038.1, forward strand.
CACCAAACAAAATAAATAACATTAGAAAAAGTCCAATAGAACTAAACAAAAGCAAGGGGGCTGCGTTTAAGCTCATGACCCTTGATTTTTTTTTTTTTTTTTTGAAAATGTGTTTCCCTCATAATCCGAGCTCGTGGCTCCTGAAGGATCCTTTCACAAGTGCAACAAAATGCAAAACACAATTCTTCAACTGCGGATAAATAAAAAATACGGACAAATTCACATTAAAAATGAATAACATACGTTCATAATACCCTGTTTGCGTTTCAGCTTTAAAAACAAGATTAAAAAAAACAAACAAAAAAAGATTAAATAGGCCTATGCATATACTGTGCCCCCCTCCCTCCCGCTCTAGAGTCCTACAGCCCAGATAAAGGTCTTTGAAAGACAATGACACGAGCAAATAGAGAAAAAAAAATCCAAGCAAGTCGTGATTATTCATCCTACGCTACTTCACACATCAAAACTATAGAAAACATAAACAAAAGCGGAGAGGAGGTGGGAGCCGCGAGGAGGCGCAGAAACAAAGCGGTAATGTGTCTGTAGGTGGGTAAGACAATGGGCGGAGTGATCCGAGCTGCGCCACCGCTACAGATGCGTCAGTTTGGGCGCTTCCTGGATTCTTCCCTGAGAGTAGTGCGGCGTTAGGTCTGTGTACGTCGGTGTCGGATCACACACTCCGTGATGCTGACTGTTGCCCATTGTGATTGCTCCATTGTAGTCCATGTTTGCGGACGGCGGGTGCGAGAGGTGGGTCAGACCGAAAACGGAGGCCCCGGAGTTGGGCATAGACTCGATGTAGCCTCCGCCGACATAAACGGGGCTGCCCTGCATGTGCGTCCCGTAGTTGCCATTGCCTTGGAGAGGATGCGCGTCATACTCGGGCGTGGCCGAGTCGGTCCCGGGATACCTCTTCTGGGAGGGCGGGCAGTTGCTGAGGGAGCTGTTCAAAGGAGGGGGATATGACGTGGCCATACCGTACGCGTTCTGATGCGGTTTATTGTAAGACGTCGGCGACTGGGATTCATAAGGAACACTGTTTACGAGAGAATGCATAGAGTTGAGGTATCCTCCACCGCTGGAGGCCGGGCCCACGGGGCTCCGCGGGGACTGTCCGCCAGGGGAAGGCATCATACCCACGCCCTTCTGATCCTTCTTGTATTTCATCCTGCGGTTCTGGAACCAGATTTTGATCTGTCTCTCGGTGAGGTTGAGCAGGTTCGCCATCTCCACCCTCCGGGGTCTGCAGAGGTACCGGTTGAAGTGGAACTCCTTCTCCAGCTCCACTAGCTGGGCGCTGGTGTAAGCTGTCCGGGCCCTCTTCGACGCCGCTGACCCTGGGGGACTCTTGTCTCCGGGGCAACTCTCCACTGTCAGGGAGGAGGAGAGGAGGGTGTCATTCACTAATCCATTACAGACAGACAGAGAGAGAGAGAGAGAGAGAGAGGCACAGAGGTAGAGACAGGAAAGTGAGAGTGAAAGCAATATCGTGTGACAACACGCACACAGCTGATAACAAACCTCTCCACCATCAAGAGGGGTGGGGAACACTACTAGATAAATATGTGTTCCAGTACTGCGCATGTGTGTGCGCGCGCCTGAAATACATCACAACATTTTGATAAATCTGCACCCTCCCGCTAAGCACTAAGGGTTATCATCAGGGCTCCACGAGACAATTAACAATCAATGCATGCACACGGCACCTACAGTTTAAGCAAAGCACAAAAAGTAAAGGGTAGCGAGTCAGGGCTGGTTCTGGTGCCAGCTATCCTCAGATTTCCAACTAAAACATGTTTGATCCCCATCCTCTCCCGCAGTCGCACAGCGAGCACACGCGTAATGCAAACACAAGCATTATGTATTCCTCGGGGTGTATACAGCAGCTCGCCTTGCCCTCGCTGATAAGCCTCCCCTTCCAAGAGGGCTGGAGCTTGGCTGCAGAATAGCAAGGTGTTGGGCTACTTACCGCCGTGGCAGACGGCCAACACTTAATAAATTTCCCTACCTGTCGCCCAGACCTGGAGCAAGAGGAATGCAGCAGACACATCCTGACCTCATGTTACAGAGATAAAAGAGTTAGCACGTGGCATTAGGGATTCCCATGTACTGTGTGTTAGGACAATCACTGATAACTACAATGATGATTGCAATAAAATCTGAATTTAAAGGCTATCGTTATAATTTATAAGAGAGGCTGGTGTGTACTAAGTGCACGATTATTGTTGCTTCCCATAAATGTCAGCACCCCAACGTGTTGTTAAAACTAATAAAAACACTTTCCCAGACATAAATCACACCGACACTGCTTCGCCTCCATCATTACTGTAGAGGAGCATCTGTAAGTTACCATAAGACGTGAGCGTCTCTGAATCTATTGGTTGTATGTAAATAAGCAAAATGAAATACCCCCCCCCCCCCCTTCTGACATTTATGAAGTTATCCAAACAGTAGAATCTGGTTTGTGTATACGGGCGTAAGTCATGAAAGGTAGCACTTTTCGAATCCTAAAAATGTGTGAAAACACCATACCATAACAAAAAAGTCGCCATATTGTGTCAATATAAATGTAATATGGAAATGAGCATCTCTGAATCTTAGGTTAGCTCCTTCCTGACCCAAATACGATATGCAAATGTGCTTTTATACATGTCTGCACCTCATTGTGATGTCAAAAACAAAAAAATGAAAATGAGCCACTTTGCTTTGCATTTGGAACGAAAAATCTAAAATTTAGCATCTCTTAAATTAAAAATGTGGTCTATTTCGGTAAAGATCATTAAAACACAAACTCCACACCCTGACCCACTAAGTTTTCCTCTCGTCAAAACAGCAGCATGTGGCTTGTATAAACGCGCTTAAAACGTGCGTAAAGTGCTTTCCATAAATGTTAGCACTTTTACGGGTTGTTAAAAACTAATGAAAATGCCTTTCCAAACATAAATCAGAATGCAGACACGCCACTTCAGTGCTACTTTGCATTGCATATCTCACGTAGCCTACAAGTACTTCCTTAATTTAACTGTTATCCTCAAAATGTATGAAAAAATGGTCATAAGCACCTCTAATTTCTTATCTCGGGTTCTGTGTAAATAAACACAACCCCCCCCCCCCCACACACACACACACACACACACACACACACACACACACACCGCCACCCTCTGACCCACAGAGCCTCCCACTAATAAAACAGCAGGACAAACCGAACAACTGTTGTGCGTGTTTGTTTGTTGTCTCTCCGGGTACATTATGTGATCAGTGGAGATGCGTGTTTACAGTAGGGACAGGTCAGATGCAGGGCACACAGACAACAAACGGTGGAATCTACTTCCAATGTGGAGGCACGTGATTCAACCCTGGAGTCAATTTAAAGTCTGCGCTGTCACTTTGGAGAAGAAGACACAAGGTGAGTTAATAAGACTTTATAAGATTTGAAGAAAGAAAAACAATATCCTTTACAAAGTGAACGTGAATACAATAGAGTCAACACTTGTTCATACAGTATGTGATACGAGGTGTTGATTACACTCTGTGGACCTTTTCTTCTGAATAATTTAGCAGCTTACAGAATTAATAAAGATTATATAAATGCAATATAATAAAACAAAGACCTCTCTGACTCTGGCACAGAAATGAAATAACTTGCTGATGTCCTGTTGGGATTTGCCCACCCCTCCCTCCTAACCCCTCACCTGCTCAGCCACCCACACTCTATGTAATGTGTGCTCCCTCAACAACATTTATGTAACTTTGCGGTCAGAGGCTATCAAGTTGTGTGTGTGTGTGTGTGTGTGTGTGTGTGTGTGTGTGTGTGTGTGTGTGTGTGTGTGTGTGTGTGTGTGTGTGTGTCAGTAGCAGCAGTGTTTAGGTTCCAGGTACCTGAACTGGTGCTACCGTTGGGTTTCTGCTTGGTGTTCTGACGGGACTCCTTCATCCAGGGGAAGATCTGTTTGCCTCGCGCGTTGGTGGTCGGTGAGTCGTTCTTGGCACCGGGCTGGCTGGACCCGTTGCTCGCGTTTTGGCTGATAGCACCGGGGGATTGGGAGGGAGGGGGCGGACCTGACACCGGCACCTGCGGTTGATTGCTTTCGGGATGGACCTGGGACTGCGCCGCCTGAATGGCTGTGGTCCTGTCGCAGCCCTCCGCCATCTCCCCCGGCTTCTGCAGCGCCACGGAGCCGTCAGGAGACTGCAGGGAGCAGGCAGGTCGATGGTACTCACTTTCCACATGAGAGGCCCGGGGATATTGGACCTGATTGGCATCATAACTGAAGCCATTTGCGCTTTGATATGGGTAGCCACTGTAAATTGCGGAGCTGTCGTAGTAGGTTGCCTTTTGCATCTCGCCGTTTCCCAATATTTATTTCAGAAACTGACAGGGTCTTGACACCCGTGTAGAATAACATTGGCACCCCGTGGTCACGTGACGCCTCTCCGCCAATGGCCTCCTCGGGTGAACCTAGGGTTACAAGAAGCACTGTGAGGAGAAGAAATGGTGGCGATCCATCTTACTTTTCAATACAAGGCTGACACGGGAGACTATGGAGGCAAGATAGGGCCAACAGTCCTGTAGACTATTACCGTTTACCTTATGGCTTACACAGGGCACAAAGGCACGAACTAACCTTGTATTACCATCTGTGCCAAACAACATTAAAGCAAAAACCTTTTCAAAAGAATTTCATATTGCTAAATCAATTTAAGGCTCTAACAAGAAACTGCGTGACATTTTAAACCTATGATACTATAAAGAATAAAACAGTTACAGTATGGAGAAAAGGGCTTTAAGTGCAAAAAGGGGGAGCTGCAGGGAAAGCTTGTTAGTGGGTTACCACACAGGAAAATAATATTTCTGTTACATTGTTATTGTACCAACAGGGCTGTCAACAGTGGATCTAGTTTCCTTGTAGCAGCTGAAAACATCCCCCGTGTCCCGCAAACGTTTCAGCGCATTTGAGTTTTTTCACCATTGGTTTAAAAAATAGCCTCCTTCAGTGAACAGCCACCTGGCACGAACCGAAAACAACCGCATTCTCTCCTTCTCTTTTTTCTTTTGTTTTCGTTTCTCTGTCTTTTTCTGTCTCTCTGTGCGTGCTGCAAGATAGATGGAAAGGGCCACGAGGAAACCTGAAAAACCGGGCGGGCATGCGTGCATCTCCATGACCAGACTGTGAACTTTTCCTCGCAGGCCCGGTAGTAATGGCTGCTGTCTGTGCCGCCTGCGCAGCGGCCCGTCGCGGTGATATATGGGGGGGTCAGTGAGCCGGCACGGCACGGCTCTGCTCGGGGGAAGAGACCATGCCACCGGTTCCAAGGCGCATGGAGAAGCGAGGACGGCACACCCAGAGTCTGCTGCTGAAGCACCGTAACTCACGCAGGTAACCACGGGGATCCGCCTCAAAAAGATTATTGGAGATGCTTTAAACTACAGTCGACGCAGCAGGTTGCTTTCTAAATAATGTGACGTTACTAATGAAATAAGAGAATAGTTCATGTTTACTACATTTCAAAATAGTGAAATACAGGGCGTCATTAGAATAAAATAATTATAATGACGATAATAATAATAATAATATGCAAAGTTAGGAAAAAAGGGCAATCATTTCCAGTATAAAAAACATAAATTTGCTGTTATATAAAGCAATATAAACTATTAAACAAAATCCAAACTTATTGCAACGTTCAACTTCATATTTTAGCTGCTGAAACTAAAAGGCCCTGCTGTTGAGTCTGATGGTAAAAAACCTGAGCCCAACATTAACGACGTTTGTCTGTAGGATGATATAAAACTATAACTTCTTTTGTATTCACAGTCCAAGTGTATATGAGAATAATCTTCTATATACATATGGACTGTGAGTGCATTTTCATAAACTGAGCTCAAAGAAGTCATAGGAATCCGTCGAACACCACTGGGGTTTTGCATGGGAGCAAAACAAGAAGCAAATCAGTAGAAAAATGAGCCCTCGGCGCAGCTAAACCGCAGACTGAAAGAAGGTGTCTCCACCGTCTCATGACCTGGAAAAGATATCAGAAAGCTCTGCGGTGAATATCTCCAGACGCGCCATGGCGATAGTCATAAAATGGAAAGAGAAAGAGAGACAAAAGACAGACTTGAGCTGTGTGCGCGCAGCTCTCTGCTCCACGCTGGAGAAATCTGGCTGCCTGACTGTGCGTGTGAACTCTTCCTGAACCGAGATCTAAGTCATACGGTGATAAATCACCGCACGACACACAAACTCCGCCATTTACAACCGAGGGAGCCTATTTCTGGCCTGCTTACCTTATCCTCTGACGACGAATGCACAGCAGCGAGCAATGCTTTCTCATTCAGCGACGAAATCGATCAAAGCAGTAATCCAGGGGAAAAAGTTTAAAAGGCAGGGCTGGCTGGGTGAAGCAGCAGCAGCAGCAGACTGCGCCCTGCCATGCACCAGGCATTAGCAGCCACAACAAAAAAAGGGAAGAGCAGAGAGAAACCCCTTTCCTCTTTGCCTTTTCTTTTTTTCCCTCTCCTTACTCGACGTGGATGGGTAAACCGAGATTACGAAAGCAGGCGTGAGCAGTCGGGTCAGCGAGATAAGAGATATCTGGCCCCAGGATTGAATTTATCGTCATGCTATAGAGCAATGGCCAGGGCTTCATACCAATATTAAAGGCAGCCAGGGCTGTGCTGGGCTATGTGATCCTTCACCAGTACCATGCAGACACCAGTGAACTGCCCCGAACCAGAGCGTCACCATAGACAAGAAAAATTATGCAAATGAAGTAGCGCCTTGGAAAGCCAGTTCAAATCAAGTGGCTGCCTCTCCTCCTCCCCCAACCAAATGAGGTAGTGTGTCAAGAAAAAAACATATCGGTACTTATAGCATGAAAGTCCATCCCCAAAGTGTTTTAAATCTGTTTTGTTATTATTTACCCCGCTTCCTGCATTTGGAATTATGAGCCCAGCGGATGAGACGTTGGAGAGAAGGGAGAATACAAAGGAATAATCAGGCGCTGACCATGCTTGCATTTTCATTTGCATGGAGCATAAAGGGCTTCTATCCACAGCTTAATCATTAACCCGCAGATTTTGCATTTATTCCTTAAATCTTTTGCCACAAGCTATAGGACGCTCTCGTCGTATTCACCCCTGCGCCCTGTGTCCCACCGTCTGCATGGCTTCTTGTGTGGAGAACACAACTTGTATCTGTATATATCTTCCTTTTTTTTTAAGATATTACAAAGCACAACAACCTCAGATCATGTGCGAAGTATATCAAGGAAAACCCCCCACGAGGAGCAGGGTGTGAAAAATGGGAAGAAGTTTCATCACCAAGAGGCAAAGCGGAGGACATGCAGCCAGGAGCGGGGGAGAAGAGAGCCGGCAGCAGAGGGAATCCCTCTGCATGGCGAAGCTGCCTTTAACAGCCAAAAGGGGGGGAAAAAATCAGAGAAGGAAAAAAATTAGATTTATGTCCTCTCAGCTTCCTGCGGCTGTAAACAAGTCCAGAGCTGCAGCTTCGCTGCTGCTTTCAAGGCACAATTTAAAAAAAGGTAGAACACATGCACGGACGGCGTGGGAGGGTGAGTGGGACAAAAATTCACGCGTGAGGATTTTTTTTTAGCCAACTCGGCTTTTTCTTTTCCAAACCAGAGCAGTCAACATTGTATAATTATTTACTTCTTTGTGTTTTCCTGAAATGCTGATTCGCCTCTCTCTTTAATTTGGCCCTGAGCAGGAGGTTAAATGTCAGCGAGGTGGTGGCTTGTTGCTGCATCTGCTGTGCGTAATAATACAAAAAAAAAAACCGACGTGGGAAAAAAAGGAAATCTCGAATGCCGATGAAAGACACAAACATTTTCTAAACTTCAGTGCAGTAAACTAGCGGCCACAAGCAGATGGCTTTCACAGAAAGTAGTTTTTGAAGGGAGCGAGGCAGTGCTCCAAGAGCTGCGATTCCCCTCGTCACTTTTATAGTGACAAATTACACCACAAAGACAAGTGGAGGAGAAGGAATTATTGCGCACGGCCTGGTCATATCGCTGCTGCAAGGAAACGTTACAAGCCACACGCTGCCTCTCTGAGAGCTGCAGTGGGCGTGTGTGGTACTTATTAGAAATTGAATAAGGATATTACCATTGAGCATTCATAACACAAATCAATAAAGATATATGGACTTACCGAAGGCGGCTCAAGGTGTCTCGGAGACCTTGCGATGGCCTGAATTCACTCGGCTGGATTTCTGCAATGAGGAGTACAAGAAAACATCTTTTTTTTTAAACGTATTTTGTAAATTATATTATTGTGAATATTATTTTCAAGTAAGCGATCCTTGTATATGCCGAGGTATAAATTGTAGATATAAATAGTGAAGCTGATGTTATTGTGCGTAAATGTTTGGGCCCTGCATGTGTTTAAATGGTGCACAAAGACACCAGAATAAACCACCACTAAATCTGATCAAATTCGTTGCATGCATTATTAAAATTGCACTGTAATAAGATCAAATTTTCTATTCAACAACAGGCTGCATGTGTGTAATAAAAACATTGGCAGCTTATTGAATCTATAAAATCTAAATTCCCTCTGATCATTTTGCAACCAAATATCACCCAGATTAATTCCATCCATGGGAAAAACGAGATTATGAAATACTAATGAACAAAACGCATGAATTAAAGCCTTATATGAAGACTATTCTGGGACCAAAACAACATCTCGGCCAAGCATTGCGGCACTATCGCTAAAACATAAAAATGGGTCTATGCAAATAACGAGTTTGTTGTTTCCCTGCTGGCTGCTGAGCATTTCCCCCACAAACTGATCGAATAGTCATTAGCTCTCGCGCACCATCTTCCCCAAGTCCCCGTGCCCATAAATCAAGCTGGAGCGCCGTGACCCCAGCGCGGCCGCGCGGTCCTGGATGGCACTCTGTCTTCCATTATATCCTCGTTTCCCCGGCGGAGCGACACAACCCCACCGCTTTCCCCTACATTTCATGGAGCTCATCTTGATGTACCATTTTACGCACGAAAAAAAGAAAAATACACGCGTAAAAGACACAAGATGTTGATTTTATAGGACAGGTTGCACCTTGGAGCGGCCGCGTGCTTTGTTTGGGTTTTCCTTGGAAGCTGATATTTAAATGGCCGCTTTATTTACAAACGGTTACACAGGCCTGTTTATGCCAAATGGTAGCTCGTGATATTAAAGGTATTAGAACAGAAATAGTGAGGTAATTATGGATTTATTTTTAATTTAAAAATGGAACAAATCCCTGTGTCTTTTACATGGGTAGCTTTTTGCTACCTGTCTATTTTGTAGCCCTGCAAGAAACCCCTGGACCCTTTTTACTGACCTCTGCCTCTCGCGGCAATAACTCACGACAGTAATGAACAATCGGCGGAAATACCTCAAAATAAAATCCATCCTCCCAAAGCTCGGGCTCTGACTCTGTCCGCGTGGAAAAACATATCCGTCCGTGACAGCAGTATAATACATCCACAAACCCGGGATCCTCTGTCTTTTCAGTCTGCCTCCTCTTTTCTTTTTTTCTCCCCCTCGACAAACAAACTACACGGCCCGGACTCTCCTCGCGGAAAGTGGGGGTAACCTGCATATAATCAGCATCATATGGCCAGACCGGGGCTCCGGTTTTCTTCCCCGTGCCATAACACCGCGCAGTATTATGCGCCGCGCTCACGTGACGCAACGTCAACTTAAATCCCTTTATTTGAGCCCGTGAATCATTAATGGAGGCAGTCGTTGCCCCCGAGGAGAAGCGGATCAGTTTGGAGGGAGAAGAAAAGAGGGGCTGTGTGACAGTGCGATGTATCTGGCAGAGGAGCGAGGCTCTCGCAGAGAAGCAGCTTTTTCCACGTGTCGCCCATTCAGAGGGAAGGACTGTTCTGTCAGGTTTTAAGTGCCATATATTTGGAGCCTGTTAGCGGCTGAAAGAGCTAATCCTGCTGTATTATGCTCGGTTTCAAGTGCAGCCACGGCTCGGAGCCAGGCTAAAACCAAAGTGTTTTGCACTGCAGCGTGACAATTCGCACTATGTGAGAACGAGGAGGCTTTCCCTACAAAACACCATTTGAGGATGGCATCGTGATTACTCATCACACCAATAAAGCTCGCCCTCTCTCATTTCTCACTATTGCACAGCCGGGGTTGTAGAGTGCATTACACACTGCTCAACTCAATATCGCCCCCCGCTCTCATGGTCAGACTTGGGCTGTAGTATCACTTAGTCAGCGCCTGCCTCTCCATCAGCACAAGCCTGCATGCTGCTGGCTAAAGTGGAACAAAACGTCACACGTTTACCTGTCCAACATAAGGAGGCTGTGAGTCCCGGTGGTCGTGAGGGGTGCGTGTCAGTCAGCAGTGGGCGGAAAGTGGAGGTGAGGTAACCAAAGAGTGGCTGCTCGACCCCGCTGATCAGAACAGGGACCCCCATTAGACCTACATGCACTTATGCGTTTCCTATGACCAACTGAGTGATGGCAGAAATCACAGGTTTACGCAAAGGAAGAGTTTTGCAGCTTTTGCATATGGGAGGAGCAGGATCGTGTGGCAAAAGTGCCGACTAAGCCACTATCTTGGCCACCATAATTTTAAACAAACGTCGTAGCCAAACAGTGTGCCACGCGCGCGTCGTGGAATAAATCTGGCTGCAACCTTTCTAGGTTTTGCCAAAAGTCGTAGCCCCCGGAAGAGACCCTCTGTTTTTCGGCACCGTTTGGCGCTTGTTTTCCGTCAACGCCGAGCAGCGGGCGTGGAAAAATCCCAACACAACTATTAATCATTCGGGGCGGACATGGACGGCATCCCACTCCCACATCAGCCTTTGTCCTCTCAAACTACAACTTGAGCGGTAAACTTTTAAAGACGGGAACAGAAGCAGCACCAGCTCTCATTAATTCACCTTTAACACTGACAAAACTGAAGAGGAGGAATGTAAAATGTTGAGGATTAAAAGTGAACTTTTACGCACAGCTTTTTACGCATGACGGTTATGAAAAGACGATTGTTTCTCGTTTGTGAAAGAGAATGCATGTGCACAAAATACGTTATTTTGTTCTCTCTTTGTCCTTCCACAGGTGGAGGCTGTCACTGGGATTACTTGGCTCGACGTGACCGTGCACTGGAGGCTCATCCAACCTTGCCTTTCGCCACCACACCTGAACTCTCCCCTGACCCGGGCAGTGGCACACACAGTCGAGTGGATGATCTAAACCAGAGGCCCTCAGACTAACTTTTTCACATTTTGTTTAACTTTAAATTTTTTTTTTTTTTTTTTTTACAGAATTGCCTTTTGCACAAATGTAGAAGTTGATTGATCATGTTTTAAATCTAATCTATTTTAGCATTAAACAAATGTTTCAGAGGTATTCACACAAATCAAGGCTCCTTATCACTGTCAGCGCAGAGGAGTACGAGGCGCAGACCTCTGGATGTTGGCCAGTCGGCGGTCCATATCTTCCCACAATGTTGACACTCGGAGCTCTTAACAGCCAGGCTTGGGTTACCGATACACTCAGCCGAAGATAACTCTTTCTGCGAGGTTTACACCGGCCAACATCAAGGCTAATGCGAAATTCAACGCCTTAAGCAGATAGGAGCCATCTCTCATGGACGCAGAGCAGCACTGGGGCGGATTATGGGACTGGAGATCTGTGCTTATATAGGTGGTTGTAATAAAGCTATTTGATTTTCATGTTGAACTCACAGGCTCGTTGTAACTGAAAAAGTGTTCCTGATAATATAGCCTACAAAAGGTTTCGGTGCAATAGCTGCCTATTAAATTTTGGAGGTAAGTGCAAAACAGGTCAAAAATAATACTAATACTAATATTTATAATGCTAGCCTACATATTTTACTCACCATAAGAGCTTTGTTAATGTTTAACCTGTGTCTAAAGTGGCCATTGTGTTGCCTCTAATGAAAGGCTCTTTCATGCTGAGTTGTCCTGACAACTTTTAGAAGCAACAGATCAGCCCTTTGCATTGTCGCTGTGGTTTAAGCACCTTTTCTGCCATTTATGAAAATAAAAAGTGATGAATAACCACAGTCAAAATTCAGGGAGACAGTTCTTCAGCTTTTTGTTACATCCCTGAAAATAATCAACCATGCCAACACGAATGCAGACTTATCACTAAGACCATACCACATTTAACACTGCGGACACATTTATTGTTGAAATATCTCTTATTTTTTATTTAAATTTTAAATTTGCACATTTAGTTTTTTAAATAGTTTTAGCATCTTACTTGTTGCTTTGATTCCAAGGATTAATAACCTTTGAGAAATTGGACCAGTTATCATGCATCATATTTTCTAAAATGATCAATATGATACAAGAAAGACTATTTTTTAATAGACAAACATTTTAACACAAATATGACCACATTGTAATGTCTTAAATGTTTGGCAATAAAACTGTGATTATCAGATATGGGAAAATCATAATTTCAACGACCTTAGAAAATACAAATAACATATATTCAAATACATTTTGCGATTTACATAAAGATAAAAAAAATGTGATATGAAAGATAATGAAACAACTTAACTTCCGGGAAATTTTATATTTTATAAGATCACAAAACTAATGGGAAAAACAAATCTTCCAAATCTACTCACAAGCCATGGTGGTGCGTGCCCAGCAGACAGAGTTGTGTCAGGGGAGAAGAGCTCTGACTCGCACCCTGCAGAGGATCACTTCAAATGAAAATAAGGCAGATTTTCTGATCTATTTCTGACCCCCGGGGTATTCATTATTCAGCAAGTCACGTGGACGGGCGAATTAAAATTTCAGTACATTGGAAGTGACCTCTATTCGCGAATCAAATGACTCGAAATCTGTAATTTAGCTAGTTGGGACTTCTCGGAGTCTGCAGTGCCAATCAGCTTCAACGCCATCTTCCGCAGAGCTTCCATGTCTGCAGGCAGGGCTGCACAGAGCTGAGGAGGCTTTGCAGAAGCGTGCTGCAACATTTCTGCGAGAAATCTTGTCATCTTCGTTTTATTCAGGCTCTACAGAGATGTGCGTTTAACAACTGAGTGATACACAATACAATATCCCGTAAAGAAGATGAAGATTATGTGAATATGTGGATTTTACTTGGCGTATTCTGGTGAATGTGCATTTTATCTAATTTAGCAATAAATAGTCAGTCCATTTATTACCCAACAACTGACATAACTGTTATTAAGACAGTATCGTTGCTACAGCAGATCAAGAGCCTTAGTAGATTACATGCACAATACCAGCATGTCTGTGCTCATATCGGCCCTCTGTGCGCGGCCTGACAGGGGTGTTTCTGTGATGGATTGCAGAAGAGCTGTCTCTAAGAATAATTTTGGGGAAATTCATGGCTCGGATTCACACCTAAACGCCGTTTTTGTTTCCGTGCTGTCTCTGGGCAAAATCTGAAATGAGAAGAAAAAAGGGACTCGCGGACGTCTCGGTGCTGATGTATGGTCTGAACATTGTGTGTGTCGAGAGGTCAGGGGTCAGAAGAAGTGCTCCGGGCCGGTGATTGGCCAGAGCTGGCTGTGTCCCCTGGTTGAACTCTCTATTGTTTGGATGTAGCAGGTAGTGACCAACACTCACACTCTGGTGCACTGAGGTTGGCTGAGATCTCCTTATAATGGCCGCATAAAAACAATACGTGTGTCCGGATACATTTAACTCTTTGGGATTTTCTTTAATATCCGTGACATTGGCAAAGCCTGTAACACGAGGATCCAACAGTTGATACATGATATTTCTACTTAGTTTGCATTCCACGAAAATGCGCATGAGAACGGTGCACATTTTACGGATTGCAGCCATATGAGCATTGAAATACTAAAAATATGGTGTATGAGCACTTTTTATGGGATGTATTATATCCAAAGGGATACATTACTTAGAAGAGCCCGACATACAAATTATGTAATTCAACTAATTCTTAAAAAACGGCACATACTCATAACCTGAATATATTAAGGTTTTTCTCCCTTTGTACAAATATGTGTTTTGAAGAAACTGTGCAACCTTGCGGCCGGATCACCAAATTAATCTTCTCCGCGAATACCATAAACTGTTATTGTCTTTTATTACAGTCAGATGGCGTCAAAAAAAGATCTATGGAGAACTTTCTCCATAGAAGTGTAGCTCAGTAAATTATCCAATGTTCAGACACGTCATTAGTTTTTACGCACGCATCTCCAAACACTGGACAAGTGATTTAAACGCTCAAATCACGTTTCAAATACGATTTTAAAAGTCAGTCCGTAAAGGATAATAAACAGCATGAAAATAATATGTTTTGGTTTGAGATTGCTATTCCAAAAATTGGGAATACTTTAAAAAGATAAACACCATATACTAGACTTTTACGCACGGCTGTAACAACACATGTTTCGCCCGAATCAAACCAGTATATGCAGTGACAAAATATTTCAAAGTCACGTCAGCTTTATATGTGAAGTACATATTTATTTCACAAGGACAATTTGATCCTACACTAACCTACATCACAACGGTCATTACTGAGACAACACATACACATATTCACAGTTTGGAACAACAACACAACATGGGACGCACTAGCACAAATAAAACTACACCTTACGACACCAACGAACGGAATTCTACTCGACGAAATGCTTTTCTTATTGTGCCTTCATTATGATTTGTCTATGTACATTAAATGTGAAAGTCACCTGGACTACATTCAACAGTAAACCAACCCACTCAAACACACAAACTACACTGTTACTCTGGCTGATGCCATACCTCTACAACAGCCGCCTGGTTTTCTAAACAGGCATCTATAGATTCTCGCTAAATATCTTTCAAGTATATTAGAACTTTCCATGAGCAATAATACAAAACTGAAAAAAAAACAATATTCAAAAAAGGAACATATCAAAATGAGTTCAAACGTACTTTTACCTCACTCAATTTTAACTGTAACGATACATTTTTGATCCAAGTCCTATGTCTGAGTGTGCATAATCCTTCTTTCATAATAATAAACAAATATATAAACACTTCAGTTGCCACCGTGGCATTTAAAGGTGAATTTCAAGCTTATATGAAGAGGGCGAGGGCGAGCGGAGAGGGAAAGGGTACAAAGGACGTGACAGGGGCCCAATGGCTGAGGCAAGGTGAAAGAGAGAACACCATGTGTGTAAAATACTGAGAATTGGTCCAACAAATCCCACTTGTGTTATTTGCCATCTCAGTCTGGATTGGGTTTTTGTGGGGTGGGGTTCGTTCATGCACTATAGACCTGCGGTGCACGGCGTGGGGACAAGCTGCTGGCCTGTTTTGATCTGCTGCTGCTGCTGTTGCTGGGGCCCCGAGGCTGAGGCCGAGGTGGAGGAGCGGATCTTGGTGTTGGGGAGCTTGTGCTCCTTCTTCCACTTCATCCTCCGGTTCTGAAACCAGATCTTGACCTGGCGCTCAGACAGACACATCGTGTGCGCAATCTCCACCCGCCTGCGCCGGGTCAGGTACCGGTTGAAATGGAACTCCTTCTCCAGCTCCAGAGCCTGCTGGCGGGTGTAGGCAGTGCGGGACCTCTTGGGCACTCCTCCAGTGTAATTGGGATTGACTGGAGGGGGAAAAAACAGCCACACATAGGCAAGCAAGCAGGTGTTATATGCTGGCGTTTATTCCAAACCAATATAGTTCCTCCACTGGACGCATAAAGAGGTGGGGGAAAAAATAAAAATATTTTGTGGATTCAGTGTGCAATAGAAGCCGCTCTGTTTGTTTTATTCGGTCCTGTTTCAGTTTACGAACATGACCTTAAATGTGGAGATGCCGAGTGCACAAGCATCCGCATCCAGGGACAGATTAAGCGTAGAAATGATTAACAAAACAGCGGGGTTGGATATTACAGTTTGGCTCGGCTCCAGTGGCGGAGGTAGTTTGGGTTAAAAAGCAACAAAGGCACATGGCCCCGACAGACGAACATAGGCAATAAAATTTACGAGGGTCCTTAATTACCGACCCTGCTGCTCGATAGTCGTAAATTGCTGTATGGGCTGCTACTAGTGCTGCCTCAATGGGCTGGCGTGTGTTCCAGTGGTTGTTTCTCAGTGGTTCTGCTGTTTAAACATGACGATAACTCACCGTTGTTAACGTGGACCTTTTTCATCCAGGGATAGACCACCGGCTCCTTGCCCTTCGCTACGCCGGGATATGCCTCAGTGGCAAGGCTGCAGTCTTTGCTGGCATTTGCTCCTGCGCCACCGTCTGGGGCCGCGGCGAGGCGAGGACCGTGGCTCTGTGGAACCGGCTGCGGCGGTGCGTGGTGCCCGTCGCCGAAATCATCGAGTCCGGTGGCGGGGACGTTCGCGTAGTCGTATCCCGATTCCGTGTAGTTTGACCTCGGATAGGATGGCTCGTCGTGATGGGGGAAGCCCGTATCCTTTGGCCGCTCGTAGTAATCACCGGGATTGGGGATGTATCCGCTCTGCTGGTATTCGTCGCATGGAGGAAAGGACGGCTCGATATAGTTGGAGTTTATCAAGTAGGAACTCATGGTCATTAATTTGTGAAGTGCAACAATACTAATTTTTATCGCGCTGTCGTTTTTCTGATCTCCACAAAACCCTCCTACTCCCTGTCAAATGTACAAAGTTGCCTGGTCACGTGTGAGGCGCCACCAATCACAGCGTGTCCTGTGGGCATCATGTAAACAGGAACCAATGGAAAGCATGGCACTGGTACCACCAGCGCTGGTCGGACTGGCTTACGTTGGTGTTTTCCTTATTAAATCACAGTATATAAAGCAAAACCAATCAACTAGCTTGTTTACTGCATGAGGCCAAACTTATGTGGGTGAGGCTTTCCTGCATGTGGAAGAAAAAAAAAAAAACCCTCCTCCTCTGAAATAGAAGGTGAATATGAAAATGCAGCTCGGAGAAAATACAGATTTCACAAACAAAAGACTGTTTCTGACAGCCTGTGACACTAACCTGTGGTTTTTAGTGTCAAATGGGACGCATCCCAATCAAAAAGACGAAGACACGAATCAAAAAAATTGGCTTATGCAACAACAAAAAGTGGAAATGCACAATATAAGAATATCCAAATGGTGTTAAAAGGAGAACAGTGAGTGCACAGGCGTCCTGCATGAGCACTGACGAGCCGCTGCTCTGCGGACATTCGAGCCTGCATATAAAACACATGACCTGTGCATCAGTAAAACCTGGTTATGTCTCGCTTATGAACAACAGAACCACAAGACGCACGGCTGTGCTCGTGAACAAGGGACATTTTCAGTTCCCATCATGTTCATATATATAAGAACAGCTGATTTCAAAGAATGAAAAGGCATATTTTCGAATTAACCAGGACGTGGCCACAATTCCAAACCATCTTTGGCCTCTGTTTTGTCTTCTTACACCGCACTGAACTCATCTGACACAGAGCGCACGGCCGTATTAATCAGTTGTGCTGTGTTAACTGCAATTGACAAGCTCCTGCAAACACTGGACTAACACATCGCAGACATGGGTCCTGCGTAAAAAGCCAGAAGCCCAAACAAACCGTGGGGTTTTATTTTAAACCACGAGCAGAGCATTTATAAAAAAAGAGATGCCAGTCACCCCCCCCCCCCACACACACACACACACACACAGCAGACAACTCCATATATAATTATATCTGAATATAATCAAAAATATTCAAGAAACATTTTCCAACAACTTTTCTCAGCATGTCCACACAGATCTGCAACATGTTGGATACGAGAATCTCCTGCAGCAAAACTTTACTGTAAACATCATGTAAACTGTCATGTGCCATAGCAGTGAAAATAGATGCTCTATAGTAATAGTCACTCATAGTCACAATTATGTTATTATTAAATATTATTTTATGGTAAAATTCCCTCAAAAAACTCGCTTTCGTCCTATATTTGGTTCAAATATATCTAAATATAATTTTGAAAACTCACATTTTTAGAATTTCGGTGAGTACATGCTTATAAAGGGGAGAAAATAAATGTAAAAGTGTCTGACCGTGCTCTGCGCCATCTGCCTTCACGTCCAGGTCCTGATGTTTCGTCTCCATGTCCGAGGTGTCACACTGTATGTGCGTCCCCCGAAGATGCGGCAGCTGATCCACACTGTCCACGTCAACAAGGCCTCTGCTTGGAGAAACAAGAGGCCAAACTTCGGAAAAATATTGAAAGCTTTCTTTTCTTGCTTTCAGTTCTTTTTTTCCCTTCTCTCTTCTCCTCCTGGTCCTCCCCTATTCTATTCGCTCCCCTAAACAGAGATAACTTCTGCCTGACCCCAAAGTGACACCGTTTCCATTTTGTTTCTGATTAATCTTGCCCATTGACAGTCTTTGTTAAACAACAAGGCGTGCCCCCTCTTTTCCAAAGGGGCGACATTTTCATATCTGTTAGACGCGGTGACCTGGGATTCACCCCGGACTTGGACTTCAGTTCTGCGGGGTCTGTTGGGGAGCACTTAGCGAGGGGTCAGCACCCAGGATGGTCCCCAGAGGAATTTTAAAATGCGCAAAAAGACCAACAACTATATGGAAAAAAAATCCCACTTCGAGCTACGAGGGGGAAATGGAGAGTGGTGGTCTTCTAAACAGGAACAGGCAACTCACATATTTAACATTCAACACATTTCTTTTTTTTTTCTTTCACATTCTCAGAATTTCCATTTTTTTGGATGTGCTGATGCTGAAGACTTAAAACAGGTGACATCTTATTCCATGCAGCAGCCAAAGGAAGGGTCCCATTTTGCTCTGCTTTAAAAAATGATTTTCTTTTTCCATGTTAGCACAGTGTTGCTGTGAGGCAGAGCTGCTGCTGCGGCTGTCTTGTGTATCTTACAGCCAACGTAACTCATTGTAAATGGCAGATGATGTACTTTCTACCATATATCCACTGTATCCGTATGGCCGAGAGACCACCTGAGAGGCAATATGTCAACATAATGTCAGCGGTAAGACGTCTTCACATGATATCTAAATTTACAGTCTGCTGCCATTCTATTATAGTTCCTGTATAAATATGGGCCAGGTCATTCAGGCTATTATCCACTTACAGTTACTTAGCCTTGCGTGAATAGTTCTGCTCTCTATACTTGTTGCTGTGGACTATATATCTTTTTTTCTCTTTAAATTTAGGCTGGTTAGTTTAGTAAAACATTATCATAAAACCACAATTCAGAGCTACAAAATAAGCACTTTAGATAAGAAGCCTAACACCTATGTTATCTCACATTGGCCTGCAATCTGCTGCTGTGCTGTGCGTAAAGACGCATTAAAGCATCTGGAAATCTTTCAAACACTGCAGCTTATTTCGAAAATGTAATAGGATAATAACAATCCAATTGACCGTTGAACTAAAAGGCAGCATCTGGAAACAATGGTAATAATTTGCGCAAAGTTTTAACACACGTTTTCCTCAACAGAATCCGTCACAGGCTCGTGTTGGATCATTTCTATTGTTATTATTAGAGGACAATTTAAGTTAACAACCCCAGATGCGGTGCTCCCTCTCAGAGCATGCACTGTGCAGTGAAGGTCTATTTAAGATAAATACATCATGCTGACAGTTTACTGTAAATTTAGTTTATCAGAGAAGTGCTGCGACGATGGTGACAGATTGCATGTTGCTCTCACAAGGTCTCCTGCCTGTGTGTGCAGCTCCTGCGTGACGGGCCGGCATTAGAAATCCTCCCTGCGTCCCAGATGAGCCAAGGATTCGGCCTAGAAAACACCTTTCCTATCTTTATGGAAATGTTTATGATAAAGGTAAACACTGGTAATCAAATATTTTTCTTTTGCACAGTGTGTCACGTGTGAGCTTTCCTTTTACATCGGTTATTTATTGCTGCACGGCAAATACGCACAGGGAGTAGTAGAGCATGCAGGACTGGACACTGGGTTTTATACAGCTGCTAACTTTGATTAGATATATAATATATAGAAACTTCAAGGCTATAACTGAACAGGGGAGAGGTGAACAATAGCAGCTCCATTCTTTACGCATGCAGCGTATACGGACAACTTCCTCTGAGGATGGAGGCTGCTGCAGCTGAAAGCAACGAGTCTTATTTTTTATACAACTCATGTTTCCAAAAAAACCCAAAACTGAAATCTGTGCGTCTGTGCTGCTGCGGAAACTGTGAGCAAACGTTTAAATAAGAACAACTGTGCGTTTAAGAGACGATATGCAACCAGATCACTGTGAACATCATGAATATTATTACAAGAGAAATATGTGGAATATTGGTTATTGATAAAAAAAAAGATAAGGAAAATGGCATAAATGACGATCTGTGACTTTAGTCGAAACTATTAAGCAACATATTTTGTCACCTTGTTATCTTCCATAACGAGCTTTTCTATTTTCAAAAGCAATATTCTGATTCATGTTATTTCATTCATTGTACATTTGCTATTTTAAGTCAAATATGTATCATTTTCAAAGCTCAGAAAATCGTACTGTGTGGACGCCACATGTACAATACTGACTTTCTATAAATGTGTCGAATTTTAACCAATAAACCTTTGGGGGAGCTGCTTATTTTCCAACAATTTCATGTTAACACGACGATTTAAAAAAGCTAAAATCGAAAGTGAAATTATAGTCTGGTTTTATTTGCCTTTTTTCACAAGAGAAATTGTTGCCATGTTTTGCTATTTACCCTTTTGTCTTTCTTTTTAGGAATCTGTGTTTTGTTGCCCTGAATACGTTTTGGGATTGAGGAGACGGCTTCACGTTTGAGTTTTTAAAGCAGAAATAAAGGAAATAAATACAGTTTCTGTTACCAGCCATCTTTTGTGTTTTTTTATTCTTCCCTTACGCCTACAACCAACGGTTCTATATTTTATCTAGGTAAAAATCAAAAAAAAAAAGTGAATTTTTCCAGTGGCGTTTTCATAGGCCCAGTAAACAATACAATGCATATGAAACATATTGGCACAAATATATATAAATATTTGAAAAACAAGCTTTCTCTCTATGGGTCAAAAAACATCTGTGCCATTTCAGTTTTCTTAAAGGGCTTCTATTCAGCTTATCAGGAAGAGAGGGGCTAAATGTTTTTTAAGGGGTCCGGGGGCACAGTTTGGGGGCTCTGGGCCTTCCCATTACCCTGTGACCGGGTCGAGAGTATCAATCCTCGAAATGCAAATGTTGCCCTCGTCCCTAAACATATCAAATGCAATTTATTCAAAAGAAATTCACCAATCAACCGCCCTAATAAAACGCCAGCCACTCAATCTTGTTGCCGGGGACGGGCGGAGGGGGTCCCCCTCCCCCGGTTCCAAACGCGAGGTCACTGCGCTTCCAGGGTTCACCTGGAGTGCACCGTGCCACATATGTAATTCAAAGCTATTCTCTCTTTTGTGTGGAGAGTCAAGATCGCTATTATAAGGCTGGCATCAGGCTCCGAGTGAACAGATGACGGAGACTTGTTCAGCGCGTAAACTTTTGACCCCAATTTTTCCTCCTCTCCCGCAGCTATCTCGCTCTCATCAGTCCCAGCCCAGGGAGATCTGTGGATCTGTTGAAATGAAAAATTCATTTCAACAATGTGTACACCTCTCGCCATCGACACCATCACTTCCACGAATTTCATAATTAGTGGGAAGATGCCAGCACAAGACCTGAAATGCAATTGTGACTTTGTGATGTTTCCAAGGAGGCAGTGGAATGATCAATCCGATGGGCTCCCACTTAAGACTAATAGGGCCGTAAAATATGCAAATCATTCATTAGCGTTTTAGAGCAAAGCAAAGCAGCCAAAAGTCTTTGTTGGAGGCAACACTCGAAGTTAGACTCCCTCCTCTCTGTTCCCCGCTCAGCCTCTTCCCTCCAGTGCTGCGTGTTACCACAGGCGCTCGGGCCTTTGGTAAATTCATTTTTACGCATTATGCTTATAGGCAACGCCAAGCCAACTTGTCATTAGCGTGAAGGCGTGTGTGTGCGCGCGGTGCAGTGGATGTGTGAGTGGTTCTCCTCTCTCCATACAGCAGGGTGACAGTGAACTTGGCCTAAAGCGAGCTCTGCTGGTGGCTCTGAGAGGATGCAGATTTATCTTGGTGCTGTGGCTGACCTCCAGATGAACCTACGCAGCGCTCCTCTCCCTCTCCCTCCCTCTCCCCGCCTGGCAGCGCGCCGCACATGGGGCCCTGTCCAAATGTCTCATTTTGAAAGATTGGCGAAGGTTTTAATTTCCAAATAGCCGCATTCTCTCTGGGAAGAATATAAATCCATATTTTGTTAGGCTGGTGACCTCTTTACATAGCAATGCACAACGTTTGTTTAAGCAATATGACCGAGGACTTTCAGCAGTGTCGTTTGGATGGATCGAATTGACTAACAATGCAGCCATTGATTTTCAATTAGTTTGTTTCAAAGAAGATTCTGCATTGGTTTCCTGTATTTCTTCTGAAAGCGGTCAAATTTCAAACAGAGCTTCTCTGCAGCTTCGGTGCGAAAAGAGTCAGAAGTCATTACAAGTTATGGGTTCTGTTTGTTCTGCAGTCAAAAGTGAACATTGAAATTTGTTAGAAAGATATATTTTTTGATGTGGACCTTTACACCAAAGGTTAATGTTTAGATTTAGGTTAAATTGGCAGGAAGGCTGCGTAAAATGTTTCCAAATCCGACAGTCTAAAGTAAGTTTTTAAAAAAAGGTGGAGTGGATATTTTCCTGATATTTGGCTGCAAAACATCTTCATCCCTTCTCAAAGGATTTGGTTATCTTTGAGCATATTTGGTCTGAAAAAAACACGCGCAATGAGTCACATCCTTCCCATAAAAGCAGACGCAAAAAGGCCAAGAAAAACAAAAATGATAAATCCATAAAGGGTCGAAAGATAAGTCCAAGTTTTCTACTTTTCGTCCCTTTTGTACTATTTTGGAACCATTAACCGCTGGAGGAGGTGACCGCTCTCGCCCTGGCTCTGATCGGGACAAGAGGTCAGCACAAAGCGAGAGTGACTTCTTTTCTGAGGGGTTCATCTGAACTTTTCAACCCCAAACACAAAACGACTCGGCGGACACAAAACGGAATTCCTTTTCAGACGTCTCCCTGCTGCTGTTTGTTCCCGTGTTGTGTTTACATGACACTGTTTACAGCCGGTCCTAAAGCCTTGTACGTGGTGCCAACATGTGGGGCGCAGGCATCAGGCGCTGCAGCAAACACAACAACTGCAACTTTTCGTTTTTTTGTTTTCCAGGGATGGACCCACAACTTCCCAAAGAAAAGTCATCACAGAAGCCAATCATGCGGATCTAACTGTAAATGTGTAAGGCCTGCATTGGCATTTAACTTGATCAAGGAAAAGCAACACACTCCGCACACACACACCACTCCTGGAAACTTTCTGGCTCACGGTCTGCGAATACTCCAACGTAATAAAACGACAACAACTCGAAGTTTGTGGGGGTGGAAATGGACACAGAGATAATTATCCAACATGTAAAAATGGATTATGAGTTACACCACAGATGGAGGGAAACAAGTTACACGGGGAAGGAAGCAATTAAATAGCCATGAGCCGGACCCAACCCTGCGCAACATCTGCCGAGACCAGTATTCAGCACTGCACAACTGACAAATTAGTGTAATGGACTAATAGGGACGGATAGAGGGAGCGAATACAATAATACGGCTGTTTAACGCAGGCTGGCAGTTCTCAAGCTACCGGATAGTCCACAGCAACTTACCCAGAGACGTGGCTCTCATCCTGGGCAGCGTCTGGTCCATACTGAGCAAATGAGAAGGTCTGTATCGGTCAAGTAACACTTACAGCCTGCAAAGAGAGAGTCAGACGAAGCCTCGCCGTCAGTGCGATTATATGTTATGTGCAATATACTGTCAACTCCCCAAAACCATAAAACTTACTTTAATGGCCACCACGTGACCGTTTATGGCCAGTGAGCCTATCTGGCCGCGCTCTGGATGATTTTTACGATCTAATTCATAGACAAAACCCCCCATTCATTTAGCACCCAAATGTCAGAGAGCCAGAATCGGCCCTAATAAAGTTTACAGCGTGAAAAGTCGAGCTGATTCCCCTGGAATAGCCCAGTCCGTGCGCAAAGGGGACGCCCGGCCCCTGGAGCCAGTCAGTGGCCAAGGACCCCCTGAAAAAGCCCCCCAGCTCCACAGAAAGGTGAGTAAAACTAGAAGCTTTTCATTCAAAGGGGGGGACCTGTTGAGCTCGAGCAAGGATTAACTTGAGGGACAATTTCTGACAGCTCACAAAAGTGACCAGCAGGACTTTTGGACAAAAGTGGAGCTCTTCTCTCTCCCGTCGTGGCCATGCGCAAACTGCTCTCAAACATGGTTTTTTTTTTTCTCACAAAAACGTGGACTCACTGTGAGGTTGCCGTTCCAGTAGAAAGTTTATTATAATGACCATCATCATCATCATCATCTTTATTATTATAGTATATTCTTGACTTCCAGTCTTTGAAAAACATTTACAAAAAAGCTTTATCACGATGGAGTTATACACATAGGCAATGGAATTTACCGTGGGACCCTCCACATAAAAAACTGCTACCAAACAAAGACTTAACACTTTTTTCTTTTCTTTTTTACTAAGATGTTGCGCCCAGGTGAACAACGCAAACAGCAGCTCTTGCAAAACGAACAAATAAAAAAACAAAATAAAAGATAGAAGGCACGGCTACTGTACATACAAGACTGAGTCTGCGCCTCTGTCCATACATGTGTTTCACAACGCACACAATGACCACACAAGGCTTATATACGTACTCTGCTGGCTCTACTTTTGGAAGCAAGTTTGTCAGACAAGAAGGGACAACACATCAAACAAATAAATACATACATATACAGTACATACATAGAAATCGAAGGCTAAACACAAAGGCAGCTCAACCCTTATCCCTCTTTTTATTAGAGGCTGTTGTTGCGCTGAATGCTCACACAACTTTTACTGGATTTATTTGCGCTAGGTAGGTTGGTAGGTGGGATATCAGGCTTTCTTTTTATTTTTTAGATTTTTTTTTCAGTCTGAACAAACAAGAAATAATTTAAACAAACATTTATTGTTGCTTTTTTACTTTCTAAATCTAGACAGAACTGTACATAATGCATTTTTTTTTCTTTTCGCACATAAGCATTACCACGGTGGGAATAAAAAGGGGAAATAATATTAAGGAATATAATGGGACTGGTGGTGGACATACAGTGGGGGCTGTGTGGGGTGTCCCCTGTCCCGCAGTCTGCCCGTCAACAAGTCTCTGCACTTTTTTTGACATGACAATCTTAGTTTTTTTTTTAATTCTTTTTTCTTAGTGCTCGTTATCAGGGCTGCAGGAACTGGATATCAGGGCCTGTAGCCTCCCCCGCCTGCCGCCGCCATGCTCATGCTCTTCAGCTTGTTGTCCTTCTTCCACTTCATCCTGCGGTTCTGAAACCAGATTTTGATCTGTCTCTCTGAGAGGCAGAGGGCATGGGCTATCTCGATCCTCCGCCTGCGGGTCAGGTAGCGGTTGAAGTGGAACTCCTTCTCCAGCTCCAGGGTCTGATAGCGAGTGTATGCAGTCCGGGCTCTCTTCCCCTCGGGTCCTGCCAAATCTTGTGGAAGAAGAGAGTGGAAAAAACAACAGTGATATAAAAGTAGATGATCACCAAAAAAACCAACTTTTTCTTTTGCTGTTTTTGCAATAATTACGCTTTTTTATTTAAATATTGGCCAACACCTGAAAAGGATTACAAGTTGGCACACAATAAAGTTTAAAAAGGTGTTTAACACAATCCAAACTCATTTAAAAGATCAAATAGCAATGTTACATACACACACATTTACAATGGCATCTCGCGTAAAGGAATTAGCTCAGTACAAGGAGGACAAATATGATATTTTGGCAATTAAAATATAACAAACAAATGAGTGCATTCTGCACATATCCAACACATTCAACTCATTTTGATATCAAGTTATGTTCACAAAATAGTCCCGTAGCTGTGTTGACTGTAGTGATCATACAAAAACAGGTGAGAAGCGCATATACTGGCACAACTTCCTCCTTATAACAAAGTAAATGTATTGATGTTATCTTTAAATGATCAGGTTAATCGTTTATGGTACAAAGGACCAGAATAACATTCCAACGTGAATCCTGTTTTTCTAAGCATCAACCCAGCGCCAGGTCTCTGGAATCAATGTAAGGTCGTTTAATAAAAAGCAGTTTACCGTGATTTATGTGTAGTTTCCTCATCCACGGATAAATCTGCGGCTGGGACGAGTCGGTGACATTCTGAGGAGTTGTCGGTGCGCTCCCCGCGGGCTTCTCGTCGTCCAGGGGGGAAGCTTTGGACGCACAGTCCCGGCCGTGCAGCAGCGTGCCCGCGTTCGAGCTCGAGCACGGGGTCGTTATGGAGTTTTTCACGGCTCTCTGTTGAGAATGCGTCTCGGTGGCGGGAGACGAGTTGGCGACCGAGGAGCACGGAAGTGGGTCAGGTGTGGGAGACAGAGACGAGGTCCCGGTGCTGCCGGTGGACTGGGTGTACCTGACCGGCTCCACGGAGGCTGTCGCCGCCGCTGAGTGACTCGGGGAGTAGCCCTGTGTGCGCTCGCCGCCTACAAAGTGTCCGTCACCGGCGCGTCCGACTGTTAGGTCCATCCCGTTGTAGCCATAGCCGTACCTGCTGGAGTGCATGGCTGTGGAGTCCCTGTATTGCTCGTTTCCCGTACTATGGTCTCCATAATTATGTAACTGGAAGTCCGCGCCATTGGGATAGCGACCGCAGAATGAGTTCACAAAATAGGAGCTCATTTGTTGACAATTCCACCGTTTGCTCGTTGCAGGTTTTGCGGTTGTTGTTTTATTATTTGCAGGTAAAATAGCATAAACCCGTGTGCTTGATTTGTGGCTCTTATGGTTTAGCGCGTCCTATAGCACCCTTGCACAATTTATGATGAATTATGGAAATGAGTGGGACATGGACTTGATTCTCTCTTACGTAGGCACCCAAATATGGGGTACGGCAGAGAATCACGTGCTTTTGTTGACCAGTCGTAAATCCTGCTTGGTGACCTCGAGAGGTAAACTCGTGCACGCAGGAAATACTGGGTGGGATGTGGAGTAGGCGCGCCTCCGTGCGCTCGTGGCTCGGGCAAGCACAGAGCCGGGGCTCGGGTGTCTTGAATTGTCGTGGTGCGCCATCCTCTGGCCCAACTGCTGCACTGCCGGTCTGCGGCGCTCTCCGAGGCGTAGGCTCCGCACGGGGTCATCCAGAGGTTAACGACCATTGCGGCAAAAACCAACGGGCCTCCTAAACAATACAACAAGTGACATGCTGAGAGTGCAATCTCTGCGAGGACAGTGTGCAGGAATAACTCGATCAGGATCTGTTCTGCACGTTATGATGGGCGATGAGTGCGCACAGTCTGTACACTTAATAGAATAAAGGCCTGTTCTAAAGTGCGCAGCGCTTTCACCATGTGTTTCTTATAATCATAAAACAAACGAACAAACACACATGTGAGAGTAATGAATAAACGTTTTGGAGAAATATAAAAGCTAAACATCACATAATCGAACGACGCCACAGAGACGACTGAGGCCTGTCCTCTGTGCCACTATTAAAAATGAATATCTGTGAATATGAGCTATATATTAACAAACAACACGTTTTACAGTCTACACAACATGGTTAAAATCTAACGATGCCGAATACCAGACATTTAGGGATATTGCCAGTCTTCTGCGCGTAACCCGCCGCCATTTCGGTCTGATTTAACGGCGAATCTTTTGTCATGGTGACTTTTATACAGTCACTATTATGCGTTGCAGCTCTTGTTTTGTGTACTTTTATGAGAAACCATCTCAAGACCATGAATAACAAGTGATTTCTTTTTATAGACCTTTGAATAGCAAGGAGCATTTAATAAAGTAACTTGAATTAAAAATAAAAAAACAAAAGACAAAAGAAAAAGTAAGATAAATGTGTACTTTAGAAGGAAAGTATTACCGGTTAAGATGAACCCAACATTTGAAACGTGCAAAAACATTTAACATACAGTCCGTTTAAAAAAAAATGTTTAAGTAGCGATACATCTGTATATTTATTGTATTTGGCCATTTGCGTTGTGTATTTCACATTGCAAAGAACACGCTTCCCTTTGATTGCCCATTCCTCCGTTTCCATTTGAAAAAATAGAATGAAAATGTGTTAAATGTTTTGTTGAAGTACGACTATTAAATAATGATTTAATCTCAAATTGACATATCTGCACGGTAAAAAGTGTTAAAAATTAAAAATACATTTTACAAAAGAAATGTCAAAAGAATAGTTTCAAAACGCCAACAGACATCTGCCCAACTTTGCGTAATTGTGTAAGGTTCTGGTCTACAGCTATTGGAAAGTGTAAATCAGCCCTTTCCGTGTGAGAATCTCCATATGTGAGCAGAAAAGCAGATCTTAAGGCGCCTCCTCCAGCGCTCTCCGTTTGCTTTTCTTCTTGTGGAATTTTTATGGCACCTTTCGTCTCTCGAAGGCAGCGACGTGTCCTCTGTTTCTCCCCCACATGCAATTCCCCCAGAGCCGCACCTTTCCCGCCAACCTCAAATACAAGCCCAATCCTGTGTTACTGACAAAAACAGCGAGCTGCAGATTATTTATTCTGTTCCAGGTATGTGCGCCCTTTGCGACCACAGAGCCCCAGAAGGCACGGCGCATGAGAGGAAGGGTGAAATACCGGGGCTCCTTACATTGCAGGGCCCACGGTAAGAGTTAGAGACCTATACACAGTGTGCCTGTTGGTTTAAAAGTCACGCTCTCCACAGCTGATTTATGGCTGGCCAATGGCAACAAAGTTCCCACGAAAATTATTTCCCAGAGCCGAGGGCAGGGACACACCCAGGAACTAAAGAAGCGGCTAAAGAAAGGGGAGGAAAGAAGTGAGTGCGCACTGCTGTCAGATTTAGTCGGGCTGGGCGCGGAGGGGTCACCGCTGCAGGAGAAAGGAGGGCAGTGCACTCTGCAGGCATCGGCGCACACTAGCACCATGTAATGTAATCCCATAAAATCTGAATTCAATTTTCTGCCCAATCGTCATTGCACACATTCTGGATAGATATGACATTTTATTAAACACAACGAGCAGACTCAGCAGAGCAATAACAACAACAGCCAACACAAAGAAAAGGATAATTTAGCGCAACACCAGATAAAGCCTGTTGGTGGGTTTTCTCACAACAAAGGAAATAAAAAAACAAATGTTACAAGCAGAAATGGAAAATGGAAAATTGAATCATGTTGGATGCATTAACCATGCGTTCAATTTTGCACCATTTCTATCCCGCAAAATGAAGCAGCTCATACTTTGAATTTCAGCTGCTCACAGAACGAGTTTGCTTGACGCACGAATGATTTATTGCACCAAACAAATCACCGCAGTGTCACAATATGGCCTCGCAAGGTGACACAAACACAACAATGCAGAAATGTTAAATTCCGCTTGCAGGGACATTCCTGCGGGTGTGTGGACTGAACAACACACACACACACACACACACACACACA
This sequence comes from Verasper variegatus, assembly GCA_026259375.1. Classification (NCBI taxonomy): domain Eukaryota; kingdom Metazoa; phylum Chordata; class Actinopteri; order Pleuronectiformes; family Pleuronectidae; genus Verasper; species Verasper variegatus. The sequence continues at coordinate 11,962,085 of CM048038.1, forward strand.
CACACACACACACACACACACACACACACACACACACACACACACACACACGCTTTCATTAAAGGTCAGACAATCGTAAAAAAAATGACCTTATTTTTCTGTCTGGCCATTTTCCTGTTTAGTGAGAAAGGGCCCTAATTAATATGTATATGAAGCAGAAAGGCACAGTGCCTGGACACTCATGTTTAAACCAAGACTGTAAATATATCCGATATCCAGTCTGCACCACAGACTTCCCACAGACATTTGCAGCAAAACGGGCAGAGCTGCCACCACTATTCCCCCATTGTCTCCACGGGAGGGCGTTAAAGAGCACGTTTCCCGACCATTCACCAGATGGAATTGGCAGCCGAGAGCGCATCCCCATTCAAATCCAACAACAAACAAATAAGGATTAAATGCCATGCAAAAACCAAGGGAAGGAGCCACAACAAGATAATACCCGTGCATGTTTTTTTTTAATGTTTTAACTGCAGAATAGTAAATGCAGCGTCTGCTATTATCGCAGCAATATGGTAGTGTAACATGAAACCAATTCCTCCACAGGGTTTCACCATTAGACGGAAGCGAAATGAGGCGCAACAGTTGCATAATACGCTGCTTAGTGGAAATAGGTAAAATAGCAAACATGCAATAGACTGGTAAGTTGTGCATGTCTTACCTTGTGGAGGTTTCTGCTTGTAAACAGGAGAGGTGAAGGGGAGGGAGCCGGCAGGTGCAGACGTGCTGTGACTAAGGGGGGGTAGAATCTCCAGCCGAGTCCCGGGACGCGCATCGGGGCTCCCACCGGGGTCAGTAACGCACCGGGGCTCCTTCCGCTCATCGTGCCAAAACGCGTCAGAGCCGCGGAAACCAAACGATCCAGTCCTATTAATAAGACAAGCTCCCGTGCGTAGACAAAAACAATCTCCCATATAACTCCAAAACCAGGGAGGTGTGAGGGGTATAAAACCTGCCGAAGGTCGCTGGTGGGGAAACAGCCGCGTGGAGGCTGGAGACCGTTAAATGAAAAGGCTGCTCTATTCTGGTATTGGAAATTATATATAAAAAAGTTCATGTTCACGGCTCCCAGCCACGTGACCAGGCAGCGGCCAATGGGAGGCCGAGGCGCGTCGTAAAGTTGTATTGCCATGTTGTAAATTTTCATAAACAACAACGGATTTATGACCCTGCGCGGGGAGGGAGGGAGGGAGGGAGGGATGGAGGGAGAAAGAGGAAGAGCGAAGGAAAGAAGGGGGCAGGTCACCGTCAGGCGCCATCTTACCGAGGGAAGAGGGAACGCAGAGTTCAACAGTAATTTCCCCTCATCACGCAGCCTGCCCCATCTCGCATCCTCATAGCTCACATTCCCCTGCAGCGCCAGCGTTTACCCAACCATCACAATGACTGCGTAACATGTTTCATTATGTGCAACCTCACACATGGACAAAGTGGACACACCATCACAGCATCAGACCGGCGCGTAATTATTACCACCACAACTCGGTTGGTTGCAGAACTAGTGCGCACATATTCCAAGTAAACAAATCTGCAGATACAATCTATTTTATTTCATCATCATATTTTCATTTACAAATTTAAGACATTCTCAAAGGTTTTCCATTTGTTCACATTTTACTTCACGACATAACAAACCCCCTTTCACTGACTCGAAATATGTCACAGTATGGGCACAGTGCTGTGCGGAGTCGCCTACTCGTTTTACACTGTCAAAAGAAAGAACCTGATACTGAAAAATTACGCTGTCGAAATAAAAAAGCGTGTGCAGTCGTTTGATCCCAGTGGTATTTTCACAAAACACGTATGACATGTTGGGCGTGAAATTCGAAAAACGTGAAAGAGAGCAAAAGGCCGATGCCAGCATTTCCACAGTGCACAGCTAAGACTATTAAAACATTTACATGAGTGTGTTCCTGTTTACAATGTAATGAGCATGTGGGAATGTGAGGTAGGTTACATAAACTAAGGTCATCCGACACTATAAACACATGCGTGCTCGTGGTGGCCCAGGACAAGGTATATATTGCTATTCTAACGAATTAAGGGGTCATGAAAATAACATCACAGCAATACTAAACATCTAAATTGCAGTTAGAGGCATTTAACAACAAAAGGAACATTCCATTTACCAAGTAAGGCACATTTACGCACAATATTGTATTTGTTCCCTTTAGAATCAGAACCGCGAGTGGAGAGGGGGAAAATACTCGAGTAGGTAGCTTAGATTAATTTACAATACATTTCCACATATCTTGAATTCTTCAGTGTTTTTGATAAGAGCTGGTAGAAACTGGGTAGTTTTTAGTTGAAGGAATGTTGATTCAGTAGCATGATCATGTTAATTTTTACGCACGTATTGCGCATAGAAAAATAGAGTTTAAATAGGTAGTTTAACGTCGCTCTTTCATGCGGAGTCTCTTTAAAAGCCTTTTCGGTGTAAATATGAAATGCAGATCTTATACAGTTTACTGTTAAATTTGATTACATCATGACCCTAAGCTGTCATTCAATTAATGAGCTTGTGAAGCTGCAGTGAATGAATGGTGCCTCTGTTCTGTTCCTAACTCATATTCAACACTGTGTTTCTTTCATTCACGCTCAGATTTTTTTTTTTTATTTCTGTCTCATTCTTTACTTTGCAGCCGTTTCTGACTCCGGCCCCGCGGGGGGCCTGGTCTCTTCGGTTTCGGGCCCCCCGGCCTCGCACACAGCCTGGGTCTCGCTGTCGTTTTCCGCCGGGTTTGGCACCGCTTCGCCCTTGTTGTCCTTCTTCCACTTCATCCTGCGGTTCTGAAACCAGATTTTGATCTGTCTCTCTGAGAGGCAGAGGGCATGGGCTATCTCGACCCTCCGCCTGCGGGTCAGGTAGCGGTTGAAGTGGAACTCCTTCTCCAGCTCCAGGGTCTGGTACCGGGAATAGGTCTGTCGCCCACGCTTACGACTTGGGTCTGTGGAAAAGAAGATAAGACGCATGAGCTGTGTCTTGCTTTTGTTTTTTTTTAATCAATGTTATATAATGCAGAATAAATTGTTAAATAAAGTGGTGTTAAATGATAATAAAAACATCGAGTCTCGTTAATTTGTGATTATTTGTGAAATTAATTGTGGCTCATATTTTACGCACGCACTAATCAGTAGGGGAGAGGATTTTTTACTTCTCAGCATCTGTTTAGAGTGGTCCTGCTGGGGGTGTTTGGCTTATGCCTCCTTTGATACTCTGCATGCCTTTCCAATTAAAAGCCAGTAATGTTGTGTACACCGAAGGAGCCATGAGTAATTAGATTACAAGCCCAACACCTCCTCAAAATCATAACAAATGTCTGTGTTTCAAAGTGCACTGCATTTTAAATCCACCTGACTTCTTTATGTGGCCGATAGTACTGGTGCATATTGATCCAGCAATGTACGAACGAGTTTCAGAAAACACCACGAGCCTCTGCAGTGCAGACCCAATTAGAAAGGAGCTGCAGAGTGCAGGGGGAACTGATTTACACAACAGGCCGGTCTTTTTTACAACCACAAAGGGGAGAAGAGGCTGTAAGAGTAATAGGAGTGCAGAGAAACCCCCCAGCGGCAAGGTCTCTGCGCACTGAACACACAGAAGCGCTGGCCAAATGAATTTATGGCTGCAGAACTCATTAGTTGCGCAATAAAAGTTTTACGATTCTTTCCATGCAACACCAATGGCTTCACGAAATTAATTGAACCACTAACGGCCAGTGCAAGTATCCCAATGTTTTGTGAAAGCATTGACCCGAGGGTTCAGAAACGGCACATATAAGACAGAATCAGGACATACCTGATGCTCTCATCCAGGGGTACATTCGGTAATGTTTGTCCGGCGGAGAGGTGAGGGGTCCCGGCCCCGGATTGCAGCAGCCCTCGGTGAATATGCGGTTCTGGTCAAACGGGCTGCAGTGCAGTGTGTGCGCATCGTGCACCTGGCTGTAGCCCGAGGTAAACACGGGGCGGCCCTGGTATACTGCATTGTTGACGCTGTAAACTCCAGACAGGGACGGTGTGAGCGCAATGGCCGCAGCACTCCGAGCCGAGCCATAGTCCTCTCCACTGGATCCAGCACGACAAGAAGACCGCTCCGCGTTTGGAAACAGAGCCGCCGCCGTATATGCGCTAAGAAGACCATCCACATAATAAGAACTCATATTTTTTTTCCTCTCTGATTTGTTGGCCCAGAATCCTCAGTGTCGTTTTTACGAGGTAGCGTGATATATGACAGCAATACACACTAGATTTACACCAAACCCCATTTTTACTCTGGACCAAAAGAACTCACCACGTGACTCAGGCCTGGCCAGCTCTCAGCCAATCAGCGGACAGAGACGGATTTCATGATGGCGCAGCACTGCAGAGTGGGATTAACACTTCACACACAAACACACACGAGAGAAATTCACACAATCCCACTGATCAAAAGGTGATTTGCGTAATTTGAGGTCTTGGATTTATTTTACTTTTCTTAACGGCGCTTTACAGCTAATGAACGATTCCAAAGCTTTTCATTTACCTGTAACGTACATTATTATAATAAAATACTCAAGATAAACACAACACACTGAATGACAATTTGTCATAATATCCATTATTATAAATATAATAAATAAATTAGCTTTTTACAATTCCAACTTTGATTGGATTCTGTTTTTAAAAACACGTACTCGTGCTTTTACGCATGAAACTGCATTTTGACTATTGATGCATGATATTAACAATGCAAATAATTCATGCTGTATAGAAACACGCTGTGTATTTGTAGTAGGTTGTAATTATTAGAATTTCCAGATATTTAGATTTTAACAGGGAACATTTTGCCGAAATATAAATAGGTTATTGTACTACACGAACTACAACTAATTTATTAGTAGTAGTAGCAGTAGTAGTATTGCTATTAGGATGGGTCATACATGATAGTGTTAACATTTTTTTAAATAATTTGGCAAAAAGTATAACTGCAATACACAGAATAAAATAAAGAAAGCCAGAATTACGTAGAGAAAATCATCATGATCGTTATTATTATTGTTGGTATTTATGATTTATTGCCATTACTATTGCTGTCACGATTATTATTATTATGACTAGGTTAATACTGTTATTTTTTTATTGCTTGTATTAATATATAATATCAATTTGCAACGTTAGTTGTGAACATAAACTATTGGGAAAACTTCTAACTGTAAAATATCTACATATTCAACAGCAATAAATGCACAGAGGGAAAATCTGGAGCAGATTACTTGGTAGTGTTTATAACCATTTTAATAAACAGGGTCATTTGTTTTAAGATTGTTTACGTCTATAAAACCATTGTAAAACCTCCCATAGAGAATGACAGCAGTGAAGAGAGAAGCTACTATTTGAGGACAAAGTGAGTGAGCGTCATAACGCCTGTTACATTCTCCTTTCTCTGCAGATGGGTGAAATTATTTGGACCCTTGAAATATTACAACAGTTTGTTCGCCAGGGCAGGTTCATTCGAGAGCAGCGTTCAAAGTAGTGTGTGTGTGTGTGTGTGTGTGTGTGTGTGTGTGTGTGTGTGTGTGTGTGTGTGTGTGTGTGTGTGTGTGTGTGTGTGTGTGTGTTGTGGAACAGTGTCGCCACTCCCTGGTGACTGGGAGGAACTGCATAGTAGGGATGCAGCAGTGTTTTTGTCATTTGCTGCAATCAGGCAGAAAATACAAGATTTTACTCAAGGACATTGTCGTTATATGTGACTTTGTTTTTTGCAGTTGTTATTTTACGCAAAGCATCGTGTCTTAACAGACTGATGCATATATATTTTTGATAGAAGCATCTATATAAAGCCTTTTACTGTGTTTAGATCTAGCTGCATGGCTTTATTGCTCCTTCTCCTCAAGCAGCAGAGGAGCAGAGGGCGGAAGGTTCCCAGGTATAGGAACAAAGGATCTCTCCAAATGACCGTGAGTCCTACGCGTCTCCGTCGGGGAGAATCCAATAAAGCTGATCATTTCCGCTCGGCCTTTTGTCCAGGGCGCAGTCCCACAGAAAGAGAAGAAGAAAACAAATGGGTGCCATTCTGGAAACGGCCTAATTGTGTCTGGATGGCCATAAAACCATTAAAACTGGAATGCCAGACAGTGCAGCAGACCAGGCGTTTTATTGCACTGTCTCTGGACGAGTCTTTGAAGTTTGGGTCCATCTGCGTCTCCTAACGCGTCACAACAGCACCTCAGTTGTGCCAAAGTCCGACTTCAATTCTAACTACAACGATATACGCGTCTACGTCCATGTCGGTGCGGCCTTTAATGTGAACAAGAACAGAGCTGTGACTTGGCAGCTCCAGGTGACGCCACATTTGCTGCTTCTCGTATAGCCTATATATGTTACATGTCTTTGTGCCAAATATTTCCCCCAACATGCAGGGACTTGAGGCAGCATTACGCAGGGAGGCCATATTTTACAACTAGACGTAGAGCTCTTCTCGAAAACCCTTTGATTATCTATTTGATGTCATCTTTTCAAAAAGACAAAGATGAACTTATATGTGTAATCCATCACACTCTTTGACAATGGGCTTGTTCATACTGTTGGATCCGGTTATGGAGGTGGCTCTAGCTTCAGGCTGAGAGCCCGTGTCATATCTGAGCTGAGCACAGAGACATCGGCTGCATTATTTTGGGCTTCAGCTGTCGAAGCCCCCGATGTCTTTTTTTGTTTTGTGTCCTCTCGCCTCGCAGCGCTTTGCACCCCATAAAAGGTTATAGCGGTAATTGTCTTTTATGGCTGTATACAGCTAACAACATCCTCTGCCAAGACGCAGCTCTATCCCCTGTCCAGAAACACACACACAGATATTCACTTACACGTGTGTGCGTTTTGATTCGTGTGTGTGTGTGTGTGTGTGTGTGTGTGTGTGTGTGTGTGTGTGTGTGTGTGTGTGTGTGTGTGTGTATGAGAGTGTGTGAGAGTGTGTGTGAGTGTGTCCTACAAATTGAAATACCTGCATATACTTGAGTAAAATGTGAATTTGCACTGTATATTCAAGTATCCTAATATCCTAAATTTGCATTACGCACTTCCGTGTGTGTGTGTGTTGACAGCGTTAACCTTGATCATTTGTTGCAATGCAAACTAGCTGCCATAGATTCATAGTTTGCGCAGCAGAAATTCGTGAATCCAGATCTACACCACCATAATCCTTTTCGATATGCGGTCAGAATGAAATAAAGATGTAAAGTGCATGCTTTCGCAGATATAATTTGTTTTATTTAATAAATAAAGTACAAATTACATTTGTGAACCAAAAGTCAGACGGTCAGCAGACCGTGAGGTATTCAATAAGTAGCCTACAGTGTTTTTATTCCATTTTTCTCTCACTAACAAACAGTACGTTCTTTCAAAATGTTACTCCCTGAAATTCTGACATTGTTCAGTATCTAATGCAAGCAAATCTATTATAATCCACCATGGGGGGGGGGGGGGGGGGGGCGCATTGTAGGTAGTTGAAGGACATATAGGTAGTCAATATACTGTCGTGTAATTTAGCTTCTACATCATGTTTTAACCTATGAGCATTTCAAAGAGGTTTGTGAGGTTGATGTACCTATACTTCAAAATGCGATGAGTCTGTTTTTTTCTACGGGTCCAATGTTAGATTCATGGTCATCAGTCATAGTTCTATAGCAGTAAGGGAGAAACAATAAAATTAACACAGTTTCTTTACAAACTAGACGCTCAAGTGACTCAGAGATAGACAACAAATAGCCTATAGCTACAAACACACAGCTAGAAACATCCATACACAAACAAGCACAGGGACCAGTCCATCTAATACACGTTAACGAGGTATTAATAAAAAAATATCAACATAAGAAAGGAACAAATGAGAAAATAAACGAGTGGGCACTGTTAAAATTGTGCAATATAAAGGTAGTCGCAGCAAAATGAAGCCCAACATGCTTTTTTTAATAAAACATTTAAGCCTAATAGCTTCTGTTATATAGAACAATAAGACAATGAAGTTTAAAAACAAGGTCCAGCAGAGTTAAGAGCTTCCACACAGAAAAGCTCATCAGCCTAAATACTGTTTTTCTCTCTATACGGTTCAGTCACCCGTCTTTCGGTAGGCCGTCTTTATTAAACTTCTTCATCTTCATCCTGCGGTTCTGGAACCAGATTTTAACCTGTCTCTCGGTGAGGTTTAGCTGCCTCGCCACCTCGTACCTACGGTCCCTGGTCAGGTAGGTGTTAAAGAGGAACTCTTTCTCCAGCTCCAGGATCTGGTGCTTGGTGTACGGACAGCGTTTTTTTCTCGTGGCACTCGCGTGGAGCCAGTTGGACACTGGGTTATCTGGAAAGAGTGGGGTGCGACAGTGGATGTGAGGGCCCAGTACTGCGTGTCCAAATAATAATAATAAAAAACATCACTCATAATTTGGCGCAGGAGAAAATAATCATCCCAATTGTCTACTGTTGAGGAGAGTGACAGGACAAACGCGGCTACATCCAAATAAAAGCTCCTCCTCATTTCTCTCTGTCCACGTTCACTTTAAAAGCTGCAAAAGGTTAATATAGCAATGGGAGACCTCAGCCATTAACAGCCCCCATAAGGAAATGGCACGTTCAGACGCGCACCCCCATCACGCACCCATCCTCTGTTCTGTATGTTGTAAAAATAGTATGAGCACAAAAAGGACTGTGCAGCGACTTACTTGGATCGAGGATGGGCTTCTCTTCGACCTCCACGCTCATGTCCCCCGTCTGGCCGGAGAGCGCGTCCTTCTCCACCGGTGATGTCGTCGCCACAGTGCCGTTCGCGTAATCGGAGAGCAGCAGCGCGGTGTGGGAACCCGGCAGCGCTCCCTCAGCCCGCGTCCCCAGACCCTCCGGTTTGATTCCGTAGTGATGGGTGTTCGGTAATCCGGTCATGGGAAGGGAACCGGACATGGGCTCCAGCAGCCACGACTGATATCGCCCGTCCGAATCGGCGCCCACCGGGCCCTGGGGGTGCCCATAGTGGTGATGGTAAACAGAGGTTCCCGGGAACTGCGCCGGGACGTGGCTCCACGGCGGCCCGAACACCGGGGGCTTGGACGGGAAGGTGCAAGTCCCGAGCTCGCCGTGGTCGCCGATGGAGCCGGGCTGTCTGCCATGCTGGAGCCCAGGACCGGAGGAGTACCTCGGCACGGAGACCTCCTCGCTCTCGGGCAGAATGAGGGAATCGACGTAGTAACTAGTCAGCGTTCCGGATGTCGACATGGCAGAGAAATTATACTTTCACATGTACGCAGTCATTCAGCAGATACATGCAAAAGTAAAAAAAAAAACGCGCACACACACACCGCACACACATACACACGCAGTAAACCCAGCCTCACAAAATAACAATGTGGAGAAATCAAGTAGCAACTTGGCCCCACACAGAACTACAGTGGGCTAGTAATGGGGAGACATGCTGCCACGCCATTGGGCAGCACACACACGTGATCATAAAGGCTGAACAATAAAGGATAAATCAATCCCTTTGGCCATTAAATACTCACCCGCTCTCCTATAACCACCTCCAGTTTTAAAGATAAGAAATATCCAGATATGAGTGAGAACTGTGATCTGTGGGACGTACAATTTTGAATCACCGGAAGATTAAAAAACAAAAATCTCTCAGTCTCTCAGCCACTTGGTCCTGGTGAAATCTCCTCTATCCAAAATGATACAGTGCGTGTTTTTGGGAGGCTTATTTTACGAGGTATTTTATAGGCCACGTAAGCACCCTACCACTGCTGCTCACCAAAAACACATTTTAAACGCCACCGTATTAAAAACATGAAGCTCAAACAGCGTCTGGATCTCGAACCACGTCCATACAAATTACATTTTTATTTACTTTCCTGCGTTTGGGCTTCTTCGGATATCCTTCAATGTCCGTACATTTACGCTTCACTTATCAAACCTACTTTATGAAGAAAAACACCACAATTCCTATTTTACCCTTTGCTAAAATAGTTAATTTCACTTTTCAACATTTTCCTGCAGAAGATATTTTTGGCAGTTTGGTAGTTTTGCGTAAAAGCGTTAAAAACCAAACATGTCCATTCTCATCACGTGGCCATACTCTTCTACAATAACTGCATTTGGTGATTTCTTTTAGTGATATTGCACATCCCTGTATGAACTAGAACTATACATCTCTAAGATCTAAACATCCACATTATAGCACACATTCATTTTATATCAAAAGTGCAGGACTGTGTCCCCACAGTTGGAAAAGAAACAAACATGGACTAGTTTTTAGGAATTGGAAAAGATTTTAATTTGGAATTTGTCATTATTTTAACACAAAAAAGCAGGAGTATTTTATGTACAATTTGCAGTTTTCTGACTTAACTACATACATATAACAACGTGGTTACAACTAGTGTTAAAACACTTGTTAACATATATTTAAAAATTAAATAAATTACTGGAAAGCCTGTAAGTGCGTGATATAAAATATAAAGTAACATTTGTGATATAAAATGGCTACAACAATTGGAAATAAAAGCATATTGAATATTACAATTTAAAACAGGCAAATTAAATTGAATAAATTCGGTGTATACGTCTATATTTTAGAAAGCCGCTGTATTAAATAGCACGGAGCAGAAATATTTATTAAATATATGAGAGGTTTTCGACGTGACATATTGGCGGTCGGTGCCTGTTTCTCGTGGCTTAAGCCGCAGAATATTTGCAACGCCGTTATCACTTGCATTTGGCCTGTATGTCTATCGTCACTGCCATTAACAAATAAAGTGTAATGCGCGCCAGCAGCCGGTGCTTTGGTGTAACGTTACACCTAAACACAGCGAAAGCGTAATGTGTGGTGTTTGTGGTTTGCTCCTGTTAAAATAAGCTAAATGGTGCGAGGAGTGATAAACAACAAGACACAAGAGCACAGCTTCACTATAAAATACACAATGTAGAGGCACTTTTAGATTCAAAATATACATTGAATCAATGGAATAAATGCGCAAAGGAGCGGGAAGAAACCTGCCCGCTCCTACATTTAAAGAAAATATATAAACCCTAACTTTAAACCAACGCGCAAATGGCTCAAAATTATGTCGTAAAACATGCACATTGTGTTTTAAATGAAAGCAAGAATATTCACACTAAAGGAGACTCATTGTGTATTACAGAAAAACTGCAATAACCGATAACTGATTTCAAAGGGGGTTGGCTGTGTGCGTAAATGCGCATTATATCCTAAACTTATATGAGCCCACATTGAATATATACAAAGCGGCATCCCCTCACATGTTACCCTGTGTGTTTTATTTATTACCAGCAAATAAACGAAGGGCTTGGCCAACACCCCACAAGGCCACAGGCAATTCAACACTCAGGAATTTTAGCAAAAGGAAAACAAAACACGGTGTCCAAATTGTGCACTCCGGTTGCAGGCTCCTCACCTCACTACCTGCACGTTATTTGTCCAGCAGACATCAAACAAGCCGTGGGGGGAAAGGAGCGGCTGTGAGCCTATTTGTGCACTAAAACTTAAAATAGTCAAACACGTTTGGAGCAGGAAAAGACGCCACTGTGCCAATGGCTCTTAGGCTGTAAACCTAAATCAGGGTGTTTTTTTCACTCGGTTTACCGCAGGGGCTATTTACTTCTTTTGCCTCCGCAGATAACAGCCTGTCTGGCGGATCTAAATGTCGCCATAAAGCCCTTCCCCTCCTTTTGTCTGAGCCACTATTGCGCAGCGGAAGCATCCGGTCCCATTGCCCACGGAGGTCGCTGTTGCCTCATTCACCTTCCCCTTCCCCTCCACTGCAGTGGTCGTAACCGAGGCCTTGTCTGGCGTGTCTGCGTCACTACTACTCTCGGAAAACACTCACGGCTTTACCCTTTAATTCCAAGTCCACGACGCATACCGCAGCCCGGCGTTGATCAGGTTTGAAATTCAGCACCCATGGGCCGCTCGGCTCGCTTTAAAACGACCAAACACATGGAGAACTATAGAGGACACAACAGGAGACAGGTTAAAGAATATACACAACAGCCAGCCACCCCTCCCCGATTTATGAGCCAGGCAGGTTTGCAACATGCTTCCAAATCACCTCTGCACAATGTTCAACAAACCCAATCATCTTTATGTCCCCGGTTTGCTTCCCCCCTCGGTTTCGATGTATGTAACTGGGGCAATTAAGACAGTGTCATGTTGCAGAGTTAGAAATGGACCCCAACAACATGAAACTACCTAAACCACTCGACAGTCGATCCGGGCCTCAAGTGGAAACCCAACCAGCCAATTCGTAATGCGCCGTGGTCGTCGGTTCCGTCATCAAGCGTCCACAAATGCGTCTGTTCTGAGAAAGTGCAAGTGTGTGGCACAACACTAAAGTGAAACCGCTGCAACAAGGCGCAAAAATAGACAATTGTCACAATGAAGAATGCACTTACCCGCTCCCAGAAGCGTTAATCCTACTATTCCAAAGTAAAGCAGAAGGTAATGTTCTATCCACACTGCGCATCTGTACAGTAAGGATTTCTAGCAGAGAGCCGGGCCTCCTCTCCGTCTGAGAGGCTCTCCCACGACTGAAGCTGCTCTTAGAGGAGAGGGAGAAACCTCATATACCAGCCAGTCATAAAACTCTACAATAGCCGGCTGGGCATGCAGCTAGACGGCTTATAGCCTAATATCTTAATTATTTCCGATGGCCATTACGTTAGCCCCTGAGAACATTTCTGAGCTGGTTCACAAAACAACTCCCATCCCCAGTGTTTGTGCACGTATTATCTTTTGACATTTGAATTTCAAAACAAAGCATTTAAAACTTATCCTGGAAAATATAACCCCCCACGCTACAAAAATGCAAACAGTTACTCCTTAATGCGAGCTGATAATTTATTAAGCATTACACAAAAACACAATGTCATATGTACACAGAAATATACAGTAAAAACAGTTCTCCTTCACTTTACGCACCGTTTTTTTGTGTGTAAACGTCAACGTGATTAAAGATTCAGTTTATACATTTAGCTCATACGTAGAATAGTTCTATATCATGGTGGACTACATCTAATGGCCATAATGAATTACTCTTTCCTCGGTGATACATGGGTATTATATTCCAGAGTGGTTCAAAATTAATTCTCAAAATAATAAGAAAACTTTATATCATGCAATTCCAATTAAAATAAAATAAATTCATAATTGTTTGACTAAATTTTGGGGGAAAGTGATATTGTTCAGCGGTGGGGCAGAAAGTGGACAAATCAAACACTTTCACAGTGTGTGCTTGTGTGTGTGTGTGTGTGTGTGTGTGTGTGTGTGTGTGTGTGTGTGTGTGTGTGTGTGTGTGTGTGTGTCTGCGTGTGTTTCAACTGCATGGATTCAATTCCACTGACGACACAATCCAAACATACACAGACAGAAGTGACAGATACGTGTCGACGATACAAAAAAACACAACATCAGAAAACAATCAGATGGTACCTCTTACATTTTTTTTTAAACATTCGTCTTTTCTCAGTAGCTCACAGAGGACGATGTACTGACATTACGCGTGTCTGGGGGGGGGGGGGGGAGTTGTAACCCCACAGTCAAAACGAGTCATGTGGACAAGTGGTGAGGGGAGATGGAGAAGTGGAGATTTTTGGGGGGTAGGGGAGGGGGTGTTGTATTTTGATTTCACCAATTTTTGCCTCTGTTTCAGTGTGATCACGTTCTTGGTTCATCACGAAAATCCGTAGTTGGAGGTGAGCTCCCGGATACGGTTCTCCCGTGTCATTTTCTTCAGTTTCATCCTGCGGTTCTGGAACCAGATTTTAACCTGTCTGTCCGTCAGGTGGACGCCTTTACTGATCTCTAGGCGGCGCTCTCGGGTCAGGTACATGTTGAAGAGGAACTCTTTCTCCAGCTCCAGTGTCTGGTGCTTGGTGTATGGGCAGCGTTTCTTCCGGCCACTCTTCGCCGTCAGCCAGTTGGCCATGTTTTCACTTTTTTTTTCTCCTAAAGAAAATGGCAGATATATAGATGGTTTTACGCACTGCAACATGAGGCACTGCGGCGTGTGATGGTGTGTGTGTGTAGATTATGTTTATGAGTGTGTGTGTGTGTGTGTGTGTGTGTGTGTGTGTGTGTGGAGGGGAAACAGAGGCAGCATCTGAACATCTGGGAGTGTGTGTCTATCTTTGTATTATGAAGATATTACAGTAACCCTCGAGTCTGTCTGCGCGTGGATGTGTGTGCATGTGTGTGTGTTATGCGTAAAGTATGCCCTCTTTGTTAGACCCACTAGACTTCGAATTAAAACGGGACCAACAGTAATTTCAAAATATAACACTGCATACAACATTGTACATCGGTTGTCCAGTTAAATATCAACAATGTATTTGTTTCACAAAAGAAGTGAGCTTATGGAAACATGGCACAAAAAGACTATGTTGGCCTGCACGAACACATGTAAGCCTATGTTGTGTATTTTACGCAGCGGTCAAGAGACACTGTATTCAAAATGTATAATATTGAACTAGATCATTAAATACAATTTTTTAAATAACCTCGTATTGTCATATCACACGGTAGGACTGAATAACTAAAACCAAGTCTAGCTTTCTAGCTAAGGTTTTTACGCATCAAATGTTGGCGCGTTTTCATGCACAAATACACAAATTTATTGCATTGATACCATAGATAGTTGTATTTATGAATTAAAGACGGAAAAATCGACAAATCTATTTTTTTTCGGAGCTGTCTTACTCATGCAGCCTAAGCAGTAGAATGCAACTTGGCAGGTACAATTAAAAAAGCGTGTCTACCTGCACTACCTGCATGCAAACTAATCACAGTGCAGGACCACACCTATGATGAAATGTGATTACCTTTAGTGGTCTTTGCTGGTCTCTCTTTGTCATTCACCTCCGCCTCGTCTGCTGAGGACGCCTCTGCATCCGAGGACTCTCTTGTCGCCTCGGCCCCCGGTGCAGCGTGAGGTTGCACGTCTGCTTTCGCCGAGGACACGGGCTCCTCGGTTCTCCGTTCTTCAAGCGCCGTGGCTGGAGCAGAAGTCGAAGTTGGTGGCGTGTGGAAACGAGCAGTAGCAGTGGGGTGTAAGCCAAAATGGGAATGGGAAGGGTTCGGTTGGGGGCCGTTGGTGTTGTAAAGTTTATGAGAATGTGCGTGCGTCTGAGACAAGCGGAAGTAGCCCGGCACAGGCACTGAGCCCCCGCCGCCGCCATCAGTAACTGTACAAGAACTCGAGCCGAGTCCGGCTGTAGTCAATCTCGAATATGTCAGATCTTCGGCGGTTGAGGCTTTAGGGCACTTCGGCTGCTCATACAGACAGTAGGTGCTCTCTTCCTTAATGTTCTGCGGGAACGAGCAGGGCGCGACCTGGGGAACTACCGGGTGCTCTTGATCCATTCGACATGACCTCTGCGCGTCCATCCACATCTCCATGCTGGACATGTACGCACCTGAGGCTGAAACCATATTCTGGGCGCCCAGCTCGCTCCGCTTACCCATACCTGGGAAGTATCCATAGTTGTGTAGTCCGTAAGGCACTTCTGTAGCAGTGCTATGAGGCACGCACACCGCGCTCCCTGTGTAGTGACCTCCGCCGCTCTCCGTGCGGCCACTGATCAGAGAATCCACTAAAAACGCATTTCCTGACGGGCTGTCCGAACATGACATTATTGTGGTGTATTTTGGCGAAGGGAGAAGATAGCCCTTTCTGGCTGACATTTCTTGTACAAAACATGTTGGATATGATTAGCGGCACCCCCCTCTCCGCCGTGCGGACCGTAAAACCAATGGAAATGCTGGAAGATGGGCAGTCCCTCCCACTCCGAGGCTACGTAGCAGCCGAAGCGATATCCATCATGGAGCTGAGGCAGAGAAAGGAGACAGCGCAGCAATCAGTGTTTTCACTCACCTCGCTTTAATGCACCACCATTAGCACATACAGAGGGAGAGGTCCAACACGTCGCTAAGTTTGAAACTAAACATCTTAATGCAAACTTTGCCATTCATGGACGCATTCTTTAAGGAAACCATCACACAAATATCAGCTGCGCAAGACGCCAGATGATGTCTGGAGTAGTGATTGTCCCTATAGGTGCAAATCAATACCACAGAGCTCAATAGTGGATGTAACAGTAAGAAGCATCACATTTCTAAAACCTAAAACCCATGTGCTGATGTATGAGTGGCTGTCATTAACGTGTAAACATAAAGCTACACACAACAACAACTCCCTCCCGCTACAGTACACACACTGCTTCATATGAGGTAGATGTGGCCTTAAGGTGGCAAATCAAGTTTCAAAGTTTAGGGGCTGCTGAAACCCACCAACAAAGACATAAAGTAACAAAGCCATCAGGACTTAGCGGCAATAAAGTGTTTTGAACTGCAGAGGAAATTCGCCTCTGGCCACATCACTTGGTAAAAAAGCGGTGCATCCTTTTAGCCTGAAGACAGTGACTTCTTCCGCACTAAAAACAAATATGTTGAGACCAAGGCGGCCTGGAGGAGGTGAGCAGCTAATATCCAAGAAACAGTTTTCCACTTTTTTTACCCTCGGATATTGATTCATTTATTTTCCACAGGCACTGTCATCACTAATAATATGAAGTTTGCTTTAACTGTACTATTTTTTTTTCAAACAAAAAATATTACATTGCGTCAAACATACCTGATTAAACTATCAATTTAGACTCTTGTGGAATTTAATAAAATTCCCGGACTACAGCAAAGATATGCCCGTGCGTAAACAAAGACAGAGCATTTCCTCTTCACAAGTAATAGCATTTACATTTACATTGAAGGAAATTCCTTTATGCTGTACAGAAAATAATTAATTCAATATATTAGGAATTATTGCATCCTTAAAACGCAGCTTGACGTTACTTCCTAAGATAAAATTCATGCTTTTTAGAGCCTGTATTGCGCACTAGATTTATCTCTGATTTAGAGAATTAACAACAGTATAATACGTATTTTACATTTCATAATTAGGTTTTGTATTAAAGTATTTATGTATGGGTAAAGTGTGTATTGTCTGGGCATTTCTGTGCCTGATTCGGGCCATTCCCAGCCGAAGCCATTGCACACAACAAAAAAACAAGGACAAACTTGCATAGTCCTTGGTTAAATTGGAATTACAGCAAAAATACAATTTCGTTTTGCTGCTGTATTAATTTGTATTCCACATACAACACCAGATAATAGCAACTGCGTCCAGGGTGCAAATTTACATTTCGGATGGAAACTGCTGAAATATTGATCACGGCGTTGCTGAGCCGTCACCCTGCGCCACAGCCAAGCAGACATAAAGCTTGCACATACAAGTCACCCTGTCGGTCCAATTTGGGGCAATAAGGGCCACAATAAAACTCTCCTTCCATCTCGTAGTGTCCTTGGACATGTGCACTCGATTGCTCTCTCCAGGTTGAAGTTAATCTTGGCCAGCTTTGCCATTACCAGGCCCAGGTGGCCACGAGCCCCCCGGGTGTATTTGCAGCCGGTTGTAGCAGAAATGAGCAAATTTGGGAGAAATTCATAAATTGCGCCCATTTAGGTTTTAAAACGCTCCGCCATTGACAGCTCATTTATGTACACTCGCTTAGACCATAGCGCGTCGACGGTGGACATTTGTCAATCCCTGCTGCTCAAAAACGCACATATTTCAAATGGCTTAAATGACTGCTTGCGCCTTGGTTATTTATGTGTGTACGACTGTAGTACAATAACCCGTTTAAAAAGCAAAATGATATATTTAGGAATTTTTAAAAGCAGAGAGCATATTCTGCAAGACAAATGCAGCGCGCCGAGCGTTTGCGCCTGTTTATCAAATTCCCCCAAAACCATAGAATAATTCACTCCAGTGTTGGGCCCCTAAAAAACGCACAAACTTACAGCGATAACTCCAAAGCCTGTGTACTCTCCCCAACAGTGGCCTGTTCCTTATGGGACACATGAGCTGCTAAGGAAACTAAATACATCAATTAATTATGTGCGCAGAGTATTAAATTGTTTTAGGCCTGCACACTTCGTGGTGTTGCGCTGACATGGAGGGCCTATCGATATCTTTGCGTTACAGTTATTAATTGTAGCTATTAAATCTTCATTTTCACAGCTGCCTGGCTATTATGTCCCCAAAACAGTTTACTCTGACCACTGGCTTTGATCAGGCCCATATAATCGTGGCCGAAGAGGCCGTTTGAGTCGTATCATGTTCGTCACGAGTGCAGTTATGAACAATAACGCGGCGTTTTATTACATCCAGCGGAAGTATTTATTTTTCACGAGAGACAAAGGAGAAAGAGACTCAGCGCGCACGCATTGGAAGTCCAGAATAGTCGCTCGCCACTTGGACTGACACCGAATAGCTTATAGTGCAGATCCGTGTCCAGGTCAGGAAGGAAAAGGGAGAAGCAATTGGTGCCCTATCACAATCAAATCGACTTTCCCTAATAACTGACTATATACACTTGGCACGTACAGACAATAATGTGTTTTGGAAGGGCGTCAAATGTTGTTAGTGGATTCTTTGAAGAGTAGAGGGAAGACGGGGGTAAAAAGGAGAATTTGAGCATATACAAAGCCAGCTGCTGTGATTTAAGATGAGCTGCATTAGCACGAGAGCCAGCTGGGGGGAAAATGTTTTGTACCCAGCTCCCACTGCTTACTGTTGTATCGTTAAGATGCTAACTGTAAACCATTCTTTAAATCATTAAGGCAAGACTCCCCCCAAAATCCAAAACATTTGTGGTGAGACTGGACGGGGTTGCGGATCTCTGCAGGTACAAGTCGGCCATGCTATACTTCACCCATTAAAAAGCCCAAGCTCAGCAAAATGAATAGCACATGCAGCATGAAGGCTTGGCACAGATGTGTTGCCTTATTAGGGCCCCCAGGAAGACTTTCTCTACCACACGGCCCACTGAGCACGAGAGCGAAAATGTGGGAACCGAACACAAACCGGCGCCGTTCTCAAACCAACAGGCCTCGCGTGTTAGCGCCCAACAGAAATAAGTTTGTGGTTGCACCAGAGCACACCAGTGCAGCCCCGGGCTGTGTTTGCAAACAGCTTTTTACCTGCGTGCATTGGCGGTGAGCGTGGAGACGAAAAGATCCGCGGCCATGACATTGGTCCCAATAGCGCCGCCCGGTGGCAAAGGAGCGTCTGATCCTTAAGTGCAGCCGTCGCCACTACACTGATTCGAGGTGGATAAACTGCACGAGGGGGAAAAGCCTCTCAAATGGAGTCGATGCAGCCAACAAGCAGAGGCTTTTCCTGCGCGTCCTCTCCCTGTCGTTGCTGTCGCCTCCTTGGTAACACAGTTAATAACCTTGGGTCTCAGACGGTTTATTGCACTGCACTCCAATTGTACAAATGCTCCAGACTCTCAGACAGCTTTTATGGCCGCGTTGCTGCGGCAACGGGGAGGATGTCCCGTAATTAGGGACGGAATTCCAGCGCGCAGTAAAGGATGCGCAAGGCAAGGCCGGACTATGGCAGAGAGAGGCAACCATAAACTTCAGCCTCTCTCCCCGCGTTTATGGCCCTTTTGACTGTCATATATGAACGCCAATGCGCTGCGGCTAGCTCCCATAAACACAGTGATAACAACAGCAAATACGGCAACCCTCGCCAAAGGAGAAGGCTGTTGGGACACTGTTTCCAAAGCCAATCAGTGAAATGACACACGCACACACACACACACACACACACACACACACACACACACACACACACACACACACACGCACATACAAAGACTACAAAGAGAGAGGGGGATAGAGAGAGAAACGCATAGAAAACTAAATGTAGCTGGTGCAAGGCTGTTGTTTGGCCACAATTAATGTTATGGAGATGGATAAAGTGTGGACGCAGTTATCCACATTGGCTGAATGACAAAGATTTCCTGGAGTTGCAAAATACTGTAACATAGCTCAAAAATAATGTAGAAAATGTAGCAGCACAAGAATACAGCAGGGGAGTAATTATATATCTTGTAGATTTGTGTTTATCTACATTTTAAACACCAAATTCCCCCCATTACGCTTTTAAGATTGTGTAGAAATCATTGCTCAACGAGAAATGGCAGCTTTTATTTTTTAATTAGTTACTTTATTCACTTTTTCCATAAAAATAAATATAAACACATGTTTAATTTGCATGAGGTAGTGCTTGCGTGCGCCTCTAAGGAAGCACTACATGTTAACTCTCATATATGCTGCACATTCGGTTCGTAATAGTTTCCTCTGACACGTAAATGTGACAAATTCTGCAGCGAGTCTGTTTTAATTTGGCGTGCGTAAAACGAAATGAGAAAAATACACAATGTGCGTTTTCTTTTTCTTGACCATGACATATATCTATTTCAAAAAAAGTCAAACAACACGCAGGAGTTAATAATAATTTTTTAATAACGATTTCATTTGTTGTTTTTATTTGGAAATAGAGTATAATACACAAGAGTTGTTGGGCATACCAAGCAGTTGATTCAATGCGATGACCCTGACAAGCTTTGCCCTGACAGCACATTTTAAAATGCAGATTTTTGTTTTTCTTTAAACCTTGATCAGACTGCAAGTACCAAAGGATCACGAGTCGTGACAAAAATATTCTGTTCTGCGCATCAGGTCCTGACCGAAGAGGCCCGCTGCATAGGCTGTATACCTGTGTGAATGTGTTGGGCGTGTACCTCAGTGCAACTCCACACGGATCCAGTGGACAAGCTTATCTCTCTGGTTTGGCCTGCATTATCAATACTCGCCTGATAGTCTCAAACAAACAAAAATCAAAAAAAGGATGACAAATATGGATTTGGGTCTTGAAAGATACTCAAAAATTATAAATATTCAGCCTTCGCTCTGCAGGTTCAAAGGGAAGATGACAAAAGCTTGTTTTGAGGTCAGCCCAGACTCAACACCAAACCCCACAGCCTGCCAGTAATAATGGACTTTTTTTCCAAAGCCGTGGCACTGAAACGAGATAGTAAACGAGTGGCTACAAAATAAATAAGCAGACAAAACAGAAACACATTACATTCTCATCCGTTCGGACTCATTATTTGGTCACACCAATATAGATTCAGTTATTAAAGTCACATGTTCGCCATCATCCCAGAAAACCCCAGCGGTTTTCTGATTTTTAAAACAGGAGGAATAAAATGGTAAAATAAATCTTTTGATTACAAAATACACTGGATCAGTCGATTAGACTGCTGGGACTCTGTTTGTCCGCGTGAAAGGGAAATATAAGAAGGCGAGTGAGAGTCACAATAACGATAACATCGGGCCTTCGCACGCACAGTCTTGGCGAGGACAATAATCCGTTTCTACATTTCTCCCAAAATCAGAGTCGCTATTAAGTCCACAAACTTAATTCATGCTCACTCTTTAGGTTACTCAGATCACAGGATACTGTTGTCCTCGAACTTGAAATTAACCATTGAGAAGTGCTGCTGCTGCTGCTGCTGCTCCTGCTGGAGCGGCCATTGTGGTACACAATGTACACAGGGAGAGAGTCACAGCCCCGGAGAGTCAGTCTGTAAACGCAGAGTCCCCACAGCAGAGGACTGTTCGAGCCTGGGGGACGGGATGCTGTGGTTGGCCCCTAAAGCAGGGGGTTGGACGTGTAATACTGTAATCTATCTCTGTTCAGTTTCTTCTCCTTCATGCGGCGATTCTGAAACCAGATTTTCACTTGTCGGTCGGTGAGGTTGAGCATCCGAGACAGTTGCAGGCGCTTCTCCTTGTTTATGTACACACTGAAGAAGAATTCTCGTTCAAGTTCTCGGATCTGATATTTGGAGTAAGGGCACCTCTTCTTGCGGGTCCTCTGTCCATCTGGAAAACAGACACACAAATTATAGAAAATATTAACATTTCATGGAAGGCATGAACATGTTACAAAAAGATTTACACGTCCTGGATGTTACCCGGATTACGCACGGGCGGATTTCCTCTACATAAAGCATTAATAACATATTTCCTATTTCAACATTTCAAGTGTCATGTATACTGATATTATATTACACTGGAAAGATTACCAAACCATTCGCAGCTGGTTCACGAGACAATACACTTGGGCTTTGACCTTTTCAAGCGAATGGAAACAACAAGCTCACTTTCAAATCCAAGCAATTGGCTTCAGGAAAAAGGAGAACGTGTTGCAATAAACTGTTTATATGGAAATGTACATATTGGTTTATATAGAAGACACAGGGGAGTTAATGTGCAAGTGGGAACCCCCCCCCCCCCCACACACACACACACACACACACACACACACACACACACACACACACACTCCATGATAGCTTCAGCACGAGAGCTCATGTGTGCTAAACCTTAAACTAGAGCCACCACCCTCATTACATGCAAATACCCATTTAACGCCAAGAAAGCGTGAAACAACCACGTTTATAATACATGGAATTAAAGCAGGTCTCTATAGGAATTCCCACTCATATCTGGGTGATTTTTGGGGACGTCCAGGCTACAGAAAAACCACTGGCCTGTTGTCTTTCACGGCCAATTTCAATTCCAAACACGTGATCCTGCAGTTTATAACAAAGTTTTGTTGGGGGTGGGGGGTCTACAGGCCCTCTATAAACCTTATATGCTTATAAAACAGCATATAAAAAATTTAACAGCAGCGCGCAAGATTGCAAACTTTCTCTCATAACCTAGGCGCTGACTTTAATACGTACTGCTGCTGCTGGATTTCTCCTCATTGTTGCCGGAAGATAACTCCGGGCTGCTCGTCTCCTCCCGGGGCTCCTTCGCTTCGGCGTCCCGGCACGAAGGCGCGTCTTCCGGCGCGGAGCTGGGCTGCTTGGTCGCCGTTTTGTCCCCTGAGTAGCCGTTCGTGGAGGAGCTCTCCGACGCGTTCCCGTACGCCGTCTCGTAAAACTGATCGAAGACTTGTGGCAGCACGCCATTCCTGCCCACGTTCCCGTAGAAATTGGAGGCGGCGGACCCGGCGCTCGTGTGGTGGTGGTGGTGGTGGTACGCGGCGGCAGCAGCGGCGGCTGCGGGGCTGTTTTTACCGAACATATCGCCCACGACGGCGGTTTGCGCCGACAGACAGTCCCGGTGCACCATGTCCTCTGCGCTGGGGTAGCACTGGGGCAAGTTCCCCCGGTGCGACCATTTACCGGACGGGTCAATGGCTGCATAGTCCCTGAATGTCACCTCTCTGACGGGTTGGACCTGCGGCAGGTTAGAGGAGTAGGAGTATGTCATGGGGCGGGTGGACTGGGTCTGGGACAAAAATGAGGGAAGACCGGAGAAATCAGCCCCCGCCGACACATAATAAGTGCAACTGGGCAAATACATGTTCGATCCGACGGGGACCCGCTCGTCAAAATCCATCATCGTAGTTCACCCTCCACTATAACTCTATGTTGAGGTTTGATTCCTCTATAGCCGCCCTGAACATGGCTCTGAAGCGCCGTGCCTCTTGCCTCTTTGAAGCAGGTTCGCTAAACAGAAATTTGGAGACGTAGGCTGACGTGGAGAGCCATCTCCATCCACTCCACGGAGGAGGAGGTCACGTGACCACGCGGCAGAAATTGACAGATTTTCAGGCTGTGGGTGTGTGTGTGTGTGTGTGTGTGTGTGTGGGTGGGTGTGTGTGTGTGTGTGGTGTGTGTGTGTGTGTGTGTGTGTGTGTGTGTGTGTGTGTGTGCGTGTGTGTGCGTGCGTGTGTGCGTGTGTGTGTGTGTGTACGCACACGCCCGCCTGCCTGTCTGTGTGTGCGTATGCGCAAGAAAGTAAGAGGCATGACTGCTGTGTGTCCTAAAGCTTGACATTGGTGGTTCATCGCCATGTCGGCTTAAAACCGAATTCCTTCACACGCAACGAAGTCGAAGTCGACATTACTATATGTGGATGTTGGCAGATAAAAATAGAGAGGAGGGATTTCAATCGAAGCTTTAGCCAAAGTATCAATAAGAATTTTCCAGATGCTCCTTCTCTCAGTTTGTCCTTGAAAAATATTCGTACGCATTTTAGGCTTTTTACTTGTTTGGAAGTTATTTGTTCAGTGCATTAAAATCTGAATTCTAACTACTCTGCAATGACATAAGCTAAACAAACATTAACTGAGTACAAATAATAAAGCTCTAAACTGGAGGAAGGCAACAACCACCTTGTCTCCAAAGTCCCCTTTTAGTCCTTATGTCTTAGTCCTCATCATTTAGAGGTTTTACAACATGGCACACCAAGATAACCAAATGCCCAGTGAGCATTTGGTTATCAGGGTCATGTTCAAAGTAGCGGCTAATGTTTCAGCTGGCTTCAGTCTTCTGTCCAGTGCCAGCGTAGCAAAGATTAAAAAAAAATCACAATTTTGACAAACAAATTCATCGTTACCAGAATTGCAACTTAAAGATAAAAACAGTAAACGGAACTTTAGTTGTTTTTATTAATTTGCACCACTAAACAAATGTTTAAAATCCCAATTTAAGGATCATGGAGACATTTATGGTATTGTGACATTTCATCGTCAGTCACAGCAACAGGAAAAACAGACAGATACATCTCAGGGGGGGGAAACAAAGGTTTATTGCGGAAAAAGCGCATGAATTGAGTTTAAACTAACGCCAACAATCGTTAAAACAATCTGCTCAGTAGTAAAATGTTATAAGCTCTTCAGAAAAAAAAAACGTATGCTATTTTAAAATTATGCTCCTTATTGCTTTGTTTTTTCCCTCATATTAACATTTAATGGCGGCAGTAACATC
This sequence comes from Verasper variegatus, assembly GCA_026259375.1. Classification (NCBI taxonomy): domain Eukaryota; kingdom Metazoa; phylum Chordata; class Actinopteri; order Pleuronectiformes; family Pleuronectidae; genus Verasper; species Verasper variegatus. The sequence goes on from CM048038.1 coordinate 11,986,814, forward strand.
TCCAAAAAGACGCAACAACCATTACGCACGGATATGGCTTAACGTTTTCAGGCGAATATTTATTCTAATGCAGGTGGTTCAGTGAGGAGACAGATTCTATACATTTTTTTAAGTACTTTTATGTTTAATTTCCATTAATTCCCTTCACTCTATTTCTTAAATTGACACACATATACATACATGTGTAAATTATATCCACACGCACACAGCAGCAAAGAGTAAAACGTTTTTTTTTTTTAAAAGGATAGTGTTGCGCAAGATGTAATTCTATATATATATATAAACACATAGTTGTAGAATAAGTATATACATTTAAAGTAGCAACACTATTCCGTGAAACCTTTCGAAATCTATAATGTGAATATACAAAATATCTACAGGCCATGAACCGGTGGAAAACGCAGAGAGTTGTGGACCAAAGGTTTACTTTCCAGGCAACGCTGACTCATTTGAAATGCAGATATTTCTTCTATTTGGTTTTGTAAATGTGTCCAGTGGACATTCCCTGGCTCTCTGCTCTGAGGCCACCGTGGAGCTCGTTTTGGAGAGGCTGCAACCTGACTCTAATGTGCTGTGAATGGGAGACCTGATCGCGGATTAAGACCGCCGCGGTTGGCCTTGCCCCACGGCCCGACGAGCACACTGGGGCCCAAGGGGCTCCTGATGGCACATGTGGAACACAACCTCAAAATATCACACGCACTAAGACTGGTGCAAGTACCAACTAACGCCCTGTGAGTATCAAAACAGGAAAAGCAGTTTCTGTGGCTGTTTCCACCGTCCACTTTATTTGGATAAATTGCACAGACACAAGCAACTGCACTGTCTTTGAGACCACACGCTCCGCCTCTCAGTCAATCCAGACAAATTCTAGGAGTTGTGCTGAAGCTTTTAAGCTGTAAATGAGCACAGGATGCCCAGGAAAACCAAAGCAAGCTCTACACAGACCTGCGTTTTTATAGCTGCTATAGTATTCTGCTGCTCCTTTTTCCCTCCCCGGCCAGACAGACACCACAAAACTGGCCAAGCGTGATAGCAAGTCGCCACCTAACCCGGACTCAAAGTCAGCAGCTGGGGATTTCCAGCAACAGAGAGATAAATAATGTCTTTACACAACTAAGGTAAGACAAAACCAATTAGTCCATCTTTAACCATATCTCTGTTGTTAAATTGTTTGTTATTTTATTTTAAATGTCCTAAAAATAGAGGTAATAATTAAAAATTGGAGTTTGCGTAATGTCAAATGTGTTTTGTATTAGAGGAATTTAGTCAGCTGATCCTCCGACCATCCTTCTTGTGCATGCGTTTTTTCTTTCTTGATCATAACTGCAGTCTGGTGCTGAGTTAAAGCTCTCAAAGCCAAAGCTTTTTGTCTGTGTACGGTCGACTTCAAGTTCGGGGGAGGGAGCCAGTCCCTCACTGAGAGCAAAGGGCCCACACTGTGCCCCGGATGGAGTTCCTTTTTAATTGCTGTTGCTTTTACGCACGGCGTTGGGTTACAAGATTGGTCGATAATGTGGAGCCTGTAACTGTAGACTGGGGGAAAAGTCAAATGAACTCCACCTTCGCATTAATAGCGTATCAAAAGAGATCCAGGGTCTTTGATTTACTCTGGTGTAGGTCAGGATTTAACTCTGAACAGTAAAATACACACTCATGATGTTCCATTGGAGAATTGTCAAACCTTAAATTAGTTGGATGGAAAAAAATATCTTACATATTTTTTGGGGGAAAAAGAAACACTTGGGCATCAGAGATAATTATATCAGGACGATAAAGATTTGAAATGGACAAAGCAGTATATTTACACAAAGATAGGTTTTCCCTGCCATTATGTGGTTGCTTGTTATATTTTCCTACCTTTACGCACGGACACAGACACACACATTAACGTTTTTGTATCAAATCTAACACTCAAATCCTAAAATAATACTAAGTCAAATATATAAGCACTGTATGCTTTAATTTAAAACAGAGAGGAGCGTCTAATACAGAGTGACAGACGCGCGGCGGCTGTGTCAGGAAGAGAACGCGACAAATAGGCCAGATTGCCCCATCCTTGTGCCATAAAACCTTGTTAGACAACAAGTAAACAAGCCAGCCTGGGGAGGATCTGAAAGTACAGTTTAACACCACGTCAGGTAGGCCCTTAGGCTGTAAAGGGGGGTAAATAGGCGCATTCAGTGTCCTGCAAAGACACCTCCTGCAGTTTAGGTCTTAAAGTGGAATCTAGAAAACAAACCAAGAGTTTTAGTACGGGCTGATTTGTTTTTCATTTTATTGTAGGAAAGAAACCGCCACCACACCTGCGCCTCAATGCATCTATTCTTGATCTCAACATGAACTGTGGCTTTATAGTTTGCAGTGTGCAGAGAAAGCGGAACGAAAAGATGCACAGGCAGTCTGACTGTAGACAGAACTAGAAGAAGAGAAAGGCGTGTAAAGGCCTAACAACTGTGACCTTTATATGCGCTAATTCTTATACATGCATTCAAAGGTCACAAGATACAACTTTACAGAGAGTGGAGTTTTGTAATGCGGGGTGAGAATGCCTAAAGACATGCGTAAAATCTGGGTAAGTAGGCTACACCAAGCTGAGCTAATTTGTGATTATTTATAGTCAGAGTAGATTTAGCGTGTTGTTGTATGTGTTTTTTTCATTGCATATTCATATGTGAGATTTTTTTTAAAAAGTGGTTTTGAACTTGAATGGTACAAGGTCTTGGCTCGACCATTATTATGTTGCTGGCTACATTGATACGAGCCTGCAGTTGCGGCAGGATTGTAAAACCATCAGACTGAGACGTGAAACAATCTGATCTCGCACTATAACCGGGTATAAAATAAGCGAGCAGGAATATCCGAGTGGAAAATGTTGAACCTGATTCAGCCAGCGACGTGTTGATTTATCCACAGGTGACAGAAATGTGGGGCCGACGGAGATGGCGACGACAGACCAGGCCAGGCGGACCACACATGGGCCATTTGCAGGGGGAAGCTGACCAACTCCATGGTCAACGGGAGCCACCTCTGACAAAAACCAGTGGAGGAGGCTTACTAGAAGGGGTCCATGGCAAACTGTGCGTCACGAACCGCGGGCCTGAACAAAAAGGACATAAAACGAGATTAGATTGAAACAGGAAAGATAGAAACAAAAGGAGAATGACAAAGAGATAAGAGGAAATTAAAATGTAGAGAAAGGGTTGCAGTTTGAGTTGGAAAGGGGAACTCAATACGAAAATGGTTTGCGTATTGAGTTCCCTTTTCCAACTCAAACTGCAACGCTATTGCGTAAAAAGATCACAACAAATATAGGATCAGACGATAGAAAAATTCAAATTTCCACATCAATCCCATTCAATGAATTATATGAATATATAGAGTGAATTAAATTGATTTAAAAAAAAACATAGGATTGGGCCTTGCGAATAGTAATAGCTCGTTTTCTTTGGCTGTTTTTCAGCGTTTCGTATTGCATTCGGCTTTAGATGTGTTCTGTGATGAATCGTGTATGTTAGCTTGACATTTGGAGAATGTATAACGGGCAAAGCTTACAGACTATTTGGTTGGAAAAGATGAGATTGCGCGTTTTATCTGCCGCCACTGGATTTTTCTGTATGCCAAAACCTAACACACACAGACTGCGCCAGCTACACTGCACTCACAGCTGATAATATGCGGATTTATGAGAAACTGGTTTATTCGATTAAAAGGACGAAATCCAACGGAATCGCCACTGAAATCCATTTCTCGCTCTCGCCTCTCACGAACACATCATGGACACCGTATGATCTTTTGTAATCACTTTTGTCTCGCATTTGATTTTGTTTGATCAAACAATGTTGAACGACTCATGAATTTATATTCTTATTTTATATTAATCCAGGAAGGATATATAAAAACATAGAGGATGGAGAAATCCGCATACCGAAACTGCTATACTACCCGAAAGAACCAAGACATTAAATTAATAGCATTTGATTTTAAATGTAAGTTTATTATGGATTAAAACAGTCAACCTGTCATATCAGTCTATTGTCTGGACAGGATGCGAACAGGGCGTCTTTAGCAGAGGTTTTAAAGCTCTTTTTTAAGATACCTTTTCTCCCGCGATCCTTAGTTTTTATTCTCCAATGGAACCAAATCGTGAGGAAAAACATTTAACTTGGAGGCATATAGGCAACATATATAGTAACTGTTCAAATTAACCCTGATTACACTTTATTTTCTTCAAGTTTATACTTATCTTAAACTTGAATTAACGTCAAACGTGTATTGCCGAAAAGAGAATTCCCTCAGAGTGCGTATAAGAAAACAGAGGCCACACATCCGGCGCCTACACTCGCTGGGCATCACCCGTTTAAAACATTCATAGACTGCAGAGCCTTCATAATTGAATCCAGTAAATTATGTGGCATTTATACTGAAAACCAAATGAGATGATGTACGGGTGTATCAGGACAGGGAAAGTCCGTCTGTGGGGGAATAAGGCGCCGGCGGAGACGCGGAGGAGGCTTCCACATAATCTCGGTCAAGTGCTTCTATTTGACCGCTGTCACGGTGCTGGATAAACTCGCGTCTGCTCGGGTCTTTGAGGTGTATTACAAGATTAACTTCCGAACCCAAGTCGTGTTTTCCAGACTGACCAAAGCTATATTGTTGAGTGACTGGAGGTTGCAGGCAGGCCTCGGCCGAATTATACGCACGGAGACAGCGAAGGTCAATGTAAAGAGCAAAGACGAGTGCTGGTCCTGTCTGTCCTCAACCACGTCTGACAAAGCAGGGGACAGATGCACGGGACCAGGGGAGAATCAGCACTAGATATTGGTTCTATTTGAAAATTTGTATTGATCCGAACGCCACACAATGCATCAGTTTATTCAGACGTATGAAGATTCTGCCTGGATTTTATATAGTGAGTCTTTGAGGATGCAGAATAGACAAAAATAGTCCAACCTTTAAATTAATTAGACAAAAATAAACCGTGACCGGATTGTTTCTATTTCCAGTGTTTAAACACATTCATTGATGTGGTACTAAAATATTTCGTTTCAAAGCGCCCCTCAGATAATATACGAGTGTTTCCATATGACTTCGCTTTCTTCGCCAAGTTGTGATTATGAAAATGAAGCACGGGACAGAAATAGCCGCGTTTAGTATTTAATAAAGGCAAATTGATCCTATTTTCAGCACTAAATTAGCTGCAATTCACTGTTCTTCCTTAGTGTGGCAGCAGAACTCAATTCTTGAACAGTGATCCAGTCCAGCCTCAATGCGTCTCGCTGGAGCTGTGGGCTGTGCCATCACAGACGGCTCCTGAGGGAGGGGAGGGGAGGGCGGAGCCCTGCGCTCTGAGCTTTGGACTATCACGTCACTCCGTCTCCGGTTGGAGGCGGGACTTGCGCGCTTGTTTTGGTCCGCAAACCAATGAGACGCACGCCTCACGTCACTGCAGTAAACTTCCGCTCTAATGCTTCCGCTCCTCTTTTTCATTTTGGACTCCGCGATGCGCCGAGCAGTCACACATCTCCACTTTTTCACCCATCTCTGAGCTATCGCGTGCGCGCTCCTCGGTGCCTGTGCGTCAGAGGACGTTGGCGCGACACAACGCAGCGTTCCGTGCACGCGGACATCCTGGCCACAGCGAGCTGGTCACGTGCGTGTCCTAAGCAGAACATATCCGACTTCTCACTATTTAGAAATACTCCACAATCCAGCCTTTGGCGAATCCTGTGGTTACTGCACCTCTCGTGTGGATCAGTCAAAACTAACAATATCATTTACTATATCATAATTACTATTATTATGATTACTATGATTATTATTTGGCTATTATTATGTGGCCCCCAGGTTAAGGATCTATAAAGGTTTTGTATTATAACCTATATTTGAGTGGAAGAGACTCAAACAAGAGCCTACATCATATTTTAGTGACCTTCACGCATCACGCGTGCACGTTATACGAATGCAAACAACAACATTGGCATATGTTATACGTTATCATATGCATATGTTAACATATAGGCTGCAGGCTAAAATGCAGCATATATATTTATATACGCACACTATACACTTCGAGTGCGCGATAAACCAGTGACGTGTGTGCTCAAAACTACTGAGACGTATAGACGATAATACATAAATATGGCACATTTAATTTAACAGCTGAGGGAGTCATGCAGCTGCAGGAGCCGCAGTTCTGACGGTATTCGATTTGACGTCTGACATTTGACTGAGTCATTCATCACATGCAGCCAAATAGTTTTGGTCAGGGATTAACGGATTACATTTAACAGATAAACGGATTACATGCTAAATAGTTATTACAAACAGAATGGGTGAGTATCAGGTTACAGACACAATTTAAATAGGCATCAGGAAGGAGTTACATTCTGGAAACCAACAGATGACATGATGATGGTACTTTTTACGTCTGAAATCTAAGAGTGGCCTGTTGCAGTTCAGTTGAAGGGGTTTACTGTTGTTGCTGCTTATTTGATATATATTCAACACATAGTGATCACAGTAACAATACAATGCGTCACAGCGTTTGGATCATCTGCCTTTTCCCCACTGTTCGTTCCATGAGGGTCAAACCGTATCATCAGCTCAGCTGAAATACGAGAGGCCTGTGGATCCGGCTGATAGAGCAGACACTTAAAAAACATGCACGCGATGAGGAGCAATCCGAATTATTTTTAGCCAGTTATTTATAAAATCCATTATTATATAAACTTGTAAACTAAACGTCTGGGAAAGTTTAAAACAACTAACCGTTTGAGAGCTGCAACATTTCCATTTGATGCTGTGGATCAGAAACAGAAAATGAAAAACTGCATTTGTTGTGTGTTATTTTAAGTTGATTAGCTGCTAATGAAAACATAATGTTGTCATGGGTGTGTAAGTCGGTTCTTTTTATTCTCCTTTTCAGATTTTCACTTGAATATGATACTTTGGAAAATAAAGATATAATGGAAACTTCGAGTCTTCATCCTTTTTAGTCCAAAGTGAAATGAATCATCATCACACCGACTCCTGGGATCAGGTAACAGTATTGTCCGGATGACAGATTCATTCACTGTGTAACCCGCAATAATTGTGTGAAGCAATATTGGAGTATAATCCAAAGTATTTACAATACGTTACACACGGAATAATCCACCAGAATAGGTTAGATATTACATTAAAGGGACATGTAATCTGTGATTAAATACAAAACTCTCCTGACACTGCTGCATAAACTTGATCATAAATATTCACGCTCATAACACATGTTGACACTGATACGATCACCCGAGGCAGGAGCAAATAGTTTTCTCGTCGAAGCACTACATTTCAAAACAATCTTAATTAAAGTAGAATCAATTCTGGTTTAAATCTCTTCTATTAAAACTGGACTCCATCTCGAAATAAGAAATACATTTCCCAACATTTCCCCTTTAAATATGACACGAGAAAACATTTCTATGAAGCCAGAAGAAAATGCACTAGAGAATTTTGATTTAAATTTCGCTTTGCAACTTTTTTGTTCATCACAAAAACTGGACGTAATTTTCACCTGTAGCCGCAAATACACGCCACTGTTTTGTTTATTGCATTTTATTTATTTTTTGTTTCATTTATTTGCGTAAAACGTACAGAATGCTAGAACTATAATCCTGCAGAATACTTAACAGGCATATAAATAACAAAATGAAAAGGAATTTGATAACCAGTGGTAGCACAATATTACTTTCCACCGACTGTGCTATTTAAAACCAACCACATATCTATGTAAGTATACACGGGATATTTAGACAGTCGTGGTGACCAAATCTATTGGTCCATTTCCCAGCTTTGTGCGTAAAATGTACCATCTCAGTAAACACATAAGGCAACGTAAATATTACAGCAATTTACTAAAAGGGTGAGTCGTATCAAAACGTATCCTAGGGCTCAATGTATGTCAAATTTATAATAGTACATATGGATACTTTAAAAAAAAAGAACCACGAGACAATTAATTTGGAGAGAAAATAATCATTAGTTCGTATCAGTCCCCTTTAAGATCAAATGTCCTTGGGATAATTGTAATATTAAAAGATTTATATATATTGTACAGTCACATCACGAGGAGTAAAACATGGATTTTTATAGTTTTAGTATTAAAATAATTCTACAATTTGCACCCGTTTATTACGGCAGCTATCCACACATAATGGAGGTAATTATTATGATAAAATGCAACATAATTGTATTGAATCGTATAAAATAGATATTATATTATCATCATTGTTTGACATTTTTATCTTATTTTTATCATTTCTATTATTTTAACTCAGAGTATGTCCATCTGAGCTTTTCACAAAGTCGTCGCTAGATGGCGATGTCAGCCTATATTTCAGCGCAGACCAGCTGCAACAGACCTGTTCCCTCCTCTCCCAGAGTCAAGCACAGCACTGCAACACATTTTCGAATATTTCAATTTCCAAACACTTCTGCTTATTAATATTTTGGGGGCTACACACCCAATACAATCCACAACACGACACCTTCAATATATTTAAACCTAATTGATGAGTCTGGGCCTTAAAGTAGGATTTTGTAGTAATGATAGGCCGTTTCATTCAAAAGATAAAGTGGTTGAGCTTAAAAATAAAAAGTTAAGCTGCTATGAAACTATACGGGACCATTTTCAAAAAGATAATTCAACCAGGTCCATATTTTATTGGAAGGGACTTTAAACACCGACATATTAGACGCACACACAAATAACCTGGGTATCATGCCGGGATTTACTTTATATACACAACCACATGAAAACGCACACATTATAAAAAGTTATGATCGATATAAACACAGATTTCCCGGATGATTATCTAAGCATTACAATAGGAACTGCACCATGGATTGGATAATGACGGGTCCATATGATAAGACTAAACTTCATACAAGCAAAGCACGTGAGTAGGTGTTTAACGAAAAGTTAGGAGAGATTAATATTTAACATCCCCAAGGTCCAAATCCGTCACTTCCTGTGAAATCCTCGCCTCTCCCATTCCTCTCGTTAAAGGTGCAGATAAAGGCGTAGCTCGTTGGCGCACACCTTTCTGAACTGGGGTCCTGCGTAAGGAGTTGAGCATGCCACAGGGTGGGGTGGGGGGAAGACAAAAAGAAGTCACACATACTGCAAGTTTTATGTTTTTCTCTTTTCTGTTCCACTTCCATCAAAAATAAAATACAAATAAGTGGCAGGAAGTGGAGATGTCCAGCATTCAGGGGCCTGCGAATTATTTGTTTGCAGTTCCAGAAGCTCCGGGAAATCATTTGGCAACACACAAATAAATCATGTTCAGTCAGGAAGGAGTTGCGTTATTCCAATTCACAAGTCCAAGTGTGTGTGTGTGTGTGTGTGTGTGTGTGTGTGTGTGTGTGTGTGTGTGTGTGTGTGTGTGTGTGTGTGTGTGTGTGTGTGTGTGTGTGTGTGGTAGTAGTAGTAGTTTCTCCCACAGATGTTGTCCGTAATAGAAAAAAAAAAGAGAACTAGCTGATGGTTTTCAATTTGTGGACAACTTTCTTCTCCTTCACGCGTCTGTTCTGAAACCATATCGTGACCTGCCTCTCGGACAGGTTGGTCTGCGCGGATATCCTCCTCCGTTTGTCCTTCGTGATAAATTTATTGGCGGCGTACTCGCGCTCGAGTTCCTTCAGTTGCATCTTGGTGTATGGCACGCGTTTCTTTCGTCCACGTCGATACGAGCCAGAGTCTCCTCCGGTGTGGGACACTGCGTCTTAAAGGGGGGGGGGGAGAGATGTCATAAACTGCCTCTCAACAAGTGGCTCTATCACAGTCATTCAGAAAATGATTTCTTCCTTTTTAGAAATAAAATTGTCTGAAAAAGGGACCCACACATTTCCAGTTCATATGATTCAATAATATTTGCATGGAAAATATGGAAGAATATTTTATTCTAAAAACTAATCACACCAGTAAGGACCGTTTTGAAATCACATTGTTAAGAAGAAAAACTTAATTTCAAGGGTGAATCTGTATTATTTCTCTCGTTTTGATATAACCAGATTATCTCACAGAGTAAATGGCATTTGATCCGCCTCATTCTGAATACTTCTGCTCGGTCCTGTAAAAGCTGGAGGAATGTCTGTCCTACCTGGTATGGAGGACTTCCACATGTGCCCGGGCTGGGGCTGCTCCTTGGCGCAGTAAACCTGGCCGTTCCAGCCGTTGGTGGCGAGAGTCCACGGTTGGTAGCTCTCCATAGGCAGCAGGGACTCGTGTCTGGCTTCTGACGGCGCACTGATAGTTGGCACCGGGACGTCCAGGTAACTGGGAACAGGTTGGTACGGGCCTGAGGGATAGGTCGGGTAAAAAGCGAATTCCTTTGCCCGAGAGGCGAAGTCATCGCCCGAGGCGGATGTGTCCATGTATTTCTCCCCGTACGCAGAGGGGGGCTGCGCGCCACACGGTTTTATGCTGCTGTGATGCGACATTCTGCACGGGTAATAACTGCTACCGAAGTACCCATACGGCAGGGACGCGCTGGAGGAATTCTGGGCTGCAGAGCACGGGCTGCACTGCTTCACCGGCTCGCCCATGCCGGAGGTGGGCACCTCGCTGGAGGAGTACGCCGAGCTGGGTGCCAGGGACGCGGGGTGCGCCATCAGATTCCTGCACTGGTTCGCAGCAAAGTTGCCACCAGGGAAACCCTCCATGTTCTTGCTCACTTCATCGGAACCTCCGCCGTTGTCGTAGAGGAACATCACCGACGGGTCGACCCAGCGCGGACGGAGCAGTAGTGACGTTGTCATAGCACGGCATCCAACATTAGAGCTTCTGGCTCTTTTTAAAAAAGACCACAGACTGAAAAAAGGAGATACTGGTTCCCAGAGAGTCAAGGCGCTCTGACGCGCACCAGAGTGGTTGAAGGTTGCACAGTCATTGGCCCAGAAGATGTCACGTGACGGGGATATGCAAATAGGACGGTAAACATCACCCAGTGCAGATAATTAAATGGAGAAAAATGCGGCGAAGTAAGGTGACCGTATCTATCAAGGGATTCAGCTTTTGTCGTTTGCGCTTCATATGAGGTGGATTGTGCCTTTTTTGTTTTTATAACAGATCAAAATTAGTGTGGTCTTATTCATAAGAGGTTGTATTTAATCATAAACGCGTATAAATAATAGAGCCACGTGTTGTTGGGCTTTACTTGGCTGCTTTTCGGATATTTAAAGCTTAAAAATAAAGACGATTACTCAATAGTGGTCGAGCATTTCCGCAGACAGCAATTATTCAGTATGTACACATGACTAATGTGTGTTGCCTGTGGCCCTTTACTGACGCACACTGACCAGCCTTTGTTTGCGTCGAACTGGAAATCATTACACAGCAAATCGACAAAGGAGAATTCCTTTCGTAAAATATAATGTTAAAGTAGTGTTTGAATGCTGCTTAATGCTCCTCGAGGCATTAGGACGCCTCTGTTGCAGCTGATACACGGTGCAGAATACGCACGGAGACGCATAACGCACTGCAGAAATGGTGCATTGCATACGAGATAAAGAAGAACTGTTCACGGGTATAGGTATTCCACAGATTCCAGGTATTTCCACTTATGCATGCAAGTGACTTTTGAACACGTTCTTACAAAGGCCTCGTAGAAACCAGCTCCTCGTCGGTTTCAGGTGAAAACTAAAGGGAATGTAGAAAAATAGGCGAATATTCCAGGCCCTCCACATGTTAACAATATGCAAAGACACAAAACAGCTCTGGACTCTGCGCCGCTGTGCATGCGAGCGGGTTTTTAACATAGGAGGTAGACGCGGCTGGAGGCCAAGGTCAAGTTGAAAGTTGCCGTCTCGCCATGCAGCCTGTCGGGCCATTCAGGCTTTGAAGGCACCGTCTGAGCGCCTGAAAAGAGCGGAAGAGGGGTGAGAATTCCTGTCCCAATGAAAAGCTATTGGAGGACATTAACTTTTACTATCATTTGGTTTTCAGTCTCACGATTTAGTCTGGACCGGCTTCACGGAGGGACTGCGTCTATAGCCGGCGTTGGATAATATAAAAAGGAGTGTTTAGAGTTTCTCTGGATTTTTGTGTTTGTAGATGTTCTGGGGGGGGGTTTTGACATATACGTGTGAAAATGATGTTGATCTCTGAAAAGAGAGGACGGGATAGACGTGCGTGTGTGAGCGTGTGCGTGTGTGTGCGTGTGTGTGTGTGTGTGTGTGTGTGTGTGTGTGTGTGTGTGTGTGTGTGTGTGTGTGTGTGTGTGTGTGTGTATGTACGTACGTGAGTGTGTTTGTGTCTGGTCTGCTGCTGTGTGTTTACGACCAATGGCTCTGTGTCTATTCTGTGTTGCTGTGGCCTAATCGGGGGCATTTGTGTTATATGTAAAAAAATAAAATCAATATACATACATATATAATCTATTTCTTTGTATAACCAAAAGAAACAGAAGCTGCCAGTGGCGTGCGTAAAACACGGATTCAGACGTTTGATTTCCATCCTGAACACGTATAAGACTAAACGATTTTGGTCTCATCTGCTTCCATTGATGAAATAAAACCTCAACTTCGACGCAATTAAAGTATTCACATAGTTTAAAGACACATTTAAATGTTATATTTTAAGTGACATAGATGTAAACAAATAAAATAAAAACTATTTTACAAACTACTTCAAATTAACATCTACTACACAGATTGTGAGATGTTTGTGTTGTAGCACGAGAACTGGAACAAAAACATACAGTGGAACCGTGATGAATTAAGATTAGTTTAATTTCGCAAGAACCAAGATTGCGTGTGACAAAAAAAAAAACTAAAAATCCACGAGGGCAAGTGCATCATTTTAAATAACCAATTTAATTTTATATATTTAAAATATTAATGTTTTAATACACATTAAAAACAGGCTTTGACGTTTATTTTGATGTACAAATAAGTGAAGCTTAATCATGAGAAACTGGAAGATTAGAAGATGGAACTTGCTGTTCGTTGTTTGGGTTCATAATAATAATGTCCTCTGTGAATTTTAATTACAGAGCCTAGATTAATTAATAATGCATTTAAAAGACACTGAAGGAGAACACATGCACATTTAGGCTCAATACACCAAGCGCGATAAACAGTGGGCAATATCCTCAATATGATGAGTGGAATATTCTGTATTTTCAAAATTTCAGGAAGCTAAATCCAAGATAAAAAGTTGCTCATATGAGGAAGGATAAATCATGCAATCCCTCAGTGGCAACATGCTGCAACAAGCATGACTCATGGAGTACGAGGCCCGGCCTGTAGCACACACTGGCCTGCGGCGATTCATTCAATGTAATCAAACTCAACTTCAAAATAAATGAATGCTGCTGCTGTCATGTTAGATGTCAAGTTAGATTTGACATCAATCCACATTATTTTCATCACAATAGAGCTGGGTGTTGTTCTAGTCTGGATCGTTTATCTATGTGTATATTTCTTGTGCCATTTGACTATTTGGTAACATTTTGCAGTCAAAACAGCCCTGCGTCCTCGCCAAGGTGGCCGCCGGCGCGCACACGTGGTCATTCCAGACAGGAGACATCCTTAAAGCACAATGAAGACAACAGCAAAGGGAGGGGCGCACGAACTGTCCCGCCAGAACCAGACTCACAAGCCGCCATGAACTTCAACATGAAACACTATGTGCCAAAGGTAATCCCATTGAGAACAGGCATTTATTAATTCAGTGTTAAAATCCTATCAGACAATATGTGGGAAAACCTAGTAGATGGCTTTGGCCAAAAAATGATTCTTGACTTTGATAAGGACCTCGCTGATCCATCTGAAGGATCACCGGCGGGCCCATGACTGCACTTTTGGGAGCTGGCAGCGCAGCTTGGAGGCTTCTCTCTTGAGGTCATAATCAAAGTTCAGCCCACTGTTTGTACTGGCTTTACGCAGCCGGAGAAAGAAAGGGCGCATTTATTCCCCGGCCTGCAGCCTGGGTAAAGCAGTGGAAGGCTCCAATATAAAGTTATGATCAGCTATAAATTGCCATCGTTAATAGCCTAAAGAAAATGGTTTTATTAAACGGGCTGCTAAGGCGAAGTACATGCAGTCAAATATGAGTGTTGATGATGACACGTGTTGAAAGCAGACAGCTGTCACAAAGTTGTGAAAACATAAGAGTATGTTTTTGTGGTCGGAGCAGTGAACCACAGGGCGGTCGCACACTTGACTTCTCCAGTTTTGTTTCCTGGAGGGTCGCCCACGGTGTGATTATAAAATAATAATAATAAAAATATCCACTTCACTGTAAGCCACCCCAAAGGTCCACATGTAACTGGTGAGGGTCCCTGCCTGGCGCACAGGGCTCTTTGACGCGCAAACACTTCGCCCCGTTTCAGTCTTAAACGTTGCGTTAACAGTCTGCTAAAGCTACAGCCTGTGAGCTGCACATGAAATCATTTATGTGCATACACGGAATCTCAGTGAGTATTAAGGCCTGCAGTTTGTTTCATTGAGCGGTCAGCCGGTACTCTGCTCCACGGTGCGGGCTGGATATTGGCTTGTTGCTGCAGGGAGGTATGATGGAGAACTTAAATAGTAGTTTAAACGTCATCACTCATGTATAAATAGTCTACCTGCAAACAACCAGGATGCAAAGAGGCCACCACTAAAACATGCACCTTTGTTTCCTTTAGTCGCTGGAGAAAATGGCACGATTGGTGTAATCTACGCATTATAAATATTATTTTAGATATTACATGTATAGGTTTAAAGATCCTATTCTGGCCTTAAGTTGCATTTTAAATAGGAGGCCTAAAAAACGTTTCTATTCGAGCTCCAGGAGCCGCAACAAAATAGTCTTCAAATGAGCTCCATTTAAATTGACTAATTCGTGCGTCAAATATCCCACAGACGTGTGATATTTCTATTGTTTTGTCGTTTCCTTGTTGGAAAAAATAAATAGCATAACATAGTGTAGTGAATATAGTGAACAAACGGCGTCGCTTGTATTTAAATATAAATGGCCTTAATGGGTTCAGCTAGTTTCTCTGTTTGCTCCAACAAGTAAAAACAAAACGAAAATAGCCACAAAATGTAATTATCGGCTCCTCAACCTTTACTGATAAATTATCCAAATATGTTCATAAAAAACAACTGGAAACATTTGCATGTCGGAGGGTTTTTTATTTGGTGGAATTAAAAATAACGTGGGTGAAGATTTCTTTCGTGTTTTGTTTGGTTACCTTTAAAAAAGGCATAATCTACTTTTGAAAACACGTCATGTGGTTTCATAAAATCTATTATATAGGTATAAAATATATGTAAATTCTTAATAAAACGTATGATCTATAATTTCTGATTGATAATTGGTCGTTTCATTAATTCATAATAGTGGTTGCAAGGACCGAGCAGGGATTGAAAAGTGTTTGACAAACACTTGTGGGTTTTACAGGACTACAAACCTAATCCAAATTCGAACTATAGCGCATGGAAAATAATCCAACACGGTTTAACTGAAACTCAAAATCACATGTCCGCTCCAATAACCCCAATCTGTCGTTTCGCACGACTCAACTAATTCTGAAACAACATTTCAATCTCAGATTCACAAGAAATGATTCAGAGACGCTGAGCTCAGGTCCCTGTGCAAACACACCCTTCAATCACGTGCACATCAGCTGGGTGACACCTGAATGGTGAAATGCACCCGCACAACATCAGCACCCGAACTGCACAGACAGCAAAACCCATGAAACTATAGCGAATAGTTCTAGAAATCCCCAAATACATCCCCATCCCTGAAGTCAACCATTACCAGCTAAAGTGACAGGAAACTCAAAAGAAAACAGTAATGGGGACTTGTACTTTTAGTGGAACTGATGCCAGCAACTGTGTCTAAAAATAAAAACCCATTTGCAACCAGACAGACTTGTAAATATCACCTTGCTCAAAGATGCCAGGGACGCACAGACCAGCCTAAAGAATTGCATGCACTCTTGTGAAACGTCAGGGCTTTGCACCTGGTGTGTTGCCTTGCTGCTGCTGAACGGTAAGCCATACCCCCATGATGTTTCTCCCCTTTAATGGGGACTCAGGCCTGATCTCAGAGGCTAAGCTGAGCCTTTCCTGTAATAGCACGGGAGAGGTTTGTTTGCAGGATGGAGTAGAGAGGAGCGATAAAAGTGGGTCTTACAGCGCTTACAGCTGTATAGTCATCAGGACATTGTTTCGCTCCAAGGTCAGCGAGTTAAATCTCTGGTAGCTGCGTCATCCCGTTTCAAGGCCAAGTTGAAGCAGTGGAGACGGGAGGGGTCGGGATAATGAAGGAGAGGCTCGAGATTTTTAATTCTCCTCCAGCTTCTGTGGAACGCGGTGCGCCTCAGCCAGCGGCGGACTGAGCGTCCACCAAACCCATTCATGCGCTATTCTGACACACACTGAAACACTTTTTGAGTTAAAAAAAAAAAAAAAAAGGGTGCAATTCTGGCAGGTCTGTTCTGCCAGGGCCATGGGTTGGATTACATGCGTACTGCGCACGCTCCATGGTCAAGTTCAAGTTGGGCTGGCTAGTAAAACTGAGGGGCGCATTCTGCAGTGTCTGCCGCGGGGGGCGCTCCCCCTCTTTGATCTCCCCTCGCAAAAAACTGAGACACCGAGGCAGAGCCGAGACTGCAGCCCAGTGTTCTGTTCCTCTGCCTCAGAGAAAATGTGCAGCTTGCAGACTAAAATCCTCCAAGATGCAACTGCCTAGTACGCATTTCATCACGTGAATATGAAAGCGATTCCACAATCAGCAAACTCTCCAAACCCATCTTCTGCCCTTCGCTATCTAAAACACACACAATATAAGTGACACTACTGTAAAGCCGCAAGGTCACTCATGTGTTGCGCAAAAGCCTCTCTAGGTGTTATCTCCGGATGATCACAAGATCCCATCTGCCCTGGCCACGACCCATTGCACAACTCCTGGTTAGAGGAAAAACAATGGGATGTTTGCCACCTTGGGGCGGTTCAACGAAACACTGCATGGTAACCAATTCCTTGAGATTTTAAAGTAAACCAAGACAACTGTTTCGTCGAATAATCTGCCTACGCGGCCTCAACGTCACACCAACTCCAGAAGTGTAGCCATTGACTTTAACATACAAATACTGACCAAAATATTGATCTATAAGATATTGTGCCAGATTAACCCGAATTTATCAGTTTACATCGTTTGAATGAACCCATTACAGGCTATATAGATCTCCAGGTCCACGATTTTACCCTATGTGGCCAATATACCGAAACGAAACAAATCACAGTTTCCCTTCCCCTCTGACTGAACAAGATATTTATGGTTCGCCCGAGAAGCTCCTTAAATCTGGTACATTTCCATTGATGGCATATACGCACAGACTGTTGTTAGTTACTGATATTAAAAGTTATACAACTTGAATCAGATGGTAAGCTTTGGCTAGCCTAGTTATTTAAGTTAAGGTTTTTCAGAAACCAAAGAAGAAACGTCAAGTAGTCAGAGAGAGAGAGAGAGAGAGAGAGACTGTTGAGAGAGTCGGGGGAGAGAAAGCCAAAGGAATTTCCCTCAGTGCTGTGCTGCCGGGTGAGGAAGGGGGAGGCAGCCGTCGCTCGGGGCCTTTTCCTCTTTCGGACAGGCGAGGGCGCACAAGGACAGCGGAGGCTCCATCCTCTGCAGCCTGCCTCCCTTCCCTCTTTAAGTCTCCCCGTGAGACCACACGACTCCACCTCCCCACACAGTTATCATTCGCAACTGAAGTGAACGCCACGCACCATGCCACGCACCATGCCCTGCAGCTGCAGATCCCACAGCAGCTTTTAAAAAGGATTGAAGTCTTTTAGTGCAGGCGTCAGGTGTGGTCGAGTTACAACCTTGATTACGCAGAATAAATACAGTGGCACGAAATGTCAAAGACGGATCAAATGATTAATAAAGGGAACACTAAGCGAACATAATATCTTGTTTCTTCAACAAAAGATCCAAAACCCACTGTAATTTGTATACATTCTAATATCTATACAACTTCATTTTTTGATCAGGATCAATAAAGTATCAGAAGTGAATTTCCCCAATGTGTGGATTGATAAAGTTCTATTTAATCTAATCAAATTCGCTCCTGACTTCAGCGATGAGGACATGCGTATAAAGTCACTTCTGAACCTTTTTCAGTTGTTATACAGGAATACAGTTGAGCTGAAGTGAATCACATGTTTAAGAGGCGTCACCGTCTGACAGCATCCTGCATGTGGACATCGTGTAAACTGCATCCCCCACGGTTCAACAACACCAAGCGTGTGATGAAGTCAATTTGCTGCAAATTGCGTTAAATCCAGATTTAGAGCTTCCTGCAAGCATAAGAAAATGTGGTGCATAAGCAGGCCGATATTTCCTGCTCCAACCAAAAGAAAACACGAGGCATTTTAAACAGAAAGTCTCCAATAATTATTGTTCTTTGACCTTTTTTTTCATTTTAAAACGGCATTATTAGAACTGGGAAACTGTCACTACCCTGAACGTATCCACGGCTGCGTATTGCTGAAGCTCTGTCACAGCAACAAAACATCAAGGTTAACTGCTTGAATTAATACGTAATGGAGACATTTCTTATTTCTTGCAAATTAGCGATTAATTAAATGTATATATATATATGTGATGTATTTTACCGACATGTAACGGTGGGCTTTGTAAGTTGTACAGGGCAGACATGATGAATTGGGGTTTGTGCCTGGCTGTCTCTTCTCCTACGTGCTCTGTTGACTTTAAAGACTTCATGTCAAATGGCTTTTTATCTAAACTCTGACCACTAGGCTTGACCTCTGAGGACTCAACTTGACTCCACTTAAGGTGAGAATAAGAGGGCCACGACAGATAAGAGAGGAATGAGGAGGGGGGGAGGGGGGGTCGCTAAATGGAAGCAAATAACTCATTTATTATTGTCAATTTGCGCAAAGGTCACAAAACAAAGCTCCATTTAAAGTGCATCAAGTTAAACCTTGAAAATAATCTGTTGGAATATTATTGTCGATTATATATTGATGGCGTTCTGTTTTTAGATGGATACAGACAGATGCTCTGTTTCTGGTTTCATTGCTGCTTGTTGTACCATATTGACCCCCCCCCCACCACCTCCACCTCCATCTCGAGGCTGCCATTGCGCCTTCTGTTTACCCATACATCCAATCAATGCGTGTCGTCATCAGGGGGGGACCCATCATGACGACTGGCCTATTAAGAATGACAGCTCCGGGGGAAGAAAGAGAGAGAGAGAGAGAGAGAGGGTAAATGGTGATCCCTCCCAGAGCTCTCTCTCCGCACTCTGAAGCGCTCTCCTCTCAGGGTCAGACCGGATTGAATCCCCTTCTTTTCCTGAAGCCGCTCCTTCTCCCTGGGACTAACCCCCCCCCCCCCCACCCACTAACACACACACACACACACACACACACACACACACACACACACACACACACACACACACACACGCGGGCAGGCACACACCCCTCCAACCTGAAAACCATCGCCTTGGTTTTTGACGGCTTGTGCTCTCCGAAGTCGGGGGTTTCTAAAAGTCGTGCCTGTGATGGAAAGCAGAGAGGCGATGGTGATGCTGGCGGAGGGAGGTCAGCTTGGCAAGAGCGGCTCTGCTAATTTGTCGGAAGCCATCGGGAACCCCGGGCGAGAGCCGCAGGGAAAGCAGAGCCACAGGAGCTGCCTGAGCCCCGGCGCTGCGCCCTACTCCCGGGACAGGAGCGAGCTGGCGGCGCAGGAGGAGAGCGCACGGAGGAATATGTGCGCCGCCGACGTGAGGCCAGTTGGCACATCCTCCACCGGAGAGAGGCACCGGAATGATCACCCCCACAAAGACGGCAGCAGCTCGGACACAGAGTCGGACTTCTACGAGGAAATCGATGTGAGCTGCACGCCCGAGAGCATGGACTACCCAACAGCGAAAGGTGCGTATAGAGGCTGTGTTTGGGAGCTGCATGCCACTGCAGGTTTTCTGTGATTGCATGATGTTGCTTAATGAGGGTGGGTGGATGCCAGCGGCTGAATGAGGCTGTAACGGTAAAAAAAAACAACAACTAAATGCCACATGCATGCAGAGCTATTGAAAAGTTACATATGAAAATAAAGAAAAAAACGTAAATCTATGCTCAATTATATACAGTTTATCCTCAATGACAATAAAACACATGTATAGCTGCAGGCTACGCTGGACAGCTGTTCTGTCAAGTGACCGATGTGGCTGGAAACATGCTGAGGTGACACCCACAGCCTGACCAGACATTTTCCCCCTCTGACTTTGACAAAGAGTCACTCGCACAGCAAATCTGACCATGCGTGTATTACAGGCATGAAGAAGAGGACAGGGTTTTATTTAAACCACAAGCTAAAATGTGAAGAAAAGGCCACTAACAGGGAAATTATCTAGGATTTCATTCTGGCATCTTCTAGAGACAATTTGCAGCAAATATGTCACATCCTACACAAAAAAATTGCATATTTACATTTATTCAAATTAATGTAAATATTTCAATATATGTGTCACATGCTAAAATAATTTCTGACAAATATGAATGTTAATATCTGTATCTGAGTAATGTGTAGTTGCTGTTTTCCTCAGACCAAGAGTGTGCAACGGATGACAAACAATGCAACTTGATAATTCACATTTTTAGTGATCTACAATTCTGGTTTTATCAATAGACTCTGTTAAGCGATGAAAATATCAGCAGGTGCTCCACAAAAAATAAAGAGCTGAGCTCCCTGAGCTAAATGTCAGCAAGGCCTTTTAATATTAAAAGTAAATCAATGCGGAAATAATGAAATTAGTCTTCAAATGTCAACTGTGAAAAAAAAACAGGCATATTCATTACGAAACGAATGAACGAAATGAAACGTCTCCGAGTGGGTTTGTTGCATTTAAATGACTCTACTAGACGTGTTTTGCAGTCAATATTAATTATGAATGAATTATTGTTTTCTGCATATCCATTCAGGTAGAAATGGAGATTCTCCGGGGCACCCGAGCGACATTGGTGTTGACCCAGGTAAGACCATGCAAGGCCAGGGCTCTCTGTCCTACTCAGCAGACCAGATTCGCCGGTACCGGACGGCGTTCACCCGGGAGCAGATCGGGCGGCTGGAGAAGGAGTTTTACCGGGAGAACTACGTGTCCAGGCCGCGGAGATGCGAACTGGCGGCCGCATTAAATCTGCCTGAAACCACCATCAAGGTAAGACGACGGGAGGTCCAAGGAGCAGTAGGCCCCTGTTAGCTTGAATACATGCTCATATTATGTGAGCTTGTATTTTGACAGATACAACTGGAGAAGGTGCAAACCGTTATGCGTTTTAATAGCTAACCGGTCACGAAAAACAAAAACAAAGGGGGAAAACACCACATAACGTCCGATAAGCCAAAGACAAAGAAAACACAAAAATCAAGTTGAAAAGACCAAACCCTCCAGACGGAGTGTTTACTGCAGCAGAGGCCGGGATAATCTTAGAATAAATATTTATTTATTTTTTCAACTGACAAAATAACAAATATATCTCGTTTATTTCCCTGTGTACTCTAATGCGTAAAAACCACCCAAATACAAATTCGTGAGTAAAAGCGGAACTATGCCTATTGTTGTTTTAACTGGGGCTTGCCTCTCTATAAATGGCTGTCGTGGTGGTTAATATTTGACCCGCTGTGTCTCTATACCAGGTGTGGTTTCAGAACCGCAGGATGAAAGACAAGCGCCAGCGTCTGGCCATGACATGGCCTCACCCCGCCGACCCGGCCTTCTACACATACATGATGAGCCACGCGGCCGCCACCGGGAACCTGCCCTACCCCTTCCCAACCCACCTGCCGCTGCCTTACTACTCCCACCTGGGTGTCGGTGCTGGCTCGGCTCCGGCCGCCACTCATTTCTCCAACCCACTGCGCTCCCTCGACAGCTTCCGGATGCTGTCCCACCCATACCAGAGGCCGGAGCTCCTGTGCGCCTTCAGACACCCCTCCCTGTACCCGGGGCCGACCCACGGCCTCGGTCCCGGGGGAACCCCATGCTCCTGCCTGGCCTGTCACTCCAGTCAATCCAACGGGATCTCGACCAGGCCCCCTGGCTCGGACTTCGTCTGCTCCCCAACCAGCAGGACTGACGCTTTTGTCACTTTCACGCCCTCAGTGCTCAGCAAATCCTCATCTGTGACATTAGACCAGAGGGAAGAAGTGTCCCTGACCAGATAAAACCAAAAACAAACAAAACTCTTGCTCTATATTCGCCTTTACCATGAGCTTTTTAAACCTAACATATTATATGATCAGGAATGAAACAGCATGAAGCCTGTAAGCAGTGAAAACCAGCTCAAACTTGGGGCAAGAAAATTAGCCAGATCTTCAGCTACGTGACGCACAACAGATCTTCCATTAGTAAAACAAATTATAATAATAATCCCGCTGCAGAGCCAGGACAGCGGGATGGAATATAGCGGCATGGACACAAAACCAGATTTGATTTTTAGAAGATTAATTCGATGTGCGAGAGAAGAGGGACTCGTGTGAAACGTTTAAATCTCCGTGATGGATGGCGTTAAGGTTTTTATCATCACTTGTCTCTTTACGCGTCCAAATCGACCTACATGTACGGTTAGAAACTGGGGGAAGGATGCTTTCCATCCCTCTTCTTTTAACAAGGGGATTTGTTAACAGACTGTGGCCGTCTCATTATAAGCAGCTTTCTACACCGGGGCCCTCTCCACGGCGGCACCGAGCCGAAATGTGCAGATGCAAGTGAAATTAGTGCGTGATGTATATGTACGACCCGGTGAATTTTGAGTGTTGAATTAATGGTAATACCACGAAGGAAGGGAGGAAGAAAGGAAGGGATCGTTGCTGCCAAAAGGTAACAAGGCGCCAAGGGAACGGATTACTACAGCCCTCATGGATTGAAGAGGAGGGAGGAGGGAGAGTTGTGCCCAGAAGAGGATGGAGAGAGGGAGGACAGTCCAAATTGGAAAAGTGAAATTTTTTATTTAAAAAGGGACCATCAAAACCTCAAACATCTCCTCCTTCCCTCTTAGGAGCCAGTTCTTAAATCTGATGAACATGTGATTACATTATGCGCCTATAGGCCTCTTAGTCTATTTGTTCTCGCTTTGCACTGCTGCAGTGGCACCAGTTTAGTGGCATTTCATTTCATGGAGAAAAACGGACTAACAAGTGACTTGATTATGTTTTTATTTTATTCTGTTTCTATTTTATTTTTTGGTCCTTTTTTTTTGGCCTGGGTTTGTCCTCAACGTCTAATTTGCAATAAACACTGTCAAAGAATCAATGGAGCAATGGAGTCTGTCTTATAAACACCTCATTCTAGGGGGAAAAGCAGAATGCAGAAAATCTCTGTGTGACTTTAATCCGAGAAAACAAAATAAAAAAACGAATTCAAACAACTTCTCTCCCCTTCATTTGACCCCAGTTCGTTGTATTTTCGTTCGGCCAAACTAGAGCCTGGATTTTCCATCCAGCAGCTTCACCATTCCTCTCCAATAATAACAGTAATTCTCTTCTCAAGTGGCCGGTGTCAAAACACCAGTGGCCTCCATCCCTCCTGATGGGACCGCTAGATTGACCGTGACAGTTAAGTGGTCCCCGGGCTCCGTTAACGCCACTCATATTTTCTCGGCGACCGCTTAATAGACACGACAGAATTACTTGTCTGAAGATATTAGAGTTGCGATGAGATCGATGATTCGGGAAGTGGGAGGGGGAGGGGGGTGGGCGCGACCAATCAGATGGGATCTTAATTGGCCAAATTTGACCTGGGCTGCGCAAATTACGCGAATGTAATGGGACTGATTGTGTCCCGCAGACATCACGTTTAAAAAAAACTAAGATGAGGATAGATGTTATTAGAATACTGTTCGGAGAGAGGTCTGCATAGGCGTGCATGGGCCCTGAAGTCCAGATGCGTAATTGGAGCTAAACCAGCAAGCAACACTGCAAAAAGAGACGAAGTTTGATGAAATACTGAGACACACTGTTTAAAAAAAAAGGAAGTTTGGGTCGTGGGTGATACATCGGAAGTTATTACAATAAAATTAGGAGAAAAGTCTGACATTTAGCTTGCATGGGCCCTGAAGTCCAGATGCGTAACTGGAGCTATAAACCCACAAGAAACGCGGTAAAAACAACACAAATTGATGATGAATTACTGAGAGACACACACATGTTTATTAAAAAGGGAAGGGTCTGGGGTCGTGGATGACGATAGATTGAAAATGACTGTAATGAAGTTTGGAGAAATGTCTAGCATTTAGCGAGCATGGGCCCATCCGGATGCGTAATTGGAGCTAATCTGACGGTAAACACTGCAAGAATAAGACAAATTAGGTGATTTATACTGAGGCACGTTTTTAAAAATGAGAGTTTGGGGGTCGTGGATGATGATGGATAAGAAGTTATATATCCACAATGTTTGGAGAAATGTATGTTGCGTGCAGTGAGTACAAATTTGTAATTACATAAATGCAGATGTCTAATTGGTGCTAGTCTAGCGCCAAGAAACACTGCACAAATAGGATAGTTTAGATGGAATTATGAGACACATCATTTTGAAGGAGGGTATGTGGGTGGGGATAGATCAGAAGTTACTGCAATAATATGGGAACAAATATCTGGCATTTTGCGTACATGGGGGCCTAAGGACCAAATGCGCAATTGGAGCCAATCTCACAAGCAACACTGAAATACTGTTCCATTTTAAACCTAAACTAGATAAGGTACCGCTCTTCCAGCATGTAAACTGACGATTAATTTCCACCACACCTACAGTTACCTCTTCAAAATGGAAAAGATGGGAAAGGCATCAGACGTGTCCACAAAGTCGGTAGATTTTCATCATCCTCAAACGCTATCTGAGGTAAAAGATTCATCCTAATCACAGTGTCACACACACACACGCACGCACACCAGATGAGGCCCCCACCTCCCTCCCTCCCGCCCTCCCGCCCTCCAGTACAAGGGTTTGATTGATGGCCTTATTAACTGGAGTTCTTGTAAGTGTGACCGAGCTGATTAAAATGCATATGTTTGGAATAATACACCGTTTAAGCCGCGCGGGTCGGGGCGAAAAGCACAAGGCAGATTTATGTAAACTATCAGGCGGTGTCTTTAAGCCTGGTAGGGACACAGGTCACGCAGAAAAATGGCTTTCGGTTCGTGCGTAATAAAAACGCTGCCATAAAAAAAAGATGAACGGATCGAACGGGGGTAGATGAATATTCAAAAGGCGCACCCACGTCTCCAAAATCTCTGGCTTCATGGCGGATTATTTTCCAACAGGCTGGGGAAAGTCTCGTTCGGTTGCACAGGAGCAGTAGCTGGATGTGCTCGTCCTCTAAACCTAACTCTGTGCTAGAATGACACATTCAAGTGAGGCAAATTACAACCACATTTAACCAGCATGGATCTCCGTGTCCCTTCATGCAAGTGAATCCTCAGAGGCCTAATCCAGCAACAACATGACATTTAATCGCATGAAGACTGCGTATGGCTGCGCCTCAAAATATGATGGGCTCATAGATTGCGCACATAACAGCAATTACGTCAGCCTAATAAAACCCTATTCGTGCGAATTGGCCCCGCGTTCTCCAGCTCCCACAACTGGCACAAAGCATTTTGATATGGGGCGGTGCAGTGCAGCTGTCCAGCGACAGCAAATTCAGGGGGGGGGGGGGGAACGACGAGAGAGAGTGAGAGAGAGAGAGAGAACAGCAAATGGATGTGTGGCTGCTGCTGCTGTTTAAATTGGATTACATCCTAATTTACAGGCCCTCGTCGTAACGCAGGGGGGCTGGCGGAGGCGTGGACGGACCAATCACACAGTAATGATGATGAATGGGAGATTAATGCGCATACAAGAAAAGACAATTTAAGCCTTCATCTGTTTAAATAGGCTTCCAATATCATTTGGAAACGGAGGTCACGTTAAATCAATCGGGGGACGCGTGAAAGTCGTTTTCGGTTGCGTCTTTATCAACATTATTTACGGTGCACCAGAGACAGTCAGGCTATAAGCAGCAGCAAAATGGACCGGCTGCTGCGTGCGTATGTGACTCACAAGAGCAACAAAAACAGAGCCGGGTGGATTCAGTACAAAGAGATGGGCGACTCTCATTTTACAGCAATGTTCGAAGCAAGTGGAACCGAATATGATTCTGAGAGTTTCTGCACGTATCCAGGCAGAGATTGTCACCATAGACTGGATATGAATATAGTTAAAGCAAATAAACTCACAATGTTGGGTTCTTGCAGTAGAGGTTCTGTGTACCATGGCAGCTCATCGTAAGTGTGGAAGGATATTCATGCGCCATTTGTGTTGGATTGGTTTGTGGTGAAGGGATTCGACAACCTGATTTACCTCGACACATTTCATACACACGGATACAGCGGCTACACACCGGGTTTAAACAGAAGTTCATGTTCCCACATTGTGAGTAATGCAAAACTATTCACATGCGTGGATGTCCACATGCGTAAGGACAAGGCTCAAGGCCTGTATGGCAACATGTTAGTTTATAGGCCTCCAGCCAAAAGCACACAAGCGCCAAATCCGTCTTTTGTGAGGCCGGGTGAGGGATTAACTCTCATTAGAACCGACTTTCACCTTAATTTAATACATCAACGTAAACTGGGAAGTCAACGGGGAAAGACCATGTAGGAAATAACAGACTGTTTGCTTACACTGGCTGATGTTGGATCGATCACTGGCGGATGCAATTTCAAAAGTTTGAAACAGAGCACATGAGCCACTCGTTGCTTTTTAAAGGCAGACTCCCGCTCAGTTTGGAAGGTACCACACAGGTGGGTCAATAGGAGATAAAAGAATAAATATCTGCATTGAACCAACTCCAAACAGCATATAGACGTTGTACATTAATATAAATAGAGCAATAAAGATAAAGCAATGTATTTGGTGCAGTGGCAAACCAATATAAGAACACAAAAAAATAATATTTCTGACTGAAACACCCCTCCTCATTAATATGGTCTGATCCTGCAGCTTTTAAGAAGGTGCCATCTCACTTTCCTGCAGGTATGTATTGTATGGTGTGTTGGGTGTATGGTCACCATCTTTAACATCATAGGGTAAAACTATTTAAAAATAAAAGTGAAATGTTTGTACTGTTGATCAATGTAACTCCAACACATGTTATACCTTAGTAATCCCTGAGGAACATAGGCCGTCCACGAACAACCTCCGTCCTCTGCGTTCTTGTGCCCTTCGATCAAGTTGTTGCCATGACAGCCCCTTTTTCTTCATCTCCTGTTCTGTGCATCTTCTCCAGGTGTTTCAAGGTTTTTCCTCTACTCCTCTCGCCTTGTGGGTTCCAAGCTAGTGACTGTTTAGTGTTGGATTTATTGTCTCATCAGTAGTATTCAATTTTGACTAGATTGATGCAGTTAGATGTAAATCTTTAAGGCGATTATTTTATTTTACTGGAACTGATTCAGGTTGTCAAGGACTTTAAAAGAGCATAGCAATTATTTGAGTTTCTCAGTGTCATTTAATTTCCCCTCTGTTTGAACAGAAACAAAGCTCTGAGTGATGTAGCCTTTTCTGTTGTTTGTTAATTCCACATGAATATTGGTGTCCCAAGAAAACCCACAGAACATTGAAGATTTCTCTTGCATGAATACAATGAAATATCCCAGACAAGTCAAGCAGATCATGAATGTATCATATAAAAACGGCTTGATCATCTTTTGATTGTACTGAAATGAAGGGTTTAAGGTGTGGACAGGACTGGTTACAGTGTCGCCTCATATCAAACAGATGTTGGAGTGATTGAGTGAAATTGAAACCGTGCTCCTCCTTCATGTGTGGCACAGCACCTATGTATATGTGTCCTGTGAAGTGTTTTCAGACTTGAGGACTTTTGCGTTCATTTAGATTTTATTTTCCCCAAATTAATTCCACAAATAGATCAGCCCCAGATCTTTGTGCAGGCCCATTGGGACATGTAAAAAGTACTGTCGTGAACACTTTTGGGAGTACAGAGCCCCTCTATCAAACATCATATAATCATCTTGAGATCTTCTCACTGAACTTTGTGTGACGGGCTCGGTGACCGAAGGGAGAGAGCACGGAGGAGCAGAACATATCTTCCTCAAAGTTCAGCAACAATGTTCCTGATCATGAGATGATTGCATGCTGCACTCCACTCTGCCATAAACTGCAGTTGACAGTGTTGCTTTGCAAACCATAACGCAGCAACATGTTTCCTGCAGCAGTCTGCGTCCTCTCATCACTGCCACCAATGTTCACATCCATGCGGGATCAACTCCTGTCACAGTGACGATGCTGTCGAGGTCCCTATCCTTTATCAGCCCTGCACTGATAGAAATCTGTTCACTTCAGGTCAATGCAGTTAAAGACTGCACTATCACACAAAGGACGTGTGATAGGACGTGTGTGATTGTGTTTGTGCTTTTCGAGGCCACGAGCAGGAGAGAAATCTGTCAGGGTCATTACTTTAAATCCGTTTTCAGACATGAACTCTGGAAAATGTCCAGAAAATTGGTTCTAGACATTATCAGGACCTTGTCTTTCACATATGAAGAACGCACCAGGAGATTGTTCAGGCCTGACGCATTTACAAAACAAATCTCCGGAGCAAAAAGCAGAGGGCAAGATTGTTAAGAGCATGCAGGAGCCGGGATATGGCGTTTAAAATTCTGCTGCAGAAATCACAGGTTTTTTGTTGACAGCACATCAACACTGTCGTCAGCCCTTATCGCCAAAAGCTCTCGAGTCTCATCTTCGTCTACATCTTCCATGTGTGTGGAACCTCTTTTTCATCCTGACATATTTGTCTTCTTTCTGTTTATCAGTTTTGCATTTGTCGCATGTGTCAAATGACATTGACAGGCTCATGGTGAAATCTCTTCACTAGGGGTTCTAGCAATACTGGGTTGTACAATACTATAGCAACTGACTTGGACATTTGCTTTCTCGCATACTTCAGATAATTTCAGTAAAATATTAAGACTTCAGTGCATGTATGAGAGCAGTGTATGTTTGACTTCATAGGAACCATAGGACTTATACACATTCAACACACTGGTCTGTGCTTTTAAAGGGAAGACTGCTTAGTTTAGAAATGCAGAGGAGGCTGTATACATCTGCTTCTCTTTACTATTGTCCCTTGAAAGTATAAGCAAGTAATGGCCCCATAATGGTCAAGTGTCATTTTGATGGTACTGGCAACAACTGAGCCACTAAGGTCCTCCAGAAGTCTTGTACAGCACCGTGATGATGATGAGCTTATTTCATTCGCCCGCTCAGCTGTTTTTCGCCATGAGATCCTTTTTTATTTCACCGACCCGCTCACAGAGCACACCACATCGGGGTGCGATATTGTTTCAAATTATTTAATAAGCACTTTGTTTTACGATGGCGTTATTTTACTAGACTCTCTTGGCAGATCAGTCCAATTCTATCCACACCTCATTTTTATTTTACGGCACGTCGGTTGCTTTACTGCTCGGCAAACGGTGGCGGCAGAAGGCGACAGGAAAAGTTGTGTCCTTTTCTTTCCCAGAGAATCAAACAGGATCCAGCGCAGGGCTTATAGCAACAGCCTGTTCCCACAGTCTCACTGGATCAGCATCAGTCGAAATGCGGCTTGCTGTCTTTTACAGTGGGAGTGGGCTGCTCGTTCGACACATGCTGCCATGATTACAGCACAAGTGTGATGGAAATATGAGATCTGTGTGGGCCACTGGTAATGTGGCTGCATAGAAGGTGCGTGTGCTTCTGTATGCTTGCCTCCTGGTGTGTGTGTGTGTGTGTGATGGAGCATCTCGTTGCAGCAGTGATGTATCCTCATTATGTCTCCATCCCATGACCGTCACACCCGGCCCACTGGTCCTCTCCTGTGGGGCCGGGATGTTTGGGCTTCCCCTCGTCTCCGCTCCACCATCCCCGCCAACCTGCAGCGGTGAACCTCGGTGTGAAGTGCTGAGTCGTCCTGCTGACCGCTGACTGCTGCCGACCAGTGGCACGTGGTTTGGTGATGCTAACTGAACATGAAAAGCTAATATTTTCATCGTGGGTCAGGTGTAGTGACTCCACATTAAAAATGTGTGTTGGCCCACAATGGTCAAAACACATTTCCAAAAACACAACATTTCAGATTAGAGAAAGGGTGAGTTGACGTCGTGTTGGCGATTGGACAGAACTCGAGTCATTTGCAATAGTTCAATGTCATTTCCCTTTTCTGTTTCTAGTTAGAAACGTGTTGTCTGACCTTTAATCTGAAATGTTGTTCTTTTTGAAATGTACTGGTTTTTTTTTTAAATTAAGCTTTCAGAAATGTTCTTGGTTTTGACAAAATGTTGTATTTTAGCCTTCAGAGCCACTGTATGGGTGGAGTAAAACGTCTTATAAGACCCCTCTCAAAGCAGTCATTTCCAAGCTAAGCAAATGTGGACCAGTATTGAACTGGTCACTCTGCATTTGTTAAAAGATATTTTAAGCTAGGTGAAGCTAACGCGCATTTAAAGAGATTTGAGTTTGGCTTTATTTTTTCCTTGGCCTCCAAAAACCAAAAACGCTAGAGCAAAAGTGTAACACAATCTGCAAATAGAATGCTCCTTATTTATATAGGTCAGTTATTCATGCAGATATTTTTCCTGGGATGGGTCAGCTTTGGCCTCAGTCACAGTCTAATATGGATGGATATGTAAGACCCCCTCTGCAAAGTGTTTACTCAAACTTACAGCTACGGACACTTTCACTTTAGTTGGGGGTAAAACTGATGGTTAATAGAGATGAGAGGCCTGTTTGTTCCACCTCTGTGTGAAATCAAGGACCCATTGTTCTAAATAATGAGGGGTGACTCTTCTTTGATTATCACTGTGAACACCATTGTGCAAGAACAGAAAGCTTGAAGCGTAGCAACAGCAACACAGGGATCAGCACTTCGCAAATGTTCTATTCCCGATGGAGCAGCGGGTACTAAAGAGTTGCATTTTGATACACGTGCCTATGGCTTGCAGGACCACATGAGTATCAGTGTGTGTGGGTCCGGAGGCAAGATACATTTGGGAGGTAAGGTTACACCATGGGAAAGGTTGCAGGGGAGATAGTGGTACCAGATAGTGAGGGTCTATCAGAAGAGGAGCTAAGAGCCTGTGCTTAGTGCTTTTAATGGATGATCTGAAAGAACCGTCAAACTGTTTGGCTGGGTGCAGACCTCCACCAGACTATAAAACTCTGGTTATTGAAGTGTGTGTGTGTGTGTGTGTGTGTGTGTGTGTGTGTCTCTTTCCATCAAGTGAGAAAAAGAGACAACATCTGTGGGAGTAAAGCATCCGTTTGAAGTTGAAGGCTGAGGTTGCAGGATTCGGGTTGCAATGATAATCATGATTTGTTACTAAATGCCTGATTATTATTCTTGATGGTGTGTTATGATCTTATTTTACTGCATCACTTGATCATAATCTTGTGTAAATATAAAGTCATATGAGTATCTTCTTTGAGAACAGCAGCCAGAGACATTAATTTCCTCTGCAGGGACTTTAAAGGATAGTTTCACATCATTTCAACTTTATCTTAATGCATCAGTTCCACTGAAAAAGTCATTTGTCGCCACGATTACCTCCTGACCAAACTGACCCTGGATACACAGCTTCCCAATGCAGTTCTAATGTAAGAGATTTGAAGAAAATTCAGTCTTCATTCTATGTCAAAATGCATTGTAATGTTCAGCTGAAGAAGGAATATATTTTCACTTTCTTTAACATTGCAAGATAGTGTTTCACAGTCTTCACGGATCCAGATGGAAAATCCGGGATATAGGAAACTGACATGTATCAGTATGTGTGACATCTGGTGCAGCTTGATTGCATTCAAGGGGACTGCTGGGCCTTGGCAGATGTATGCACTCTACTTGGTGTTGTAGTTTTATCATGAAATCACCTCTTTGTGTTTACGTGGATGGTGTTTAATGCTGAGCTGTAATGTAAAAAGAGGGATTGTAATTTCTTCTTATTATTATTATTCAGACATCCTGAATAAATGAAGCTTCAATAAAGCTTCAATAAATAATTTGGAGATTATTTGCTTCATCATGTAGATTTAAAATAACTGTTGTGATTTTATAACTGAATTTAAATAGATACTTTTCTGATATAACTATATGGCCTGTTTATACTATTCTTATACCAAATTACTGACGGATACAACCAATAGTCTGATGTCATTGTGTAACCAGCCGGTGTTCCCCTGGTGAACAGGAAGTGATGTGTTTTTGGTTTCTGCCAGAAGCCACAGTGGTTTGCTGGTAATCAAAGAAAAGCTGCCGCGTCAGCAGATTGAAACAGTAGAAAACAGGATGAGGATTAAAAAAGTGCAGAAAACAAGGACGAAGATGAGCTCACCACCAAAGATGGAGACCTTGGTTTTGTTCCTAATCAATTAAATTTTATGCTGTCTGTGTGTGCAAGCTGACCACTGTTGCTTATAGTCTGTAAACGGACCACAATCACGTTTGTGTGCGTTTCTCTCACCAACCTGTTAGCCGTTACTGAATAGACGCAGATGAATGGCACGCTGGTTTTAATAAGACAGACAGACTGACGCTGACAGATAGGTCCGTGGCGTCTTCAGGTTGTGACTCACCGACCAGGAACCCAGATTTAAGGGGGTGGAGGGCGTAACGAGGGAGTCCTGTTTTGGTCAGGGGGGGCGGCATTGGGTAATCCTTATTTTAATAGATCCATGTTGGTAATGTTTGTGCTGAATTTAGACAGAAAGAAGGAAGAGAAGTAAACGACGAGGAACGAGGATTGTGGGAGCGAGGTCGGGCTGTGGAGATCAAGAGGAAAATGGAGGTGCGGCGGGCAGGCGGGGAGGGAGGATGGGGTTTATGGTGATGCTCTGTTTGTGACGGCTGTCTGCTGGATGAAAACAAGGCCTCTTTAACTCCTCGTGGGTTAATGGAACTTTTATGAGTTTGTCCTGCAATCATGTAACCCCTGGCGTCTCCTTTCCTCTGTTTCCCTCTCTCTCTCTGTCCTTCTCCCTGGCTTTCTGTTTTTTTCCCTCCTCCTATCGCAGGGCAGATCAGAGGTGAGCCGCTCCTGTGATTTTCGTAAACACTGCTCTCTCTCTTTCCGTCTTCCTCTCTCTGCCCTGGGTTTATGAGGACAGAGCCAGTTAGGAGGAGGTCTGAGATGGCGGCGGCTGAGTCACTGGTTTGCCTTAGTTTACATTAGGTAAAGACTTGTTTAGGTAGAGGTTAGTGTCGTCAGGCATGGCCTAATGGATGTAGCGTTAGGTTGGGAAGGGGGCTCTTCTAAAGTTCTTTTGTCCCTTCTAGTGTGGGAAATAATTGGCCCCAACATCCAGAGGGTGCTTATTAAACAAAGAGATTATGTAGGAGCTCTTTTATTTTATTGCAACAACCACATTTGCAAACCCCAGACACCGAGACTTCTTTGACGATTCTCGCCCAAGACCGAGACCTTTCCTACCACTCGTGCAGAAGTGGTTTGATGTCCGACAACACAAGGTGCATGGCCGAGGGGGGAGGCGGGGGGGAGGAGGAGGTGTTTGTGGATTGATGGAGATTGGCGCAGAAAGGCGAGACCAGAGTCCGACGAGGTCTCCCATCATAAAGCACGGCTGAGGGATGACTGACCACGAGGCCGGACGCAACTTTTAATGTCCCGCCATGACTCACACTGACTGTCAGTAATGAGTTTTATTCACTTCCATCATTTGAGTGTCGATTGCGATCATGGGGCTATCTGAGAGGCGTGATTGACTGGATGGAGTCGGAGGTGTGGGGTGGGAGAGCGGGATAAAAGGAGGACAGGGATGCTGATAAGGACCTTTGGCATTGGTGGCAAAGAAGCAGCAGGCAGATTGTAACAAAGTTTCGGGCAACGTGGCGAGGCCAAAAAACTAATCCTCAAGATAAAATGTGTCCCCCCTAAGTCCAGGCCCTTTCCCAAACCAAAAAAACCCTGAAAACAAAACTCACTGTTGCCCTTTTTCCTTGTGTCTTCAGATCCTCAAACCTCCACTCGTCCACATCACCGTCAGGGTACAGCGGCTCCCGGGGCGCACGGTCAAAGACAGGCAGTTTAAAGATGATAATCAATATTGATCCTGGTTATAGAGTGAGTGTGGGGCGATGGTAGGGTGGGGGGGGGGGAGGGTCCTCACTCCGTCTGGATGAGGATGGGATCAATGAGCTTTAGAGGATCGAGGATGGATGGTTCCCTGTGTGTAGGCTCTGTTGAAAAAAAAAAAAAAAGAAGAAGACTGACAATCCCAGAGAGATTGCACAACCACACGGGCTCCTCATCTCAGCCCATCATCTCTCTATTGCTGTCCTTTTCTTTTCGGTGGCTTGAGAAGATGCATCGGCCTTATTTGTCATCTACTCCAGCGTATCGATTAAGTGGAAATAAGGAGGTAATGTGCCGGGCAGTCGCATTAGGAGGACATGACACATGCACACACATACCTTCTTGTTTATTACAGAGAAGGAACAATAAATTAAAAGGGTGCACACAAGCCCTCCAGATTCCTTCCTTACTATGTCCTAATGGGAAGTTACAGAAAAATAAACTAGCGGGAGGTGCAAAGGTTTCATGGAATAGTTGAGCACGACTGTCGGAGTTGCCTTGGAAGTAAAGATCCATCCAAGCGCTCCTGCTCTCCCCCTGACAGTAACACAGCTTTTTCTATTCTAATAAAACTTGTCCTCGCTATATTTACCTGCTTAGCACAGTCCAGTGCTCGGGGGCCACTGTGACCTGCCAGCTCTGTGTGTGTGTGTGTGTTTGTGTGTGTTGGAAGGAGAAATAATGGTGACTTAGCACCTGGACACGTCAACAATATGTAGATTCAGCGATTCAACTGGCAGTGAATGCAAATGTATTTGTGGTCCAGTGAGAGGAGGGAGATGGTCCACTGTGTCTGTGTGTGTGTGTGTGTGTGTGTGTGTGTGTGTGTGTGTGTGTGTGTGTGTGTGGCATGAGGGAGAGAAGGATGAAGATTCAACTGTGTGGGTGAGAGTGTTGGATTAGGGGCGACAGCCAAGACCGAGGAATCCCATCATTCCATGTCCAGTGAGTGCTCCATTCAGCGACTGACACGGCCCTCTGGGGTGGGGCGAGAGAGAGAAGGAGGGGCTGTCAGGGGGTCTTATGACCTGATGGATGTGGTGCTACGAGATGCAGGGAACACCCTGAATATTGCCTTTCACACACCGTCATCCAAGAACAGAGGTAGGCTCCCTGACATCACTGCGGAAGGACGTGCAGGTCTCATTTTCACTCTGTCTTTTAACTTTGCTACGATTAGGCTTCATGTTCCAGAAAACAACTGGCAACAAATGCATTAATGAGTTCACACACACACACACACACACACACACACACACACACACACACACACAGGATCCCATATGCTAGTGTCAGTGTCAGCTCCCCGGTACCATCATCGAACTGAAAAGCCCCAAAGTTGCAGCTTCTTTTATTAGAATGGCATAATAACTATCCATCAACTCAGCCAGCCAACCGTATCGCTCCCCCCTGACGCTCACAGCCAATCGGTTACCTCGATACTTGAGAGCTAATTTGTCACAGTCAGCAGCGTCCCTCCCATTTCTTCCTCTACCCTAAAGTGAGTGTTATTGTCATCCCAATGTCTCCAAGGAAGGTTTTATCATTTCTGCTTAGTACAGCACTGGGACATGTAGGAGACAAATGTATAACATTGTATGTACATTCACACACACACGCGTAGGCATCTTTCTACCAACACCAACCACTCTGCCAGTTTGTGATGCCTTTTATCAGAATTAAATTTCGCTTCTCTTCGCTTTCTGTATTCTTCACTGTGTGTGTGTATATGTGTATATATATATATATGTGTGTATATGTGTGTGTGTGTGTGGCGTCTCCCTCCACTCTGCTCTAAACTAACCAATTATGGGTGTTTATGTAGCTTTAATGCGTGTGTAAGCGTCAGGAGAGAAACATTGCACTGCTCACCACCTAATCAATGAGGCCCTGCATGCTACACCACCCCTCGCTTTTCTCCTCACACTTGTCCTCCATCGCATCGCTCCTTCCTCCTCAAGCCTCTTTATTTGCTCTCTCTCTCTCTCTCTCCCCCCTTCCTTTTCTGTTCAATTAGCAAGAGACAAGCGAGAGGTATCGAGTCAATTGGCCATGAAGAGGGCTTTAAACGGAGCAAAATGAGGCCATTACAGCATCTGGAAGGACACTGTAAAGTCTTAGAGACTGGAGTTTGGTTTGTTCAGAGTGGGTTCAAACATTTTTGATCAATTCAGACCTAAAACTGGTCAAAAAGGTTAAATTCTCTTAATATCGTGTAAGGGAGATATAAGTGGCTCGACAGCATTTTTATATTCCCAAGTTTCCACCGACCATTAATTTGCTGTTGACTAAACCCTGGTGCAAAAATGTACTTTGTTGTTTCTTTATCTAGGGATAAAAAGGTCAGTCTTTTGATATTTATAATTATTCTTTAATATTTTATTTGGGACCCATTTTTAAAGAATTAAAAACATGGAACAAATGGACACTGGAACTGAAAGACCCTGGAAGTAGAAGAAGAGAGACTTACAAAACTTTGGTTTTAATATTTTCATGGGGTTTGTTGGCAATAACACAAAAATATACACATTTTAAATAAAATGTACAGGTTAAGAGGGTTTTAATCACCTGCAGCCACA
The DNA here is from genome assembly GCA_026259375.1 of Verasper variegatus. Classification (NCBI taxonomy): domain Eukaryota; kingdom Metazoa; phylum Chordata; class Actinopteri; order Pleuronectiformes; family Pleuronectidae; genus Verasper; species Verasper variegatus. The sequence continues at coordinate 12,023,588 of CM048038.1, forward strand.
GATTCACTCCCTTTATGTAAGAATATAAATTTATCAATCAATCAATTTCATAGTTTAGCACCAGTTACTGTACAAACATATAAAAACATAAATAAAAAGTTAAGCCCGACCTTATTTGGTCTCTCTACTCTTTACAGACAATACAGTAATTGCTGACGAAGAATTATCGACTATTAAAAGTCGGCCTACATCCAAAAATGTTTGTTTAAGTTCAAGAAATATATCCAACATGTTTGAATCAACACTATAATATTCTGTACATCTGCTGTCATTTACATTTATTCAGTCATGGTTCGCTGCACACTCTGTTTTTAGTGACCTAGTCCATGGTCTCATGTCAACTCACATAAAAACTGCTTCAATGCAGTGCAATATACTGATTGTAAATATGGGAGGACTGGGATCAGTACTGTCTGCAAATTCTCTGAGTTTGTGTTTCTGGATCTTTATCAGGAGAGAAAATCGATATCATCTATGTCGCAATTGGAGCTGGAGCCAATTCCAGCTGACATAGGGCGAGAGGCAGGGTCCACCCTGGACAGGGCAGCGGCATGTCATAGGGCCAACATATAGAACCAAGCAACCATTCACACACATCTACAGTCGATTTCAAGTCTCCAATTAACCTTTACCCATTGGTCTTTAGACTGTCGGGGGAAGCCGGAGTGAAGCCACAGGGTCAGTGGGAGAACATGCAAACTCCAGAAAGACCCCAACTGACCCGGGAATCGAACCAGGAACTGTTGTTCTGTGAGGCAACAATGCAAACCACCGTGTGAGCTTCAGTTACATTGTTTTCACCTGACAAAATGCTGATTGAGTTATCAGAGTGATGAACCACACCGCACATCTGGATGTGAACTTGTTATCCATTGGTTGATTTGGAACAGTTTCTAAATTAGTTTCAAACTAAAACCCACACAAGGTCATTCCCCACTTCCTGATATACCGGTTCAGGCCTTGTTATTCAACAGGAAGTATTATTCCCTTCTGACTGCTGAGTCTGGATCAGACCACCCCCCTCTCTGCTGTCTTCGGATCTGAAACAGCACCAGCAGCCTCTGGATCAGGCCTTACAGCCACAGTACTTCCCCCCAGCTGCTGGCAGAGATAAATGTGGCTCTGCAGGAGCTGCACCCCCCTGGAGTATTTAGAGCCCACCCTGGTGGGTCCAGTGGGAATGGCGGGGCCAGAGCCCGGTTACAGATACCAGTGATTATTTACTGGGCCCAGGTCTCTGTGGGAACCGGGCAGTGATGGATTCTGACTGGGCTGATAATCACTCTTCCAATGAGAGTAATTAATATAATGAGGAGCTACTGAGCATGTGCAGCAGCCTTTGATGAATACAGTACACGTATTGTTGTTACTCACAGGTGACACAGGGTGTGTGGGGGGTAACATGGAGAGAGAGAGAGAGAGAGAGAGGTGTATTGCTAAGGGTATTAACAGAGAGCCTGAGTAAGAATGGAAAGGAAAGTATGAATGAATCAATATAATGCTGGAGAATAGAAACCAAGTGTGTTCATCTTAGAAATCAGGGCAAAAAATCAATTAAACTCTTCACATCCTCTTGAACACCACATGTTCTGCCTGAAGCCAAGAAACAGAAGAGCAGAGAAGACGGTTGGAAGTGGGTGAAAACCAGAAAGCATTACAAGACAAGATTTTTTTTTTTGGGGGGGGTAATTCCCCCCCTCCCCTCAAACGTTCATACATTGTTAAGATGCAACCTTTTAACCAGGTAGCGAGTCCATGTATCACAACAACTGACTACACTCCCCCCCCATAGATATTCTAATGAGGACTTCATAGTTATAATTAGCTGCTGTTATGTGCCTCGCTGTCATCGTGACACGTTATATGCTGACCCGCTGTCTGCAATGGAATTATCTTCACTAATGAACCTGAGCGGAGTCAATGACTCAGGATGGGAGAATGTTGTCGACAAAACAGGAAGAAGACTTGTGTGTGTGTGTGGGTGTCGTGCTGGTGTGCAGACACTGTGGGTGTGGATTCAGGCTGCACAGGGTGGAATGGCCCGACAGTTATTGGTGGGTTCTCGTAAAAAACAAAAGGTATCGAGTCCGTGTTACTGAACAGCGAGACGGTGGCTCGTTACGCACTGCGGAGCAAGCTATTATACCTGCAAGATTCCAGCCACTAATTTAGCCACATGCCACTTAACATGCGTTTGATATGAATCACAGGGTGCTCGCAGGAGCCGCCTCCCCCCCCCCCCTACCCTCCCTCCTGCGTGCAGCATGACCCCACTGCTCTTACTTCCTTAAAGAGCGAGTCGTTAAACAGCCGAGGAGGATCCACCAGCAGATATAATGGAGGAATAATGAACGCCGTTGCCTCAGGTATTTATCACAGCAGCAAGTCTCCGAGCTGAGGCTGTTTTATTCTCTAAATGGCAGCGAAGGGGGGGGTTCAACCAGGTGGGCAATTAACTTAAAAGTCTGAGAGCACCAGCCGTAATAGCAAAGATACAAAACTTGTTCAGCTGTGCATAATGTACATAAATTAAATTTCAAGACAATTCAGCTTAGGTTAATGCAGGTGTCCCGTATCTATGATCGGGAGAGCGTAGATTGAAAATGTTCAAAACTTTCAGCTCCTTCAAATCCCAGAGACAAACACAAGTCCAGCATCAAACAGTGAACTCCTGCTGACACATCAGACTGGCGTAGCATCCTGGTGTGGACACATTGGCTGTGGTGCGTCTGGTGTCCCGCCACTGGCTGCCTGGCTGCGATGGGTGAGGCCCTCCGGCTCAGACCGGCTGGCCTGGGACTTGGTCGCTTCCTCAGTCGCTCGCGTCCCCTCTCAGACGTCAGCACAGGCCGGTCTCACCACGGCTCCTTTACAGCCTGCTTTCATGTGTCCTTTTAATGAGCAAACCGCCGGCTCAGCAGCCTGCTATAAAACACAGTCAAATTAAAACACCCAAATATGAATCAGCTACGTAGCCTAATTCGGCAAGCTGGGTCGAAGGCGTCGCTCGTCTTTAGGGAGACTTCGAGAGGACCAGGGTCTATTGTCTGCGAAGGCCAAGAAGGTGTTGGCGGCTCAAAGATGTCAAATCCTGCTACAACAAAAGCTCATAACATGAAAAGTGATGCTGTGTATGGTAACGATGGCTCCTTAATAAGATTCCTAATGAGATACTGAGCCTGTAAGTACTTCCCCTCTTTTATAATAAGATGGAGATAATCTTCAAAGCGAGGCAAGTGCACAACATCCCCAAAGAACAACAACAGAGTGAGTCACAAGCCCGCGACACAACTCCTGCCACCAGTGGCTCGCCGCAGTCTGCTACAACTGCGGCTGCCACTTAGACGACAGCAGCTCTATAAAATGTCGCAAAGAAACACCAGCCCTCAGGGGGAAAAAAAGAGAGTAAAATAAAACAAAACCACATTTGTTTTTCCCCCCTCTCATTTCATTGTAATGATGGAAATAAGGGCATCATTCTGAGATTAGTGCTGCTATTTCTCCCTGACTGACGTTAAATGTTACGAGTGCCTGCTGAAGCGCTTTGGAGGAACAATGGAACAACAACCCACCAAAGAGCAGGAAGGTCGGAGCAAAGGCAGGTCTGCAAACATCAAGCTGCAGCAACAGCCTCATGAAACATGGAACAAGACCATGGCTGTGAACAAGCTGACTGACACTTTTGCAAAGTTTTCATTTTAATGTCCTGTTCTACACCGAATTACACTGTCCATCCAACCTCTGAGGACAACCTTCACAAAGGAAAGGTGAAAGGTGCCTCAGACCACAGTTCCGATCAACGGACCAAAATTCAGTTTGAGCTGAAGAAGGTGGTCTTGGTCCGGATCAAACTGAACCATAGTTTGGTTCATTTGCAATGTGAAATGTTTTTGGGGCTAGTTCACACTTTTGGACCAATGGCAAGAAGTTGAGACGCCATTAAAGAATAAATGAAGAAAAAGAAGTGGAAGTGCCTCACTGGATTGCTTGCAGTGTTTGTCTCAGACTTTATAACACCAGGACATTAATTTTGCTGGTAGTATTACATTGGCAATTAACAAAGGAATCGGCGTGTCATCCGTGACTATATACAGTATTGAATTGGGTACATAAACATGGACGACATCCGCCATTTTGATTTGTTGATATAGCTTATGTACTTTGGACAAAGACATAAACTGATTAAATGTGTTAAAACAGGAAGTACAGAACTGTTTCCATAAACATTTATGGTGTCTATTGTCAATTAACAGGTAAGATGACTATTGAGCCTCAACTGATCACTTGACATGTAATTTGTAAGCTCTACTTTCCCAGTGTGCACCTAAGTCATTGAACATCCAACACTGAGAGGTAACTTCATGAGCTATATTTAACTTCAGCAACACACTGTACTAACAGACCAGTCAAACACAAAATCCACAGAACATCTTTTATTTTAGGCTACAGTGTGACGGAGGATCTGTTTCACAGAGCAAAGACAAACTGTAGAGACAATGAAAGAATTTTACTAAAAAAAGTGACGGTTCTTTTAGATTCCTCTTCATTACTACACGACAATATGAATATACATTATGTACATTTGCTCATAGCAGGGAGGAACTGCTCCTCACTGACACTTTACACAGACGTCATACATATGCGAGAAGGATCGACCTAACGGGTAAGAGAATGTGTTGGAAATTGAGAACATTGTGTAGTAAACAGTATAAAGTTTTAACAGTGTTGGTCACAAAATAATAATAACAATGCTGCAGTGGATAGCAGATGTAGACAGTAGTGGAGAGAGGTAAGTTATAAGAGATTCTGGAACTGTATCAAAATAACCCAGCACATCACACCGCGATGCACACAGTGCAAAAATAACCAGGTATTTATCTTATGGTGCAGTAGAGAAGAACTGGCTGATCCACTGAAACTGTAGAAACCAAGACTTGAAAATACTTTAACTGAGTAAATACGATAACTGGATGATTCATGATCGAAATAATCAAGCTTGTATGTTGGCAGGAAGTCCCAGGTGACACCTGAGTGACCAAGTTCCTGCCAGAAACAAAGAAATGTAACAACAAAGGTAAACTCTCATGTACGGCCAGTTTTGTAGAGCCGTGGGATTTTGTTTCCATGAGAGTAGCCCAAACTCTTTCACTGTCTCTTTAAAGAAATTTCCATCACTATGTAAATCCTTACTGTGTCTTGTTTTTGTTAGATTTCTTAATTTACTTTAACAGGGACAGATCCTGGTCATTTCAGTAACAGGCAAAAAGAGCAAACCTGACAAAAATATACTTTTATCATTCATGCAATTATTACTTTACGATCATCCATAAAATACCACATACATTATTTGATTGCAAGTCTGCAGCGCCTCGTCCTACCTCTCGTCAGCTGGCTTTGTCTCCAGATACGTATCTAAGGTCAGTTTTAGCATTTCCTCACATTCAAAAGGGAGAGCCATGAATTCAAAGTATGATTCAGCTAATGCAATGAGGGGACACGTGTCAACATACAGTATGTTAATTGGATTGCTGATCTTTGCCTGAGGGCAAGGCCTTAGTCTCTCCTGAGCATAGTGGGATAAGGGGCACTGGGGTGTGTGGTTGAAGTGTGTCTGTGTGTGTTTGTGTGTGTGTGTGTGTTTATGTGTGTGTATGCTAATATCACAGTTAACGGTGCTCCACCCTGCATTCACTGTCCTTCCTCCTCACGTAGGAATTGGAAGACAGATGAGAAGTCCTTGTTAGCATATCCGCGGGAGCACATGACTCTGAAGATCTGGTGGGCGAGGGAACCCAGAGGGACCGGCGTCTTAGTGTTGGTGGCAGTGTTTTGGGCCAAACCAAGATCCTGGAAACAGAAAAAGAAAGGAGAATATGAGATAGGTAGACTAACATAATAGTCTGTTTTGTTTTTGTCTAATAGCTGCACATATTTATCGCAACTAGTGCAGTGCCCATTCTAAATATGTCTGTTATGAATGGACTGTTTTCTTGGCCTGTGTTGATGCTCTGGAGCTAGTTCAGAATTATTCCCACCATTCCCAAATCGTCATTAGTGAGTCCTCTTTAAACAGTTCTACAAGATACTGTCACTATTTATTGCTTGTGTGCTGGACATTGTGTGCAGAGCGTTTTATAAACAGTCTATGGTGCAGAGTGAAGTTAAAACACTATGTGTTCATCCTACCTGGTTTATCTGCAGTGAAGATTTTACAGTCAATGTTTTCCATAAAATTAAACTGAATTTGCTTCATGACTATTCACACGTTACTTATTTTTTCATAAATTGCATGTTGGTTATTTCGAGCTATGCGTTCCACATACAGACAGACATTGGTGGAATTAGTAGGTGGATTCTTTCAGATATTCTTGAGCTGACTGTGTGTGACAGAACTGCATGGGCTGTGTAGGCAGAGCACACATTGTAAGTGATTTAACAGACACCTAGACGCACCGAATAATAGACAGACTAACCATTACAGGAGAGCTAATGCAGTAAAAATCAAGTGGCACACAATAAGTCACAGATGGAGTGGTGAAGAGGAGAGCAGACAGAGCCACACTGAGACAATAGAACAGTGAGACAATGCCACAGTTGAGAGATGGACAAAAAAAGAGACAAAATAAAGAAAAGAACAGTAGAGAGAGTAGCAGCTGAAATGCTTAGTCAAGGGTTTGATTGATTAATGTAAGAAATATTGAGGGATAGTGTAATTATTTCATCATCATTTATCAAGCAGAAATGTGTGGATCTGTTACGTTTCCATGTTTATCTTAATGGTGAAATGAACATTTGTGTTTTGAACCATTAGTTGGACAAAACAGGAATTGTGAAGATAACACTTTTGGCTCTGAAAGCATGTTGTGGGTATTCTTTATTCATTTCAAACAAATACAGACCAAACAAATAATCAAAAAAGGAACCTGTTAATGAAACAAAGAGTCTCAGATGATTGTTTTGAAGAAAGTGTGACACAAAGACGTGTACCTTAGCCATTAGGGTGGTTCCAAAGCCGCCCTGGTAGTTGTTGGCAGAGGGGACTCCGTCCATGACTCCAGGGACTGGGTTGTACGTATCGCTGGACCAGCAACGGCCTGAGGACATGTTGAGGATCTTTGCCAGCAGCTTTGGGTCTAAACCAAGTCTGGGACAAGAAGAGGAAGAAGACAAATCAGTATCTTGTTTGGAAATGTTATCTGGGAGATCCAGAGGTACTTCAGAGCAGATGCGCACTGTAACATTACTGACTCTTGTCTATAAGAGGTAGAAAAAAGGGAAAAGATGAATATGTAATTGATGAACAGATTATTATACCTCCTTTTTACTTGTTAGGCTAAGTGAGGACATGGTAGCGGTAAGAAAGGAAAGAGGAATTATGCAAGAAGTCTGGAGGAACAGGAACGCCAATTATGGAATACATTTTCTCAACATGGAGAAAGATAGGTGTGGGGGTGCCCTGTGATTGTAGTGACCCCCATTGAACCTTATTCCCGGCTGCGACCATTCCTCAGTGTTAATGGCTGAAGGCTTTGTAATGCCGGCTAATGCAGTATTGATGTTTACCGGCACATCTATCCTTCATCATCCCTTTTTCATGAAAAGAAAGTGGAGGAGGAGGAGAAGTGGTTAAGCAGCACAGGGGAGCCATAAACCTCGCTGTCACATACAGAAGCATGCTCTTACTTTTGCTGCCCCATTTTGCAGCAACCTACTTCCACATGCAAGAGGACAAATCTCCAGGCTGCGATATGAAGACTTTTTAAAAATTTTTTAAAGAGGCAAAGAGAGGACAGACAGAAATAAGCAAGGGGCAGACAAACCAAGTGCCAAGCATTACAGCAGGGAGGGTGCAACTACAGTGTCTGTGTCAGTAGTTCAATCTGCCTGTGTAGTGCAGCTTTTGTATATTAACATTTTAAAGGCCAGTGTAAAGCTGACCACATCAAGCCCTGGCTGTCTCACTTCACTGTTACTTACAGGCCCGTAACTCTATTCTGCTCTCTATATGACTATTAAACCATCATAGGTCCTTAAGGCCAGCAGCCTCCCCCCTCCCTCCACCTGGCTCTCATTCTGCCATTACTACCACAGTTTTTATTAGCTGTCTACCAACTAATTAAGAATGGGAATTGCATTTACACTCTCGCCATGTCTCCCTCTTCCTTTCCGTCTCTTTTGTGTCCCCTCTGATGCCGTCATTTTTGAAAAATGTATGTATTGATAATGCAGCATAAGTGACACTGTGTGTGTATGTGTGTGTTTGTGTGTGTAAACACGTGTTCTAACTCATAGTTCTTTTTTTAATGGCAGCCTCACTCATGATGGCTTTTTTTTTAGTTTATGTCTGTAAGCATCTCCCTTAACATCCTGCCTCTCCTCTTCCTCCCCCTCGTCTTCCCTGCTGACACCTCCCTGTCTGAGGACTCTGGGGGACATATGTTTGACATCGCACACAACCCCCCCCCCCCCCATTTCTACGCGCGCACACACACACAGAGCTCCTCCCAGTGTTCTGGGTCAGCAGCTGAAAAGGTTACTGGCTGAGCTACAATAAAGCACGTCCGAGCGCACAGATCGTTTGTTATAGCTACCAGAGACGCTGACGGGGAGCTGTTGTCCTCTGTTAACGATAAATCAATGAAGATCCCCTCCTGCTCCCCTCACACACACACTCACATACACACAGTCGTGGTTATTAGCTGACACGGTGGTGGTGTTCGTCGCCTGCGGTAATTTGCGTGGAGAAGAGGACATGTCACGCTTTAACAGGATTGACACGGGTAAACACACACACAGGCACGAACACTAAAACAAACGTGTTGCTGTGTGATGCCACTGCAGATTAAAGAAATGTGAGAGAAATGAAGATGGAGGTGGCAGTGGAAATAATAAAAGGGGAGGGCATTTAAGCGTTTATGTGCTGGGAGCTCGAGCAGGTGGAGTTCATTTGCAGCTCAGATATTAACTGTCTTTTCATGGCAATTAGCTCCTCATCCTGGTCTGTACCACGAGAGATGAAGCCCAACCCGTTCCCCATTTAAAGAGCTAACGAGCACATATACACACAAAGGCATTTACTATTCCATTTATAGAGGCAACAAGCACATTTATCACCCAACTTTAATCTTCATCAGAGCATATGCTCACAATTCATTTGCGCTATGGTGAGAGGAGGAGGAGGAGGAGGAGGAGGAGGTGTCTGTGTTCTGTGTGTGGTGGCAAACCTACTTCTGTCGCGACACAAAGGATTGTATGTTGCTATACCCTTTGATTCGCTGTTGTTCTCCCCGTTAAACAAATAAGGGAGTAAATGTGTGTTCCTACTTGTGTGCATCAATGGCTGCATGTTTGTATGGATGAATGAGTGCAGGTACACAGGTGTGTGAGGTGAACCGTGAGCCGTAAAAGCCTCATATCCCTCCCCGAGCCAGTCGTCTATTTCTCTCGTCGTCTTCCTGTCCTTTTATCTTCGAGTGTATCATTAAAATCACCACTGCCCCTCTATGCTACAGCTTCTCATCCCCCTCCGTCACCGACTGGCTGGCTGCATGCAGAAATTACAACAGGCAGGAAAGAGATGAAGGGATTAAAAGAGAAGAGACAAAATGATAAGGTAAAGCAAATAAAGATGGAGAGGAAAAAGCTGAAAGAGAGGGAAAGAAAGAAAAGCAGAGCGACGGGGTGTGTATGTGTGTTTTGGAGCGAGTGTGTGTGTGCGCGCACGTGCGCACTCATAATTGTCATGCATGGCCATTCCTTGCACTAAGAGAACGTCACGCTCTGTTGGAGACGGCCCAAGCTTCCATCTGAGATCAACAAATTAGCTCCGCGAACAGAACTCTGTGTGAGAGTGTGTTTGTGCGTCTGTCTGTGTGAGCAGGTAAGGACCTAGCAGACACACACAGGCACACGCACACACACACTTGAAGAAAGGGCAGCTCTATCAGGCCCAAGTACACAATGATAAAATGTTATTGCTGTTTTGCTTTAAATTGGCTGTGAGCGCTCAGACGCCTTTGTGTCGGACTGAGTTGTGTGTCTGTGTGTGTATCAGCACACCTAATACCTAAGAGAGCAGTCCTCTCTGCATAAGAGGCCGCAATGCAGCATGGGAGATTTAAGGGTGTCGTCTCTCTCTAAACAATGACAGTCTTCGTCAAACCCTCTAATAAAGCCCCAGAGGTCAACTAGTAAGAAGAGTGAGAAACACGGTACACATGTATACTCACGCGACAGCGACTGAATATGGGTCAGATGACATAAAGAATAATTCAAATTCAAAATTAGGGATGAGGTGGTTAGTATTCTCAAGGTTTTTTCAAGGCATACATTATAATGATGTGCACTGAGAGTATAGGTGTTGTTGTAGTTTGGTAGAAAACTGCTGTCTTCAGTGTCTCTGGATGTAAATTTGTGGGTGTGTGTGTGTGAGTGCATCAGTGTGACAGTGTGGCAATGTGTAAATCTGTGTTGCTCCCTTAATGCCTCCATATTTCAGAGGTCTAGTGTTGGGATTTATGTGCAACTGCTCATGCCAATTTTCCTCCTCTGTCTCAGCACATATAAATCAGCTGCACTAACACAGCTGCACGGGGCGAAGAGCAATGCACGCACATGCGCACACGCACGCACACACAAACGCAAAATGGGTCCACACACCATTTAAGCTGCAAAACCCATAAAACATATAGAGTAGACAGAGGAAACAGTCTATTATTGACGTGGGATATGTTTAATCAGGGTAGAGAATAAATTCATACTTCCAAAGGTGAAAATCTAATCTGACGAACCTGGTAATTTCATTCATATGAGGAATAACAGATGTGTAGACGTTATGTAGAAAAGATAATTTCCTTCCAAAAGTACTGTGACTGTACTTTGGCATGACCCAAACGTTTTGACTGAGACTACGACCAAATCAGTATTCAAATGCCATGTTTAAATAATAATTATTACCTCAGCCAAGGAGGTTGTTTTCTGCTGTTTGTTTGTTAATTAGCAGGATGTTTAGGTGACTGATATTTATGTGTTTCTTCAATTTGATGCAGATCCAAATAAAAATTCTGATCTACTGAATTTAAATGGGGTTTCATAAGGGGACTGTTAGAGCCTTGGCGGAGGTAGTACTCCACTGAGCATCCACTGGCATATCTGCATTTTCACAAATAGTAATCCAACTTTATTCATCATGCATCAACATTATATATATTAGGTAGATATTCTCACAAATCTGCAATGATTCAAATCATGTTAAAACTGTATCTAGCAGCTGGGTCACCTAGAAATGCTACATGCTACCAAAGTATCATATTTAAGTGAATCTCCCCATTGTCCTCATCTCCCCTCTCACATGAATGGGAAAGGGATGACAGACTTAGGGACCCCACTGGTTAAATAAACTGTCAACATACAGTATTTACGATATACGATACAATACAGAACACTGTATCCAGTTAGTAGTCTGCACTACAAAGTCAAGGATGAAGACCCAGTTATGATGTATAAACATGCACAAGTTTCTGTAAATTTAGGTGCAATCAAATTGAATGAGTACCATGTTCTCCATCCTTTCAAGCCATATTGATTGTACTGGTCGAGGACTTCATATCCCATCATGCTCAGTGCTCTGGCCAATGAGGCTTTGTGCAAGGACAAGGCATGATGAATGATGGGATTTCTAGGCGGCGTTCAGTGACAGGGGTGTGACAGGATACTAGTGAGAGCTCAATCAGCAGATGTAAATCAGAGTCTGTGGCTCTGCCCCCTCATCCATCAGAATCTCCAGCAGAAGCAGCTCCGACTCTGGGCTGCACTGACCCCTTTGCACCTCCATAAACTGCACACACATGCACGTACGCATGCACGCACACAGACACACACATTTCAAAACCTGTATTGAAGCAGTAAATTACTGCCACAGTTACAGCCATATCACTGGTACAGTAATTTCGTTTATAGCAATGGCTATATCTAAGGGCGAGTTCATATAGTCGTATTCATGCTTGGTTAAATGTGGAACCATCAATTGTGCTTCTTTAAGTTTGTAGTGCTTGTACTTCTCATAATAACCAAATGTTGGTAAACATGTGTTGACTCAGGAGGATATGTCCACCTCTTCACATCCTTCACAGAGGAAAATGAACCTCAATGGACCAACTGCCTAAAACCCTGGCAACAGCCACTTTGAAGAGCCCAGTCACAAGTATCCCTGTGTCAGACTTTCTACCTGTGCTCTCACATAATAATTACAGTTGCTCATGTAAATGTAGCCATTGATAAGGGTTTTCCTCTTTGTTTTTTTCCCTTCAGCATAGCAGGCTGGAAGCAGCTTAGCACAACACTGACGGACAATACCTGATGCCGAGGTTCATGGTCTCTGCAGTCCCGATCATCCCGATGGCCAGCAGCATGTTGTTGCAGATCTTTGCAGCCTGGTGAGGGTCAAACAGACAAAGACAGAGCACGTTGTGTGTATGTGAATGGGGTTAGTAAGGCAGCATGCAATACAGATAGTGTAATAAAGAGAGTAAATACATTTAAAGGTCTGTCAGACATAGATGTGAGATGATCCCGCTTTGTAACAAACTAGTGGATATGCCTAAAAATATAAAAAAGATAGTCTTTACAACATATAAACACAAGCAAATTTTTAAACCAATAGTCAAAGATGTCTGTGTGCACTCACATTAAGCAACCTCATGATTAAGTGTATAAACAGTTTCGTTATCAGGTCTCCCCCATTCAAATTTAAATTGCTACCTTGTAATCTTGCTTTTAATTCAGCCTGAATCAGATTCTGTTAAAGCCTGGGATTATTATACTTTATCTGTCCTTTTTTAACTTTGATGTCTTTTGCTCTGTTTTTCTTGTTGTTTCATTGTGATTTTTATCTTTTTATCCATGATTTAGTTGCTTTTTTTGTGCCATGACTGCAAAGCACTTTTGCTCAACTCCTGTTGATTTTAATGTTCTATATAAATACATCTGACTTGACTGGACTGAAATAAGTTAAATATTGTGTAAAACCCCTTTGCCACCAGTCAAAAAAACCACTAACACCCACTAACATCTGGCTTTTGTCTGCAGTGGGAATGGATTCAATCGGTATTCACTCCCAGGTCAAATGACTCTTTGGCAAGACAGAAAGGTGAGAGAGCTTCTCATCATGACATCGAACATGATGCATCATGGAAAAATAAGAGAGGCAGACTCTTCCACTGGCAATGGGAAAGGAGTCAATGACCTTTTTTAGTGAAAAAAAGAAAGGGGTTCTGCTAATTTTGTTGTAAATGAGGTATATGTTAGCAGAGGCTGTTTGAAATGAAGAGGGGCATGCATGTGTGTCTTAGCATGTGTGAGTCTTTACCTGCCTGGTGCCGACCTGTCCACAATAGACAACATTGGCTCCCATGCAGGTGAGCAGCTCTTGTGCAGCGTTGTATTCCTCTTCCACTCCACCCACCATGAAAGTCAGTTTGGCCAGGCTGGCCGCCCCAACACCTAAACACACACACAACACTTGTTAAAAGAGTTGAGCTCAGCTGAGGTGAACACGTACTTGATAGTATAAACATTTAACATATTGATCCAAAGTACAGTAGCTCAACCCAGACCTGCATCACACAGCATCTATGTATAAAGTGGAATGGTGAGTTAAAATTTACAAAGCTTTGAAAAGGCGCGGACTAATCATGGTCACTGAGCAGCGTTAGTTAGTAGATACACAAAGAACATCATATATCAACTGTTTGACTGTTTCAACACTACCAACTGCGTCTGAAAGGTCAGCTGTGTACTTTTCTGTGTGTTCGTGTGTGTGAGACTCATGGTGGGACAGGCGTGTTAAGTAGTTGTGCACCAGAGGGACAGAGGTATCTTTAAAAGCCGATTGTTGCCATCATCCACTGCACAACTCTCGTGGGAGCCCTTGCCTTTTGTCCTGTCACCCCTACTCTCTCTCTCGCTTACACACACACACACACACACACACACACACACCAACAGCTGTGCCTGAGGCACATGTCCCCCCCCCATGGGGGTATCAGTGACAGGCATGAGGGGTAATTAACTTTACACTTTATCATGTTCAATTAGGTGTCCCTCCCCATGCCTGATGGCTTAAGAAGCATGCCATGTTGTAGGAGGTAACCTCACCCCCCCACCTCCCCACAGGGTCCATAATGTAGCAATAACCCCCCTTTTCAGCATGGCTTTTACCCAGCTGGTCTGTTTAATGTTTAAGTGATGAGACCACAGACATTAACACAATTAATTGATGGTAATCATAATATATAATGTATAAAAATAACAATGTGTACATACAAGTTTGAAAAGTACTACATGAGCCAAAAAGTAGAGGAAGGTCAGAGAGAAGCATCTTTCAGGAAAATGTGTACAAAGTGACCGACTTTCTCCACAGGAAGGAAGAGAGAAGAGAGAAAGAGAGAAAGAAAGGAGGATGGAGAGGGAAGAGTTCAAATCTCTCTTTAGGGTGTTGTCTGGCTCTAATGAAAGGCCTCTTAATAGTAAAAGCCTAATAATGTTGGTGTTAATAATTTAAAGGGAATTACCAGGCACAGAAGAGCTGACATCACATTATCAGACTTCACTGCAGGAGAAGAGGAGAGTTACTGTAGATTTCCATGACCCATAAACATGAATGTTTCTCTTTTTTTTACCCTCCCCCTTCTTTAATTGGCGGCAGTGTTGTCAAGTGTTCGATGAGGCCACTTCACTGTATGTGTACAACGTGTGAGTGTCAGCGATGAGCTGTCAGTAGGCCATTAGGGCCACATAATTAAGACCAAGGCCCATGCTGCGGCAGCTGCCCACAGCGCACGACGAACACACGCTTAACATAAGGCCGCCCCACACACCAATCAAACACACATATGGCCCACAGACCACAGACATGATAGATTCATCTCCTTTATGCTCTTATTTATATGTCTAACTTAATCTTTTTGAGTCTGGTTTTATTTTATATCAAGTTTTTATTTAGTAGCAGAGATTGTTGAGGCTTTTGTCTGTGACTAAATTGTATTTACATGTAAGCATCATGTAGTGTATACAGTACAGTGCTGAAGTAGCCGTAGCACTTCTCGTCATCACCTTAAATTACTATTATTATTATAAATTTTATATTTACATTAAAAACATGTTTTTTGTCCTAATAAGAGAAGTCCCCATAATGTGACTGTAGAGTTATACTTTAACCACACGCATGCACATACCCACACAGTTTTATGCAGCTTTCCTTATTAGGACTTTGCATTGACTTCCATTCCATGTGTACAGCCTAAAACCTTATCCCTAACCATGACCAATTCATGCCTTACCCCTAACCTTAACCAGGTGCACAGAAATCAAGTTGAGCCTCGTCATGACCATGAGGTCCACTGGTCCTGACAAAGTCTGTGTTGATAGAAAATGTCCTTAAGAGATAACAAAAATGAACACACACACACACACACACACACACACACATACACACACACACACACACACACACACACACACACACACACACACACACACACACACACACACACACACACACACACACACACACAGAAAGAGCAGTGTGACAACTGAGCTGGCTCATTAGTGGAGATCACTGTTCGCGGACGACTAAAGAGGAGATTATTGATAACAGAGTCAACTTGCTGATCAATAGATCCCACTGAGAATAGAGGGAAGAAAGGATAGGGAGGATAGGGAGGAGAGTGAGAGAGAGAAAGAGAGAGAGAGAGAGAGAGAAGTAGAGGGAGACGTAGATATGACAGCAGAGAAGGAAAACAATCGTTCTCTCTCTACCTCCCAGCATCCCTCACAACTCTCCCTCCCTCAAATTAACTAATCACCCATAATAAGCTCTTATGATCTGTAGTGGATTTCTATAAACAGTGACACCAGGATGATGGAAGATCCTCTGCGCTGGAAGAATAACATATCATTAGCATAACAATGTACGGGTGCATGTGCTGGGGTATCAGTGACTGTTTATTGTGCATTTGTGCTTGCATGCGAGTCTACGATAGTGTCTACACTTTATCGTGTGTGTGCATGTCTGTGTTTCAGGGTTTATGTGGGTGTGTATGTCTGTGTGTGTGCATGCCGGGACGTCCTGTTCTTGGGCTGGTCCTGTCAGAGACAGATTAAAGAGGAATCCTAATGAGGTTTCCCGAGCACCGGGTCTACCGGCTCATCCATCCCAGCGGGAGTGACAGTCCTGGATCGTTAGCACTACACAACTACACGACGCCCCCTAGGGGGGAGACAAGGTGTGTGTGTGTGTGTGTGTGTGTGTGTGTGTGTGTGTGTGTGTGTGTGTGTGTGTGTGTGTGTGTGTCTGTCTGGGTGTGTGTGTTGGGGGGGGCACCTATGATAGAAGATACAGGGTAGAGAGATGAAGAGGAAAGAGAAAAATAGGGATGAAGGTACTAAGAAAAGGAGAAAAAATTAAGCTTCACTATATAATGGTACATCAAAATTGACTTAGTAAATTCTCAACAATTTAAATATGCAATAGTGATAAAAACAATACGTACAGGGAAAGAAGATCAGACTGAGACTAAGGAGGAAAGTAATTTAATATCTTGGAAATGCAGTAATGGAAACAATCATGCCTCTGCTAGGTCACTGTCTCTCATCCTAATTATAGGGATTAGCCTGACCGATATATTGGTTGGTTGATAATCTCGGTCGATATGAGCCTTTCACAGATGTATCGGTATCTGCGTTTAAGTTTGCCAATATGTGCAGAACTTTTTTTTAACAGAATAATCCAGGCAGATTGCATGTTTACATTTAAATTAAAATAAAATAAAAATGTCTGAATGGATTAGGGTTAGGGTCACGTTCTACATGCGTGGTTGTATTTGTGTTTTCTTCTCATTTATGCAAATATCAAGCCTCATTTCAATTTCTTTGTCAAAAGGGTTTGATCACGACATCGTATGACGTATCAGTGTCTGCGACTGTGTGTTTGTGTGCATGTGTGGCCCATGCTTCTTTGTAGTAGCAGACACATAGACAGCTCCTTCCAATGATCTCCTCTATTAACAAGATTCAAGTTAATAAGCAAGCAATCAAACACGATTAGCACAGATGCTTAACAGCAGGCTTCTACATATCAGGCATTAACCATCAGCACGAGAGGTTGAAACTAGTAGCATGAAGGCATAGGAAGATCAGAGCAACTACTTTGGTTTTGGCCTGTTTGTAGTAAACACTAAATTCATTAGCACTTCTTACATCAACCCCAAAAGAATAAACCAAAGCAGTTCCTGACAGCCTTGTAACCGTTTAAACTTGGGCTGTTTTGAAGTGGCGCATGTACATACAAAGTAAGTGAGAATGTCTGTGTATATCTGCATGCATGCAGTATCTCTGTGTGTTTGTGTGTTCCTGTGTATGTGTATATGTGTGTGTGTGTGTGTGTGTGTGTGTGTGTGTGTGTGTGTGTGTGTGTGTGTGTGTGTGTGTGTGTGTGTGTGTGTGTGTGTGTGTGTGTGTGTGTACCATGCAGGGACAGGTGCAGATCCCAGAGCCGGCCGCCAATACGACGTCAGTTGGAGCTTCTGAGGCCATGTCTTGGAGTTACGAGCCGCATGTAAACCAGTAGGCACTTTTTATTGGTGGTGGGTTTAAATTAAACAACATTTGTGAATATGAGGCTGCGCAAACACACACACAATCACGGACCCACATGCACACAAGAGGGGATGTTCCCAGAGTTTGGTAATGAATGACGCATTTGACAGCATGCCACAACCGTGCTTTTTTTCCCTCCAGAGTATATGGAAAAACACTGAGAGCAAAACAACACCTATAATATCATTAGCGTTCCTTCAAACACCTCATTTCCTCAAATGATAATGTAGCTGTTTTTACAAGAAGAATGGCAGGAGAGATTTAGGGATATGCCAGATATAACGGCACACCTTCACGTCCAAATGTAGTTTGTGTAAACAAGCTCAGGCTTTGGCAGTGCAGTACCTTGTTTGCTACCAGGTTTTAAACTATGTGCACATGTAAGGTTTAAGTTTTGGCTCGGCTGCAGTCATCTATAATTCATACTGAGAGCGCTTTCACGCTTAATAGTGTTACAGCCTTGAGTCAATGGGAGTTGACTTCTTGCAGTGTAAGCCAGTGGGGGTAGGATGTTTACAGGCCAACAACGCAGCCTCATGTGGTCGGCCATTATAATTACACCCAAGGGCAGAGATTTTTTTTCCTCAAACAAATTAAAAACCCAAACAGGGCCCGTAAAAAAGCGTAACGGATATCGAGTGAATAAGTCGAACAGTAAGAGGGTATGCGTTAACCAAAATCGCTCACATGCATAAAAACACACGAAAAAATTCAGCACTTTCAACAGTTTATCTGCCAACTTTGCTAATGCCCCTCTGTTATGTTAAAAACAGACTCTTTATCGGCTCCAGTTTACGAGCACAGAGCCATGAGAACTGACTCCAACACACAAACGCTCCATGAGAACCTTGAGCAAGTAGGCGACCGGAGAAAGTTTGGGTTTTGGAAAGAAAAATGAAGGGGAAAGAGTCGGCACAGTTTCTTGTACACAAATGACACTCCAGCCTTAAGAGTTTTAGTTTGCAACGCCTGTTCACTGACCACCAGACTAGCCCTTATCATCATCGTCATTATCATCATCATCATCATCAGTAACTGCTGTATTCCGTAGGGGGAGAGGCTGGTCAATGTTAGGTGACAGAGGATGGAGGGAGCAGGAGAGATCCACGATCAATCCCTTCCCGTGGCCCGATGAGACTCATCTAGGATAGAGCAAGTTAATAATGATCCCCAATTAGGCTGTTAGCAGGCAGGGACACAAACACACACATATACACACACACACTCAGTACATGGCTAAAGTGCAGAAACTGTCCTTCATACAGACAGAATGCTAATTCCCTTTTAGACAAGCGACATGCGCTACGTTTGAAGGACAGAGACTTTTTGTATGACTCATACACCAGCTGGCTATTTGTCTGAAAACACACGTGTATATGGACACATACGAGGACATGCACACGCACACACACACACACACACACACACACACACACACACACACACACACACACACACACACACACACACACACACACACACACACACACACACACACACACACACACACACACACACACACACAGGGGCAGAGATGTAAGAGCCAGTCCCCAGCTGCTGTGGGTCTCCCTCCATCTGGAGCATAGGCTAGAATCCCCCTATAACCACCCCTCCATCATCGCCATCCCTGGTCACTTACACCCTCCCACTGGCCCCCCCACCACATTCTCCCTCAGTGTCCCCAAAACCTGTCAGTGAAAGGCTTGTTATGCTAATCTAGTCTTTGGACCACTGACGCTCTCTAGTGCTGGTTACCAATCAACATGACAGACTGCGACAGCAACTACTGCCCTGCCTGCACATCCAAACTGATTACTTACCCAGAGAATGACTAACTATTATTTGATTTTAACTTTGTTCCAACTATTTGTTGGAACCAGAGTGTGAGATAAAATCAGTGTTGATCTTTGTGGAAGAAGCTCCAGGCCCTGAATGCCTGGAGGGAGAACTACAGCCAAGACCAGTCGTCAGAGGAGTGGATTGGCAGTGCTGATTGACGAACCAACCGGTGCCAGGCTTGGCTCAAACAAGCCGCTGCAGGCTGGAGGATGACGTTCAAACTGTCAGCAAATGACACACTGCAACACTCAGGCTTCAGTGATGTGGTATGGATATGATTAGAGTGGTGTTAAGACTCAGCCTAAATAGGTAGTTAGCTGAGGATTATAAGGCCTCGCAAAGAAGCAACATTACCCAGAGCTCACCGAGGCTCCTTCTTTCTTATGATTGCACCAATCACTGACTTTCCCTGCGCTGGGAAAAACACAATGAAAGGTTTTTTAGAGCCTTTTTAAAGCCACCGTCCGTTAGCAAAATGGCAGCCCACCATGGGTACATAGACACAAACACAAGCATTCTGGGTAATTACTGCTAACGACCCCGTCGCTCGTAGCCAGACCTCCTATTTTTGCCATCGCTGTGCCAACACCCGAGCCTGTGACATCAGAGCTTGTTTTGTTGTGGGTCAACTTTGCATGTGGACGCATTTAATGACACCAGACAGTGGTACAAGTGTGTGTGTAAGCATATGTTGGCATGCCTGAAAAGCCAGTGTCTAGTTTAACATAACTGCGTCAATTCGGGAGAGTGTTTGTATGAGGCCAAAACAATGGTCAAAGTGCAAGAAGGAAAGCCGATGAGAAGAAAGTGAATTTTTTATTGATGACTCTTTAAGAAGGGTTAAGACTCTTCAATTCAAATGCCACAGTTTGCTACCAAACCTCCAATGACGCACACAGAGCACAAATACACATTTCTGTGTAGAATACACCACCTCACCTACCACACATGAAAAGATTTATTTTATATCAAAAGAAAAATCTAAATTAAAAATACAAACACAGACGCCACAAAGAGAGGAGGCTGCATCTGCAAAAGTTTAAGACCACAGGAGATCACACCAAGTCTGTGCTCAGTGTGTCTGTGACTTTTCACTCAATCTGCTTCAAACCAAACTCAGAATCATATGTCTCCAAAACATATAATATATATATTTATTACTGTATAAATTAAGTAAAGAATTAAAAATACATTTATTATTGTGTTTGATTTGTGAAAAAAAATAAATAACACACACACATTTGTGAAGCTACCCTTATTAGGACTTAGCATTGACTTCCTCTCATTGTGGACAGCCTAACCAAAACTTTATCCACTACATTTATCCCTCACATTAACCAATTCATGTCTAAACCTAACCACAATTCACCTTATATTCATCTTATCCCTGACCTTACCCAGGACCTCAGAAATTAAGTTGAGCCTCATTAGGACTGGGTTTCTGTCCACTTAGGGTCTAATGGTCCTGACAAGCTCAGTTTAACACACACACACACACACACACACACACACACACACACACACACACACACACACACACACACACACACACACACACACACACACACACACACACACACACACACACACACACACACACACACACACACACACACACACACACACACACACACAATCTGACAGTACCCTATTTGGGGTAGGGTGCCATCTCCTGGTTAGAACACAGCATGTAAACTCTGATCCCACCCAGAGATGTGTTAAGTGTGGTGAGGGGATGAGTAGGTGAATGGAGTGCAATAAGGTCTCTGCTATTTTCTGTTGTGTTGCCACAAAGTCGAACACATTTTCATGACCTGTCACTAAAGGTTTAACCTGGCTTATCAGGGTCACACCGTCGCCACCAGCCAACTTTCATTTCCTAGCTCAGAGTGGGGCTGAGTGTTTCAGTGTGTGCATCAGTGGACTCCCTTTAAGATATATTGATTAACTGTTTTGTCAATAAAATATCTGTGAAAAAGTGAAAACTCAATCACACCCATCTCAAGTTCGTACCTCAAATATTTTACATTTACAATAACATGAAACAGAGAGAATTCTTACATTTCAGTTGCTGGTGGTAGTTTTGCATCATAAACAACTTCTCTGCTACTTTACACTGACCAAGTTATGTACTTAAGGATGTCTAGAAGTAACATTGGGTGGGTGGGTGCATGCCCTGTGTGTACATGTGCATGTGTGACAGAAGAGTGTCTGCAGAGCTAAGTGCAGAGGCCAGAGGCAGCAGGTAAATCATTGGTCATCTCAGGCTAGTAAAATAGGCTTAGTTTAAAAGACAGCTTCAGATGAACCTTCAGATGACTGCAGGCATGAACTGTGCACTGTCTATAATATGTAAACAGTGTGTGTTTGTGTTAGCGGAAAGTAACAGGCTTAAGGCTCTGATCTCAATGACTGCAGTCGGGCTGCTCTTTTGACGCCAGCTGGTAAACATGCCTGTGTGGGCCAAGTCTATGTTTGTATGGCAGAGGAAGGGAGCTGCAGTGTGTGTTGTACAAAGCAAACAGACTATGATCAGAGTGAGTAGTCTGATATGCAGAAGTGTCAGGATGTGGAATACCTTAACTTCACACCTGATTCCAAGTGTGTGTATGTGTGTATGTGTGTGTGTGTGTGTGTGTGTGTGTGTGTGTGTGTGTGTGTGTGTGTGTGTGTGTGTGTGTGTGAGAGAGAGAAAGAAAGTAAGACAGAGACAGAGAGATGGACAGTTTAACAGCGGTGTGTCTCCTTCATTTCTTATCTCCCTCCTCTCCTCTCCTGCACTCAATGTGAGAGCAGTTTCTCTCCTCTTTATGGCTCTTTATCTGACATGAAAGGCACTAACATGGGATACCCGCCATTACGGCTCCATCAACATGAAAAGCTCTGACATGGGATTCTCCACCGTGGCTCAGCCCATTAAGGACGACTGGTGATCCTGTGCTCTGTCAAGGAGCCGTCACAGGCAGACAGTGCCAACATAATGAGGACTTAAAACCTTAACCTTGCCTTCAAGTCCCCTCCGGTCAAAAGCAGCTATAAAAATCTCCGAAGGGCACCTACTGGCTGGCCCGCTAAGTAATTACAACCCATGTCCTAGCACTAAGCAAAACGGTCCCATAGTTTAGATATACAAAGGTGTGTAAGACAGTTGAGGGGTCATAGGCCTAACAGCATGATTCTTATTCTCAAATGAACAAACTGGCAGTCTGATTCTGGTTTTTAAACCGTCACCTTGTTCTCTCATTTCTCATTTCCACTGAATATCCTCTTTGAGAAAGAAATAAACCCAGCAATAGCATTTACCAAAATGTCATATCCTCTCTTAGGACACACATTGGGGCTTCATTGGTGTAAGACAGCAAGTCAAAGAAAGGTGAACAAGATTAATTATTCTTTCCGCGACACATTACCTCCTGAAACTGGAGCATCCATGAACACTGCACCCATTTTCTCTGCAGCTGCTGCCATCTCTTTTGAAACAGACGGGTCAATGGTGGAAGAGTCAATCAACAGTGTCCCCTTCTTTACCTTCCTGAAGAGAGCAAAACAAATGGCATTAGCATTTCATGAACAAGAAGTTTTGTCAAGCCAAACCGGTTCTGTTTGTACATTAAACACCTTGCTAATGTGCACTTTTTGTTTCAATTGAGGCAGAACAAGGTTAATTGCATTAGTGTTTCACAGTGTGATGGTAAAATGTGCTCACTTGAGGATGCCATTTTGGCCAGTGTAGACCTCTATGACGTTGGGACTTGACGGCAGCATTGTGATGATCCGGTCGGCTTTTTCTGCCACTTCTGCAGGGGAGTCCACAACCTGAATGTTGGGAGTCATCATCAACACAAAATAAAAGTATTAGAGCTGTTATGTGGAACAACCTGTTGGCTCAGAAACACATAGTTTGTTGACTCAGCAACTGTTGTAAGAATTAGTTCAAAAAGGGTGTATGTGTATTCATTAGCTTTCAGATACGATATGTCTCTGCAGATTAGGCCTGTTCAATAAAGTTTAAATGTGCACATGTTAATTACCTGAGCACCCATGTCCTGCAGTTCCTTGCTGGACTCTGGGAAGTTGTCAGTGGCAATAACAGGATAACCGTTCTTTAACAGGTTTTTGGCCATGGGATTGCCCATGTTTCCCAGACCAACAAACCCCACTGGTGTTTTTGAAGCCATTGATCGCATTGACACTGAGGGAGGAAAACAAACAGGAAGTTTTAGAATAATGGTGAGACCTTTTGTTTAGCTGAAGACCAGAACGTTTGTCAAACTCAACACTTTGACGTTCAGAGAGGCTGGAGAGAAATTTAATGAATTGTGTTTGGCATGCATGAGTTATCTACGACACCATGTTGTTGCAGCAGTTACAGTTTGATTCTACTTGCCTAATAAAAAAACAATAATAGCTGTAACTCACTATGAAAACCATTTGGCTAATGAGTGTCAGTGAATAGAAAATGTAAATATTATGCTGGAAATTCTCTGATTGGGATCAATAACAACAGAGAACATCTGGATCTTTCTGCTATAACTTACCAGCAGCTTTTGGGAAGTCTGGCCAAGCTATTAAACACTGCTGGCTCAGCCAAGGTTCAGCCAGGTTAACAGACACTAAACTCAGTGGAAACTCTGGCGGTGGGCCATCCAGACTACAACAACAGAATTAGACCAGGAGAGTTAAAACCTAATAGGAAGCCTCGCCTTAAATTCAACCAACCCTTTAACGCATACAGATACCACAGTCCTGTTACTTCTGTGATGATAGATATTTATCATTGCCTTCCAGACAACACAATATTCTCTGATGCTGGCCTAAAACTACCAATAAGTATAAGGATTGTTAAGGACACACCAGAATTTAGTAAGTAACAATGATATTAATTAAAAACAACAATTTAAGAGAAACTTACTCCAGGCAGACAGGTAGCCATAGCACTCTAATTTACACAGCATTGCAGTCCATATTTTGTCATTGTACCCTTTTTCTCTAAACTTAAGAAGAGCACCTGAGCCTCCTTATAAAATGTAAGTCATATGTAAACATGTCTTCGAAGAACTGGATCATGTTTGATGTTTTAATTATATTTTACATTATTATAACTACATGTTTCTGAAGCAACTACATGTTTTTTTCTCTTTTGCAATTCTGTAATGTGTAGTTACAGTAATGTAATTGTAAAATATAAGTATAACTACATATTTAAGAAATGCAAAAGGTACAAAACATTATTGCAGCTGGAATTGGGTCCCACCACAGCTCCAGATGAATCTTATCAAAGAATATGAATGACATTAACATCAGTACAGATTCTGGTAAAGTCTTGTCCTCTCTAAAATGGTTAGGGGACTCAATTAGGGGACTATTTTCTATCAATTTGTAGCTGTACATCACAATGAATGGAGTTCTGCAAGGGCCAATTATCGGACCTCTGTTATTTGATATTTACATGCAAATACTGTGTCAACAGACAAGTACAGTTTAAAAAACTCCTCCAAAATGTCCTCCACATAACTTAGACAACATTTAAGGATTAAAAAAAGAAAGAAAGTCAAAATATTATTGCTTGTCCATAAATTGACAAGAAACCAATTCCATACATATCAGATCTCTTGTCACGGTATAAACACTGCATCTCTCAGGTCAGCAGTTTCCTGATTGCTCTCAAACACACATGATAAAGCTGTTTTTAGCTTCTATACTGATAAACAAATTGCCAGAAGAGCTCACACTTGAGACAGTACAGACTTATTTTATATCCAGATCTATATCAAGGCCTGTTCTGTTTCATCAATTGCACTGTAATTTACACAGTTTATGTAATTGCATAACTGATTTCAGACAGTCTGGTGCTTTTATTTCTGTCTTTAGGATTTTGGTCTGCATGCTTTTTTTTCTTGAATATATTCTGTGATTTTGTTCCTTGTTTTTATTTGTTGTGCTTTTGTTCCTATCCCGTCCCTGTTTTTTGCCTGTAACTTTCTTATGAGTATAAAAAATGCTTTATAAATAAATCAGCTTTGCCTTGTCTTAAAATGAGATCATTGTTCATATTAAAAGTGATGATATATTTCAGTTGACCTTATTTTCTTGCATGACCCAAATATTCATTTTTGTCCTGTATAGTCCCATGGAAGGGTGCAACAACCTGGTGTCACACTGAATTGCACATGAAACTGAACCAACAAACTCACCATTGTTTCCTTGTACAATCTCAGACATTATAAATGTTCACAAACAAATGACTGTAAGGCACATTCTAAGGCAGTCCTTTTTTTGTTGAATTTTCTCCACCATACATTGCTTTCTCTGGGTGTATACTCATATAGTGCTAAACAAACCTGTACACGTTATTATTTCCACAATAACATGTAGATTTTGTATGAATTTATATCATTTATATTGTTTCTCTATGCCAAAGATGTTATGCTTTATTTAAAAATAAGTTCTGCACTATTTTGAATTGTTCTCAGTTTACAATGATAGTACTCAGTTACAAAGATAAAACATAAAGAAAAATCTAATATTTGAGAATCTGACACAAGAAAATTATTTGCACACAATTAATAACTGAATAACTTATAACTTCATATAAATAATGAATCTACAAACTAATTGATGGGCTTACCATTTAATTTCATTTTAATATGTATTATAAGCAATCATGCCAGAGAGTGATAGAGGGAGACATAAACTATACGTAAACTCAAGTTGAGGCAAATAGGGTGCATATAGTTTCAGTAAAGTCACTGATATAGATATGTTTTATAAATAATATGAATATTTAAGTGTATTTAAGTGCAATGATAAATGTAGAGTGGGAATGGGGGGGGACAGTGTTGGGGTGAGACTTCAGAGGAAGAACCGTCACAGAAATATGAAAATGTCTTATCCAGTATTCCAGGGTTATGAGTGGTTACGGGCTACAAACACGGAATCAGCACATCTATTACATGGAGGTGGTTCCTGGATTTCAGGTAGCATCCTCCAAATCAATGTCCACTGTTCCTAAATCAAAAACTTGTGGTTGTGTGTTGCATTGTGGGATGGGAGAGGAGGAGGGGAGATTGAGGAGGCTTTGTGGCAGAGTTGGACTTCAAGGCTAATCCATGTTTGTGTGTAGTGTAGCGCAAACTGCAGTATTGTGACAATATAGAGTGACACCCTACATGGACACAACACATTTACATATATGTCGATAAAGAGATGCTATCTGGGTTAAGATTAGCCATTGCTTCACACCTCGCTCATTACGCACAGTTTCCATGAGTGAGACGCACACAGCAGGTGTCCAAACTCAGGGACACTGTGTCCACACGGAAACACTGAGCTAACAGGGACAGTGGGGGTTCCTACTTTCCTCAGAGGGCTAACGAGCTAGCTAACAATGCTGGAGCTGAGAATGCTCTGCGAGCACTTCGCCCCCTGGACACACACACATGCACACAAAACAGGGGGAAACCGACAACATGAAGCGAATACGTTACCGTTGGCAAGGTCGACATGCTTATTCCACCGTAACAATACATTTCGTGACCCTCTAAACAACGCAGCCATGCTTCTTTGCCTTGACCTCGGCGCACAGTGACAGCTGTCAAACCAGGAAACCCCCATAGAGGACTGCTGGGGTTGAAAGCCAATCGCAGCTCTCGGCGAGGCTCGACAGCCAATGAGGAATGAGGCAGAGGCGGGACTTCCTGTGCTTTTACTCTTCAATGTCCTTTAGACGCTACTGTCTGTGTTCACTTTTTATCAGAGGAAAAACGCAAAATTAAATTGAAACAATTATTTAGAAATTTAAAAATAATTGTATAATAGTGTTTTATTTTATTTCGCAATGCTGGAGACTGTTAATAAATTAAAGCCTCCAGCTATGTATGCACTTGTGGCATTGTTTTAATTGTTTTGATATTTTCATTAGATCATTTTTAGATGTTTTAATAGTCATAGAGAACACATTTACCATCTGCTCGTGAGCATCCTCAGCATCCTCTGCGCTGCACAACATCCCGGAAGTGGGGCATCATCTGCTCCTTCAGGAGGAGACGCATCATCGTCTGAGCTGTTGTCAACAACGAGGACAGAGGCGAGAAACCCTTCGGCCTGGTCGGGCAGAAATCCACTCTCCCCCCCTGCAAGTGGAGTTCATATGAGAAGGGTACGCTTTTCATTTTCAAGCCAACTGAACGCCTCGCAATTCCCGTCTGTCGCGTGTCTCTGTGAGGATGTTTAGCTAGCTGGTGACTTGACACGACATGGCCTGTTCGCAAGCTAACGTTAGCTGCCTAGCCATCGTAAATAAGATTATCCTCCGGGCTGCCTGGGCCACGACGACACGACAGAGCTGTCCTGTGACGCCTTTACGACTCGTTCACTAAGTGCTGGTCGCTGTGGCTCGGTGTACAGACAGTGTTATGGAAGCTGGTTAGCTGAACCGAGCCTCAGTTATGACTCACTGTCATTTATCTCAGTCACCAGTCCAGGGTTGGGTCACATGCAAATGTGGGGCAGGGTGTTTTTTCGTTTGGTTTTAGCCTTGTTGTCATCCATGGCAGGGATGCAAAGCAGCTGCATCACTTGCAAATAACCACGCACGTTCCCACTGGCTCCTCTTTCTCCTCTCCATCACACCACATGCATAGTTTGAGCAATTTGAATTCAGTTGTCCTGCAGGGAGGTGCTTATTTATGGTGGTGTGATGGTGCATCAGCTCCATTTTCAACGTGGTTAAAAAAGAACTGTGATTAAGAGGTGCCGCAGCAATTTGTTATTATATTTTCATGAGGTCTGATGAGAGATTTTTGAAAAAGAGTGGTTAGGTTGATGCCACAGATATGTCCTGGCTTTACTTCCGCAGTATGTGTCATGTTCCGATTATACCGGACGCTGCATTATCTGTAATGCTATATAAAATCATTATATCCTCATACTGTCACTGCCTGGTTTAAGCCCACAACCTCATGTAGTCACCCTTCCGAAGGACAAGTTTCACTACTGCTTTCATAGACTGAATATTACCTTTTCAGTCTGTAAATCTGTAAAATCCGAGTTCCCCCTTAAATAAAAGTACAATCATACACTATAAAAATACTCCCATTACCAGTAAATGTTTGACATACAAAATCATGCATTTACAGACTGAAGGCTTTTTGTTGCACGGGAAGGACAACGCTTGTTCACGTAGTTGCTGCTTTTACAAGGCTCTACCTAAACAACAGAAGACTTCTTCATCTTCTTAGTCTGATAAGTAAGTGCCACAGATTACGTTAGATGTTATTCAGTGTAATTGGCTGCAACATGAACATCTTGTGGACTTTAGTGGATTTAGAGTACTAAAAACCAGAGGTGGTTATGTATCATACATTTGTTTTAACAATAGTCCTCAAACTGGAGGTGGGCATAGAGCCACTGCATAGGAGGCTTGGATGACTGCTGTCATATTTGTGTGCATTTATGCTCAGTGTCTGACTTTTCTCTGCTGCTCTTCCCTTTCAGACAAATGAAGTGACCACCAGGATACAATGTCATCTTTCCAGGTGGTGGACTCGTCGCCGGGCAGCAGCGTCAGCATCATGGAAACGTCCAACTTTGCCCACGTCATCTTCCAGAACGTGGGGAAGAGTTTCCTGCCGCAGGCGCCCCTGGAGTGTTGCTACACCCTGACCCCCTACATTACACCCAACCCCAAAGACTGGGTGGGCATCTTCAAGGTACATCTCACACACACACAGCTGCTGTTACTAAGAGCATCCTTCAAAGACACCACCAAGCACAATCACTTCAATCACTTAATCTGAAATCACTTATCGTACAAAGATCTACATAGAGATTGGAGCTGTTCCCAGCCCATTACAAGTGTTTGTGACATGTATTATGTGTTAGGGTTTTATTAATTGGTCATAGGTTTGAACTTGGCACATTAACACATACATCCGCCTCGACACTAATGCCTCAACTCTTCACTACATGCCTAACACCTCACCACAAGCTTTGGTGTGGTTGCTATGCACGCAGAAAGAGGAAGAGTGTACATGGTGGGCTGGTTACAGTAGGTCTTGCTGGGGGGCAAACATTTGTTGCTCTTAATGATCCACTCTGATTCTTATTAAGGACCTCCCCCCCCCATCTTCAGTCCTTTGTCCCCCCTCTGTCTTTCCATCAGTCTCTTCTCCGCTTCCTGCTAACCAACCTCCCCCTCGGCTTTGCTCTTTTATCAAGCCCATCAAATCTCACACGTAATTAACAGGAAATGTGAACTCGGAAACTTAATGTCTCGTAAAGTCGAAAGACAAACATTTTATCGTTGTTTAAGAACCGACTTCAAATCCACCAGCTCAATTAAAAAAGAATAAAGATGCTGGGTTTATTTGGAAAAAGTAAATTGGAAAATTTAATTGTTGTAATGCATGCTAATGAAACCTGTTTCATGGTTAGCGCCTCATGTCAGGGAACAAGCAGACAGCGCTTCTTTTGAATCCTTTTGATGCACTTGTCTGTCGTCTTGTGTGTTCATTCAATTCATGTTTAATTCCGTCAATATGAGTATATATTTTATTAGGTTCAGCTCATTTGTTCCTTCTATCAGGATGGCATGTGGAAACAGGTCTCAAGGTGTGCTTTTAGAAATAATAATTATCAACTTTGTTCGTAATTGGAAGCGAGCTGACACCACCATACAAATACTGAAAAATCGAATGTTTCGCCTTCGGTGTTTGGAAATTATACAGAAAAAAATCAACAGGTTGTTGGATTATATAAATGATTTATTGTGTTTGAATTTCCCACTGAGCGCCGATGATCACCATTGATAAAAATGTGCTGTGTCTAATCTGTAATGTGCTTTTGGCTCCCTGAGGTGAAACCTTTGTGCAGGGATGACTCAGGGAGAGAGCATGTTTCCCCCCTTTGCTTTCACATCTATAGGCGTTTACTGTTAGAGAGAGAGAGAGAGAGAGAGAGAGAGAGAGAGAGAGAGAGAGAGAGAGAGAGAGAGAGAGAGAGAGAGAGAGAGAGAGAGAGAGAGAGAGAGAGAGAGAGAGAGAGAGAGAGAGAGAGAGAGAGAGAGAGAGAGAGAGAGAGAGAGAGAGAGAGAGAGAGAGAGAGAGAGAGAGAGAGAGAGAGATGACTCAGACTGCTCTGGCAGGCGCTGTTGGGTTGAGTTGTGCACAGACACCACCTAGTGGCTGGTAATGTCAATACTACAATAATAATGATCCTTGTAAGAGAAACTTTCTGAGATGATGGGGATTTCTAACTCGGGGGTGGGGGGGTGGGGTCGTGGCATGTTGGTTGGGTCGACAGGGAGAAACCCGTTGTGTGAGTGTATAATTAAGATGTCATCATGCTGTTCCCTCACACCTTGGTTGAATGATTGATGGCTGCTTTGCCTGTGATTATTTTATAACATCACTCCCATGTTGGAATGCCAAACCATACCTGGCTAAATGTCAGTCAACTTCACTCTGCAATTAGCAAAATAATTTATGTCCCTTTTGCTCTTAAGCAAATACACGTGAGCTGCCAAGCCTCTCACTGAGATACTGTCAGAGGCGGAAAGAATGTTCTTGGCCTAGGTTGCCATGCTGGCTATCACTTTGTTTGGAATAGCATTATACTGAGTGTAATAGGTTTATAAGGCAAACATTACAATTATCTATCATGCAACAGAATAATTTTACCTGAGATTTTGACAAATGCTTCGAGTAGTTGATTTACGGTTACCGGGTTAAGCTTCCAAATACTTTGTCAGGTTTTGGCCAATTCTTATTTTTCTCTTGGGGGGTTCATGTTAGTTAAATTCATTCAATTTTAAATGTAATGGTTTTTTTTTCCAATAACCAACTGTATAAACTCATCAGTTTTGGAATGTTATAGCTCATTTTGAAAATTAAACTAAAAAGGCGAGTAGCCCCTCCCAGTGTTTTGTGCATCCTGTAATTTTCTATACCGCCTACAGCCGTAAAGCAACCACCTTAACAGCAATATGATACGATCATTACCTGACAGCTGTCCAAATAACGAGGCTACTCCCTCGTGCCACTTTTGTGTCGCACAGTGCCCACAGGTGGGATTTACTTGGGCACAGCTGAAGTGCAGCTCCGTAATGTCACAAGCACGTATCGCACATGTGAGCTGAAGCGAGGTGTGTGTATGAATGTTAGCAGCCCCGTGTGCAGTTTGAGCGCGACAGATTTACGGCGCAGGACCTGAGTTATGATCTTCACAACTCCATGTCATCGTCCATCACCTAATAACACATGAAATTCATGAAATTACATCTCCCTTGCTATTTGGTGTAAAATTTTCACCTTTTCTTCCTGTGTTCTCACCCCCCTCCCTCAACCCTTCCACGTGGGACATTCTGTGCCGTCTCAGGAGTCTGTGCATGTGTGTATACTTACACACAGAGCTTTGTACACCCCTGGCTTCCCACCCCATTCTAACACCTTCTCTGCCCCCTCTCTTTTTCTTGTGAGCCCAGAAGGGGTAGGAAGTGAGGGGAGGAGAGGGTATGTGGAAGAATGAGGGGGCATGGTTTTAAATGTTTCCATTCTTGCCTTGACCATTATGTATATAAAACTCCAGATTCTTTTTATCAAGTGTGCTGTCGAACATTTTTATGATAAATAGAACCTGGCTGTAAATCTTAAATCCAAATGCGTTTGACATGTATGATTTTTCTAAATAATATTGATAAGATTTACACTGTCCTGTCAAGCACTATTTCTTATCCTGGAACATCATGTTTTCTTTACATTGCCGCCTCAGGTGGGTTGGAGCACAGCCAGGGATTACTACACCTTCCTTTGGTCTTCTATGCCTGAAAACTATGAACCAGGAAGTACTATGCACAGGACTGTGGTGTTTCAAGGTACACACACACACACACACACACACACACACACACACACACACACACACACTATGTAAAACCACTATACAGACTCGAGGTATTCCAAAGTAACTCCTCCATTTTACGGCACGTATAAAAACCAGCACTTTTATTTAATAAGGGAACACAGCCGCAAACGACGGCCTGGGACCTGAGCACCTTTGAAACCACACACATGCACACATACACATGCAGTCGTTGAGAGCCTGCAAACTGGTTTTACTGGGCCTGGAACGGTCAGATATTACACAGTGAAAATATGAGAGTGTGCTGTGGTGTGTCAGGAGTCAGTAAAAGCAGTTGGCT
Source organism: Verasper variegatus (assembly GCA_026259375.1). Lineage (NCBI taxonomy): Eukaryota > Metazoa > Chordata > Actinopteri > Pleuronectiformes > Pleuronectidae > Verasper > Verasper variegatus. The sequence goes on from CM048038.1 coordinate 12,056,280, forward strand.
GCTGGGTGGTTCCGTACTTAACTCCTCCGTCCCAGAGAACCAGGCCCAACACATCAATAATTCTCCTGTGAGATCTCGCTAGCATATAAAATGTGATGTGTTACCCAGAGAAACATTCACTTGCCACTGTGTTGTGTGCACAGGACAGTGCTCTTTGCTTTTTGTATAATATAGTATTTTTTATGAATTTTAGGAAAAAAAGTGAATTTAACACACCCACGTTTTTCTCTTTGCACTGTAGGGTATTATGTCCCTAAATCTGACGGAGAGTTTTACCAGTTCTGTTATGTCACACACACCGGTGACATCAGAGGAGCCAGCACGCCCTTCCAGTTCAGGTCAGCTACTCCCACCGAGGAGCTGTTGACCGTTACCGAGGACGACAGCAACTCAGACATACTGGTCGTCACCACGAAGACGGGCCTGTTAGAGGTAGGCCTCACAACAACAATGTACTTCTGATTTAGTTTTTCATCTTGACCCATAATTAAATGGTGTCATAGCTAAGCCCATGACCCATAACAAATTCACAGGTGGACCTGAGAAGAGCAGAAATTTCCATTTCGGCATTCATTTTCTATTATCATTATTTATACTTTCATTGATATGAACTGTCTTTGAAATTACAAAACCAGGTGAATTGATCACCATAATCTTCGGGGAGCAACTACCATTCTCATCTTCTCTCTCTGCCCCCTCAACCCTATCCTACTGCCTTATAGAGAGTGGAGGAGGCACAGCAGGAGCGCAGGGAGCTGCTGAAGGCCATGCGGCTCCTGCAGGAGGAGAAACATCAGCTGCAGGAGGAGCAGAAACGACTGGCCAGGGAGAGGGAGCAGGAGAGGGAGACATGCTGTCTGCTGCGGACACACAACCAGGTTAGAGGAGGGGGGGGTGAGGTAATGGCAGAAAGGCAGGCAGGCATGCAGAGGGACCTTATGTTTTTTATGCACACACAACATAACATGATCGGTTGTAACAAGTGGATAGGATGACTGCACAAAAATAGTGTTTCTAAACTAAATGTGTAAGTACAACATTGAAATCGGATGTGAGGTATTTTTGGTGTATTTGTACTTGGTGTCCAAGTGTGTGCACACGTGCAGAGGTGAGTGCATACACAGACAGTTGGCCTCTGTTTGCATATGTGTGTGGAGCCGGTTCCTCACCAGTGATCACAGGCCTAAAAACTTCAAACGCCCGAATTCATGAATAATCTGTGTCCCTGTTTTTGAGACGCACAAAGAGCCACAATGAGTGTGTATGTAAGTGCGCGCACACACATGCGCATGTAAGTGCCAGTGTTTCTCTCCTTTTTTAACGACCCGACTCAGTGGGCCAGAATGGAATTGGGACTGCAGTTTTCTCGGGCATCTGGCGTCAGGGAAGGTGCCATCGCAACCACAGAATGAACAAACATGACGTCAAACGCACAAACACACACATGCGCGGGCGCTTATACACATTCACAAACTGCCCCCCTTCAAACTCACACTCACATTTGGGTTCCACACCACAAGGCCTTTCTAATGTGCATTCACACATGCACAAGCGTGCACACACACACACAGACACACTCATTATGCCACCCGCTTGCAAACCCTTTTAGTCTGTGTGTGGAATGAGCAGGGTAGTCCGCAAAACCGCCTGCCTGAAAAAAAGGGCCCTGCCCAGCCTCAGGGACAAACACCACTCAGTCACGCGATTTCAGTGGCCACTGCTTTCTCACTGTCTATTTTCTCCCTGTCTGTCTCTCTCTCTGTTCCTGTATGTCTCTCTGTTCCTGTCTTTCTCTTTTTTAAAAAAAAAAGTGATTTCAGTTCAGAGTTTATTGGCATGACTTGAAAATAGATCATTTTGCTCAGGTTAGGTACATAACAATACTCTCATTACCCTTGTACCTTCTCTGTTCACTCATTGACCAGGCTGAGTCAGATTTGAGATTTTAGTATTTTATGACTTGCTCATGTGATGAGCAGTAGCTTGGCACACACACCTAAAACCAGTCATGTTGAGGAAACTCAATGAAAGCAGAGAGGTCTGTTGTCGCTGAAACAGCGCCTGGAGTACAGTGAATTTGAAACCAGTCTCTTATCGCCCCCTGGTGCAGCTCTCAGGTCCAGACTCCAGAGTGAGAACAGGCTGCTTTGAGTTAGTCCGCTGCTCTTCTTTCTTTTTTTTTTACAAAGGACAAAATCGCCATAAATTACGTAGTAATACAAACACACTGTTATTACTGTTCTGCTTTTCATTCAACAGTCATGTCCATGTGTAGATATACGACTTGTGCGAGTAGGTGTGTGTGTGTGTCTTTGTAGGGCATTTACAGTAGGTGCGTTAGCTCATGCCATGACGATGAAAATATCCTTTTGAGTTTAACATGAAAACATAAGTACATATTTTGTGGCTGCTAATTTTACGACTACACTTTTTATAAGGTCTTTATGCACTGCTAAAGTGCTTTCCAAACGCCAGCAGTAAAAATCATACAGTAATCTACGAAAGAGCCAAGCCCAGAGGGAGACAGGCTTGAGTGTGTGTCGGTTTGTGCGCATGTTCAGTCTATCAGTTCTGGATTGATGGCTGTACCCTGCACATATCTGCCTGTCTCCATATGTCCTTGAGTGTGTAGCTGTGTGTACCGTCCTTCTTAAGTATGTGTTTGCGAGTATGTGTGTGGGCATGCTACTAATAGAAGGGAGTGTGTGTGCAGAGGTATGTTGTTATGTCCTATGAGTGATTTAATGTCCTTCACTGCTGATTAGCACCAAGTTCAAACAAGGTATTTCCTCTGCAGGAGCACAACACGTGAAACAGACCTTACATGATCTGTGGAACGATAAAATGTTTTGGAGTTCACCAATGCTAGGCAGATTACATTTTTTTTTTTCCTGCAAGCAGTCACTTCACACTGCTGCTTTTTGTTCAATAGAACATTTCAGCTACCTTAGATACTAAATGTGCCTTTTGCAGCCATCGTAATCTGTATAACTCTCTTGATAAGGTAAGACCTAAGAGATGCCTGGGGGAAAGTTTCACTCTTTTCAGCTGTACTATAAAAGTTTACAAAGTACATACAATTTATGTGTCATAGTATTTTACACTATATCAAAATATTTTTGCTAATATTTGTGCAAATGTACACTTGCAGTTTCCATAAAAATGTAACATTCAAGAAGGCGCTGCAGTGATAAACTGCATTAGATTAATATGGGTTGCAACTGGTATAAAATATAAATACAAAAAGCATAAAAGCAGTGCAACATACAGCATGTAATATGTGCAACATGACGGCCCTGCATGACATGAAAAATGACCATCTGTGTTTAATCATGAGTGTTGCCAAAGCTTCAGCCGTAGTCCGGCACCCAAAGCTGCCGTGATTGGCTCCTGCCCCTGTCACTGTGATCCACATCTGCCTCCTCTGTCATGCAGGAACTGCTGCGCTCGTCGCAGGGCCTTTCAGAGGAGAGGGAGGAGGTGAGGCGGAGGCTGACGGAGGCCACGGACCGGGTCCGCCAGCTCGAAGAAGACCTGCTGGGAGTCAGCCAGAGAGGCCTGCAAAAGGAGACGGAGCTGGACTGGTTAGTGGAGAAGGAGAACACATGTCCATCAATCATCCAGACTTGTCCATTTCTGTGAGGACTGTGTTTGAAGCAGGTTTCTTGCCTGCTTTCTGCTTGCTCAACATTTTCATCATTCCATTCGTCCACATGCAGTGGACAAAATTAGTTCAAGCACAAACCAGGGCCTCAGAAATTGTGATTGAGTGGAATCCGCACCACTCAAACAATAGTCTCAGTTAAGGTCTTTGTGTACCAAGAGTGCCATTGTCGCATGTTTAAAAATAAATACAACTTCTCGTGACAGGTTGCATTTTTCTCATCTGTCAGAGTTGTTTCAGAGAGTTGTTTGAGCTGTTGGGGATCAATTGGATGACATTAATTTGTTTTCTTTTTTAATATGCAATCTCAGTGCTGGTAGCGTATCAAACTGGACCACTGACATCCTTTAAAGACTTGGAAGCGAACTGGATAATTTCGTAGCTCCTTGATAAGAAGATGAAATTGTCCTTGTCCCTGGTGGCTTCTTGGGTATCTGTGTGTGATAATTTTCATTGGATGACGGATTTTAAAAACATACTCAATATGCACTTGCTGTGCAAAGACCTTAACAAGTAATTTCTTTGGACTCATAAATACATCATTTTAATGAAGGGATTCTTGGTTAGTTATCAAAATTGGAACATCTTTCTGTTTTTCTTTGTCCTTGTAAACGTTTGCATGCATGTGCACTTCCATGCAAATACAATCAAAGCTTCGCCAAAAACATACCCAACCAGGAAGTGTTGCTGCATAGACATATGCCAGCTCAAGCTTTTTCCAAAGCAGATTTTACAGCCTGCTAAAGTTGCATATTTAGCTAATGAACATTAAGTGAGCATTCCTTGACACCCCATCTTGGACTTGTTTTTTCCCCCCAGTCTGCGTGATCGTCTGAAGAAGCTGACGGCAGAGAGAGACAGTCTGGAGAGCCAACTTAAGAACGAGAAGGATGAAAGAGAACTCTACAAGGTGGGGGACAGCTCTTCACCGCTAAAAAAGACGGCCTAAGTGGAAAGCCGTAACTTAAGCATTTTTCTCTTTCTCCGTGCTGTCGCATGCGTAGGTCCACCTGCGCAGCACTGAGCTGGAGAACACGAAGCTGAGTGCAGAGCTCCAGATGTTGAAAGCAGTGGAGCTGAACCGCGAGGTGACCATTGCCCAGTTCCAGGAGGAGCTGGAAAGGCTCAGAGCCTGTCATGCCCAGCGGGACAGCTTAGAGAAGGAGCTGCTGGTGCACAAGACTGATAAGGTAGTAGTGGTTGTTTTAAATATCAAACAGCCACAGTATAAATACAAGAAATGCATGTCTACCACACTTATACCTGTGCAAACCTTTTTAGTAAAATCAACTTATGTCTACTTTATGTCTTTAGGCAGAGCTGGCCCGTATACGCGAGCAGCTCCGTCAGGCTGAGGAGCAGCTGCAGGCGTCCCGGCAGCAGGCGTCCTTGCTGGCCTCGGAGCTCCGTGACTCAGCCAGCGCCCGTGACCACACGATGACTGAGCTGTACCGCGCCCGCTTGGAGGCTGACAAGCTCCGCGCCAGTTTAGCTGATGCTCAGGCCGAGTGCCAACGCATGGAGAGCCAGTTAGACCGCATGAGGAGCACTGCACAGAAGGAAGTGGTAAGTACTAGAAACCCTTACTTTGTATCTTTCACTCTCTGTGAAGTGATTGGCTCGGAAAAGCATAACATTTTAATGAGAAATCACAACAAAGAAGAGATCGTATTTAATGTAGAGTTGACTAATATCACATAAAAGCGGTAGAACATAATCGTCTTGTGGCTAAATCCTATTTCTGTACTGCATCAACATGTGCTGCTTTAAATTAGACACGAATTGTCTAATTCGTGCCTAGCTACATTTTCTTATACATCTTTTCCCCTGTTTCAGGGTGTTGGGACAAGTGGGGAGGTGACACCCAGTATGATGGTGGTGTCAGAAGCAGAGGCTGAGCTGCAGAGGGAGGTGGAGGAGCTGAAACTGCGTCTCCACATGGCTGCTGAACACTACTAAGGAGAAGTACCGGGAGTGTCAGCGCCTCCGCAGGCAGGTCGCTAAACTGAACACAACTGAGTCACAGGGGGTAAGTTAGTGCACGGTGAGACCAAGGCCCGCAGTATACTTGCTGTTTAATCGCGTGTAGAGAACATAGAACATAGAACCGATCTTTCTGCTGCTTCTGGATATGTGTGCGGTAAACATGAACAGAAATGGCAACACTCAATTAGAGCAACATTTGTCGAATGTTAAGATCGAGACAGAAAAAGCGACGACACATTCGGAAATGGTATTTCAGACACATCATACAAATGTGGGTAATTTCAGACTTGACCTCAAGCTTTTCTTCAAAACTATCTGCCATTTCTGTTGCTAATGACGAGCTCCTAATGACGTGCCCACTGACCCTGTCAAGGATTAGCTACTACCCCAAAGCTTTATGTGGGTATTGCATCTTGTGTATGTGATGCAGGATAAGCAAGCAGCCATTTTGTATACGTGCGCAGTTGACAGCAAGTACATTCCGGCCCTACATGGCACGTCTGAAGCCTTCAGATAGATTTACGCCTAAACAACTCTGTGTAATCAGATTGTGTTGATGTATTGTTCACATTGCTGTGTGTCTGTTTGCAGGAGCCAAAAAGAAATGCATCGACTGAGACGACACACGAACCGCTGACCCCTAGTCCAGAATCACCCACAGCAGGTACAGTATGCTTTTGTTTTTTCACCGAGTCTCCTCATATTGCTTCGTAATTGCAAAACATATTTCACTGTGAGCTATACAGCCCACTTTTACATGGCTTTAGATGACTAGACTTTTTTCTTTCTTCTTACTGTGCAATTACTATTTTTGTCTTCGCCTAGACACGTGAAAATGCACATCTTTAGACAACAAGTTCAGGCAGATTCTGCGATTTTTCAAAAATCATTCATGGAAAAAGGAAATGAATGAAAGGGGAGGTGGATGAGCTGGGGTGATGGAAAAACCAAAAATGTTAATTACAGACCTATGATAAAAAAGATTCCAGGTGTTGTTGGGAAAATAAAAAGCGATTATGTTAAAATGTCCGTAATTAGCCCATCATAGTAATTATTAATACTTCAATCAAAGCAGAGGATGTTCAGATGATGTTGTATACCTTCTGTGTTTTTACAGGAAACATAGCTACTGCAGTTCTACAAGAGGCAACTGACTCAACACTCATCCCAGAGCTCCTGAACAGGAAACTTACATCCACTGACGCACATCTCAGAACGGAAACACAAGACAGGCAGACAGAGCATATGCAGAAGGAGAGGGCCGAGGCAGAGGGCGCGGGAGAAGGGAACCAAAATGAAAACAATGAAAAGGAGAAGAAAGAAGAGAAGGAGAGCCTGCCGGAGGAGAGCCTGCGGATGACGAGCTGGGTCGAGGTGGAGAGCGAGAGGCCGGGTGCACTGAAGCTAGAGGAAGTGAGGCACGTCGAGGAGGAGCAGGTGCTGCTGGAGGTGGAGGTGGAGGGGATGAGCATGGAAGAGGCGGAGATAGAGCAGACTCGCTCGGTGGAGGAGGAGCTAGCGATGATGGAGGAGAAGTGGCGGGAGCAGTGCGCCATCAACGAGACGCTCAAACAGAGGCTGGCCAATGAGGAGGAGCGATTCAGGGTAAGACACACACGCACACGCACACAAATGCAAACACACCATGTACCTGAAAGCTCAGAGATGTGACTGTGAGGGTGTTGGATAAATTCCTCAGAGTGGCTGGAAATATGAGGTGGTGCTCTCTAAATGTTCAGCAGTTGTGTGCGAGCCCTTGAGCAAGGCAGCTACAGTGCCACCAGCAACACACATGCTCCAGTAAAGACAGTGATGCACTAGTAGGCACATACGTTTATGTATATAGTGCTGTGAGTGTGCGCAAAATGTGTGCTTTAACTTATAATTATTTCATTACTGATTAACCTAAGCATTTTTCACTTTAGACCTTAACTTTTCACTTTTTCCAAAACTAAAATTGAAGTTTGGTGGAAAGCTTAGAGGTGAGCCCACATGTTTGTTGTCGTTAGAAGAGTAAGACGCAGGACAGCTTTACTCGCTAGCGTCGTCCATTTTCATAGCGAAACAACATAGCAGTACTGGCTTATTTACCTGATAGGTCAAGAGGGGCATCTAAATAAGCTGATAGTGAGTGCCCTCTGCTGGCAAACTACTTGGGTCAGTCTGGTGCTCTCCTAGACTTTGAGTCGAGCGGGTATAGCTAGAGGTTGCACTTGAGTAAATGTACATATTGGGTTGAAATCCATTTTCTTAATTGGTTAATAAATTGCAACAAAAACACTTTGTTAAAAAGCATGCATTTAACTGGCGCTGCACGAACATGTAGCTGCTGCATCAGTGCCACACATGAGCCAGTGTGTGTGTGTGTGTGTGCGGTTTGAGTTTGTGTGACTCAGTACAAGTATTGAGCTTGTTGCCTCTACGTGGACCTGCTGCATTTTGCGTGTGAACGTCCGCCAAAGTACCTACTGCCATTTAATCTCCATGAGTGAGTGTGTTTATTGGCGCTGTAAATAAGACTCTCCCTGTCTTCGGTAGAGTCTCCCGTCTTAGGCGAGCGCCCCGGGCCCGGAGCCACTCTTAATGGCCCCGGAGACTGACAAGCAAGGCATCCGCAGAACGCCGTGCTTTACGGCTTGTTTACATCAGCCGCCCGGAGAATGGAGGCGAGGGAGAGGAATAAGACGGGGAGAGTCGAGAGGGGAGGGCGAGGCTTAGAAATTCACTGCTGCAGACTCCCTTCACCTGAACTTAACCTTCTAATGCTGCGCTGTAAATTTATGAAAAGAGGGGAGCGAGCGAGAGAGGACAAAGGGAGATGAAAGGGAAGGAGGGGGGGGAGCGAGAGAAGCTTAGAGAATTTAAGAGTGAGAGAAGCGGGATAGACAGACAGACATGAAGCAGAGAGAGAAACTGCAGGAGACAGGGGAATTGGAACCTTTGTAATGGTTTGAAATAAGAGAAGAGCAGGCAACTAGTCACGTAAACTATCCCACAGGGTCAGTCCTGTTAGAAGGTCTGATATTTACTACAACCCCCTCTTCTCCTGTCTGCCCTGGACACAACGTGATTGTGTGCGTGTGTTTCATAATCACCACACATTTACATCTGGGTGATGTTCCTCTTCATCAGTCGACACAAACGGAGCGGAAACTTAACCTGAAAGTAAGACAGAAGGGAAAAGGTTGTCGGCAGTGGCAGATAAAATTAATCTGTTCTGCGAAACTAGTGAATCTGTCATTAGCAAATATAGTTACTCAAAGAAATACACCACACATCAAACGAGAGCAAAGATAAATTCATTGTGTTCTGATTGTACACTGTATATAAAGATAAACAACTTGGCCCCTTGTTGAGATGGACACAATAATTCTATGATTTCATCATTATGATGATCTCTGCCTTGATGTTAATGTTTTTTCTGTCTGTTTCCTGTCTGTAGGTGCAGATGGCCGAGCGAGCCAGTGAGGTGACGGAGCTAAAACGAAACCTGGCCCAGGCGCTCAGAGACAAGGAGCAGCTACAAGAGGTAACCCGTCAAACATGCTCCGAAATGAATAAGCCTTTACTGGGTCGGTTCTTCATAATTCAAAACAGCACTTTTTGTTTTGTTTTCATCATAAATAGGAGTTAAGTTACATTTTTTTTTTTAAAGCTATAAACCATCTGAATACCAATCTCTACTTAAAGCCGCTGACTGCACATACATTATGCAGATAATGTAGGCTTTCAATTGAATTCCGTTGAAATATCATCACCTTTTAAGTGCAATGTCTGAGCTCTTTTCTGTAAATTTTCCTTTCCCTTCACACTTCCCCACTATCCACTAATTAAAACATCTATACTTCTTCCCTCGCCCGTTGGTACAGTGCCATTAGACAGTGCAAATGCCAGGCGACGTGTCTGTTTCACCTTCCCAACCCTGGTTTAAATGTTAAACCTGATAGCAGCGCACTAATGAAGTCGTCGGGCGGAATCGCGTGGGGAGGGAGGTAAAAAAAAAAAAAAAAGAGGGAGAGGGCGAGCGCCTCTATCAGCGAGGCCAGAGCGGAGGGAGCCAGAGTCTGACACCCATTACAGTAATGAGTAGGGTACTAATGCTCTTGCTTCAGATATAATCACAAAGGGCAGGGACAGTGTCGAGGGAAAGTTAAACTCTTGAACTGAAAGAACCGGGTGCCCGTGTGGTCCCAAACAGTGCACTTAGTGAAAAATACAAAGATGCAATATATAATTTAGAAGTAGTGAGAATATTCGATGAGAAAACGCTGCTGGAGCATCGGTTTGTTTTCCAAGATTGTTTTCAAAGATGGGTGCTCTCTCTCCTCCAGGAGCTGCAGCGCTATGTGTGCAGGCAGAGGGAGCGGGAGGCTGGTGCCCAGGGTGCTGAGGCCAGGCAGCCCATGGTGCTGCGCTACCCGCTGCCCTACCCCCAGGACCCCTCCCCTCCACCGCTGGTGCCGCAGAGGCCCGCTGAGCTGCAGTTCGGCAATCCCTACTCCACCGACACCACGAGAGGTGGGAGAAATTCACACTTCAGTAAACCATTCTTTCAAGCTCCTAACTGTTCTTTTTTTTTTAGACCGAGTGGATGTTGCTCTGTCTCCTGAGCACATGTCCCGTCCACCACCGGAGGCCCCACCCTGCGCCCCTCCCTGTGCACCCCCGATGACACCTCGAAGCCCTGAAGCCGGGGCACCCGGCTGGGACCGAGAGGTGGTCTGCATCCAGCCCTCTCGCAGCACGAGCCCCCCTGAGAGCCTGGAGCATCCACCAGAGGAGCCACGAACTGTACGTCCATATAAATACACATCTCTGCTAGGGCAGAGCAGACCCCGAAGTCCAATCAGGCTGCACCAAATTTCACACACTCATAAATATCAGTCCCCTAAATGTGCCTGATTTCTTTTTTTTTTTCTTTTTCATCAAGATCCAATGATTCATTCCCTGGGAAAGTGGTTAAACTGGCAAAATGCCCAATAATCCAGTGTTCAATGCTCAGATCCACACCAAAATTGAATTGGTTCTTACTTTGCTAACGTCACATTACTCCACCAAGTTTGGCGGAAATACGTTGAATCCTGCTGAAACAACCAACAAACAAACGGGCAGGGGTGAAAACATAACCTCCTAGGCAGAGGCAACTAAAACCTTGGTGGCTTTATCTTGTATGGAGTATGGGTATTAACTAAGATTTTACATGTATTACATTATGCGTCAATAATGCATACATGAATACCATCTGTTTATTTGTCAGTGAGTCATAAAAGCATCACATCATCAATCTGATCTCAGTTCAGCAGTATATTGGTATATTAACATAAATGCACAACACACTACTTTTGTTCAGAGCCTTTCTTTTCCATCCTGGCTTTGTGTTTTTGCAGCCAGCGAGTTCCTGTCATGCTAATCCCTTGCTTATTTCACCCTGTCTCTGTCTCTCGTCTCTCGAGTGCTCCTCCTCGCTGAATGAAGGAAAATGCAACGCGCCCTTAAAAGATGAGGCTTTGAACTCATTTGCATAAAGCTCTAATTAACGTCACTCCCTCAGAACTCGAGAGAGACGAAGATAATGAGGATCAGGAGAGAGTAATTGGGAGGGACTTTGCACAGGCACAGACTTCAGATCATTTAGTGTATGCTAGATTATATATTATGGTTGTTTTGGGAGGTTTTGTGTATGGTCCTCTCTAAAATAGATACTTGGCTCTGCATGCATATGCACTCTAATCTTTCCTGGCTCAGATCAGTCTGTCAACCCATCTCCTGATTCTGTTACATTTGCAAGTAAAAAAAAAAAAAAAAAAACATTCATTCTTTTCTTAATGTGCTTGTAGGTCACTGACGGGGCTCAGCCGTCCTGTGATCATCAGTCCAGTAGACGCACTGAGGCCAGGGGCAGCTTCTGCTTTGACTCCAGGTAAAACACCTCCTCAAACAAGACATACAAAATCATTCCCCAAAAATTACACAAGAAAACACTGACAAAAAAGGAAGCCAAGGCAGTGGGTGTGTTCATTTTCCAGAATATTATACAGACCAAGACAATAACAATAAGTAGAAAGACAAAAGCTATAGTTTATTTCGTTATACTTATAAAATAAAACTCAAATGGAACGAAAAATTCACTGGAAATTCGTTGGGTAATTTTTGTGTAATCCTGCTAAATAACAAGCAAACTCAGACGAAAATACAACCTCCTTAGCATTAAAGCTCAAATCTTGTTTAGCCCAAGGGATCATTTTCATTCCTATGTAAACAACATATCTAAAATCTTATGGTAAATATATCCATTTATGATAACATCTAAACACAGGTCGTCACTTGAAGAGAACATTATGTGCCTGTTCTCTACCTCAGGCACAAAATGCAGATTATAAACAAGCAGGAGGTAATCTGCTGGAAAAGACTGTTTGATCGTCACTACAATAGAGACACTGCTGCAGAGCCATAGATTATCAAGTGTCAACAGTATTTCCACTCTTTCTGTCTCCTTAGTAACGACGTTCACAAGCGCTGCCCGCTGTGCGAGGTGATCTTCCCGCCCCACTTCGAGCAGCGCAGCTTCGAGCAGCACGTCGAGAGCCACTGGAAGGTCTGTCCCGTCTGCTCCGAACAGTTCCCGCTCAACTGTCAGCAGCAGCTCTTCGAGCGGCACGTCCTCACGCACTTCGACGGCCACGTGCTCAACTTCGAGCAGATCGATTGAAGGATTTATGGGGGGGGGGGGGGTTTTACACCTGGAGCCGTATGGGTAAATGTCTGTTTGTCAGCCATTAGTTCATTTGAATTGGGGGTTTGGTTCAGTTGTCTCGTTGATTTACAATCATTCCCACTTTTCCGGTTCCTGAACGTTACAGAAGAATGTAGTTTCCTCCTGAGAGGAAGCAAGAGGCTGTGCTTAAGACAGCTACTCCACCGAGGTGTTTGTTTATTCGTGTGGCGTTCACCTACATACACAGTGGGTAAAAGGATCACGAATAGGTGGGAACAGTTGACACGATCCTTCACTTTTCCATCATTCTTTAACGCTCATCTTTCTGCTTCGATGGACTAAAGCACCATTTAAAGAGCATGTATTTATTCTGTGTTAAAAACAATTCAACACTACAAAACTAGAACGAAGAGAGTAAATTGTAGCTTTGAAGGGAGGATTTAAAAAAAAAAAAAAAAAAAAAACTTTTAGCATCTCAAGTATCTTCATTTTAGTGGCCCTCTCAATATTTCTTTACAGTAAGTAGGATTCTCTTGTGATAAAGCAGCCGAGAAAGTGCTTCATCTTTTCCTTCTGTCGTGGAAAGGCAAGGAATGGACAGTAAAATGTTTTTTTTTTTGAAGTGTAAATGCAGAGATCTGAATATATGATGTCTTAAGAAGTCATCTGAGCGAGTATATAGTGTATTATGACGGATGAAGGATAGTGGAGATTTTCTTTGTTTTTTGACTTGCAATCTATGAGCTACTGAACGAATGACCGTGTTTTTTGCGAACAGAGACGTCAGGTGGTTCGAACAGAAACAGCACTATGTTTTCATGTATCTGCACTAAATAAGGCTTTATTCTGAATGTACTGTACATATGAAAGTACGTCGAAGTTGTGGAGCGACTTGTGAATTACTGTCGTGACCCTGCCCCCCCCCCCCCACACTGTAAACCTCCCCTCATGTTTTAGTGTTGAAAGAATGATGGGCCAATGAGGTTTTACTTCCCGGTGACTGCACTTTCTGGTCTTTGGTCGGGCCGAAGGATACTGTACCATGTTGAAGGGAAATAGACAGCTGAGATACACTTTTATTGTTAAGTACTTCCACGTTTTGAAGTTCAAACTGTGAAACGTCATTTCTTTGTGCGCTGCTCCATGAGTGAATGTCGCCGCTTGTCTATTTTTCCGTCATTCCAACAGTGTTTTAATCAGGCTTTAAAAATTGCACATGCCCAGTAATCACAAGGCAAACGTTTGTGTGTGCGTGTGTGTCATGTGTCTGACGCAGCCAATTCACGTGAGAATGTCTGGACGATGGTTGTAAGTGTGAACTGCAAAGATCTTTATGAATAAAGTAAGCTTGTTTAAATGCATTTCCCCAACTTGTGCGTCACTCGGGCTGAAAAATGAAGAACGAGCTCGACAGAGATTTTCACTTTATTTTGCTGGGTTTTTTGTTTTGTTTTCATTCATTTTCTGTTTTACATTTAAGCAGCTTCTCTTTTATATAGAAAGACAGTTTGACATCATTTACAAGTCACTCATGTCACGACCTGTCGTCCCCCCGTACAAAAAGGAAACATCGGTCTCCACGTTACATACGAAAATATAATTTAAAAGCACTTGACAACAGACACACATTACAATACATTCACTTAACACAGTATATTGAAATCCCTCCCTCATCCCCTCCTCCTGCACACAGCCTCCGCTCCTCCTTTCCCACATGTGTAATACTGCATTTGGAGATCAAACTGTTGCCATGGTGACGGCGGTGTCCGTGAAGACGGAATGTTTTCTTCTTTTTTTTTTTTCTTTTTTTTTTACAAGTCGCTGTCCATCTTGGCCCCCCCCCCCCCCACCCAATGCTGACAGGCAGGAATGAAGCATCTCTATCGCATGCGTGTCCAGAGATGTACTTTGAAACTGATACTGGATTTTTAAAGATCTTGGTCCGCGTACTGGTGCTGCAGAACAGACGTGCATGTCTTTCAGGCAACGCTTGTGCTTGTTTGGTAGGAATTGCGACACTTAAAAATCCCTGTCAGCGTTACTATCATTGACAGATCACTAACTAACAGATCATTGATGGGACGACGGTTTCTTAATCGTCATTTTCTGATATCGGCCTTGTGTAAAAAAAAAAAAAAAAAAAAAAAAGGTCCCTTTGCCATGCTAACCCGTGGTTCCCATGGCAACAGCAGCTTGGAGGACAGGAGGATGTGTGCATGGCAGAGGTCACTTTACCCCATCGAATGAAGAGAAAAACCTTGTGCATGATGAGGGAAATGATGTCATAGATGAATGTGTCTTGGCACCGCACCGCTCTTGTTTTTCTAGAGGCAATGAATGATGAAATCCCTGTCAGGGCAACAACACGACATGAGGCAACAGCACACAGGCGGCCAGCCACGCAACCAACCTGGCTCCACAGGAGTCCAACCCAGCGGCCTGGTACTGAAACACACTGATTACAGTAACACTCAATAGGCTGATGACTTCTGAAAACACGCAAACTCATAGCACACGCACAATGAACTGGAATGCCATTGTCTACAACACACACGCACACACATGCAAATGACAGGTTGTAGGTGGTAATCAGATACAAATCCACCCTCGTGCCCTCTCACACATTGTTTCTCTGCGTTTTGACACAGAAAGCATGCGTGAAGACATTCTCATCGATTGTACATCCCATCATCTGCATGGAGGCGCAACGGAACAAGAAAACCTGGTCCAAACTTTAAGAACCTTCCTGCCCCCTACCCCTAACCCTCCCACCCCTCTTCAGGCACATGGTATGGTCACTGTTTGGCAGTGGAGAGCTGTTGGCAACGATCGTGGAAAAAAATGAAAACAATCACAAAAGATCTTGGCAAGTGGAATACATACAAGTATGATACTTAACCTGCTTTCTCGGCTCTGGCACTCTGAGTGAGGCAAACACTGAAGATATGAAATACACACGGATGACTTTCTGTTGGGGAGGTGAAATGTTTAAAGGTGTGGAATATTCGGCCCCTGGCCCTGGTTCGAATACGTTCTCTTCCTGATCAACAGTAAAATATCGCATTCAGAGTGCGTCATGCTGAAAGGCTTAGGTATATACGCTCGTAGAACTCGACTAATCAGCCGGCTGTACGGCCTTTTCCTCTGATGTGACAAAACTCAGCAAGTAAGGAATGAAAGAAACGCTTACATAGAAACAAAACACTATCTAAAACAGACAGAAATATATAAAATAAAGCTTGAAAATAAAGTGTAACTATTTATGTATATGCTCATGAATACCTTTTATATATTTTATGTACATATCTGGCTATTGTTTATATATCAATATATCTATTTTAAGCATAACTGCACTCTGGTACTTGAAACCCCGTGAAGTTCAAGTGAGAGCGCAAACCGCAGCTCAACAAATTCTCACAGGCAGGGAGTGTTCTGACTCCTTAGCTGAGATCGGCGCCAATATCAACTTCCTCCCACGCACGCACGCACGCACGCGCGGGAAAACAAAGGGGGGGCAGGTCCTGGTTGCACCTGTTTCGCGACTCCTTTTTACTCCCCTGCTTCTTTCGTTTGTTTTTTGTCTTTTCTTTCTGTTGTTTTTTACAGTTAGCACCTTATGTGAGTCAAACAATAGAAACAAAAATAACGTGATAGCATATATACGAATGTGCAAATGTACAACGATAAAAATACTACAAAGATACATTTTTTGTTTTCAAAAATACAAGTGATATACCATGGATAGAAAAACATAATGTAACAGAAACAATAAGTTTAAAAAAAAAAAAAAAGAATTGAAGAACAACTTAAAGCATGCACTTGATCCTTTAGTGTGTGGGATGGGTGTAAAAGGGTTGGGGTAAGGAGAGTCAGGGGAGAACAGGGCTATGTTTGGGGTCGTTGAGCGAGCGGCTCTAGCCTTGAATCTTGCGCAGGATCTCGGTGGAGACGGGCGGGTGGAAGTTAATGGTGTGGTGTCTCAGGCCCTGCGACGTCTTGTAGCTCTTACCGCAGCGACACTTGAAGGGTTTCCTCACGCGGATCTGCGTGCGATGGCCGTTCTTGGCGTGGTACTTGATACCATTCACATTCTGAACGAGGCCGGGGGGGAGAGAAGAGGAAAACCCGTTACAAAAAACAATTATTGATGTTGCATATCAAACCCCTGCATTACACAACCATGATGCAGCCTGTTTATAGTTTTATATAACTAGGACTGGTCAATATGGCCAAAAACTATATGATCATGTTCAAGAACCTGAGAACACCACCAGTAAAATCTGACCACTTCTAGTTATGGTACTTTTTATCCAAACTGAAGGATTTAAAAAGATCTGCTACGAAATATTGAACTTATGTATCAATCCCGGTCAATGTAGTTTAATGATTATTGTGATATTGTATCTGACTTTCCCTCTGGCGCCACCATGAGGCTGGTATTTGCTGTTATCTGTGCCTATGTACAGCTTCCCATAGCTTGTATGTAAAGTCTCATGCTACATCCATACTACCACCACTGTTGCTACATTTATGCCTGCCGAGTTTTCTGTTTGTTTAGACCCCCTGCCGGGATTAAAGAACATATGTGAACCCGCTCAGATCATCAGCAAAGGAGGCTTCATCCCACGTCACTGTTTGGTCTTAAAATAGAGTTTTAAAGAGTTATGTTTCCAAACTGTCCATTAGCTAAGGAGCAGGGCTGACAAACAGAAAGAGGTTTATTGTGACCGGCTGTAATCAAATTCAACCAAAGCAAATACCATGAGCTATTTATTATATTTATCAGAGCTTCCAATCGTGACATTCTAGATTTATAATGTCCTTTTTCAAACATTATGTCCAGACATGTGATCCCCAGACAAAGGCGCCAGTGTGTCGTACGGCTGCTCGGCCGCGACTGACTGACTTCTCTTGTCCTTTGGTGTGGCCGTACCTTGTATCTCTTCTTACAGCCTGGGACGGGGCAGGCAAATGGCTTCTCCTCTCCCCCGTTCATGCACATGGAGCTGAGGATGGACTCAGAGCTGATGGCGCTTTCTGTGGTCCACGACTCATCGCTGTCCGACTCCTCGTAGTCTACCTCCTCCTCATCATACTCACTGCCTGCAGGCACAATGGAGACAAGCACAACAAAAAAAGATCTAGTCATCGCAGATGAAATATGGATGTGGGGTTTTACCCAAAAGGACATCATGCCCTGGGAATTTACCAAACAGAAATTATTTGTGACTTTTCATGAAAGCTTTTTCTGCGTATTCTTCTCCTGCGTGGATGCTTTAGCGGCCCACATGTCACTGCGAGCGCTGTTCGGGCGAAACAGCAGTGGATTGCACGTGTGTGTGTGCTTCTGTGTGTGAGTCAAAAACACAGGGATTGGCACTGAGAAAGAGATCATTAAGTGGGAGTGATCCCCATCGCTCTGCCTGGAAAAAATGCTAAGTGCAGAACATTTTCCACTCACTCACATGCATGCACATTGTACACACACACACACACACTCAAAAACACACACATGCATACACACGACACATCACTGAAATGTTCAGGCAACACACAGACACATAAAGGCCCGCTGACCCCCCACCGTCTCACAGGAAATGCTGCACCTCAGCATGAGGAAATGGATGGCACCCTGGCACATGTTGAAAGGGTGTGTGAGTGTGCATGTGCGTGGGTGTGTGCAGAGCCACGCTGGTGCATGAGCCCAGACCTAACACTACGTTTGGAGCCATTTGTGCTGGAATTGGACATCTGCTTCTGGGCTGTGCAACACACGGCCCCATGCGAACACACAGCATGACAGCTGCTATGTAATTAGCAGAGTGTTGACTGGCCTGCTCACTGCAGGAGCCACCGTACCCGACACACAAACAACACACACGTACATGCGGCAGGCAACAGATACTTTGATTTCAGTCTCTTCGTTTTGGAAAGTGGAGTGAAAAAAAAAAAAAAAGGAGGAAATACGAACATGTAACATTTCCAACCTATTACAAAACAGCTTTTCATGGTTTAAAGTGAATAATGTGCGGTTTGTATTTACAGGTTGTATTTTTGAGGTGAGCAAGCCCGTGCGCTCTTGGCAGATATGCTGGATTTATGCGTTTAATTTTCCTGCTCAGCGACCAGGTTTGAAATGAGCTTCATTCCATTTAGGTTACAAAAACCTTCATTTGCTCATCTGTCGGAATTTGATGAAATGCTCCCACGACCATAAATCTGAGCTTTTGGGTTTTTTTTTACTTAGTTACTGCCGTTGGGGTTAATTTGTATTCATCCCAACACCTCCATTCACTCCACACTTAAAAGCAATCCATCTTTCTTCCTCTCGAGCACACATGTCAACACGTACACCGGTCGTACCTGTAGGTGTGCTGCTGCGGAAGGAGGAAGACGGGGTGATAGGGGGCGTGACGGGCGGCGTCAGGTTACCGCTTGTATGGCGAGGGGGCGTGGCCGTGCTGTTCCTGGACACTCCGCCCGTGATGGACAGGGACAGTTTGGGCGTGGCCTTCTTTTTCATGGTCTCCTGCTCCCGGCGTGCCGCATCTGTCATGAACCTGACAGCACGGAAATGGTGTAATTAGTAAAAATATGTAATATGTCCATGTTACAACACAACTGACAAGCCAGACAATAGTGACATTAATATCATGGAGTTTTTTAAATATCTCCCAACTAAACATGGTTTGTTCCTTCTTGCTCGTTTAATATATCATTCTCAGGTTTTAAACTAATGTAAATGTGCAGTAATCGTTCTTTATATGTGCAATTCCTTTTGCAATCTGTTTACATTGTATTTATTATATTTCTTTGTATTTACATTTTATATTTACTTATTATTACTGTTACTAAGTGTATATTTTTATAATTTTTTTAAGGCAAATTTTCTCATAGTGGGATTAACAGGAGGATTATCTTCTTTTTTTAAATTATTTTAATACTTAATATTTTTATACAATTTGATCCCTTACAGTGGATATTTTTTTCCAAAAGAGAGAGAATAAATCTTAATAATAGCAGTTATTCACCAAAATGAAACAATAATTAAGTGAAATGAAACCTTTTTTTAATTTTTTATCTTATCATAATTTTGTTGTACTTTTTACCAACAAAAACGTAGATATTGATATTGATTTTTTTTTCTTCTTCTTTGTTTAAATGTACTTACAGGGACATTATATATTCAAAATATTAATTCTTCAATGCTCGCTGCAGGCCTGGCCAAATTACCAGTCAAGTTCAAGTCCCTGCCTGTCATATTATCATTATTATCATGTTGATTTCAAATTATAAATGCACCTAATAGATGGAGGCAATGCTGGAGGAACAAATCACCACACCTTTCCAACACACTGACTTGCCAAACATCATTAAAACAAACACATTTGATCCGTCAATCTTTCCTTTTGTTGTCATTTATGACCTACAGGATAATTCTGGTTTATTCAAACTTGGGTCTTATGTTTGTGGTTTTGGCCGTCCTCTCTATCGGTTATGATGACAACCGCACTCAATGTAATTGTCAAGTGCTTGGAACACACGCAGACAGCACTACAACAAACTCAGTGGAGATAAGAAAGTGGTGAGAGGACAAGACAGCTTGTAAACAAGTCCGCAGTGAAGCCAGATTAGAACTTTATCTTGTAAAACAAAAGAGTGAGCGCACCTATGATGTTGCTAATAATCCATCATTGTGAGGAGAACTATGCGTGCACAACTATGGCAGGTATTTTATGAGAGAAGTGAGTCTCTGAACTGTGCCGAGTCCAATCACCTGTTTTTCGAGAGGTAAGTCTCAGCTTTAACAAGACAAAACCGAGCTGCTGAACGAGCTGCCCCTTTAAGTATACAGTCATCACAACGTTGTACAGTAAACAGATGACATTTACAACCTTGCCACTTGGAACAATTACCACACAAAAACAAACCTCACTCTCTTTCTTTCTGTCTCCGATTCTCTACCATTATCTTTCTCGGCGCTTCATCTTGGAGTGATTTATGGGGATATTAAGTGGGACATGACACATCGGTTTGCCACACAAAAAACACACACACACACACACACACACACACACACACACACACACACACACACACACACACACACACACACACACACACACACACACACACACACACACACACACACACACACGTCGTAATCCCGAAAATGCTGCCTTTGGCTGGGCCGTTTGCAGCGTGGGGAGTCAGGAGTTGATTGTGTTGTGTGTGTTTTTTTTCTTTTCTGCGGATGAGTCACCGCCGTGTCTATGGGAAGACATCGGTCTGCAGAGCTGCTCCACCACAAGCCACAGGAACATTCTCTCCCGCAAACACCTAACAGACTATCAACTTGTGGAGCAATGCTGCCCTCTGTAGACTTGACACCTTGGGTTAAAGGCTGTGTGAATGTGTGCGTACCTGTTTATGTAGCTTAGGGCCAGATAAGTGGGCTGCTGTTGCTCCTGCTTCTCCAGAACCCGCGGATCTGTGTCTGAGAGAGAGACAGAGAGAGAGAGAGAAAGAGGGAGAGAGAGACATTCAGATTAACCATGGCTCTCTGTGGAGGGACAATGTCGTGTGAATATTCTCAGTATGTAGCTGAGTCATACATCCATTCTTCCTGCCAGACTGGCTGATAGATTACTGGACGGTTCTCACACTGCATTCTCTGTATTAGTCCGTAATATATGGCAGCATGCAGATACATTTCGAACACTTTCATAAGCGGCGCATTATTACGCCAGCGTCAAACCCGCTCTAATTTAGTACCAATGCCTTTCCCTAAGTGACCCAAGGCCACTTAATCATTGCCGGAGTCTGAATGTGGCAAAGAGGAAATTTGTCAGGGAGTGAAGGAGCGACTTGGAAGCTCTGATGAATGTACACAGTGTATTAGCTCAAACGGACACATACACACACACTTTTTTCCAGTTGACTTGCTAAGTCAGTAACACTACAGTGGGTAACTTCCAGTGCCTCAGGGAAACTTTTAAAATTTAAATTTAAAACCCCACCTCCCACATCCATGGAGAACAGGAGCAAGTGAGCATGAGAACATGCTGCCTATGTTTGCATCTGTGAAGCACCAGTGCCACCAAGTGTTCAACGGGGGGAACGTTCACACAGAGTCAAACTTAAAGACAACTAGTGGGTTTATGTGCATGTAAGCATAACTGTAGGAGCATATGTAATGGCTAGCAGATGTATCATGATTCAGATCCAAGAGCTGGATCATATGTGCAAAAATTAACGCACTCCTGGCGCTCCTTCCACCCAGTCCCTAGTGTGTGTGTGTGTGCGTGTGCGCTCGCATGTTGGCCTTCTCAGCCCTTTGGTTTTCAGGCTTTCACACCTCATAATTAAAAAAGAATGCAGACTTCCCACTGTGCAGAAGAACACCAAGGAGACCAGCAAACACGAAAACAACCCCAGGCAAAAATGCAAACTTGTACCACTAGTACCGCTGCTGCTGCTACTGCTACTGGAGTACAGACCAGTGTCTTAATCATTAGTACACAAACATATCATGAAAGGGGGAAAGAGCAGGGATACCAGGCACCAATGGACACAAACATAGGCTGACGCACAAACTCTCACTAACACACAACTGAGGTGGTCCACAGAGGTGGTCTTTGACAGTCTTTTATAGCTGAGTCTTAATAATCCTACCTGCTGCTCAGATGAAGAGACCAGAGCACCCACACGCACATGCACACGCACGCACACGCACGCACACGCACGCACACACAGACACACACAGACACACACAGACACACACAGACACACACTTAGACCTACAGCATTGACAAAGCTGAGTCATGCAACAGTGTCCAATAGGAAACCACTGAGTTGGAACCTTTTTGCAGCAGTGCTAGAAGTTCTAAAAATGCAATTAATAAACATGAATAATCCCCTTTTTGAATATAATGTGAAGATATTAATCAGGATATTTACAGACCAGAAAGAAATAAAGAAAGAGCTGAAAAAATTAATTAATTTTACAAGCAAAAGTACCAAATGTGTGACTTTACATTTCACGATAGTACATGTATTATATAGTTTTGGACTGACAAAGTGATTGACCGATCAATCCGAGAAATGACAATGAAGAGAATTAATCCATAAGGGAATGACCCATAAATGTAGAGGCATTCATAGCTTGTTTACCTTTTGCAGTGGTAAACTAATGACCTCAAGTAAAAGATAAATTGCAGGAAAACTATAAAGTGTCTGTAAAGAGTAAAACAATTTAAATTCCACAGAGCCATCAATGATGGCTTCAAATTGATATTCTGAAACTTTTCAACATAACATCACATAACTTAGGAAAAACACATTCACATTTGAGAAGCTGAAACCACTGACCCTTTGGCATTAGACATTAAAATATAAATTCAAAAAATGTAATGGATTATCAAAAGTCTTGATGAATGAACTCATTTGATGGTTCATCATTGCTACAATATGGTAGTATACATTGAGAAGTACCATGACTAACACTGTAACCAAGGCCAGAAGTATTTAGACAGGTGGGGGTTTTACAGGCTCTGAGCTTCATTCAATTTGAAGTAAAATAATGGATTTTACATTTAAGGGCCAAGTCTCTGCTTGAACTTGAGTAGGCCCATCCATTATCTATACAGCTTATCATGTAAGGGTCGAAGTGGGGCTAGAGGGAAGAAGTGGGAAGAAGGTGGAGCACCTTGAATAACCTACACGAGCACAGGGAGAACATGCAAACACACACAGACCCCCCTACACAGAAAGACCCACCTTGCTGTGAGGCGACAGTCTTTGCCATCTTTGTAAGCGTAACTGGACATGGGTAACACTACATTTCCTACTCGTTCTGTTCTGTTCTTCAGCTATTTGGAGAGATTTCAGGACATGAAAAGGAAACAAAAGGTACTGAAAATATATGTAATAACCAGCTGATGTGCCTAACTTCCTACGAAACAAAATCCGTTAGCTGCTAACCAATGAAAAGCTGAAAGCTACAACAATCCCCCTGTGATTGAGCTCTATGAAACTATATGTACTACAAGCTGCGGATACTCCAAATGCTGAGGAGAAAAGTACTGACTCCTTCAAAGAATCAGGTCAGACTGACAGACCCAAACATGGAAACCATGCTGTGACTATCATCATCATCTTCATCACTACCATCTGACATCAGACAACTCCACAAAGGGTTTCAGTTTCAGTCATTACATTAGAGACTTTTGCAATATATTCAATAATATAGTACGGCACATGAAGGGTTACTCAAAAATCAAATGGTCCTTGATAAGACAAAGGTTCTACACCTCTGGGACGAGGGTTAGGAAAGTAGTAGTTATGGTTACAGTTTATGTCCCAAAAATCAAAGTCAACGTAATGTCGTCTGAAGTCCGAGAGACACAACTGCGTGTGTGTGTGCGTGCGTGCATGCGTGCGTGCGGACAGGAAACAGGGAGAAAGGGTGTTGGAGTAAGCCAGGTGCACAGAGCAAGTTGCAGTAAATGTTCACTGGTTTTATGACTTCCACTCACTGAGCAGGACAGGAAGCCAACACACTGCTGATCCTACCGCCGGAGCAGGAAGGGAAACAACAAATCCACACAAAAATTCACATAGAGACTTACTCTAACCCTGACAATATCCACAGCTTACCACTAACCCAAAAATCAGCTTTACTCAATTAGGGACAGGGTAGCACAAGACGTCCACAATTAGCTTAATTTTTTGTTTGAAATCTGTCCCCAACATTAACCTACGAGAGATACACAAAACACACACACACACACACACACACACACACACACACACACACACACACACAGAGAGAGAGAGAGACAGACAGACAGACAGACAGAGACTACCCAAAGTTTAAGATTTAAACTCTACTGTGCCGGCAGCCTACTCTGTTTTCCATCTGTGTGTGTGTGTGTGTGTTGTGTGTGTGTACATGTTTCAGTACATGTGTGCTGCATGTCTGAGACATTGCAGAGTCTCACGGTGCCATAAATATCTCCCTAATTAGCATTCCTGTCATTAAAAGCAGCACCCAATCAACAGCCACTCCAAGCATTTCAACACAGACATCCATCTCTGCCAGCAGCGCACTGCTGCCCCCTGCTGAATGCCTAGTGTTTGCATTTTGTCCATATGCATGTGAACGTGTGTGCCCATTTGTGTGTGTGTGTGTGTGTGTGTGTGTGTGTGTGTGTGTGTGTGTGTGTGTTTGAAACCAGGCCAAGAATGCATGGCTTGTTCAGCAGGCCGCTAATTAAGCCACAGAGTACATTTTAACATGTTTCAAGAGCAGCAGGAAACCGGATGGAGGGAGAGGAGAGGAGGAGGACATGGGTGGGGGAAAAGGCTAACTTCTCTGTAATTACACTTCCTAGGGCTCGGTTGGACGCTCGGTCCCTGCGAATTCCAAAAGGTGATCTGTGTGACTAAAGCAGACTAAAGTGTGTGTCTGTGTGTGTAGCGTGAAAAGAGAGGGCCTGCAGTTTCCAGCTTAGGATGCCAATCCACTAATTGCTGCGCTACACCCAAACAGGTCATTTAGGAAGTATGGTGAACACACTCCCACACATGCACAAACACACACAAGCCTGTCGCACCTCGGAAAGTAGGAAAGTAAACGTTTTAATAATTGTGATTATCAGGATTTATAGATTTTTGAGTTTTAGACCATTTTTTAGACGATAAACACTACGTCATCATGGACTTCAGGAAAAAATGTCGGCCATTTTCCATATGTTATGACATTCTACAGACCAAACAAATCAACTATTTATCAAGAAAAGAATTGCAACAAACATTACATGACCTAAATGAAAAATAGTCAAATTTATGATCAAAGCAATGATCTAACAACAAACTTCTCTTATGTGTAAGACAAAAACGTATTGTTATTTGTACTGACAGTAACTGCCAATTATTTTTGCATTATTGATTACGTAGTTTCTTGATAAATCCATTCATGTTTCCTCAGAAGATTAAAAAAAAAAAAGCCTTTAAGGTGAAACCTGTAAAAATGTATCCTTATTCAAAACACTAACAGCAGCAGGACACAGGTTTCTATAAGTCACTGCCTGACAGGTAACAACAACTACACCATGGGGTGTTAACACTTGCCTTTTCTTTCAGCCACAGCAGAATGAGGACTCGAGCCAAATATGTCCTGAGGGCAGAACAATTGTTACGTCTTTAAAAAATGACTGGAGATTCTTTGTCGACACGCTTCAGCAGCACCGGCATCATTACACATTACTGACGCTGGCTCTAAGTCACAGCTCACCCTTTGATTCAAGCTGTAAAATCGAGTCTGAATTTAAATAAAGTGTCCAAACAAAGCTGAGGTGTTTGGGGTTTCCCTGTTAACTCTACCTCATATTTTCCAATTCTTAATCTCCACTTAATCTCTAACCCACTTTTAATCCCCATCTGCCTGCCTGCCCCCCTCCCTGCACTTCTTTGTTGATGTAAGAGGCAGGTATGTGCCTGTGCAGGTGAGAACACAACACACCGCTGGCGTGCACACAGGCACACTAGCCTGACATCATTGCATTCCTTAGACCTTAGCTAGAGTCCCCCACACAAAGCCTGCAACACCACCAGCCCCGCCACATTAAACACAGCTCACCTGACCCATTTCCTCTTGCTTTCAGCTGTGATCTAAACAGTGCGGGTGTCTCATTGTAGAGCCGCGGCACTTTCTTCTGCGATGAGGTCAGCAACGCCGACCGGCACATCACACCAGTTCTCTCACGGAAAGGATCACGACAGGATCATCTGGTCTGCTGGCTGCCAGATATCATGTCAGAGGAGGCGGTGGTCCAAAGAAGTTACAAAGTGAGATCATTGAGGCTTTTTGAGGCTATGCAACACAGGGGACGCCTCACCACAAGAGGGCGGCATTGTCTACTG
This sequence comes from Verasper variegatus, assembly GCA_026259375.1. Taxonomy (NCBI): domain Eukaryota; kingdom Metazoa; phylum Chordata; class Actinopteri; order Pleuronectiformes; family Pleuronectidae; genus Verasper; species Verasper variegatus. The sequence continues at coordinate 12,082,571 of CM048038.1, forward strand.
TAATGACCGAAATCCATCTGCAGCCTGACCTGAAAAACCACCGACTCCCATCTACCACTATTTATGTCTGCTCTCACAAGCCCGTTATCACCCCCAGGTTATCTGATTTATGGTTAGCACCATCTTTGCTCATAACCTGTCTGCACACTGCGGGACAAACCACAAATCAAAGCTAGTCTGTTATCTCCAAATCCTCAAACAGCTTATCCCAGGTCTCAGGCGAAGGGGTTAAGAGGATCAAATTAGCTTATCTTTGACTGATTATTGATCACACACCATTGCACCGCTTCAAAACCAAAGGAGAGTCAGTGCTAAATGCCACTAACCCCCCCTGCGCCTCCTCTATCTCCCACACTCTCACCTCAATCCCCTCCATCTGTCACACTCATCCCCGTTGTCACTGATCTGCAAGCGGTATTGATCAGACTGTTCCGGATACCGTCGATGACCAGCCGCAGTATAATGCGAGCAGACGGCGCACTCATTAATTCAAGCGACCTGGCTGGTAAACTGCCATTCTGCTCAGCTGACTGCTGGGGTCAAAGTTCAAGCTACGAGGCAGATGGGGCATCTCTCAGCGGCTGCGTGGTTTTTGGCTTTGTGATTTAGAAAACCTTTCAAAGGGGTTTAACTGAGGTGTTGTAGGAAACAGTGTGGCGCACAGCCACAGGTGTTACTGAGGATTGGTGAGATAAAAGGGGGGGAAAAAATCTAATGGGCAATGTCATTTTACCCCTCATTGGTCAATTTGGAAGATCCTTGGCGCATTTGGTAGGATGAAAAAAAACAACAACCCCTCCACCACCCTGCTCCACTTTCCCCTACAAACCCCCCCCCAACCCCCTTCAAACATCAGCCCCCATCCCACACGTTAGTGATGCCATGTCGCCTGGTGTCCTCATCACAGCTGGCTGTATGGGGTGGGGTGGGCGCTCTTTGTTAGCGAGACAGCAGGTGTGCAATAACTCAGCCAGTATTACTGCCCCCAACCCCTTCAGAGGCTGCCAGTTGCCATGGAGACAGGCTCAATGAAGCATCCATTCTAAAATCCCCCCCCCCTCACCTCGCTCACCCCTCTGCCTCCTGAAGGATGGATACACGGCGCAAATAACGATTAGCCCACAACAACTTTGTTACAGTTTTGAGGTTCCCAACTCCCCAAGTATAATAAATAACCGCTCTATAGTGGATTTTAAATGTATCTACATGAGTGTGTTTTTTCTGCAGAGGAGCAGGTTTCGATTTATGCTTCAGATGTATAGTTGAAATATCAACAGACATCACATTGCAGGTTATTGACGAGATCTGAATGAATTTCCACAAGCATGTCAACATAAAAGCCAAAGCAGCACTCCCTCATTAAACCTATGCCATCTACTTGAATCATACATGCTATTACTAATATGTTATATACTGAGAATTCATCTGCAGCTTATAACATTGTCATTAAAACTTTACTTCTTCTGTAATTCTTTCCTGAAATGCCCACACCATTTGTGACTTGACTGATAAAGTAAAGCCACCATTTGACAATTGGCACATACAAATGAATGAAATGCAAGGATTTCCTTTTCGCAATTAATTGTATGCTTGTCCCAACTGTGGTGTTTACCCACTATCTTGTGTTCAGTGATGGTGAAGCTGACTGTGATGGGTGCCAGTGATCACAGGGTTTTACAGTCTAAATCTAAATGGGAAATCTAATAAGCAGCAAACAGAGGCTCGTGGGGTAGAATCTGATTTAAACCCCTGCATGTCTGTCACAGCCTGGTTTAATCTGATGCAGCGTCAATGGTAACGGAGTGACACCATCTTACTGCAGAGATGTGATGTGCTGACGAGCTGAGACACCCGAGGTGACAAAAGCAACAAGCCCGCGGAGCAGGCGACACTCGGCGGCGCAGCAGCTGCATCAGGCCCGCGGACGTAAACACTCTCTCCTGCAACGTTAGCTGACAAGCCGCTGCCTGGCCGGGATGCTAGTTACACCTATGAGACCTCCGCGGCCCTCGCAGTGGGGGTTACCGCTGCAGGAGAGGTAACTCTCGCGGCCCCAGTGGGACAGAAATGTGCGGGACACGTATTTCACGGAGCAGCGGCGTTTGTTGTGGTCCCGCGGCGCTGGGAAACTCCAGCGCCGGCGAGACTCGACGGGCAGCAGGAATAGCGGAATGCGGCGCCGGAGCCTATCTGCGTGAAGCTAACTAGCTCGGACGCTACGGCTAACGGCAGCTAGCAGCCTAGCTCCGGCTGCCCCCCCCCCTCCACCCTCCCTCCGGCCCGACTCACCGATGTGATTATCCTCGATGTGGACGATGAGCTCGGCGAGAGACTCGAACTGGAGACCGCAGCCCCCGAACCTGCAGGAGTTGGAGAAGAAAGAAGCGGCGGCGATGCCCGTCATGATCGCGGCGCTGGTGCATGCACCGGGCGGAGGGGGAGGAGAGGGTTCGGGGAGCCGGGGGGTGGTGAACGAGGAGGCTTCGGGTCCGGGGCGGGAGAGGAGCAGAGCAGCGGGGCAGACACCGGGGGAGACAGACGGGACAGCGGCGAGCGCAGCTGGGAGGAGGCGGGACGGTGGGGGTAGGGATGGGGGAAGGAGGAGGAGGGCTGGCTGGTGGGTGCCTACGTCATGACCTGCCTACCTGTTGGGTGCACATATATATATATATATACATACAATAACATTATTATACTATACTAGGAATAGGAAAATGCCTACCTACTTGTATATATACATGTACAAGTTGATATATACAATAAAATAATATGATCTATAATAGGAATAGGAATATACCTACCTACCTGTATATAATGATACAAAAATAAATATAGATATAGATATATATAATTATTTTGATATTAATTATATTATAGGGAATTATATTATAGATAGCAAGAATATTTAAAAATGTAACTTATTCAAAATAAGATGTGCATATGTCGCCAGGTAGAAAGCATCATTACACGATACAAGAAAGCTGATAACAACTAAATAATAGCGTGGAATGTTGACACAATATTACTATTTACTTTCTCATATACTATGTTTACCGGTAGAAAACAAGCGATGAATAACATGATAACAGATGGAAATAAATCAAATGCATATGTAAATGTAATATATATATATATTGTATTAGTATATTTGACTATTTTTGTATTTGTTGTCAGATTTATTGTATAGTGTCCACTTGTTTCCTAATGTAATATGAATACAGTTAAATATATAATAATTACATCTATAATCTATTATAATGCAAATAAATCTAAACCTATTGAATTAACAGCAAAGAAACCCATATTGTGCATCAGACTGTGATGGCTTATGCTATGAACGTGGCTTATGAACACTTTTTAAAAATATTATCAGCAGAGTTAAGACATGTCATTACAATTTTAATGAATTGGTCATCCAAAAATGATATGGAAGAGTAGCTAATAAAATCTAATATGAATGAATTTGATACCCTCAAAGTTTCTTTGATGTAAATCAAAGAAATAAAAAGGCTGTAAAAGTTTTATAGAACTGGAAATCATTTACTGTAGATGACCTGTGATAATATTCTATACATTTGATCTACTATTGATGCTTAACTTTAAGCACTAGTCTTTAATAAAACACACAATAAGAGTCTCTATAGTACTTAAGAGCTTCCAAATGAATAGGCCTGAGCAGTCATTATAGTATCTGGAGTAGAATCTATAAGTGCTGGGTGACCGCTATAAAAAATATCATCATAGTTACAGAATAGCACCTGGTTATGAACTTTTGATATTCTGTAAATAGTTGCTGTATTACATTTTTTCAAAATCTTACTTTTGCCCATGAAAAATGAATTCTGCTCAATTTCTTTTAAAAAATTGCAGTGTAGTCACTGTGCATCTGTGTATGAAATGTGCTAAATAAATACTTTCCCCTTACGTTACCTTTTTGCTTTAATGGAACTGACTTAATTATTGCCACGCTATGGACAGGAGCTGTTTGTGTTTATATGATTTTTTGAAAACATGTAAATCAATCATGGTTTGTGTATCATTTTTAATTGTTTGTTTTCAGTCACTGGCAAAATCACCCAGAATGAATTTCACACTATATTTGAAATGAATGGTATCTGTGTGCATGAATATGTAGATAATAACAGTTGCCTATTACAAATTGCCATAAGAGTCTATTACATCCATAAGGTTTAATGATTAATGCCCGCCTGTAATGACTCAGTGGTGAGGAGCGCACTTTGTTGTGTGTGTGTGTGTGTGTGTGTGTCCTTAAATCACTAGGGTTGGCTAAACAGGGACGGCTGGCCTGTGTTGGACCTGTTAATCGAGCGTTAAAACGGCCCGTCATAAACATCTGGCTACAGACTTCTGCAAACAACCTTAGGACCTGGGAGCACACACTCTCTCTCTTTCTCTCTCTCTCTCTCTCTCTCTCTCTCTCTCTCTCTCTCTCTCTCTCTCTCACCGCCCTATGTCCTCCAAACTGTATGAAACACAGCAACACACACACAATATCTCAAAGACCCACTCATTCACTGGTACACACACTCCCACAAACAACATGACATCACCAGCATCCACGGCCTCTCGCACATGCACAGAACTGAGATGCGGTGACTTCATCGGCCGAACACAGATGTTCTCTCTTACACACAAACGTGTAGACACACACTCAACATAAACACACTCATTACACACACATGGTGCATCGGACCTGTGACAGTGACGCAGTTCCAACACCATTACGTAAATGAGAAGTGCTAGCATGTGTTGTGGAACGCAAAGGGGACAGATACAGAGAGAGTTTAGGGTGCATGACATCATCTGATCTGAGGTCTGTGGGTGGCGCACAGTGTAGCAGTTTTGGGGAGAGATCCCAAACTCGCGTTGATTTGCTGGTTATCAGCTTTTTATTTGCTGTAAACAAACAGCCCAAATCAGTGCGATGACCAAAGCACAACTCCGGGTTTACACATGCTGCACATCGTGTGGACCAAACAAAATCATAACAAACACCCGAACCCACCGGTGGTCTGCTCCTGAGTGGATCTGCATGTGAGGGCAGAGTTTGATGTAAATTTAACTCTAACCATTACATAAGCGGATGAGTCTAACTTGTATACTTGGATGCTGTTGGAAGTATCTGTTTCCATTTGCTTTTTAAGTCTGCCCATTAGTCCCGCGTTATACTCCACAATTCACGGATAGAAATAGTCGGAAACCGCAGTGTATCACAGCAACAGCTGAGCCAGAGGAGTGATGTAGCCACAGTGCGCAGATAATGTGACACAGGCTTTGGAGGTCAGTGAGTTTGTTTGACCTTTGACCTTTTTTTTTCTTACAGACAAGGTGACATCAAGCTCCAAGTGGGCAGCTCTCTCTGAGCTCCCACTCTGACTGCTAAGAGCCGAGCGAGGGGGTGAAGATGCCAGATGGTAATGGCTAGTGTTGCCACTGAGTTATGGAGGCAGTTGTAATCTCAGTGGCATTGTCTGCTCCAGGGCAGCAGCCAGAGACTTCCTGGCTGCCATCACACACTCCTCAGTATGACTGCACTCTTCCCAGGCGCACACACACACACACACACACACACACACACACACACACACACACACATACACACATGCTGTAAAACATCCCTTATCCTCACTGAAAACAAAACTCGGTGAATCACATCCATGCGGGGGAAGAGCTCAAAACACAGAGTGACATCATCACAACTTCCTGTTTCTTCTCTGTTGCCACGGAGACCTGGATTTGCATACTTTAGGCGATTGGTGGATGATGAGTCAGTACGGTTCAGTCCCGTGTTGCTCTTCAACCACAACAAAACCATAGCCCCTACTCTGTTCAGCTCCTGCCCGGCCTCTAGCACCGGAAAGCTTTGACCAAACATGGCTGAGATGTGACTCCATGGCTCAGCTCAGTGGAGGTGTGAATGACCAGAGTCTCTCCTGCATGGGGTTTGTGTGGCCAATGGGATTTCATGGCATATAACATGTCAGATCTCCTAACAGTGTATATGTTTTTGGTTTTGGAAACATTAAATCTGTGCTAATTGACTGAAATCCTTAAAGGGGATACCAAGGCCTTTACACTATAATGAAAAGTAGGTGGGGTACACGCTGGACACATCCTTATAGAGAATTCAAAGCTTTATTATCCAACACTTACTTTTACTGAATGGCTTTTACTTGATTGTTTCTTGCAATTAGCTAAATGAGCTTGATTGTTTTTTCTGCTGTCATTGATTTTAGATATTCTATCATTTGCTGTATTTGATTGAAATGACATTCTTGTTTTTATTTGTCTTCTTTGTGAAGCACTTATTACTATTATTATTACACTATATTTTGTGATTACTGTAATACAATATGTAAACCTTTATGTGTATGAATCGTATCTATTAATTCTGTTTTGTTGCATGATTGTTGGTTGTTTCACTTACGATATGTCATGTTGTGCTTGCTGGTTAAATGACTGTACGTTCTTATTATAAATGATAAATGTTATAAAGGATTATAAACGTTTTGAGGTCTTCCATGAAAAATAAATATTTATCTCAATGAGAGCAACTGATAGAAAAGCCTCATCAGAGGAAACAGAGGCCACTGCAAAATGTATCATTATAGCTTATATGTAACAGTTGTCAAGGTCAAACAAATCTCTATTCTCTTATCTACCTCACTCTCTCTGACAAGTGAGTTACTCCAGTGTTGGATCAATACAATTTTATCTGAACTTCTCACAGCAAACCTGTTTATATTTAATCAATCGATCAATCAATCTCACACACACTTCAAATAATTCTAAACGATATACCAACAGGCTAGAAAAGAATATAAATGAAAACAAGAACAGCATCAACATCCTGAGAGAAGTTTGTGAAAGAAGCTGTTGCTCATTTAGACGCATGAACTCGATCCAGCCGCCGGGACGTCCCGTTCAGACACAAAGTGAGGAGAGGGTGAATATAAAAAAAAACAACTCATCCTCCCCCCCCCACCCCCACCCGGTCTGGCCCCGTTGTCCCGTCACGTTGCCTCCGGTGCGTGTGACTCCACCGGCGGTTCCAGCTCCACCACCTCACCGCGGCTCCCGTCCCGTCCCCCTACCGGCCGGTGCCGTAACCCCGCCCCCCTTCCCCTCTCTCCGTACGGGACCGCAATGATTTAGAAGTTCAGGAATCCCACGTGACGTCACCGGGAGGATGATGTAATGCTTCTGTAAATAGAACGTATTGTAATCTCGCTCCAGTCCAACGTGGTTCCTCCGGAGCGCCGCTCGTCCCGCGCGACTCGTCGGTAAGCGATCGACACCCTCCATTCAGGGAAACACACTTTAAACTCACCGCACCGACACAGCAGACCCGCACACGTTATTCATGTCTTTTTTAAAAAACATTTTACTCTCTTAGTTATAAGTTTTTAGTTTTTTCCATCGCGTTGAGCGCTGGTGTCTATTTGGGGGGTGTGACAGCAGCGGGCTCGTACAGCTGGGTGCCGGTGTTTTATGAAAGCGGGGGTGGGGGTGGTGTGTGTGTGTGTGGGGGGGGGACAGGTTGACTTCACGGAGCCGTAGATAACGGGGACCCACACCGGGTCATGTTGCCCGGAGTGGCCGGAGGATGCGCCGCTCAGAGCCGCTGTACGTGAGCTGATCGCGCTCCGCTCGCCGGTTGTTGACGTTCATCCGCCGAAACATGGGAACTTTGAGGAGCAGTGAGTCGCTTTTAAACTTTCTGGATGCTGTGTCTCCATCCGCGAGCTGAGAAGAAGTTCTGTCGTGTCACTTCATCGTCCGTTGGTGTCGTGATCATGAGGAAGAGGCGGGAAATATAAGTCTCTTTTTTTTTTGTATTCATTATTGGTGCTTGTTAATCCGTCTTAAATGGGCAGCGTGTCTGTTGGATTTATGTATTATGGGGATGACGTCACTGTGCACTGATGTAACCACTGTGACAGAAGGTTTTGGGGGAAATGTGCTGAGTCTGCTCGTGTGGTACAAAAGCTGCCAGATCAAGAGGGAAAAAAGCTGTTGAGGATAGTTGTGGTTATCTTCAATAGTGTTAGATTGTTGTTTCTATGAAATATCACATTATGTTAAATGATTACAAGATGAAATGATACACACTACTTTTTAGTTACACGAAATGTGTTCAACAATGATAACCTGTGTTTTAACTGAGTTATCATGCCTTTATATTTACCTATAAGTGGGGTATTGTGAACACATTCTGTCATATAACACACAAACCTTTATGCCCACACTCACACGAACACACACACCAATGCGCGCACACATGCACGCACGCACACTTATGAAGTCACCTTGCCTGGGGTTGGAAAATGGGGGCTGAGGCAGGTTCAAACCTGTCAGGAGAGCAGGCCTAACAGCGCTGCCCTCCCTCTGCCACCTCCCTCCCTCATTCCATTTCTCCTCCATTCATTGTGTCATCCTCCTCTCTCCCTCTCCCTCTCCTCTCTCTCTTTCTCTCTCTCCCTCGCGCTCTCTCTTTCTCTGTCGCTCTCTCACTGCCACTTGCCCTTTCCATTCCCCTCTCCATCACCCTAATGTAACCCACACACACACACACACATACACACACTTTCCATTTCTTATGGAAGCATGTACTTTTGGCCTGTCTTTCCACGCTGCTTTCTTTAGCTCTCACTGTTTCCCATAACATCAGGACCTGCTCTCGGCTCATGTAGACCCAAAAGTTTTAGAGCGCTTTTACCTGCGAATATGTATCCAATGCATAACTCATAATCTCCACCTAAGAGACACTTCTTCTTCTTCTTCTTCTTCTTCTTCTTCTTCTTCTTCTTCTTCTTCTTCTTCTTCTTCTTCTTCTTCTTCTTCTTCTTCTTCTTCTTCTTCTGACCTGATGATCTCTGTGTCATCTCTGGGAGTGTGTGAATCTTCTGGTGACATGCAGCTCGGAGGAATGCCTGGGGTCAGGGAGGCTTCTTCCTTTGCTCTCAGTGGAAAATGAAGGGGCCAGTAGCAGTTGCACTTTGTCATAATTACCCCTCCGCCCCATCACTGGTTTAATATCTCCTCATCATGGAGAGCAGGCTGGGTCAAGCCTGGGTTAGTATTGCAAACGGGTTTTGTTATTATGCTCTATTCTGCGTTTGTGTTGATATTTTTTTTATCCTAGCCTATAAACACAAAGTTTCTCTCTGTATTACAGTATTTGTCCTAAAAAGCAACCATTTGTGTGCAGCAGATACTTGTGCCATCCATCATCTGTGGCCTCTATCTCATTACACACCTCTTCAACAATGCTTCCACGACAATATGTCATGTTCGGAGCAGAACTGTATCATACACAGTTACTGGTGGTGGGAACTGTCTGTGTAAATAGGAATATAGGATCCTGAATGTATATTAAGTTTGACATGAGGCAGTGTGATGATGCCGCAGGTTAAGTTTGCTCTTCTTCTTCTTTGTAGGTTTGTGGATGACATGAATGAAAAACAGGACAGGCTTTATGTGTGCGGCGCCCCGGGCTGCTCTCAGGTTAGTAGTGTGTACTGTGTTTGTGAGTAAGACCTTTGCTAAAGAGGCCACAAATCCTAAAGAAAAATAATCATTATAAATCTCATAAATTAAACAATTAAATGTTGTAGACAGGATTATTTCACATGCTTATTAATTATGGAAACTGAGTGTTATATGAGGTCAACTGTGCAGGCTTGGTGTCTGTTTGCTGGGAAAAAAGGAGAGTGGATTTACAGGCTCATAATCATAGGATTATTCAAGATTTAAGATGTGATTTGTCATATAATCACACAATAAGTGTGTTTACCATACTCCTAAGGCTGTCTGAGATTAATTCTTATATTATTAGAATAGTAGTAAAAACCAGAATCACCAGCACCAATGGTCAACAGTCCTCTTAGATTCACTCAAGCTGCAACAAATTTCACACACTCATATAGTTTCCTTAATGTCATGAATTATTCTCTGGGGAAATGGTTGAAAAAATAATCTCACAATGTTAAAGAAAGTGAAAAAAATAAAAGAATCCCTGGATCTGCCCCCTGATCTGGATCTGCGCCCAAAATTTAAGGATTCACTATGTTTCATGGAATTCTGCCGTTCTTTTTGTGTGTAATCTTGCTCACAAACACAACAAACAAATGGATAGAGTTGAAAACACAACAATAACTGAGTGATATGCTTGGAAAAAAAAGAGAGTGGATTTCCAGGCTAATAATTATTGGATTCTTCAGGATTTTAGATTAAATGTTTTATTTGTAATATGAACGTTCAATATGTACACATAGCGTACTCTTAAGGCTAGTGTGTCATTCAAGATTATGTTGTCAGAATAACAGTAAGGAACAAGGGATGTAGCACAAAGCACCAGACCTGGGGCGACAGGGCTTATTCCAGTGCTGCCCCCTCCCCCTGGAACGGTCTCCCCAAACTAATCAGAGACTGGACTGAACTGTCCACCTTCAAAACATACATTTAAAAATCCCCTTTTCAGAGCTGCTTTTAATGTTTGATTAGGATGTGTATCATTATTTCATTATTATTATTATTATCATTATTATTAAAGATAAAATGTCTATATAGTTGACCATTATGACTGATAAGACAGGCCAAGGGGCTAATTTAACCAAACGTCCCCTCCTGTGTGTGTCACGTCGAAACAGCTGCACGCATCTCTTCACCTCTTTCTCACTCTGTCGGTGTGCTGCAGCGCTTCCAGTCAGAGGAGCACCTGATCATCCACAGACGCAAGCATGAGATGACCCTCAAGTTCCCCGCCATCAAAGCAGACACAGCCTTTACAGGTGAGACGCACAGCACTTGAGTTTCCTCCGACATCCACCATCATGTTTAAGGGATAGTTTGCTTTTTTAATTTGCAGCTTGGTCCCTTTATATCGCCATAAACACTCTTAATCTATTTCCCCCCATCTTTTTTTGCTCAGATCCAAGTCACTCAGTTCAGCTGTTGTATCACTACATGTGTGTGTGTGTGTGTGTGCGTTTGTGTGCATGTGGTGACCCCTTCTCAGGATCAGTGCTCGATGAGCAAATGATGGTGCGACGTTATACAGTATGAAATCAGATAAGCTCGACACAAGCTTCCTTCCCTTCAGATACCCCATCAGATTAGACCAAACATAGTGATAGTGCCATTAGTCATCTTGAATATTTGAATCTTTATTTGGATATCGGGTAAAAGTAAGGGACAATCTACCGAGAGAATTGCATGGATGTGACCATGTATTTACTCACAGGGAACCTCAACTTAGCCTATAGCACTTAACCCAATTTGTTATCACGTACACCAGGGATTGTGGATTATGTTAATTTACTGCTAGATAGTCAGTATCAAATTCACCAACATGAGTAAATCACTGTAAATCAATTACTTTTATAACTAATAATTAGCTCTGCACTTCCTTGATTAACTGTCAGAAAAAAAAGTTACGAATGACAAAGAGACCAATTTATGTGTTCAGATAGATTTTCTTGTCATAGGCAACAAAGAAAGGCAGCAAATACTCACATTTAAGTTGCAGGAACCAGAGAGTGTTTGGCGTGTTCACTTACCGAATAATAATTACAGAAACAATCATTTTTTGTTGATCAATTAACTGATTAATCAGCTTATCATTTCATCTAGAAAGTGTGAAGATATATCTTTTAAAAACAAACTGCTTCTTTTAGAGATTTTGTACATTCTGCATCTTCCTTCTCTACTTAAGAGGCCTAATTGTCGTCGTTCAAAAAACATCTGTTATGGGAGTGCAGAGATTTTGTGTCCCATTGTGTTATAGGTGCCTTTCGTGATAGAAAAAAATTTCTTTAAAACTCAAACAATGTAATACTGAATATAACAATGACTAATTTCAATTACAAAAAATTGCTATTAGTTAATGGCAAAATCAGTGATCTACTAGACAGCTCTAGCTTTAAGGTTGTAAATGTAAAAGCGTCCACACAGCTAATATAGGATGCACAAAAGCAGCATGATGAGTGGCTTAACTATCTGGCCTTGGAACGCCATGATGCACCCACTACCAGACCACTGTCATGTGACACTGGCTGTAACCATAGAAACAGCTGTCTGTCTGCACATAAACATCAGCCTGACATCTGACCTCTGTGCTCTGTGTGCATGTGTGTGTGTGTGTGTGTGTGTCTGTCCTGCAGCTTGTCACATCTCCTGCAGGAAATCTTATGTCAAAACAAAGAGCCTGGCTGACCTTTGACCCCTGCATGTTTAGATGGCTCAGAGAGTCAGACTGATGTTATCTCAGGCAGAGACAGAGCGCGGCAGAGAGGAGACTTGTTTCTCCTCTAGCAAAAAAGCTAATACATGAATGTCTTCTCATTTTTAAAAAAATCGCTTCTCCTTTTTTGTGTGTTTATTCATACGTGATGATTCTAGACCAGACGCCAACGCCAACACGATTTTTGCAGAACTGTGAAGAGGTTGGTCTGTTCAAGGAGATAGAGGAAGAGTTTCTTCAAGCACAAGAAGAGGAAAAGAGCAAACAGGTGAATTCACAAGAAAACATAGCATATAAGTTTCACATAAAAAGGAAGATTCAAGACAGACTGGTGTTTGCTTCTGAAGTCTGTACATTTTGTGTTTTGATTGACACTCGAGTGTGAGGGAGATAAAATCGGTCAGACCCAATTAGGCGTCTGCAGATATCTGACCTGATGCAAGGAAACACACACCCGACGATCACATTCTGCCCTGTAAATGAAATAGCTAGACATCAAACACACCTACAAAACATTTACACATGCATGTACCTCAGATCACAAAACACACACACAGTGAAAGCAGATATTGCCCGTCTGAGTTCGAAAGTGGTCCCAGCTGTTTGTCGCTCCCGCCTCTCCCCCGCAGACGCTTACCCATAATGGGCTGTCCTGTATGAGCCAGCACCAGCTCAAACCCCAGCTTCAGCTCCAGCACACGCATCCCCAGCCTCAGCACCCACATCCCCAGCCACCGCTGCACCATCCCCACCCCCACGCTGTGCAACGTCCACAGTGTCATGGCCCCATGATGGGCCCCAGCTGCAACCTGGCTGCCCAGCAAACGCTGTCCTCCTCCCAGTCCGGATCGGTCATCACCCAGGCTCCTTCCACACTCACACACTCAGGGTAAGTATCGGTGCACACTCACACACTTTAATATTGATTCATTCATGCAGCAATGTTTCACGTACATACATATTCCCTTATTCCTATTTGCCTTTTCTCACCCTTTCTTCCTCTCCTTCACCCTGTTTCGCCCTTCCTGTTTCTGACACATTATAACTCATTCTGTCTGGCGAAGACTGGCATTTCCCCCCTGCATAATTTATCACTGCACTAATGAAATGAGAGAAATAGCGGGTTGAAAAAATAAAATGTCAATTTACTGAGAGAACAAAGTAACAGCAAAAGAGATGGAGAAACCACCTCGTAACGACACCACCTGCACCTACACCCAATGTTTAGGGTTATGGTTTTTTCTTTTGAGACTCCGAGTCTGTCAGCGTCTGGGCTTCCGCGGCTCCCTGGTTATCACCCAGTTCAAGAGACAGATTAGAGGAGTTCCTGTCTTTCATCTGATTAGCTCCCAGCAGCTGCTCCCCCTCTTCCCAACAGCTCAGTTTTTAGGATTTGTGAACGGCAGTAGACGCTCAGCCATCTGAATATTAGATTACATAGTGAGTTTAATGGATTAAGTGTAAATTATGACAGCAATTTCAATCTTGGCCTGTATTTTAATGAGAAACAGTTTTTTGTTTGATATTACCATGTCAAATTTGAATGAATGCAACAGTTTAATACAATTTAATCATTTTATTAAATTAAAATGTCACATGAATTAATAACTTTTTTTAAATAAAACTCTACAAGACTAAAAATTCTAAATTCTTTAGCCACAGGCTGTGACAATTTAAATTTTAAATGAAGAATTAATGAATGAATCTATATTAAAATGTTATGCTAATTTATATTAAATTAAATTACATAAATACATACATTATATTGCATGACAGTACATAAACTCATTTATATATTTCACAATTTAAATTTGAAGAATTAGCAAATTTTATAATTTAGAGATGTGTTCAAATTTGAAGTGTGTTACTGTATTTTTCCCATTTATATTATATTATATTGTATAGTATAGTGGGCTTTTTGTAGTTTTTAATTAAATTCTTTGGTTTCACGTTAACATTTTTTAACAGCATTTATGTTGTTGTTTTTCCTCTGATCATTTTTGCATTGTAATTGATGTTTTGAGAATATAGGGTATTGACATACAACCGTAGGAAGAGATGGGGAATGAAATGTAACACCAGAGTGCCTGATATTTACGAGATTATTCTTTATAGTTTGGAGGCTAAGAAGGAATTTTTAACTTTTCTTCCCTTATCTAAAATCGTACACCTTCTTATCTCCTCTCTACGAACCTATTACTCATTAATGCTTGCATCAGATAGAGCAGAGAAACCAAGCCTCTGTCACGGTGACATAATAATGTCCGCACATCTGTCCAGGACCAGACAGGACAGTGAAGAGAGAGAGAGAGAGATAGAGGGAGAGCTGACAATAAATCAGTACCAGCTGATTCCAGACACAGCCTTAGTCAGTGAAACCAGCAAAGTGTTACTAAATGAACCGTGGATTGTGAGTCTGACTGTTTCTCCTCGTGTTTATCACCGGTTTCCATAGCGACCTGCTCTCTGAGTGTCTGGCGGTTGGCCCGGTAGAACTGTTGTGGTTACATTAGGAAATGTTGTTTTGGTTTGTCTGAACCATGTTGTGCGTTAAACGGGGGCCACATAGCCCAGATTCAGTGATGACATCATTGCTGATGACCTCAGCACGGCCACGGAGGCCCACGCTGTCTGATTGGCCGGGAGCCAGAGCGGTTAGGTCAGCACATGGCACCCTGGGTTTCTGCATTCCCCGCTGTGATCCCTGAGCTTCTCTCCTCCCTCCCAAGCTGCCACTTTTTTTTCCTTCCCTCCGTTTTCCTTCACTTTTTTCGACTCGTCATAGTTTCCATTGTCATCACCTCACCTCGAACCTCTGTTTACGCCTTTTTACTCACGTACGATAACTCTCTTTTTTGGGCTTCACATTTTTGATCAACCAGAAGTGTTGGTTCATCCAGGTTACAGCATATTTACCTGCTCACTTCCAGTGGTTTTCAGCTCTAGTCTCATTTTTATGTGGCCACATTTTGGGGAAATTTGCCTTTTTTTTTTCTCAACTGGGTTGTGATCAAATTATTTTAATCAGCATATACACTCATTCAGCTGCATCTAGACAACTGTTAAACACTTAATCCCACTAAAGAAGAGCACAAGAGGAGAAATTACCAGATAAAAATTACTTTAAGAAGGCTTTATCACAGTGGTAAGAAAGAATTATAGTTAGAACAGGAAAAAATAAGCCAAGTTCAAATGTTTAAATTCTATAAAATTTAGCCTACAAATATGGCAAAAAAGTTTTTGTCGTTGTAGAATAACAGTGAAAAGAATTAAACTTGTTGCGCAGCATTGAAAAATAACATATTTAGCCTAATAATTCACTAGAATCATCTTTTTCCAATAACAATGTGTTATCCTGTGTGAACAACTCTTCACAGTAAAGGTCTGTGATAGGTTAGCCATTAAAAAACACAGGATTGTTTCTGAAAAGACACATTATTGTTTTATAATGTCATTTTTCCATTCACCTTCATTGTTTTGGGGTGAAGGTAAAAATCCAAGGAACAGATATTTCAAAACTGAAAACATTAACTGGAACTAGACTCATGTTTTGATACCTCTAGAGGTAAGTGTGAGGTTAAGATTCTTTTTTTTTTAAATATTATTTTGGTGAACCAACCCTTTGAAATAAAAGGGCAGATGGCTCTTGTTGATTTTCTCCTTTGAGTCATAGTTAACATGAGTAGTAGTGTTGTGGGTAGCACGGTCGCCTCCCCTGGTTCACCTCCTGGTTTCATTTATCTCTGCATGGGTATTCTCCGGCCTCCTCCCGCAAGTTAATTGGATACTCTAAATTAACATTAGGTTTGAATGTGAGCATGAATGGTTGTTTGTCTCTGTGTGTTGGCCCTGCGAATACCGTGGCGACCTGTCCAGGGTTTACCCCCCCTCTCGTCCAATGTCAGCTTGGATTGGCTCCAGCTCCCGCCTGCGACCCTCACAGGTTAAGCTGTATAGATAATGGATGGATGGATCTATGTGAAACTCATTTTCTATTAAGACATCTAATAAAGGTTTCCCTTTGTGACCCGTCTCTCCTTCTCTCTGCGCACAGCCCAGTTCCCGGGCCGCTGTCCTCCCTCCTTTACATGCGGAACAGACACAGGCAACCGTTGCCGGCCTCCTTACCTGGCACGCTGCCCGATCCCGCCATGCAGGGAGCGTCTGCGCAGCACATGCCTGTAAGTATAATACAGGTTATCCACACACACACTCACACACACACACACACACACACACACACACACACACACACACACACACTCGCATGCATTATCATTTATACATGCAGGTAAAGTGGCCAAAGTGGTCAAGATCCACCGAGTTAGAAATATTCATGGCTGACAGAAGAATTCACTTCACTCTTGTGGATGAATTAATGAAAAGTGTCAAACTCCAGATGGATGTGACCTTGAGGAGGACCGTGTACGTGTTGGTGCTGATGCTTTCTCTTGTCACGGTTGAAAGGTTATTTTTGTGTCAATTTCTTCTTTTATTCAGATAGAGAAGCAGATGTCTTGTCTAATGGGGATACCAGGTCCCGTACACAACCCCGCCTGTTCCTCGCCTCAGGTACTGACCACCAGTCATACTCTCTTTCTATCTCCGTGGAGTATTCCTTTTCTTCCCCGGTGATAACGCTGTGCTTTGCTGTGGGAGTAATAACCATTTATGACAATATTAGGTGTAACGGCTAGACCGCTAGTGGTACATGCATGTGGTTTTAAAGGAACATAAAGGAATATTTGTGCTTTCTGGCGGAGGGTTAGAAAAGTTTGAAACGGTGAGTTTAGCTCTGTGCAGCAGGAACAAAACCAGCCTATAGCTGTGTTCCAATTTAGGGGCCGCCTTTAACTGGCTACAAGCTGTGGTTTCAGATATGAGAGTGGTACTGATTTTCTCATCTAAATCTCTGCCAGAAAGAAAATCAGTGTATTTACTGAAATGTCAAAGTATACCTTTAACTCTATGATGTCATTCTTCTCTTCTTTATACACATCCCAATATTATGACAAGTGTGCTGGCATTATTATCTGGGACCATTGTCTCTGAAAGATTTCTGTTAAATGTATTCCAGAGAGGATCTGTATTAATAAAAATCAGCAAATAAGCAAAGAGCAAGGAGAGGGAGGTATCACTGAACTGTCAGGTGACTTAGTTTAGATTGCATGGGTGCACTTGGGCCTGGCTCGGTGAAATCGGGTACAATGGGAAATCTTTTAGTTTGTGCTGCAAACAAATCCAACAGCCAGTATGTTTAAGCAAACACATGCCAAAAAAAATGGCAGAAAAGCGGCTACATTATATAACAGTCGTGGAATGGGGCTTGAATCTTTCTAATTATACTTGTTTAGCCGGCGTCAAAGACTAAGTGCTTGTCCACCTTTTTCTGAGCTGTCTCCCAATGGGAAGTGACGCACAGTGGAAAAAATGGACCACTATTCAAATATGGCAAATATGGCAAGAAACACGAAAATACAAATAACCTGGACAGCTTGAACACGTCCTTAAGTCGGGTTACTCAGTACTTGTTTCTAAAAATATATATGGGGAGTATGACTTGGCCTGAAATAAAATTCGATGACAAGACTTTCATTTTTGCTTTAATCCCTGAGTCTCCTGTAGTTTGCCTGATACTGAAAATCAGTTCAGTCAGCACTTAAGTGAAAAGGTTTGAAAAAGCATTAAAGCATTTTGAAACATTAACACAGCAATGTCGTGTTTGCTGAATCAGACACTCCTTATGACGAAGGTGAAGTTGATTTATTCCTTTTTAATCAGGATATACAGGAAACCGTGATTCAACACTTTAACACACACACACACACACACACACACACACACACACACACACAGGACAGGACAGGACGTCACCATCTACATGCTCTCTCTGACTTTTAGGTTGTTATATTTTCCTTGTGTCAACATGCTCTCAATCTCTGCCCTCTTTAATAGTACATTTCCTCTTTCCAGGGGCATGTAGTATGAATTGTTAAATATGTGTGGGCTATCAAAAGCAACTTCACAGGGAAAACTGTGAAATCACCCTGCAACCATACACACGCGTTCTCCCTCCACACACACACACAGTAGAGTCTCCCCGACTTCAGAGGACTTTACTTTTACTTACATTTATTGGATGGAGAATTACTTTAACCTTATCTATACTTACCACAAACTGTTATCTTAACCTCACCTACAAACATGTGTTCACCATAAATTCACAAATTCACAAATTCACACACACACACACACACACACACACACACACACACACACACACACACACACACACACACACACACACACACACACACACACACACAGTCATGTCTCCATGAAATTCAAGGACGTGAAATTGATTTATATTGATTTCCTGGAGACGTACACCAACCTTACTCACCGAACCATAACCCTTACCTTAACTTAACTTAACCTAAACTTTTTATGTGTCTTTCTGTCCCCATAATGTGACCTTGTAAACAGATTTAAGTCCCCACAACAACAGTAATATCTGGACCACACACAACACAGACACATTCTTCAGATTCTATAGTAATTAAGTTTCATTTGATGTTCTGCATTGTCACAATATGAGAGGAGACTTTGTCTTCCTTAAAAATCGATGTATTAGATGTATTAACCTCTGTTATACAGTAACTCCACACTCGGCTCAAGTCGAGTAAAGTAAACATTTGACGAGTGGCTCAGTGTACAGTGTACAGTTTCATGTCTTCATTCACTGATCCCTCCAGACAGAAATATCAGCGTGATGTGTCATCCAGGCCAAGGCGATCCATGATGTAATCACCAGCCCCAGTGTCAGGGTGTTTCTATGTAGTAAACAGAGAAGAATTACTTGTGTCCCGTCCTCTTCAGTGTGTGTGCGTGCGTGCGTGTGTGTGTGTGTGTGTGTGTGTCTGTGTGTGTGTCTGTGCGTGTGTTTGACTGGCAGCCTGGCTGGCTGGCTGGTAACGCTGGCACAGACAGCTCAGTGACCTCATCCTTGGCAGCCGCTAAATGTGCTCCCTTTTTTTTTTTATCACTGAATGGTTCAGAGAGAGAGAAAGAGAGGAAGAGAGAGAGAGGGGAAAAAAAGCCAGCTTCTTCTCTTAAAGAAATATTGTGTAACAGGGAGCAGATAGCAATATTGCCTGGGAGGGGGGGTGGGGAGAGAGGTGATGTCATGCTCCAAACATGACCTCTCCCTCCTCTCTCGCTGTCCTCCTCTGCTGAGCGTAGGAGAAAAGTGAGACGAGGTTTAATTTAGCTCTTACAGTCTGTTTAGTCAGATGATAGGCTGGAATGATAAAGTGTGAAGATATCGAGCTGCGGACAGAACACGTTGTCCGTCTTATTTACGGCCGTCTTCACGGGTTGTTTTGTTGAGTATTAGGAGAGATGGTGGCGATGGACCACGTGGGAGATTATGGTTGATAGGAGTTATTTACAGGTAGAGGAATATCTGTGGGGATTCTTACATCTAAGGCTTGGCTGCTTGACCTGAAGTGGTTTGTAGGTCGGGAGGTTAGATCTGCTGTTGCTAATTTAACTGGTTCCTGGAGGTGAAACACACCCCACCCACCATGAGAGACATCTGAAAATGTTTCCATTGAATCACAAACTCTTCCCCTGTGGTGTTGATGTACCAGCTCAAGTGTACCGACTGTAATAGGCCGTGTTTCAATGGAACATGACATATCTAATATCTATCTGCCACAGAGGTTATGTTGTATTCAGCATTTGTTTGTTTGTTAGTTAGCAGCATTACACAGAAACTACTGGATTGATTTCCACAAAACCTGGTGGAAGGATGTGATATGGATCGAGGAAGAAGCCATTAAAATTGCGGGGGGGGGGGGATCCAGGATTATATTTTCACTTTATTTAACATTGTGATATTGGGGGTCTTTTTTTCTCTCTCAAGCAATAATGAAGAGATATTGATTTTAAAAAATCTGGTATGTGTTGAGTGCTAGTATCTGTGAAAAGGTGAAATTAATGATCTGGATTTTGTGAATCTAAATAAATATTTGTGTCACATGTCTATTTGATGTTTATATTGTATATTTGTGGAAGAAAAGTGTGTACACATCAATTCATGTTTTCTAATCTTTTCATCCGAACTCAGAGATCCAAACAGACACTGGGTCATCATTTCCAACAGCACCACCCAGGAATGGTTTCCATCCACAACCCCGGCACATCCATGGGTCATGTGATGGACATGATGTCACAGTGCCACCAGGCCCCTCCGCTGCGACACCACCATCATCCTCATCATCCACAGCTTCCAGCTCCAACCCTCCCTTACCCACAGCGGTGCCACGGCCCTCCTCCGCAGCACCTGCAGGGAAACTCGCTCAACCACCAGCTCCACCATTCAGGGAACGCACCGCACACTCAGGCTCACCAATCACCGCCTTCTCACCTTCACCAGGCATCACCGCCTGCACCTCCGCTGCCTGTTTCAGCACAGGTACGGTGCTTTACATCTACATGACCCCGGGGTTTCTGCACTCAAGCACAGTAAGGTTACCGGTCTTGTTTTTGTTTTGTTTGCAGTTATCACCAGTTGCACAGCAGATGCACCCTTCGCACCATTCTCATTCCCAGCATGACATGCAGGCAGGGGGTGGCGGGGCACGAGAAGGAGGATGCAGCAACCGTCGCCGGAGGACGGCAGAGCAGGACCCCGACGAGCGCAGGCAGAAGTTCCTAGAGCGCAATCGGGCTGCGGCTACCCGCTGCCGACAGAAGAGGAAGGTGTGGGTGTCGTCGCTGGAGAAGAAAGCTGAGGAGCTGACGCACACAAACCTGCAGCTACAGGTGAGAAACACACTCAAGTACACACACACACACACACACACAATCAACACTTCAAGGATACTGAGTGTTTCTCTGTGTGTTTCCAGAATGAGGTGACGTCGTTGAGGTCAGAGGTGGGTCAGCTCAAGCAGATTCTGCTCACCCACAAGGAATGTCCTGTCACCACCCGGCAGAGAGAATCACAGGGGTACCCCAGTGAGTAAAACCCCCTTACCCTGTACCCGTCACTAGAAATATCACCAGACGCCTGAAACCAATCATCTCCATCCACCGCTGAGGGTATAATCCAGTCTTGTTATACCAAACCGACCTTCTACACACACAGGGACCTAAAATTTCAACTAAACAGCACTTGAGAGTCAAAACTCAGCTTTTATCCCCATGAGTGCATCCGTTCATGCACTTTTATTCCTGTGGAGAACCAATCAGGAAGAGGCACTGCACTCTGAACTCTCATTCAAATGAGAATATTTTTCATTTTTCATTCTCATTTAATGAAGCAGCTCTTGACGGTGTTTAAAATACCCTGGAGTGCAGAGCTCTTGTTGCACTCGCATGAAGTTAGCATGCAGCGAAATGCAGACCATGCCCATCTTGCACTCCAGCCAGGCTAAAGTTAATGTTCAACAATAACTGAACCTGTAACTGACCTTAAAAAATTTAAATACTGCACCTTGTGGCTTTAATGGAAAACAGCCATTACGATTTAAGTGTTGAGCTTTAGAGAACAACGACGGATGCAAAGTTGGCATGTGTTGTATCCATATATTTCTACTGTTGTCTTTTTTTTTTACGTGTATGTACAGGATTCAATTGTTAAAAATAAAAGAGATATTTTTCTTTAATCTGTAAACTGTTTTCATTCATCCGGTGGCTCGTATTATAAACCACGTGCGGTCGGGGCCCCGCACCTCACAGAGCGGACAGTCCACACAAGGTCAGTGACTTTGATTGACAGCTGTCTCTGTGTCCAGCTGCAGGAGGAAGTCCCACTCCTGTCGGCCCCGCAGCGTCTCATGTGCTGGCCATCCAACACAACAGCATCTCCACCTCCTCGACAGCTGCGGGCGACACAAGCCCCGACCCCCAGCCCGGACACTAGTGCTCGTCATATAGAGGAGAGGGTACCATTGGACTGAAATATGGTTCTGTCATGAAAGTCTCACCCGACTGTGGATCTCTTTACGTTGCAGATGAAATACTGAACTGGATGGTGAATTTATAAATCCATGTGAAGATTTTTTTTTTTCAACATTATTCTCATTTTTCTCAAGTTTTCTGCTTCAGAAACACATGCTGAGAGATTTCATTTCCATAACATGTGCAACTAGAGTGGCACTCAGTCAAGCGCATATCTCCGCCAAGGCCCAACAGTCCCCTTAAGTGCAATCAAGCTGCACATACTTATAGAAATCAATCCCTTAAAATGCCTGATTTTTGTTATCTAGGTTCATGAATTATTCACAGGGAAATCAGTGAAATCAGTGATCAAATAATTCCTGGATCCGCACCAAATATTAAAGGGGTTCTTCCCTGTCCCATACCCCATCCTTCCACAAAGTTTTGTGGTGATCCGTCCAGCAATTTTTGCATTATTTTACGTAAACAAACCAACCAACCAACCAACCGATTTGGGTGAAAGCATAATGTCCTTGGCAGGGGAAAAAAAATGCCCTTTTCTGAAAGCCTTGTTGAAAACTGTGATGCTTCGTGGTGACTGCATCCTGTGTTTGTTCAGAAAATGCCTGTTTCTGTTCACAGCAATCTGACATTGCCTGCTGCCGACTGACTATGCACACACACCCCCACCACACACACACACACACACGTATCATCATATCATAAAGCATAATTTCAGTCTTCTCTCGCTCTAATCTTGCACTAATTTAAAAAACAAAGCCTATGTATTAGTTTATATCTTTAACTGAGCAGCTGCAAGTGCACACCTTATGCCATTCTGTCAAAACTATGTATTTTTATATATATATATATATATAACTAATAGGAAGACAAAGAATAAATGTTTATTTTAAGATGTCAAATCAAACCCACGCCTGTCTTGGAAAGCCATTTCAAACACGACTTAACAACTGCCTTGAGATATACTAAATGCCTAGAAGCAACACTTCATGTCTTCAAGCCCTGACACAGTAATTTAATTTACACTTTTTGCACTGTAAAGATGTTGACAATCGCTGTAAATCTAATGCTAAAATAAAAACATTTATTCTGGTATTTTGTTGTGGGTCATTTTACAAGATAAACCCAGTAAACTGTGATTTATGAGATCATCAGTGTGATTCTGGACAAACAGTATGGTCTACTCTGCCATCTAGTGACTGGTTTTATTAGGTGGTGGCTGACCATGATAGCTGTAGTGGTCAGCAACTAGATTACATCCTGTTTTTAAGTGGGCTTTGCTTATTTATTTAAAAACATGAGTAAAAGAAAAGTCTCCCAAACTTACGAGTAAAAAAAAACCCCTCTGTTACAGAATACAATCTGGAATACATAGATGTTTTAAGATCTTGGCTCTCTGATGATATGAAAATAAGTTTGTGTGTGTGTGTCTGTGCGTGCGTGTGTGTGTGTGTGTCCTTGTGAGTGTGTTGTGTGATTTGAACTAAGTGTGGGAGGCACTCCACCCCATCTACTCAAACAAAAGGGACTGCTTAATTATTGCCAGATCTCATCTTGACACACATACAAAAGCATGGATGCACACACACACAGACACACACACACACACACACACACACACACACACATACACACACACAGTTCAGTGTATCCCTCACACACTGGTTTCCCTCTGACATCCTAAATATCAGCTGCACAGGAAGAAAATCTTATTGTTTAAAAATAACACAAAATAAAGCAAGTTAAAGGTAATACATCATGAAAACAAGAAAATGACCTGCTTGGCTGAGTCATATTGTGATGATACAATAGCAAAAATAAAGGTACCTCAATGCAACCTAGAGTTCAAGAGGTTAATGCAAATAATACTTGTGTATGAATGTATTTTTATGAATGTATAAATAGAGAGGGTGCTCTATATATTCCTCTATTTCAGGAAATATAATCCCCTTGTAATCAACAGATTAGATATTTGAAAGCCCTGCATACAGAATGTTATAGCATTGACTCATTCATTAACACTCAAATGACAAAATCAATCACATTGTTGGGGATTTTACTTCTTCGTGTAATGCACAACGATACAAACTTTCATATAAAAGTATAAAACATGATAGAAGTGATACAAAACCAAAGTGTTTTCTTCTCCTGCCAACCAGCAGCCCATCATTACATACTGTAGAAATATGAGACATTAAGATGTCTATGAACTCAACATTAGCACCATAGTTGAAATCAGTGGTCCCATCATTCACGCGCACACACTTACACTCAAAAACACATTCAGGAAAAGCCACAGGTGTGAGGAAGTGAAAGAAGACAAAAAGGCACACAGCAGGAAGAGGAAGTCAGAGGGATTGGACTTCCTCTGGTGTCTGAGAAGGCCCTGATGAGCTCAGCTGTTTAGCAGTTGTCTTGTGGTTCCAGTGAGAAACCCAAATTCAAAATGGTGGGGTTACTGAATTGGTTTGTTCATAGCCTGCGTCGACTGAGAGGAATTATATTTTCTGCATTCTAAACACTCAAGATTGTGGCACAGACCAATTTGCATATTGCTCTGTTGTACAGTTTAAATATTTCCAGAGTTTTTATTGATCTAGTCAGAGAATCTCTGCATGTCACTGTCCCTGCGAGCGCCGCTGCTGTCCAGAAAGCGGTCACAAGGGAACTCAATGAGATCCCCCTCCTCCAGTGGTGCAAGTCGGGCTGGACGACTGCTCTGGTAGCAGGTGAAGTCAGCGGACACGGAGGCAGAGGCCACAGTGGGACGGAACGGTCGCCTGGTGGAGTACATGTGGCGCACATGCACGGCCGACTTCCTCCTTTGCAACCTCCTCTTCAAGCACCGCCCCAGCCAGACCCCACCGATGACCAGCAGTAGAACGCCGTTCCCGGCTAGCGTCGCCACTGTCACCAGTTGGAGGTCAGAGGTCAGCGTGCCGCCACGTGCGAGCGCCTTGGGGAGAGTGACCAGCCCTGCGCAGTGGTCCCGAGGGGCGACCTGGCAGACAGATCCACTGACTACTCCTTCCACGCAGACAATGTAGGTCAAATCTGAGCTGAGTTCTCGAAGGGTTACAGAGCGAGCTTTGCCACGGGCGTAAACATAACGGGGGAAGCGATCTGTAGCACCGAACCGGTCAAACAGAATGCGATAGTGGATTTCTTCCAGGCCCGGCCCAGATCCTGGTGTGTAAGGGTGATGGTCCCTTGTGGTCCAGAACACAGTGACAGTACTGGATGTCACATGATCCACTGAGACGTTACTGATAAAATGGCGGTTGAACACACATGGATCTGTGATGACGGGCAGAGCCTCCTTCTGATCGGACCTCAGGAGATCAAACTTCTCTCCTGACTGCTCAGGAGAAGTTGTGGTGTTTGAATCAGAGTCGTTCCTGTGACCTGGTGTAGAAATGGCCGGCGGATCTGTTCTGGAAATGACGTTTGACCTTCGTCTCCCTTTGGCACGTTTCCCAGCTGCCTCTCCGGCAGGTCGTGACCTTGGACTGAGTGACTCCTTTGGTTTCTTTCTCTGCAGTGAGGAAGAGGTTTCTGCCACCTCCGGACCCTCCTGGTCTCCCTGGATCCCCACCTCTTCCTGTCCCCCTCTTTTCCATTTTTCAGCTTCTTCCTGCACCATCACCCCATCCCTGTTCCCCTGTCTTAAATCTACACCTTCTGTCTCCTCCAGCTGACCTCCTCCACCTCTCTCTTCCTGCTTCATTGTATCTGTAATCTCTTTCCCCTCCACTTTTACAACGACATCCCCCCCCCCGGCTCTCCTCGGGCCCACCTTGGCTCATGCACAAGTTGGTCCAGTTTCCGAGGGGCTCCAGCTGGGAGCTGTTCACATAGTCCAGATATTTCCCCCTAAGAGTTGCAGGGTGATGACACTGCACAAAAACAGTCAACAATTTGCCCTGAGAGTGTGCAGCAGTCATCCATCTCTTCAACTCCTCCAGGCGACAGTCGCACGTCCAGTTGTTGCCATGGAGATCCAGGTCGTAAAGCACATTGTTGAGGGCAAAAATGTCACCGGACAGACTGGTGAGGAAATTGTTCTTCAGCTTCAGTACCTTTAGGCGTTGGAGTTGAGAAAAAGACAAAGGGTCCACGCTGGAGATCCGGTTGCGGCTGAAGTCGAGCTCCTCGATGCGCTCCAGAGGGTCCAGGAGACCGGCAGGGATTTCCTCCAGCTCGTTGCCATCAATCAGGAGCTCTCTGAGGCTCGACAGCCCCTTCAGAGCCCCGCCGTCCAGGCGAGAGATCCTGTTGTTGCTCAGGGACAGCTTGGACAGCTTTTTCAGGTTCTGGAAGACGTGGTTTCCAACGTATTGGATTTCATTTTCAGAGAGCAGCAGCGTTGTCAGGGCTTTGAGTTGGGAAAAAGTGAGGGCATTACGCACGGCTGACTGCTTGTTGCGCGCCAGGTTTAGAAAGCGCAGGTTGGTGAGTTTGGAGAAAGCGTTTCTGTGAATGTGCTGCAGCTGGTTGGATTCCAGATGGAGATAATGCAGATTGGTCAAACTTTTAAAAACAGAGTCCTGCAGTGCTTCTATTGAGTTGCCATCCAGGCGCAATTTAACGAGACTCTCCAAATTGCCAAAGAGCTCCGGTGTAATGTTCTTAATCTCATTATTATTCCCATAGAGGACAGTTAATTTCTTTAGGGGCTGTAAAGTCCCGGCAGGTACACTTGATAAGAGATTATGTCCCAAATACAGCTCCTCCAGCTTGGAGAGTTTCTCAAACGCCTTAGGATGAAGCGTTTGGATTTGATTGAACTGGAGGTTTAACCTCACCAGGTCACTGTACCGTGTGAAGTCGAAGGCAGAGATGTTGGTGATGAAGTTTCCCCCGAGGCTGAAGATCAGCACCTCCTCGGGCGCACGCGTGCCTGGTTTGGGCACGCTGCGCAACCCGCGGTTGGTGCACATGAGGTGCTGCGGCTGCTGGCAGTCGCAGTGCTCCGGACAGAAGCTTGTCGCCGCCGAGGAAGATTTGAAGCCGTGGAGCGACACCAGGAAAAAACATATCCCTGCCAGTATGTGACCGGTATCCATTCCCATTCTCTCCATGCTCTTCAGGTGCAGTCGCCCCTCTCCTCTCTCAAGCCGGAGACCATAATCCACTTGTTGATCGGAAAAGTGGGGAGACCGATGATGTATTGATCAAACGCGCGGCTCCATCACTGATCAGCATCATGTTATATAGAGCGAATTAATTTGCGCAGCGCTCTGATGTTGTCTGAAGAAACACTCAGCTCCCCAGTAAAGAGTCCGTCCCCCCAAGTGGTCATCTGCTGCGCATTACAGTGCAGAGCGTGCTCGCACGCACACACACGCGCGCGCACACACAAAGTATAGTCCCTCCTCTGCAACTTTTCGACCCAGCCAAAAGCAGATGTGCACAAGCCTTAACGCACGAGATCCAGACTTTTGCGCGTGCACGCAGGTAATCAAACACACGCACGCACCACCACCCCCACCCTCCCGGCACACACACACATACACACGTTTGCGAATCTCTCATTATTAGGACTTTGCATTGACTTCCATTCATTGTGGAGAGCCTAATCAAAACATTATCCCTAAACTTAACCATGCTACACCCTAACCTTAACTTAACCACAATTTACATCTTACCCCTAACCTTAAACAGGACCAATTCATGCCTAAGCCTAACCTCGGACGAGGAGGGTCCTGACAAGTTTAGTGTTTATGCAGGAAGAGTTTTTAAAGAGGTCACAAAAACAAGTTCACACATACACACTAGAGTCCACAGTGAGAGAGGGAGGGAGAGAAAGAGATTGAGAAACCCTCTGACCGAGTTTTGTGCGCGCCCCCGCAGCCGCCAGGGGTCTGAGATCTGGATCAGATCCCTGGTATGGACAAAGCAGACAGGGAGATTTTCCTTCCCACGGAATCCCAAGGGAACCCCAAGGTCTTGGATTCCCTCACAGGAGCGGGTGCGCACAGAGCAGAGCAGTCACTCACAAAATACGCTCAACAAAACGCTTCAGTTCATATCGTCATTGGTTTTGATAATGTCTGAAAAATGATTCATAAAGGAGAACAGCTATATATATCCTGCAACCCAGAGGACATCCTGTCTGCCCGGTAGAGACACTGCACACACAGAGTAAAGTAAAGCAAATCGTCACATCAACAGCCCAGCATGCACTGCACTCTGTACAGTATAGGAACGCAACCATTACGCATGCTTAACTGTAATTAACCACTTCTCTCATTAAGGCGCCCTAGCTGTGTTGCAGGACTCCATAAGCAGCACAGATGGTTCACATTTGTGGATGAGGAATTCGGGTCGTCAAGTGTGAGTTGAGACTGACGAGGAGAGGTGCCAAATCTGAGTTAAAGATCTCCAACATGAAAGGGGGGGGGGGGTACAATGCAGAATGGAGCTGGGCAATTGTACATGAATGTTCCTGTTACAGTCCAGTCTGAGAAGCATTTAGAGTTCCTGCCAAGACATCTGCACATTTAGAGCACATGAGGTAGAGTCACCCTCTGAACACAGTGTGAATCAATGGTTCCTAAACTGTCTGGTGTACCCCCACAGTCTACATCCACACTGCCCATCAGGTTTTCCATAATTTATATAAATGGATTATTTTTCTTCCATGCAATTGAATCGTCAGCGCAATTACTTTGGTTTACGTTTGCAAACTTGTGGCAGATGTATGTTTCAACCATCTATTCACACTTTTAGCTAAATATTTCAACTCTTCATCCTTCATGTAGAGGTATTGGTGCCGGCAAGCTATGAGACATCCAACGTTTGAGTAGCACACTTCAATTCACCGCTAATAGTACACACGTAACCAAGGGGCATTAAAACTTTTTGAGTGTGTCTAACTTTCGCTCTGTTGCTCGGCAACAGCAATAAGAGCAGGAATGGCTGGTGACGCAGATCACGGAAAGCCTCTGTACACCAGACAGTCTCCTTTCTGTTCGGCCTTCGTGGTCTACATGGCACATGAAGGAGAGGGTCTTCGTGGAGGTAATGGGTCGACCGTGTCCCCTGAAGGATGCAGCCTTGAATCGAGACACAGATAAATTCTCCCACAAACACACACACACACACACACAAATGCTCAAAGACATTTCCAGTCACCCTGGAGAGTTTAAGTGATACAATGGTTACCAGAGTTGCTCTAATGCCCAACTGCTGTAGCTCAGTGCATTTCCTGCGCAGACCACAAAAGCAAAAGAAAGGTGCTCCCCGATTGGCCTCATTCACATGCATATCTGCTGGTAGACATCATAGTCACTCTGTATGAGCGAATCTCTCCAAAAAAAGAAGGGCAGACAGAAATACAACCCTTGGGGAAGCCCCCCCCCCCCCCTCTCTCTCTCTCCTCTCTCTCTCTCTCTCTCTCTCTCTCTCTCTCTCTCCCTCTGGGAGGTCATTTCCCGTCTGACTATGTCTCTATAGTATTTCTGAACACACACCCCCACACCCCCTACCCCCAATCTTTCTAGTGCCCCCCTCTCTCTCTATCTGTGGAACACACACATTGAGAAAACACTCAGAGATCTGGCCCCAGACACAGTGGGACCAGTCCAGTTGTTGTTTTGGCAGGTCGCCTGGTCTGTGTCAGAGTTGAGAAGGGATACACAAAAAGATTTCATCAGCGTAGATCGGCTTTCACTGCAGCATCAGAAACGATCTGAGATGAAGTTTAACGTTTAAGGCTGAAGAGTCCAGTGTGACACGGACAGATATGGATGAAATATGGAGACATTGTGAAACAAAGTAAAACCATCTGAGGAGAGATCAGAGGAGCCAGGGAGGAGAGGAGTGCACTGTTACACCGTTGTCGACTCTGTTGTGTGTGAGGGGAAAAGGCGTCCTGGACTTGACCCAGATTCACAAAGACTTTGGCACAAAAGGCAGCGACGAGGACCTCGCAAAGAGCAGTCTGCCACTGTGCCTGCTCACAATGAAGGCTGCAGTCTGTGCAGTTTCACAAGCCCATCTTTTCATCACCCCTCTCTGCTCTCAGTGCCTCTCAGGGCCTCTCACTGTCCAATCAACTGGCCATATGACATTTCAGTCACTCAGCAGAGTGAGAGCAGGCAAGTGTGTGAATGTGTGTGTTTGTGTGTGCATGGGAAACCCAACTCCATCAGGGGAAGGAGAGGGAGAGAGACAGAAAGGCTTGTATATCTGCCTGCACCTGAGTGTGCCTGTTTCCTGTGACTGACAAAAGTGTGTGTGTGTGTGTGTGTGTGTGTGTGTGTGTGTGTGTGTGTGTGTGTGTGTAAATGAGCTGATGCTGCAACATAAGAAGGTCCTCTTGGTGTACCATATTCAAGTCTTTTGGTGTTTCTCTCTCACAAGGAATAATATACGTGGGTTGTATTCCATAAACTGCACACAGAAAGCAGCTGAATACATTTAGTATTCCCATTTTGTGACATATGCTTTTTACTACACTACACAGTTCAAAAGGAGATATTGGGCTTTTTAGTATTTCCCCATGTATTAAATGTGAAAGATATTTTTGGTCACTGTGGCCTTTACTGATAATAAAGGTGAAAGGAGGAAAGATTGGAAAGACAAGATGCATGTTCTTCCAGTGTTTCTGTGGGTTTTCTCCAGGTACACAGTCCAAAGACATGCAGGAATATCTAAATAGGGATACACTGCACATAAGGTACTAGCCTCCTAAGGCAGTGTTTTCATGTTCGAGTCCCATCTGGGGTGAATATTTTAAGGTGTGTCCCATAGATTGGAATCAATAATCTATGTCAGCTGTAGTTGGATCCAGTCTCCATGTGACCTGCAAAGGATGAAAGGTAAGATTAGGGATAAGATCCTGGTTTGGGTTGAAATAAACCCTTTCACAACATTAACCTGAAAGCCCCAAAGGCAAATTTCTCCCATTCACACACTCAATTAAAATGGCAGCGAGCAAATATAGTGCACTCACAAGGGAAAACATTCAGCCCAACAAAAAGTCAAACTTTATCGGCTGATGATGACGACATGACGTGGTCAAAAGCTCAGGAACAAGTGAGTTAGTGGAACATGAGTGTAT
Organism: Verasper variegatus; assembly: GCA_026259375.1. Classification (NCBI taxonomy): domain Eukaryota; kingdom Metazoa; phylum Chordata; class Actinopteri; order Pleuronectiformes; family Pleuronectidae; genus Verasper; species Verasper variegatus. Next base: position 12,113,872 of record CM048038.1, read on the forward strand.
AAATTAATTTAATTGGTGATTTAAACCAACAGATAGAAAGCAGTCACAGTCATACTGATGTCGTACTGGAGTTGAAAGAAGCACGGAGCAGCTCAGACACATATGATAATGCTGCTTAGATTAATACATGAACAATTAAATATATTGTGAATGAATGAGTGTATTTTTAATGATGAGGTACATTTCATTGTTGATATTTTTGAATGCAATACTTGTTTGTGAACTTGAAATGTGCTGCAAAGAGTGAGGCTTGCTGATTTAAGCACACTAAGCTAACTGACTGCCAGTTCATATTTATAGTACAGACTAAACAGTGGTATTAATCTTAGGCATTGATTTCCAAGTACTTCAATTAAATGAATATCTTTCAAAATAAAGAGCAAGGTTAAAATTCTCCAAGTTACCATGCCATGTCAGACAATGCCCCCAAATTGAATTTTAGCATGTTACATACATGTACACAATTACACACAGGACTACAAAAGCACATACAACACAGGGGCTGACACTCTTTACGAGGTCATTAAACATGTTTACCACACATGCAGACATACAAAAATGCAAACACAACAGGCCTCGCAGAGTATAGGGACTAATGAGCCTGACACAGAGTCACAAACTTGCAGGAAGTTGTGCTTGTGGGAACATGTGCATCCCATTGTACCTCAGAGTGCAGGGATCGCTTCGGCTTCACAATTCCCTGCGGGCCCTGTAACGTGCTTCACACAGACGATCCTTGTGCGACATATCCTGGTAATACAACACTGCAGGAAACTAGCATGTATCTGGGGCTTATCATAGTAATCAGTGTAAAAGGATGGGCTGTAATGAATAAAGATGTGCGGCAGATTTGGTCAGATTAGCCCCCCATCTGCAAGCGCTCTTATCAACAGGAAGTACATCAAACAAATAACAGATTGTCCCTGTGTGTGCGCGGCAGGGTTGGAAATTGTGCGTGGATACATTTGTTCATGCAGTACATGTAATTTAGCATGTTAATAATCATGTATATGTCTATGTGTGCATCAATGTGCTGGGATGAAGGCATGGGGGCAAAGCAAAAGGAAGGAAAGATGAAATGAGGAGGTGGGATTGTGTGTGTGTGTGTGTGTGTGTGTGTGTGTGTGTGTGTGTGTGAGAGAGAGAGAGAGAGAGAGAGAGAGAGAGAGAGAGAGAGAGAGAGAGAGAGAGAGAGTGTGTGTGTGTGTGTTTTGGGGGGGTGGTAGTTTACATGAGCAACAGCTGCTGGGATCATTAAGTGCTTTAGCTAGAGCTGGGAATCATGGACCTAGCCCATGCTTGCAGACATTAGCTGTGTGTGTGTCTGTATGTTTGTGAGTGCATGAGTGAGTGTGTTTATACACTTAGAGCGAGATGAGGAAAGACTTTCTGTCCCACATGTGTGCAGCTGCACTGACATGCCGCTGTGAGCAGAGATAGAAGACGCTCTCTGTCGGCTGTATGTCATGCAGGAGATACTGCCACAGTTTTGGTGCACCTAAATGAATAGAACTGAGTGAGAAAAAATAAGCGCAGGGAACACCTGGGCCCCATGCCTGCAACCCTCCACATTCCCAGTGCTCCCTTGCTCCACTTGCCCAGCTGGTTCCCATCTCAGGAGGGGGGAAAAAGGAGGGCAAGATGGAGGAAAAAGTGTGGAGGCGACAGAGGCCATTTGCAGAAACTGAAAGACGGCTCTATGCCGAAAAAGATTGCAACAATCACAGTGAAATCAGAGCTTAAGCGCACGCCGCAAACAGCTGGCACTCTGAAAAAGACCCATGGACCAAATGGCTAATGACCACAACACAAACCCATCGTGCAATATGGGAAATGCATTTCCGAAACATTCCTTTCTGCTTTGGGAGCGCTGCAGCCTCTCTTGCCCCGACATCCAGGGGTCACGTTTTGTCTCTGAGACCAATATGTGGAACGAGTCAGGAGGGTGGGAGTGGGGTGAGGGCAGAACGAAGAAGTTTGGGGGTTGCTGTGGACCCTGTGAGGGTCAAGACTGGAGGAAACAGAGCGAGGAAAAAGTGGAGGGGCGGTACTTGACATCTGGAAAAAATTAGAGAGTATGCTGTTGCCCTGTTGAAAGGGTGGAGAGCCGGGAGGGGGAGATAGACGAATAAGGACATTAGTGTAAAGGATAGCATGTGTGTGTACGTGTGTATGAGGGCAATGCTTTGATCTACTCGGTCTGATAGAAACTCCTCTTGCACATAATCAGCCTCAATCACATAATGACACTTAGAGAATGTAAGGCCTTAAGATCTAAAGATCCCTGGGCTGCACTGAAGATAGCGCTCATGCTCAGGAACACAAACTCCCTGTGATAGGCTGTGCAGGGCTGCACAGAATCATTAAAGTGAGCTAAAAAATGCACACATGCACATGATCTGTGGATTAGCATCGCTCACTCTAGCACAATGCACACAGAGTCGCAAACAAGAGAACAGAAATGTGGGTCATTAGAAGAAAAAAGTCGTCAGTCAGTACATAGAGAGCTGAGACATCTGATCTGCAGCTGTCAACTCAGTCCCCCACACTGCTTTGCTTTCCATGCAACGTCGCCCTCTGCAGACACACAGCTTTATAGCATATGGAGGCAGCAGTATAGTATTATTGTAATTGAGTGCTGGTCCCTGTCTGAGAAACTTTCTTTTTTTCTTTCACTATATTACCAAAGCAGGCAACTGCACCTCAGCCCCAGACCCCACAGGGACCCATACCACTCCATGTTGATTCTGTGCCATTAACTGTAGTAATTCAATGAATTGCAAATGGCTATATGGATGACAATACCAATAAGTCAGTCGGTCCATTTGGGGCCACATTGAAATATTTGAAGAACTACTGGATGGATTGCCAGGGACTGTGAATCATGATTCACAGTAATGAAGGATCTAACACTTAACTTTAGGAATCCCCCCTTTTGCTTTTAAGGCCTTTTTTATTCCAGCACATATTGTGCTCACAGGACGAATTTCTTAAAATCAAATTGTGTTTAGTCAGATTTACAAATGCAAATGACAAAACACTAACTAAAACGTAAATAGTTCAGAGTGAAAGAGAAAAGAAGGTGAGGATGGGCCTTGATAACCTTTGGAAACAGCGCCCCCTAGTGGGTCAATCCAGCCCAGGATCACAGGTCAGGTTCAGTTACAGATCAGAGACTTTCAAAGTCCTGCACTCTTAAGGGCACTTAAGACTAAAAGAGCTCCACTATTAGAAGGGTGTTGTCTTCCTTGATTATTCCTTCCTTGGAGTTAAAGTCTGATTGTGCCATGCGCGTACGTAAGTAAATTACAGACTTTATGATGCAGCTTAAAATAATAATAAAAAAGCTTCTGTTAAACAAAGGTCCACATTATCTGGCTGACAGCAGCAGTCTGAATTTGCAGCAAGCTGCTCAGTGTGCTGAAACCACTTCTAACATATAGAGGACACTGTCACACACAATCTGCTCTCACTGTATGTAGAGCAGTCCACAGCAACTCCCAAACTTCTTTGTGTGTGCTGTGAGTGACAGAAAGATGACAAGGGATTTTAAATAACTCTGCTGTCTGGAAGTGTATGGATCGCCTTTAATGACATTGTTTTGCTTGTGACTTTCTGAAAGTATCGTTTAAAATCATCTAAAATAAGATTTAAGCTGTGCTATTAATACAACATATTTGAAAGTCAGCCTCAGTGTATAGTGAGTGTTGTGAGTGGTGTATTTTTAGTTTTGCCACCTCACTGTATCCATATACGTGTAGACAGGCGTGTTTCAGACCGTGCATCTCTGTTGTCGGGTATGCATCTCTGTTGTCGGGTATGCATCTCTGTTGTCGGGTATGCAAGGGTGTGTTCCCTTATGCATGCGATTAGGTAAGTACTGTAAGTCCAATGGTTTTGACAATGAACAGATCTGTTTTGTAAAATCAATAACAATCTGCTCTTCCTCTTTGTTTCACTTCTAACATCAGACGAACATACGCCAGCAGTTTGTTTTAGTCAGTCCTGACTCAGTGGACCAACATTCCTGTCAAAACACTGCCATTAGTTTTCTTGGTTCTTGGTTTCTGGTCACACCCCGGCTCTGACTCTTCCTTTCCAAAGACGTTTTTTCCCTTCTCATTCTTATGTTTTCCCTTCCCTCTGTTGCCATAGAAATAAGCCCAGACAGGAAGTGACAACCTCATGCCCATGCAAAGGAGGAAATTTGCTTTGTTGGGTAAACAAATCCGAAGCATGAAGGTGGATTGGAACGCTGCAAGGATAATAGAGGTGGACTGACCGAGCAGGGAAGAATACACAAGGAGAATGACTTTGTCAGGGAAAGACAGACATTGAGTGGAAACACACAAACACATGCTCATGGCCCACCCACATGCTTGTTCCGCCTTGGTGCAATCACACAACTTCTCGCACTTACTCATCGTTTCAGACAACAATCAGCACTTGTGGGTAAATACATCTTTTGCAACCAGGGTTACTAAGAGAAGGCACAAAACAATCTGTCATTGGACTTCACGCCATGTTGTGATGCAACAAGACCAGACAGATTATTAAGACATACATTTTCCCACTGGTCTATACACAGAGTGCTTCTTATAACACATCCCTGGTATTAACATCAAAATAATAAAATAGCAAAATAACAAAAGTGACAACATTCCCTGGTCACAGCAACACATTACCTGCTTTGTCTTTGCCCTTGGTACGATGGCCCTGAAGTGCAAATCACAAAAAGTGCAAATTTGGTAAACTTCCGTCAAAAAAGGTTATGGCACGTGTTTTGTTTTCTTATGTGTTGTAGTGTTTTGTGATTTGTTGTGTATGGCGATTCCCACCCCAGGGCCACTGTACCTTCCAGGATAATACACTGCATATGTATGAGTTTTGTTCAAACCGAAAACAGAAGCAATTTGATTTGAAACCATACATTTTCTGAAAGTCGATCCTTGGACTTTCTCTGACTTCTGAAGCTATCATGAGCTCACACAATAATACATGAAAACAATACCACACTAAATCTGTATTCGCGTAACTTTACGTCACTTAACGCTGGAACTTACGACTCAAACCGCTCATCTTTTTCCTTGACATTTTTTTCGCCTACGTCACATTTACGTAGGTCCGCCTCTACACGATACCCCGCCTCTTTTGCTAAACCCTCGATCGCGATTGGCTGTGAAAACCTCCACTCACTTTCCGCCCACCGAGCAAACCACTCCCCGTCCTCAGCGCGTCGCTCGGTCAGTGGAGCGAGGATCCTGAAGTCCGCCAGCCGCCGTGTGTGTCTCCTCTGCCGGGGTGAAGATGCTGTAGCCGTCGCCACGGAACCGTAAGCTTTTATCTTCTCTAACACCCCGTGACTCGTGTGAGTTTGCACCCGTGTGCGTTTGGCTGTTACCGCCTCACTTCCGGGTGGATTCGGCGGCGAGAGTTGACAGCGGCGCCGGCTCGTGTGGGTCAGTTGAAATGAGACACCACCGCTCTCGATAGAATAGCTAATGGACTTCCTCCTGACATGTCGTGGCTCGGTTAGTGTGTGTGTGTGTGTGTGTGTGTGTGTGTGTGTGTGTGTGTGTGTGTGTGTGTGTGTGTGTGTGTGTGTGTGTGTGTGTGTGTGTGTGTGTGTGTGTGTGTGTGTGTGTGTGTGTGTGTGTGTGTAATGTGAGCTGTCGAGGCTGTGTACATGCACATGTTTTTTTTTTTACTGGACATGTTCAAGTTTGAATATCAGGGCTGCGCACACAAACGTCTTCACCCCTTATTCAGTGGGTTCAAATTACACATGGCGATTAAGTTCAGGATGTGATCTTGCTCGTCCGGTTTGATTTACCCAAAGCTGCTGTCTGCTGAGTGACTTCTATTAATGGCTGTGGTTTGCAATTTATTGAAACACATAACTGTTTCCGAGGAGGATAACATGAACTGAGACGTAAATCCACACAAACAGCCAACAATTCAGATTTCAGTAGGTTTCTATAAACGTAAATAGAACCAGACCCAATGGATTCTTTTGGAGCTGATATCCGCATTTCTGAAATTGATATATGCAATCATTCCTAAGATGTCATGAAACCCTTGTGACAATTAAATGTCATTGAGGCTTCTATATTTTACAGTTTTACAACACACTTTACATTTTTTAAAATATATTTTGTATTATTATTAGTGATTATAAAACAGCTTTATGAACTCAATTCATCACCCAACCTTATAATAATAATGGGTGGACTATTGTAACTAAAAAAATAAAAATAATACTAGTCTGTGTATTCTTTTTTAAATTGGCAATGATTCCTATATGTCATTATCAAACCATTGTGACAAAGAAATGTGATTATATTTTTAATTTTACACACAATCACAAATAAGACAAATGAAAATACATGTACATCCTTTTGCATTATTTATTCTGTAAAATAAAAGATTTCAGATTGGTGCATATCAGCAAACATAAATGCCGATGGTGATTACGTGGGCTCAAATTGACTGATTTTACAGGCAGACTGATATATCAGTTGGGCCCTAGATGTCATTTAAATATCTTTGGGTATTGGTCTATAGGTTGAACAAAACAAGACATTTGAAGGCTAGCTTTGGGGGCTGGAAATACAATGGACAGTCTGTCGATTAATCATGCAACTATTTGGAAGATTAATCAATTATGAAATGAGTCATTGCTCTCATTCAAATATAAATTAGTTCAGTGCTTTCTTCCCCTTCACTTTTGTGAGGTGCTTGATTGACTGTTTTGTTGTGCTGTAAGTAGCACCTCTTAGACCAGACAGGATCAGAGTACGCATGAGTGGTGATGCAAACACTCCCTGTGCCATTCACTGTCACATGATTGCCTGTGGGTCCACATTGTCATTCCTGTACCCAGACTACTGTAAACAAAACTGTGACTCTGAAGGTTTTTTGTTTTTTTAGCGTGAGGCTATTGTCCATAAAGCTGTAATGAAGGTAAAGTATGCGTGTATAGGTTTTTAACCTTAGAGGAAATAATAGCTAATTTTAATTAAGTTTGAAACAAAAGATTGATTATCTCATTCCAGCCTCTCTAATGTGAGTATTTACCCTGGGCTCTGGGGATCTGGGACCTTTCTGACATTTCATTGCCCTGATGGTTAATCAAGTAGATAATTGACAATTGAAACTAATCGAGGATAAATGGAAGTTTAGTTGCAGAAGTAGGCCGAACAGTAGCAAGAGGAGACCGTACAGCTATCAAGCCACCAATGTGTTGGTATTCATCGGCTCTGTTGAAGTGCCCTTCAACAAGATGTAGAGAAATCAATACAAGCTCCACAGGCCACTGTTCAAATCTGCCCACCACTTGTACTCTAGTGAGCTAAAGAGGATTGTGCCACAGGCATAAGTTTTAAGACCCTAGACTGATCACTGTCCAGCCAAAATATTTCTCCCTGCTACAGCATTTCTGAGCATAAACATCCAGCGTGGCCAACGTGACTCAGCGAGTTATCTCTATGTCACTCTACCCTTTTACACAACACCCACTTAAAAGCTGGTAAATAGAGAGCACTCCTGCCTTGACTAATACTCCAAGTGGCCACTCTGAGAACAGCACGCCTGTTATCTCTTATGGTTTCATAAGGTTATAAGATGCCTTACTTCCAGCCACACTGGCTGGTCGATACAGAGACTCATGTGAAATCACATTTCTGCAGGTAGCGGCACAGGTTCTATAAATAGTAGCATGTTTTATGCCCTCAGATTTTCCATAAAGAATAAACAATCTGAATATATTCTTGCCTTCGTTTTTTTGTATCCATAGCAACCCGTGATTGAGCAGTTACACAAAGTGTCCCTTGTCTCAGCAGGAAAGAGACAGAAATACATCTTTTGTAATGCAGCTTTTCAAAAAATGCCTGGGTCACGAATCTATGGGCATGCTGGTTTTCAAGCCTCTTGTCTTCTGGTTTCTCTTTGAGTGCACTTCAAAATAACTGACAGTTGAATGTCATATTGAGGCAGCTTTTTACCTCTTTTATCACTCCCGGATGGCTGCATACAGGAAATACAGGCACTGTGCAACTTTCAGATGAAATACTATAAATATCTTCAAACAAGCCAGTGCTATTAACAGCTACACTCTGTCAGAGATGAGGTCAGAGGTCAGATAAGCTCCTGCCACCAACCAATCCAAAGCCATATGATCCATCACACTATTTTGTTGTAAAATTTGGGTTTAGTTGTATGAAATAACCAGATAATGTTGCCAGATGTGCTTCTATTTAATGCGGGCTCTCGGTCTGATAATCAGTGGATCATGCACAGCTTTAACTCCATAAATCTGTGAAGAAGCTTTACCAGAAGAGTCTGCTCCTTTATTGTAGGGAGAGTCACAGATGGGCCATCTGCGAGGACCTTTTCGCCATCCCAGTCTGCCAGTAATGGAGTAATGGGAACGATGTACAACTGTGTGGACAGTCAGGTTGACTGCAGTCCTGTGGCGGCAAGAATGTGTATAGTCAGAAAGCAGATGGACTGGCTGCTAAGTCAACACTTGTGTGTTTGTCATGCCAGGACTGCAGATTCCAGCTCGACAATGTTGCCATGTTGCCCTAAGAGACGGAATGTCACGGAAATGACGGACGCGGGTTCCCTTCATGAAAGCCATGGGGGGTTTCTGTAAATATGAACTAAATGTGTTGCCTGTAGCCATCCTCAACTCAAAGAGTAAACTGGATGTTGAATAAGTGTTGTTTGAATTGTATTTGAATGATCTATCTTCTAATTATTGAATCTAGAAATCTCTATGTGGTTTGCGTGACTCGAGAACCGTTCATCTTCTGGCCTTCACACTTGGCGTGTGTATATTTAATGGGCCACAGGAAGTGCAGTGTCGAATTGGTGTGGTTTGGACACAGGATACATTCAATGTTAATAAACTCTGATCTAACTCTAACTCTGTATCTACTGGGACTCATCAATATAAGTGACATTGTCAATCATGCCAACCGTGTGGTCACTACAATGGGTGCATTCACGACAACTGATTCTCCAGTTTGGGTTTCTGCATACTAAGTGGAGCTTCACTGAACTTTGAATAAACAAGTGAACAGCTGTTTGTACAGCAGCGGTGCCGCCAGATTTTACTTGCTGCCACTCAATTACTGCAGGTAATTTTTACAGTTTCAGAAAGAAAGGTGCAACCAGCATTGAACACAGACAAGTAAACAGGCAGGTTTAGAACAAGCACTTGCTTGTGTGTTTGTTGCAGCAAAGCTTTATTTTCTAAGTTGTTTGAGTGGTGGGCCTTTCCAGAAGGCTTGACACTTTGGTTGCTATGAATGAGACAAGTGGAAGAAAAACTTTCCCCTCAGTGTATTGAAAGAAAAGACACACTGGTGTTGTACTATTAATGATTGACTCTCATTACGTAAGACCCAAGGCAAAACCCCTGCCACTTCTAGTCTTACAGTGCAGGAGGCTCAGCGGTGTACGATATTACAGTAATCACTCAGTCGAGGTAAGTAGGGCACTCGGTGGGATGTTCGGGGACTCTTCTCTCCTAGTTTCATCGGCAGATTTCACGGCACATCCATGGCAGGATGTATTACAGATTAACACACAGCTTCCACACAAGCTTTTAAGCCAGTGAGACGCACAAAGTAGTGACCCTTGAAACAGAATTGTGTGCATCTGTGCTCAGATCATGTTTGAGGCTGTGCTCTGAGGAAGTGTTCTGTTACAAAGTTTGCTGAGCATGTTATGTAAAGCGGCGCATGGTGCTGCTGCCCTTTACTCACCACTTATTGTGTGTATAATCATGGGTGTATTCTTGGAAGAATTGAGCCAAGGCTGGAAATTTTCCATTGAGGCCCTGAGCTCTTACAATGTGCCAATCCTGAATGTTTTATGGCTGGATGCCCCTTTTGTCATTTAAAGTCTATGTTACGCATAGATGTGTTCACACAGATGTAACTATGCAGGAGTGATGCGTAATGAATTCCTGAACTTGATTTTTATCTATAAAGCTTTAGACAGCACAGCACTGCAGGCAGGTCACAGCTCGAACACAGCAGCTTGATGAGACAATTCAATCTCCCCAAGTTTATCATTTGAAACTTATTCAAGAAAACGTAGTCTGTCCTTTTAGTCTCTCCAGAGCCGCAAAGTAAGCAAGTATGTGAAATCATCTAACTGCTCCTGTCTGCTTTTAGCCGCGCGTTGCCCGGTAGCTAGCTGTGTGTGTTGTGGTGTGTCTGGGGTATCGAGGCACGGAGCACATTCTTTCCTGTTGATGACTCATGTTCAGGGCATGGTAATGACTGTAAGCGGAGAGCCCCTGGGAACACACCAACCTAAACTACCAGACTGTTTGCACCAGATGCACATATCAGCATGCTTAACAATCAACAGTTTACACACATTTGCATGCATGTGACCACAGACAAAGACCACAGGCATGCCCTTACTGTGTTAGTCCACCTGACAGGGATGTGCCTGGCTCACATGACCAGTACACGTCCACACAGCCCCATTGACTTCAGTCTTAAAGAGTATCAGTGTACACAGGGAGTGGCTGTAAAAAAACATATAGGCGCAACATATTGTACAAATACATACAGTACGCTACAGCTCTGTGATTATGTAGAGGCATGTAACAAAGGTCTTTGACATCAGATTGTATGATCATGGACTCCAGCAGGGGCTTGGATTCACAACATTTAATCAACACATGAAATAAATGTTTAAAATTTGAACCTCAAATGTTCGAAGAGGAGGAGGCTGGGGAGGAATTTGCTGGAAGTGAGCCGGCGGTTTAGGTTAGTTAAAGATCCAGTAGTCATATGCAGGTGGAGTGAGTGTTGAATGTGATCTGCTTAAGGCAAATTCATTCAAACAATGGACTGAAATTGTAACTTTTTTTAGTCTAATTTACTAGTTCCACACAATCGGTGGTAGTTACATCTGGTACATGCATATGGAAGCAGCCACTGGAGTCATAACTTTACAATGATATTTCACTGATTGTCTTGTTTTGTATGATACTCTGTATGTTCCAGTGTGAACTGCAGCCTGAAGCCTGAACTGTTCATGTGTTCGTGACAAAGGCTTATTGGCCTCTCATGTATTTTTATTTTGGATATTTGTGTCCTGCTTCCTTAAAACAAAGCTGCTTTGGACTTTGGGGGTTTTATATCCACAGTTAGGCTTTGGACAGACACAGTGAGTAAGTGATTCCTCACTGTTTTTATTTGTCAGTTCCTGTGTGCTGCTTCTGTTCTCTTTTTAAAATGTGCTCTTCTGACATCACTGTGTTTTAACCTTTCTCCACAGTGCTGACTGTTGTGGAGTGGCCTTCAAAGGTCAGACTGATGCTCCTGGTGGCTCCGCTGTGATCTGCGTTACTGCGGTTTCCACAGAAACACTACAACAGTGGATAGAAGGAGGTGAAGTCGCAAAAAGATGACGTCGCCATCGCCCACTCACAGTGACAGCAGCAGCTCCTCCAAACAAGACAGCAACCAGGTGGGCTTGTGGTTCTACGTGTGTCGTTTGTGTGAATAAAAGTACTTGCAGCATTTGTTTTTCCTCTCCCTTCATATCAACTCACCTCAGATTTGTTCATTTTAAATACACTGTACTGCAATTGCCCTTAGGATATGAAGCAGGTTAGATATTATTAATTTATATTTGTTGTGTAGATCCAACATTTGAAATTCATTCAATTATTAAGGTTTTCTTTCTGTGACAGTTAAGCAAACCACACCCTTTATAAAGAGCTTCAGACATACTCACATTCAGGCTCATCATTTTAATGTTTGTTATTACCTGAAAAGGTTTACATGCTCTAATTTTCAGAAAATACATCCCTTTCCTCGTACTGTCCATTGCTGTAGCCCCTATTTTCAGCCTATATCTGAAACACTTATCTCTGCTCTGATAAAGCCCAGTCTGCTCTGATTGGTCAGCTGGTCTACTCTGTTGTGATTGGTCAATCTCTTCCAGTGCATGTAGGAGATGTAGGCCCCACCGATGGTGAAGTGATATGACCATGGCTGTTTAACTTTGCAGACCTTTTGCATACACAAATAAAACTATAAAACATTAGAAGAAAGAAGCATCATATGTCTCCTCTGGTGGTGGAGTGGTGCCTGTTATGATGACAATATTTTTTTTACTGATTACAGGTTTTAGGTTGTGATATAACCTTGTTATTTGGCTGTCTAACCCATGCAGTAATAAATACCCTTGTATGTCTCTCTCCAGGACAGCTGGGAGATTGTGGAGGGGCTCAGAGGGGTTCCTGCCAGCATGCAGGAGCCTGCCAGGCAGGAGGGTTTCCTGCTCAAGAGGAGGAAGTGGCCCATGAAGGGATGGCATAAGGTCAGTATCTGACTGGTCCACTTATAACCCCAGACAGCAACATGTTACATAACAACACTTTCACCCTGGTGCCATCTCATAATGAACTTATTGTCACGCTCAGCTTTTTAACAGGTTGTGTCATACAATGAGTTGGAGTTTGCTCACATTCTGAGGTTGTAGCCCCACTGCTTGCATGAACCAAGCATACTGTTGAGTCCTGGCATTTAGTTGTGTACATAGACCTTCTTTTATTCAAGGAAATACAGTAGTCATACCAGAAACAGACGTGTGTCCATTTTTGTTAAGAACTACTAATGCTGAGAGTAATGCTGTTAGATTTTACTTTCTTTCTCACTGGTCAAGATTAAACCAACAATACTTTTACTTCACCCTAAAATGTCCAACTAGAATTCTAACCTGCTAACCTTTATACCTCCAAGCCATTTCTGCATGTCCTCCCCTTCACCATTATAATCCTCTTTATTTCCTCCTTTTCATACTTTTATATGTCCTTCTGATTATACTGTAACCCTCACTCATCTTCCTTTGAGTGTGCTCATGCATACCTGGAAACTTCTGCCTCGCAACATGACAGAATTGCCACATTCATGGACAATATTCTAACCCCCAAGGAGGCTTCAAGTAATGTCAAAATGTAGTCTTTTTCATTGTTAAACTAAAGTGAGCAAACTGTGCTTGTAAACTGTGGTTATTATATCACTTGTTTCATTGCTGCTGTTTTGAAATTTAAAAGGTAAGGTCAAGGGAATGTCAAGTTATTGGTGCAAAACTGCACAATGTCTGCGAACCTTTATTTTTACTGGTGTCTTATTGTGTAACCAAAGAGTGCAATAAATCTATTATTCCAGGAAGGCAACAACTGGACAGCTTGTGACTAAATGCTGACTGAGTTTGTTTTCTTCCCACCTAGAGATACTTTGTGTTGGAGAAAGGCATCTTGAAGTATGCAAAGCGTGGAACTGATGTAGGTATCACCTCAACAGCATAATCTGTTTGTCGATCCACGTTTTTTTTTTCTTCCTATCTTTATTCAAGAATGCGGTCTCTCAGTTTGAGAGGACTTATTGATTTCACATTCAGATCTTGCGATTATGTCACTCAATACACTGCACTTGTACTCAAACTGTGTGCTTTCACTCAGTTATTTTGTTGCTTAGACAGAGTGCCTGTGCTCCAGCTTCAGCTCTTTTCGCGTTCGGATGTGTAGTTCGCTTTATTTCTTTGAGATTCCTGTAACCGCCCATATGGGACAACGAGGGCGGGACAATTTCGTTTGTCAACTCCACACCTGGCATTCCATTGGTTGGAGAATTCTAACAGAAAAAAATCCAAGAGCATTACAAATTCTGAACATGAAATCAAGTCCTGCTCTCTTATTGAAAGATCACGGCATTGAGTAAAGATGGGGGGGGGGGGATCATTCTTGCACAGACAAATACTAACACAGTTGTTTTTGCACAGCTGAAGAAGGGAAAGCTTCATGGCTGCATAGACGTCGGCCTGTCTGTCATGTCAATAAAGAAAAAAGCCATGTGCATTGACCTGGACACAGAGGATAACATCTATCACCTAAAGGTAGTGTTCTGTATATGAGCCAAGTCTATTTGTCTCAACACCTACACGTGTTTATGTTCTATTTCCTGTGTCTGCTTCGTACAAACACACTCACTGCACTTCTCTCCAAGTTGCCTCTCCTAATTTGACTTTATGGCACCCAGGTGAAGTCTCCGGAGCTGTTTGAGGAGTGGGTGTCAAAACTCCGGCATCACCGCGTGTATCGGCAGAACGAGATTGCCATGTATCCCCATGAGAGGCACCTCTTCCACCCCGGCGCCTCGTCCTCCCCCTCCCTCAGTGACTCTCTGAGAAAAGTAAGTTGTTGCAGTGCTTGTTTGTAGGAAACACTTTTTTTTTTGCTGTCGCTCTTATATTTGATGCACTTGGTATGTGAAGTTATCGTCATCCATCTCTCTTTCTCACTCAAACAGAGAGCTACTCTTACCAAGCAGGCGTCAGTCCACCAGGCTAAGATCAGCTCTTGGCTCCATTCCTCAGAGGACATGAATAGGTGCTGCAAAGGTTGGTTGCTTTTGTTGTTTTTGTGCGTTGAACATTTATGTACTAATTGTGTTTACATCTTGGCAACAACGTTAAATCTGCAAGGTTAGAGAGCTTCATGACATCGAACAGGACTCATCAGGGAAAAGCTAGAAATAGAAAAGGAGTTAATTGCCTTTTTTTTGGCAGGTGTAAAAGAGGTATTATTGTCTCCTTAGTTTTTCTTGAAGTGTCTCAATCCAGCAAATGTTAAATGTTCTATTTTATTCTCCTATCACTGTGCCTGCATTCACCCCCAACTTTCATCTTATAATAATCCTTTTCTCTCTCAGACTTGGAGGACTGTGAATCGTACCTGCTTGAACTCAACCTGCTGCTGAAGAGCATGGAGGTCATCCACCGCACATACTCAGCTCCAGCCATCAGTGCACTACAAGTAAACAAAGACACTCACATGAAGTTGACCATGATTTAAAATGTTGACACATTCTTTGTCTTAAAGCTGATTCCCAATGAAAATGCATTTGCCAACTTTATTGGTGTAACAGAACAGTCGAGGAATACGCAAAATGTTGATTTTACTTAATGTAATATTTTTGGGTGCTCGTGTCAGTTTTGGAATTAAATTTTTTTCCACCCCTAATACATTTTTGGTGGCACCATAGGCATGTACGTATGACATCCCAAAAAAGGAGAAGAGGCCGAGGAGGTGGCGATCCAAAAACAGTGGCAAAGAAACCAAAGCCACACTACAGGTACTTGTCCATTTTCATTATTATTATCTCTGCCAAGGAGATTATGTTTTCACTTTCTTTGTCTGTCTGTTAGTTAACAGGATTACACACAAAACTAGTGGACTGATTGCCACTAAACTGAATGGAAGGATGCAGTATGGGTCATGAAAGATCCTGTAAAATGTTGGTTTCCAACAGAATTCACTCAATCTATTGTGGTAAAAGAGTGAAAGACAAGTTCTCGTGTCAGCGACAGCACTGCATTACTTGCCACTTGTGCGTACGCACACAACTGCAGCTGAAACTGTGAGGTCTGACTTTCTGCATGAATGGTAACAACTTTATGGACAATAGCATAAACATGTGGCAAAGAATGCTGCACACAGCTAATCAGTTCAGCAACGGATAAAATCCCCAAGTCAGAGATCTGTTATGTTATTATGAGAAACAACTAAAACTGCAAAAGAGCTCCCGCACACTGTCCAACTTGCAACATATTAGAACATATCTGACCGCCTACAGTGTGGGCAGTTAACGGGAAACACTAATTTGAAATGGTGAGGGCATTAGCCTTGGCAGAGGTATGCACTGTGAGCACCCCTCTATTTGAAAACAACAAGCATTATAGTGTGAGAGTGAAAGCAAAATAATGGTTTTCACTTCACCTTTTTTCTGTTTGTCCCCCAGGTCCCGAGCTGTATCTCCTCTAATTCCCCTCGTCTTCATGCCTCCAACCCCAACCTGTCCACCACTGAGTCAAATACCCAAGAGGCCTGTCCTGAATCTCCAGACTCTCCTATAGATGTGTCCCGTCTCCAAGTGGACTTCTGCAGTCTGGCAAACAACCGTGAGTCCTTGCCTAAGTCACCACAAAATTGCTCAGATTATCTATTTACTTCTAAATAGATGCTTCTTTTGCTTCTATATGGTGAGATAGTTTCCATGACAACTCTATATAAGTCTTGTTTCTGTCCCTGGCATTTGCTTCACTCCAGTCCACACCACACTGAAATCAGCCTTCAGTTCCTTGGTAGCAGAAAAAGACAGACTGAGGCACACCATCGACATGCAGCCCCCACAGCCAGTGCAGGTCATGGGCTTAAAGACTGCTTATACCTCAGTGAGTGACTCCGTGATTCAGAACTCTCAAATCTGCAAAATCCCACCACAATTGTTTTTTTACCACATAACTGGTTTTCTCATCATTTAAACAGGAATGTCCAGGCGGCTCCCACTCCTTGGTCCACCAGGCGTCCAATGATAGCAAAGCATCTATCCCTGAGTCGATATCAGAGTTCTATGATGCTCAGGAGTACCTTCTCTCCTCTTCCTCCTCCGAGAATGAGGTCAGATACTATTTTGTACCTCCTCCCCCTCCGATACTTCATGTTAAAAGCGAAATGCAGGGATCTTTTTATTGAATGAGTCTATGAAATGTGAGAAATTGGGGGAAAAAATGTAATAAGACAACGAGGTGACATATTTTTTAGTGTGTTTTTAGTGAGTTTGACTGGGTCTTAACTAAACTCAAATACCTGCATCTACAAATGTACAGTAAACTGCCTTTATTTATTTTCTATTGACTGAAAAGTCCGGGGTTTATGTGTTGTTGATTTTTTGGTCTTTTGATCCTGCGCTGTGTTCGCTTTCTGACCTTTCACCATTGATTTTCTTTTATCTCCAGGCGTCCGACGATGACTCGTACATCAGTGATGTCAGTGACAGTGTCTCCATGGATACCTACAGCAATGAGGGAGGCAGTGAGAGACACAACTCTGGTATATAATACAGTAGCAAGTTGTGTATGTGTGCTTGAGTACAACAGAGTGAAATACGGGGACCTCATTCTGTCATAGAAGGGCAGGACTTGCTCTCCCCTGTGCGCTTGAATGCGTCTGCAACTGAGCCTCTGTGGGTCCTATTGTGTTTTCTCAGAGTTTAACACAGTAAATAAATTATGAATATCTGGAATCAGAGAAATTACTCACTTGCTGAGGGAATGTGCTAAACACTACTACTGCCAGCCTCCAGACATGTTTACAAACTCGGTGCAGTATGTGACGAAACATCTGCGGACATGCATCATTAATTCACTGCTGCAGATGTTGTGTCTTCTATATTTTCTCTGCATGAATCTTGCCATGAGGAAACATTCATTCAACTAGAATATCACTCAGTAGAATGCATACCGCCATTTGCATGATGAACACACTCACTGATACCAACCTCACTAAATATGTAAATATGTCATGGTAGAGAAAGGTTATGTTAAAGAAAGGTCCTGGATCCGCCCTCTGATCCTGATCCACACAACATTTTATGGATTCTTTCCTGACCCATACCACATCCCTCCTCAGAGTTTCGTGCCGATCCATCAACTAGTTTTTCTGTAAACAATCTGACAAACAAAAAGTTTTTTAATTTTAATGAATTTCTTAGACTTTCACATTAGCTTGATTTTTCAATGTCAGAGTAATGAGTGACACATTTTTACTGCTTCTCTCGATCCTCATCTTCTTCACATCAGTGTTGGACATCAGAGACTTTACGACATCAAATATTAGACATTGCGCACATATAAGCACCACCTCTCTAACATGTCATCTCTCACATTTTTCTGTCTCACGCATTGTTGTTAAAACATGTCTTCGTTCTTCTTCTCGTCTCACCGTCTCTCCCTCGACATTTCCCTCCTGTAGTCAGCAGCGTGGTGAACCTGAATCGCCGGCGCACCAGGTTGCCCTCCCCATGTTCCGCCAGCAGTGTGAGCCTGTGGAACATCCTGAGGAACAACATCGGGAAGGACCTGTCCAAGGTGGCCATGCCAGTGCAGCTCAACGAGCCGCTCAACACCCTGCAGAGGCTGTGTGAGGAGCTGGAGTACAGCGAGCTGCTGGACACCGCCAACCAGACGCAGGACCCTTACCAACGGATGGTGAGAGGAAAATAAAACACGCATGATAAGAGTTCTTTTGCACACATGTGATTATGCATCTACTATGAACTAGTCTCACATGAGCAATAACACAAACTCTTATGATACCACAAAGAAGCTTGGAGCTCGCAGAAAGTAAAGATATTTATTCAGGCCTCTGATGTTCACGTCAGCAAAAGCGCACAGGTAAAAAACACAATGACAGTGACTGCAGCAAACTATAGATAGGAAATGTTTATTGAGGTCAGTGCTCTTCCTCAGGCAGCTTTTTAAATGATACTCTGATGTTTGTCTTTTTGCTCCGTGCGCGCTTCTGTTAAAGGCTTCATTAAATAAAACAAAATACATTTTCACTCATCTTTTTTTGTTTCTGTGCCGTTTTGGTCGACCCAGAGTATTTATAGTTTATAGTAGTGATGGTGAGATGAAGCTTCATGCAGCATTGAAGCTTTCCATCCAATTGGTTCATTAATGGGCCGAAGCTTCATGGTGCTTCATTTGCTCTAACTGCTGGTTATTATTACTATGTGCATAGCTTAATAATAGAGATCAGCTCAAAATGTTCCCAGACAGGGGAAAATCTCCTTTTTCTTGCTAGTTCCAATGCCAAAAAAGAATCTTGAATAGATTGCAAACAAATGCGCAATAAAGTCCCAAATCCACAACATGTGAGGGGGGATCCATTGCGTTTCGCTGCCCCTTATATTTCGAATCGAATCACTACAGAGATGTAGTATTACTTATGCCTAATTGTTAACAAACACATTAACGTGCTTCTAAATTGGTGTCAGACCCTCACCTCTCCTCTCCGATTTCCTATACAGGTGTATATTGCTACTTTTGCAATATCTGCTTATGCATCCAGCTTCCATCGAGCAGGAAGCAAACCCTTTAACCCCGTCCTGGGAGAGACGTACGAGTGTGACAGACCTGATAAGGGCTTCAGGTTCATAGCTGAACAGGTAGAGGTCACAGTTTGCAACACACACACACACACACACACACCCACCCACACACAACATTTACTGCATGAGCATATGATGAAACACAAGCTTTCAATAAGAAATTGAGATCAGGCTGATTTTCCTGCTAATTAAAGGTATTATATTTGTTGAATTGTATGGCACCTCTTTTTCATCCTGAGATATGGGTTCTTTTCCTGCTGTACTCTCACATGGGCTAATTTTCCGGACATTTCAATAGGGGGCTGGCAAGAAAAGTTACGGAAGATGTTCAGGGCAACTAACTTAGACATTTGCACATACTCTGGACTGTCTGGATGTCTGGACTTCATTGCATGTCCGAAAGCAGCCAGTCATTTGAAACACTGGTCGGTTATTCTCAATTTAATTGTCACACCATAGGTTTTCAAATGTCTGACCTATCAATGAAGAACAGCGCCCTGTTCCTGTTGTATGCTTTAAAGCAACTGACAAGACTTGAAACTAAATCCAATCCTACAAATCCTGCACTGACTTGCCAGTCGTCTCTGCGGTGGTCGTGTTTATTCACAGTAATTATACTGATCTCTTAAAATGTTTGTATTAATGGTTTAAGGCTGTTCACTGATTGATGAATACAGCTTCACGAGCTACAGTTTGTATTGTTTTGGATGAGGTGCCTTTTATCTCATCTTGTATCTCTTCTCTCTGTTTTCCAGGTGAGTCATCACCCTCCAGTGTCAGCATGTCACTGTGCTTCAAGGAACTTCACCTTTTGGCAAGGTGAGCATTTCTGGAATAGACATCCCATTTTCCCTCTGCTGGGCTTGGATTATATGGAAAATGCCTCAGTGGTGCCGCACCTTTTGTTTCTGAGTGTTGAAGTTAAAACCGATATTGTGCAAGATTTAAGGAACCTCATTTAACTGTGTGGCCTTGGTGTTCTCTGTAATTTTCCATTGTGTGATAATATTTCGTATTTTTTGTTTTATAACAAAATCGCTGTGCAGATTATATTCATGAGACCTAATTTGTTAAATCAGACTCCGTGTGTTCAGAAACAACTGAGTAACCAATGATTGTCAGAGAAACTACAGACTGTTGCCTTGTTTGCATTCCTGATTGTGCACATGAATAAAGACGCCGGTTTATAAAAAAAAAAACCATTGAAGATCTAAACTAAAATAGTATGATGATTTCTATTGTAACAAGAGGTCACCTGCTAATTTGTCTTCCATTCTCGTTCAGATGTCCGATGGAAAAATAAATTCTGGGGCAAATCCATGGAAATTGTTCCCATGGGAACCACACATGTCACACTACCTGCGTAAGTCCTTTACTCCTTTACTTGCTGTGTGTGGGTGTGTTTGCATGTGCGTATACACATCACCATGCACAGTACTAGGAACGAAACATAATTTTCTTTTAGCGGTTAAGTACAGTTTATGTGTGATTTCTGCAGCTTTGGGGACCACTATGAATGGAACAAAGTGACGTCCTGCATCCACAACATCCTGAGCGGCCAGCGCTGGATCGAACACTACGGAGAGATGGCCATCAAAAATATCAACAGTGACGCTTGCCAGTGTAAAGTCACATTTGTCAAGGTTAGGAAACACAAATATTTATATAACTGAGAATGTCTGGTGTTCTGTTGTGATTTTTACTCTGCATCTTGACAAGACAGAAGCTATGGTGAACATGTCTTCCAATCTTAACTTGGTCCTTCAGTGAATTTCTACTGTTGTGCTGTAGTAAACTAAACTAAACCTAGTTTGTTTGTTTTGATCAGTCACAGTCACATGAGCCTCTGACACCCAGGCACTTAGCTGTCACTGCCCGGTATTAGACACTTGATTTTCAGCACCGTCATTCTCTGAGCACGTACTTCAGTCTTTTGTAAAAATAAAATTACTTCACTTTTTATGCAGTGCTGCCCACTCTAACAGACCTTACACTATCTAGGCACACAGCACCCTCTGCTGGCCAAAAATAGAAAAACATATAAACAAGAGAAATAAAAACTACAATTACATTGTTGTTTTAAATGTTTCACATTCAGTTTCATATTTCACATAGAATTTTTACTCTTTCAGGCAAAATCATGGAGCTCCACAGTGAACGAGATAGAGGCCGTGGTTACCGACTCAAATGGAAAAGTTGTACACACCCTTTTTGGAAAATGGCATGAGTCTGTGTTTAAAGGAGACCCGCCTTCTGCCACATGCATCTGGAGAGCAAGTGAGTGATTGGTCCCTGGAAATGTCAGTCAAGCAGCTTTAACACGACAGCAGTTCAATTCGAAAAACACAACTACACTTGACATGGCAGCTGCTAATTTATGTATGTGTGTGTATGTATGTAGACCCCATGCCGGTGGACCAGGAGCAGTACTATGGCTTCACCCAGTTTGCAGTGGAGCTGAATGAGTTGGGCTCCACCCTGAGACCTCTGCTGCCCCCTACAGACACACGCCTCAGGCTGGACCAGAGGTTGGCACTGTCTACAATGTTGATCTCTGTTTGTCCATCCACAAACATTATCCCTAACCTTTATTGAACTTAATACTTAATAACTTTTGTTACTGTTATCTTATTATTCTAATGACCTGTGCAGATGACCCTGTAGCGTAAATTGATTTAAAGCTACCAAAACTGTCCTTGGGCCCAAACAACTTGAATTTCATTGCGGTTCATTTTATTTTTAATTGTGATGCATTTTATAATAGTTTAGGCACTTTTTTTGCCACCACAGCAGACTGACGAAGTGACAAGGATGTGATGAATTCATGGGAATTGGATGAATGTGCTTTAAATATGAATTTCCTGACATGGTAAATATATTGTGATGGCGAGTGGAAGTTGCCACAGCTGCTACTAGCAATAAGAAGGAGAGATTTCCTGTTTTGCATTTGGTGAAATGGTTTTGTAAATGATGGTGATGCTCTGATAAGACCAAATTTCTCCTGTTCCTCATCGTCACTCTCTCTGTCTCGTTCGTCCAGGATGCTGGAGGAGGGGAACCTAGAAGCAGCTGAGGAGCAGAAAGAGAGGATAGAGCAGCTCCAGAGGGAGAGGAGGAAAGTGCTGCAGGACAACAACATGACACACCAGCCGCGCTTTTTCAAGTATGCTGCTCTTTTCTTGTTTGTGCATTCTCTGTGCATGAGTCTCTGTGTGCAGTCAGACACAGTGTGTGCATGTGTGCACCGAACAGATGCTCTGCTCATCCTCACATGTATGTTACACCAAGAAAACACTAAATACGATCCTCCCTTACTGTCCAAATGTTTTTAAATGTTTGTTCTATGCAAGTGAAGTCGAAACAGAAATGGGTTAGCCAAGAGACTATTATCTACATTTAAAGACACAAACATTTTGATAAATTCATTTTTAGATGTGCAAGTTAATATCAATATTTATCTAAGTATTGTATTATAAAATTATATATATATATATATATATATATAATAAAATTATTAGTCTTATGTGTAGAACAAGGGCTGTGTGTGTGTGTGTGTGTGTGTGTGTGTGTGTGTGTGTGTGTGTGTGTGTGTGTGTGTGTGTGTGTGTGTGTGTGTGTGTGACAGTGAATTTGTCGTGTGACCTGTAGTGTAAAACACTGAGTGGTGGTTAATACAAGAAATGAGCTTCATAAATGCAAACATTTTACCATTTAATATTATTCTAGAATCTGATCAATTCTTTCAAAGCAACACTATGTACATTTTACTGAGCAACAGCGCCCCCTGCAGCCAAATACAAGACATTGACCAAATAATACAAGGAGGAAGAACAGTGAAAAGAAAGAAAATATAATAAAAATACTAATATTCTTATTATAATAATAATAATACATTTGATTTGTTATAATAATATAACCACTGTGATATTAATATTATTATTACAACAGAAATCTTTACGAAGTAATAATGAAAATCTTGAAAAATAAAAAAATACAAACAATGAATGCATAAATAAGAAGAAAAAAACAAAGGGAGTAAAAAGTGTATTAATACTTCTCATCTTGTCACCAGTATTTTTTAATAATAACTATTATCATTACCATGACCAATAATTATGAACAACAGTCAGTTCCACGCTTCTCACAGGAGATCGTACCCACTCACATTACATAGAGCAGCAACAACAGTAGTTCAGGGGGAGGATGGGAATAAAAGTGATCCATCAAAACAAAACTTGAAGCTTCTGTGTTAAGATGAAACAAAAGTTGCCCAGTGTTGCTTTAATATTGTTATATATTTATAAGTTAAAGAATATCTGTGATTTTTCATTGAAAATGTGTTGATCAGCTTTATTGTCTTGTTGTGTCGACAGGAAGTCTAAGGACGACATGTGGGTGAGCAGCAACTCGTACTGGGAGCAGCGTAGAGACCCTGGCTTCAGCAAAATTGACTTCCCTGTGTTGTGGTGACCTCAGGATACAACCAAACGTCACCACTACAATTTACCACAGAGAGGGAAGTGTAAAACTGAACTGATACCTGCCTCCAACTGTCCTGACTGGGTCAACATGAATCAATCCATGTCATAGTAACCCAAACTAAGATGGACTTCCTGCTCCCAGGGAAGAGCAGAGCCTGTAGAACTTCTGTTATTGTTTCACATTCTCTTATTATCATGACTGTAATTTACACAGTGTCTGTTTAGACTAAATATTCATATCATTATCATCTGTTGCATCTCAGCATTTACCAAAGTGCCTTTTATTGCAGGGCTGCACTTAAATCAGCTGCTTTAGCAGTTATGCAAAAACACTTTTATTTAGAGACTTTAGATGATGTCAGTGTACAGTTTGTGGACTTCAGAGGAAAGGAACAGGTTTGTATTTCAGCTTTGAATTCTAATAGAGGGGCTTCAGCCTGATTTCAGAGTGCTGCCTTGTAGAAATCAGTCTTGACTGTCAGGACTGTGGATACAGTTTTTTACTGATGTGACAAAAGCAATAATACTTCATGTTAAAAGAGGAAATTAAACTGAACAATGGACAGCCAAGTTATGGTTATGTGATTACTTTTTACACTTCCTTCTTTTTTAACTCAGTTTTGGGGTCAGGATGAGCTTATTCCTCACAGTGTCGTCATTATTTTCACCTAAAAATAGGACAAACAAAATGGATGTATTGAAACCTGCTCAAGCTCTGGCGTGATTGAATTTGCTGTGGCCTGGAGGTATACACTCTACTGAGTGCCATTCTAGTTGTCTTTGTCAAAATCATACTTATACAATAAGATTATATCAATTATAACTTCATGATAATATTTATGTAATGCTACTCACATGGGGGATATTCCGCGTAAATACTGACGCTTTAGATTTGGACTGATTCTTAAAAAACGAAGTTCTTCCTCCTCTTTGGTGCACCTTGCACAGTAGGTGTCGCATGGAACTTCACTTTCTACATCACTGCAGTGAGGCAACGTTGCTTTAAACCTCAGTTTATGTTATAAAAATGGGGTTATGGCAATATGCATGTTATTGGACAGCGCTAGTAGGTAACCTAGTCAGGTTTACAGGGCAGATGTGGCTCAGTGGGTAGAACACCATGTCCTCTAACTGCAGGGTCAGTGGTTTCACACCTGGCTTTATGTGGTCGTATCTTTATGTGTCTTTAATTGACACACAGACTTGGTCCTGATGGTCACAACTATAGCTGCATTCCTGAGAAGTGAATGTGGTAACAGGTGCATGTGTGAGCAATGTCCATTTCACATTCACATATTCCACATTTACTCAAATGTTTGTCAGGTCGGCGACTTGTACTTTACAAGGAGCGCTGGCCCCAGCTGAAATCTAATTGGCCCCTGAAGTGCCTGTCAGTGGTCTAAAAGAAACTAGTCACAATAGCAAATACTAACAAAAAATAATACATGTATTATAGAATGTATTTAGAATTTTTATTTTCTAAACTTTCTTGAAGAACACAATGTTCTTGAGCAAGGAACCATTTCAAAAATATATTTTCGCTGATGTGTGGCTTTGCTCAAAGCGATAGAGCTAACAACAAGGAATGACTTAAATATGAATATGCACCTTACTGAATCTGGAATTTTGCACGGATGATGGACATATACTTGGCCCCTCTGTGTAAAGTGTGGCCCCTTTTTATGGCCCCTGATTCAGAAATATCCTAGATCTGCCACTGCTGCTACTTTATACTGCTTCACTATAAATCATCAGGTATTGTTTTACTGTTTATTCCACTTCCTACTTAGCAGATAAGGATTTATATACAAAACAGTGATCATTAGCAGCTTATACAATAAAAATGTATTATTACATTTTCTCAGTTTTTGTGTTATCTTGCTGCCAAACAAACAAATAAATAGACAGGGGCAAAAGCTCTCTGACTGGGGCCATTCTATGTAATGAAGGCTTTTATTTTGCACCGTTTTGCTCATGTATTGTGAAATCATTACTTCTGCTTAAGGAAAACCTGTGAATACCTCTTACCTGACGGCCAACAGAGGGACACTTATCCACCTGGCAGACTATCAGTCATCACGGGCATGGTATCCTCAGGAGTTATTTGTACACAGGCATCTGGACCTGCTTGTGTTCTTCAGAGGTCTTAACTTCTAACTGGAAAACAGGAGGTTTAGATTAGACTTCATGGTGTTAGAGCATCGTGGTGCATCCATACCTCTGGGTAACAGAGGGTCGTCATGTACATATCTGAGTGACAACACCCTGACAGCCCTTAAAATGTTACTTATCGCCACTGATAAGCATAGGTCACAAAGCAAAGTGCACCCACCCACTCAAATGTATACATTCTCCCAAACCTGTTCCTCAGTATTTTACTTCAAATCTGAACCCACATATGTGAACTATAGGCACCAGCTACACTCACAAGGACAATTGGGTCATTACCTCCAATAAGGAGGTTATTTCATCTCTATTTTATTTTATTTTTTTAAAGGTTAATGCAAAAATTACTCTTCTGACTTTCTTTAGCAGATAAATAAAATCTGAATCGAGTGAATTTACGGGAGTTTGGGGCTTTGATATGTGTGATGCCCAGATATGTTTTTAAAATATCAAAAGGATGAAGTTAGGTGATTTTTGTGATGAAGGCAGTTCACACATCACTGAACTGCAAAGGGTTCTACTCTACATAAGATAGGATGTGGTTTGTGGCAACATGTGTCATAAACCACCACTATGACTGAACCAATAGGGAATCACCCGCAGATATATTAAGTATAAATAACTTTGAATTACTTGGGGGGGGGGAAGAAAATCAAAAAGACAAGTCAGCTCATGCCCTGAAACACGCGCGCACACGCACTAACATCAGTTCATGATTAAGATCCCAGTGAGAGTGGGAGGAGGAACACGTGCATCACCATTGAGCAACAACATCTGACCACTGCCCCCGAATCCTCCGCAGTCCTCATCGCTCTCAGCTTCCAACCTAAAGAGACTGAGGTGGCACGATAAGACCCAGAGCTCCTGTCCGCGGTGGAACAACCTTTACGCATGGTAACCAAGGTGCCACTCCGTCACTGACAGCTGGACGGACGAAGTCCCTGAACGCATCACAGTCATTACAGAGCGGTCTTTCAGCTTAATTGAGGTAAGCGACACTTTTTTTTTTAAATAAGGCAGCAACTGAGCCATTTTATCTGCGTTTGTTGCGACAGAAAACTAGAGGAGAGGAAAAGAAATGTGTCCTAATCGAGTGTGGTCGAGTATAATAGACCGTGGTGCGTTTGTTTTGAGTTTGCAGTCAAAAATAAGTTTCCTCCTCTTTATGGCTTTCAATCAGACGCATAATAACTCTCATAAGTCCTTCAGGCTCGCGCGCGGTTGATCTCACCGTGCACGCGCCGAGGGCGGCTCGAGCTCTGCAGCGATCGTTTCAGTTTTGTGAAGACCACGTTGGAAGCTTAGGCTGCCGGGAAGTGTGTGTGTGTGTGTGTGTGTGGGTGTGGGTGGGGGTGTGTGGGGGGGTTGTTGGTGGGTGGGTGGGTGTTGACATGAACTTACATAGCTTGGAATGCATAGCTAATACTTTTCCAAAAGTGTAAATATTTCCTATATGATGATAATGCATTGGATGTATAGAAACCATTATTACATAAGCATAAACTATTATTACTCTACATTTGCCTAACCCTAACCCTAACCCTATAATTTTGGGTATTTTTCTTCTTCCTTGTTTACTTGGTCCGGATCACACTAAACAAAACCAACTATGAAGAATTTAGGAACAGTGTATTTGAGGGAAAGGCTCCCGCCGACGTACAACAACCCTTTCATCATTCAGACCAAATGACTCAACACAGTGAAACCGTGCCGAGTCAGGGTGATGATCAGAATGAAAACGTGGTTCTTGATCTCATTTGCCTGACTTCTCTCCTGTTTTACATTTATTTCCTCTGTCTCTCTGCCAATGTTGAATTCTTTCATTAACTCCAATGTTCCTCAAACCAATGGAACATTTCTTCCCTTCATTGTCCCTCTCTTCCCTCACAGCACAAATCCTCTTTTACGCCTGATTACTTTAAATATTTACGCTATGAAAGCTGAACCGAGGGAGTTAGAACACTGAGGTGTGTGTGTGTGTGTGTGTGTGTGTGTGTGTGTGTGTGTGTGTGTGTGTGTGTGTGTGTGTGTGCGTGTGTGTGTGTGTGTGTGTGTGTGTGTCTATTTGAGGTCATTCTAATATGTTAACAACATGCAGGGGACTTCCTCAAGGCCTTGTGAGTCCCTGCCTACTGTTGGTTGCAGCACACAGAGAGGTTTGGGGTTACATGCTGCTCGCACACACCCACACAGGGCTTTGGGACTTATCGAGAGGGGGAAACAGAGAAGTACTAACGGGAAACTGCCTCTAGTTGTTAAGTGCTTTTGAAAAACTACATCAGAGCTCCTCTCTTTGCTCTTGGCGCCTTCCAGAGGATTAATTTGTGTCTCTTCCCTTCCAGCCGTCTGCGGTTTCCCGTTTGCCTTAGCCATGTTTTCCAAGGCCACTGCCAACTTTGTCCGTCACATTGACCCAGACGGAAGCCTCATCCACGTGTCTCGAGTGAACAACTCACACAAACTGGTTCCCATGGCGCTCGTTGTCAAGCGCAATCGCATCTGGTTCTGGCAAAGGCCCAAGTACCAGCCGACAAATTTCACCCTCAGCGACTTGCTGCTGGGCGACAGGGAGCTCAGTCCTGGTATGTAGGTGTGAGTGAGAGGCTGTTTGTGTTTTTAAAGAAATGTTCATTTGTATGGATACAATATATCGTTTTGTTGTCTTGAATTTTTCTTTACGGGTGAATCATTTCTGTGTCATCAGGGGTGTTTGAGACAGAGTTGGTGACCTACAAGGGGACGTCAGCAGACAATCTCTGTGGGAAGCTGGAAACCAAGGTGGGCTCTGTCTGTGGGACACTAGAGGGGCGGGGCACCTGCGAGATCCAATCCAATTTTGGCAAGCTGAAGAAACAGGAACTGGACGTGAAGAAACTGTTACATGACTCCAGCAACAGGTGCTTTCACGACTTTAATACTTTTAAGATGAACAGTGTGAAAATGTAGTGCGACATCAGACATTTGACTCCTCATACCTCGACTACAGACATTGTAGTTAGCGGTTTCATCTACTGCACCAATTCATAAGATTGAATATCTCTTTCAAATTGCCTTTTTCGCGTGAATCTTTCTACATGCACATAGCTGTTGTAGATTAGGACGTGTTCCCCTTTCTTCCAGGATGGTGGACATGCAGCACGTGCTGATGCAGCAGCTGAAGAAGCAGGCCGAGGTCCTCGCCATAGTGAAGGAGCGGATCCTCACCACCGACCCCTGCTCCATCACCCAGTCGAAAAACGAGAAGTACATCTTCCAGGTGGTGCTCGGTCTGGTGGGCATGTTGGGGAGCTTTGTTAAGGTGGGTGTGGATGGGGTTGACTTCATACCTCTGCCAAGGAGGTTATGTTTTCACCCCTGTTGGTTTGTTTGTGAGCAAGATTACACAAAAACAATTCAAGGGATTACCACGATGTGCAATTAGTCGAGCTTCAATCCAAGAATATTGCAAACAGTATCCAACTCTATAAATCAAAGCTTTGTATTTGTTTTTGTGAATAAGTGTGTGCAGGACAGCAACCACGTTGAGAAGGACAGCAATGTTTTTTTGAAGCTCCCCTCTGACACAGTAATTGCATACAGCATCCTGGAACTAAAGATTAAGAAAAATGGACACTACGGTAAGTGTGTGTGTGTGTGTGTGTGTGTGTGTGTGTGTGTGTGTGTGTGTGTGTGTGTGTGTGTGTGTGTGTGTGTGTGTGTGTGTGTGTGTGTGTGTGTGTGTGTGTGTGTGTGTGTCATTTACCACACCTAATGTTTCCTCTTCCCTGTGTTTATCTATGTCGTGTGTATATTTTCAGATATATGCCTGCAACCTGGCACAATCGGAGGCTTTGAGGCAGACTCACCCGTTATGTCCTGCCCATCCTATGATCCCTTCACTGATACGGTGGATGGCAGTACCTGTCCTGTATCTGCCTCGAGTGCATGGAAAAACGGTTCGTGTCCATTCACTTAAATATCCAGTCAGTAACCTGAAGTGACAGTTATTTAACGCTCCCCATTTTGTGAGGAAGTGATGATAGAATGATAGAACTGAATCGGGTTCCCTTTTCCTCCCATACACAGATCCTATTGTGGTTTCTATGAATTGTTTTTTCTTAGTTAATTTTGAACACCAGAATCCCAAAGGTTCATTGGACTCTGTTTAATGACAACCTGGGAGATAAACATCACATTTTGTTTGAATGTAAGAATGTAGACATTATGAGTTAGAGAGAAAAGTATTTGCCAAAGTTTTATCGTATCAGCCCATCTATGTTTAAATTAATAATTTTATAACAAGCAGTCAAGCCTGAAGTTATTTGTGCACTGGGTGCTTGTTTGCAGAATGTCCTTCCTTTGTCTAAGTTACATTTGTTCAGTATTGTATGTCCTGTTTGATCATGGTATAAATGAAATAAGATGAAAGTAATAGACATGGTTTATACGGATAGCTATGGCAGCTATAGTATATGTTGAAGTTAAGTGTAAAAACCTAAAGTGCTCTATAATGTAGGTATAACAATTAAAAAAAAGATAGAGGATTTCAAATGGTTGTCAGGGAGGTTTTCCTCTGAACCATCGTAGTGCCTCCATCATACCAAAGGCAGATGGCTGAGGCTCGTAACCACTGAATATTGTGTCTGTGTAGCTTCAGCTAATGATCTGATGAAGTGTTTCCTGGTGTCTTACAGGATCACAGGAGGTGGACCTGTCTCCACTGGCGGAGCTCCCCCAGTTAACTCGACATGACTTGTTCAAGAAGTTCCAAGAGACAATGAAGGACAGAGCTGCTCTGTCATATCTGCAGTGTGTGGTGAGTGAGGCAGTGGCATTACCTAAAAGTGAAAGTGAAATACTACTAAAACCATACTTTATTACTTCCTAGACACTGAGGCTAGAGTACTTCCTCTTATATACTACAGTTCCTCTGTCTGAACATTATCTGTTTTCTCTATCGTCCTTATCCTCTGTCTGTTAGCTGGAGGAGTTGTGCAGTGGCGAAACGCTCGATATGGCCGAGCAAGAGGAGCTTCTGGAGAGTCAGGGAAAATCATTGTCTGGCAAAATGGAGCAGCCCAACTCAGACAACCACTCAGAGTGCAGCCATTCTGCTGATGCTGCTCACCTGCACGCAGCTCACCTGTTGGTCAGTGCTATGGAAGGTGAGCGGTAACTCCCAACCTTGAGGGATGTAAAAAATAATGTCGGCATTAAAGGAGCAACTAAAAGGTAATAAAAAACATTTTCCGCACTTTAATGTAATCGTGTGGATTGTTCTTGCAGAGTTGTCGGATGAAACGCTGAGACTCCTGAGTGAGAGTCGTGCAGATTTTCTCTGGGCCTTCGACAAACTGGTTCGTTAACTTGTTTTTTTTTTTATTGCACATCTTTAAACATTTAAATAAGAACATCCTGACCGATTTATTTTTTACACAAGGCTGGAAACAGGTCAAAACAGCTAGCCTAGTTGGAAAATAATGAAATCCACCTGCAGTAGCACATCTAAAGCAGACAAACAACAAACAAAGAAATCATCTTATTGTATCTAATTTCTTTACTTCAAACAAAAACAAAAAAATTCCTGAGATTTCTTGGAGGCCGCAGCTCCAGCCAGACTAGCTGTTTTCACCTTTTTCCAGTCTTTATGCTAAGCTAAATAGCTGCTTGCTATAGCTTCAAATTTTCTACTGTCCCACCCATAATATTCTGTTTGTAGTGAAAGGTGTCTTTAATGTACACATCTCTACTTCATTATATTTCAGTTTATTTAATTGCATATTGTTTTTTATTTTGTACCTTCACTTTTAAGAATTATTATGCTGACTGTAATGTCCAGCTTGCCCTGCAGTAGTAGTAGTAGTAGTAGTAGTAGTAGTAGTCGTAGTAGTAGTAGTAGTAGTAGTAGTAGTCTTCTCCTCTTCTTTGTTTGGTTTGTTGGCGGGTGCCATCTAGTGTGTCTTCTTCTTCTTCTCTGCTCTGCCCAAAAACACCAGAGAAAACTTTTAACTAGCACTTTTAAAATCGTGCCTTTGCATCAAAGAGCTGTTTATCTTTATTTCACCAGATGCGCAGTGTGAGGGAGAGCAGCGGGCCTCTCTCCATCCAGTGTCTTCCCGACCTGCTGCAGGACAACCAAGCTTTCCAACTGGCCGAGCAGCTGCTCAGCTCCACCAACGTGACGCTGAAGAGAAACGCTGACAGCCTGTGGACGGAGAGAGAAGAACAAGCGGGAGTGCTCCCTCTGCTCCTCTGCCTCAGCATACATGGATTGTCCCTGCTGTTCAATGGGCTGAAGTAGTGCCTGTGTTTTTCTTTTTCTTGGACTCTATTCTGTCCATTTCTTTCTTTCTTTGTAACGTTTATTGAGTGTAACCTCACTATAGTTTATTACGTAACATTTTTATATCATTGCTGATGCTATTTTTATTAATATTGCCGAGTAGTTGTTCAAGTGGCTTACAGAAAATATATATTTGTATTACTTAAAGCAAGCGTTTACATTGTTTTATATACACACATATAATATAAACATGTTTTCTACTTGATCAGGCTCTTGAGATAAATAAGACTTATTATTCTGTATGAATCCAGTTTAACTGTTTTTATTTGTCAATCTTTTGTTCACAATGGAAATGTGTCTTATTCATCAATAGGTTGAGAAATCCCAGTGATCTTTGCAGCTATTGGATCAACTGAAAATGAAATTCTCAGTAATTAAGCTTAAAGCGGTACTGATTTCTTTAGTCAAGCGTTACATGTCATAGATTTCAAGTTTTTTTTCTCTTAACTATAAAGTCGGACATTTGATGCTTGCCAACGGTACACGAAATTGACGCTGGACATTTGGACGGTGTCATGAAAGCTTTTTTTATTTTATTTTTTATGAGGCTGCATAATATCGCCGCAACTGCTTATTGTCATCATCAATCATTGTTACTAAGCTAATTACATTTAAAATAAATTGTATATAATTAATATTCCTTTAAATACTGTCACTGGAGGTAAGCTATTATGCTTAAAGGAAGAACTCCTGTTTTTAAATGCATGTCATGTATTTGCACAGAGACAATTATTTTATGAATCTGCAGACCACTTTCTTTTGTCATTTGAAATTGTTATTTATTGTTGTTTGGTAAAAAAAAAGAAGCTTTATTTTATCCCATATCAATACATTTTGATATTTGTATATTTTCTTGTATTCTTTGCACTCAAGCTTTTGTCTGTGGCATAATTATCAAAGTTTATCACTTTGTCGTATGTAAATGGCAAATAAAATATATAAAAAATTGAAACAATTGAACGTTTTTGTCATCTTTTAACAAGTGTCAGTCTCTGGATTACCAGTTGACAAAGTTTTAGCAACATTTCCAACGAAAACGGAAATTTAACAAATCTTTCCCAACTCCAACTCACAGGGGATACATTTGTCACAATGTTTCCTAACTGTAATGACAAAATGGAGGTTAAGGTTTGATCAGGTTAGGTTAAGGTTAGTAAGATGTGGATTGTGGTTATGTTAATACTCAGGGTCCATTGCGTTTCGCTACCCCTTATATTTCGAATCGCACGCCAAACCCCCCCGAACCATTTCCTCAGTCACGTGGTACGGCCGGCTCGCCAGGCTCTGAACGTCACCGCATACGTCATCAACACGAGCCTCGATACGCGGTGTGCCTCCTCCTCCTTCTTCTCGTGCATCGAGTCGCACAATAACACTGCGGCGGAGCGGGAGAGGCGCCTCCGGTCTCAGAGGGGAAGAATCCACCGAGTTTAACAGAATCAACACTTAGTGAAAATGGCGATATGCAACTTTTTCCTCCAGGGTCGCTGTCGTTACGGCGATAACTGTTGGAATGAACACCCGAAGGGAGGCAGGTAGAGGAGGAGGAGCAGGTGGTGGTGGTGGAGGAGGAGGAGGAGGAGGAGGCTACAACAACAACTACAGCCGCTCCTCTGGTCAGCAACAGCCCAGAGGAGGAGGTGGAGGTAAAACTAACGATAACCTTAGTTTAAATGACCTGTTCTCCCAGTGAAGTGTTTCTACAGCAGATCTGCTGTGTGGAAACACTTTCTGTTCCTCATCCATTCAACATGGCGCTGCTTTGTTTACTTTCGTTTGGAGCCACTCACAAGACACAACGTAAAGTACATAACAGGAGAGGTATGCAAAGAATGTCACCGATTTGGGGGACAAATCCTCGCTTGACCTTACAAGTGCCAATTCTAGTGACATTGACAAGTGACATTCTCTATCCTTAATCCTCAATTCTGATGAGAACACACCGATCACACACTCAAAAGCACTGTTGT
This sequence comes from Verasper variegatus, assembly GCA_026259375.1. NCBI lineage: Eukaryota > Metazoa > Chordata > Actinopteri > Pleuronectiformes > Pleuronectidae > Verasper > Verasper variegatus. Next base: position 12,147,803 of record CM048038.1, read on the forward strand.
GGCTGTTAAAACAGAGAAACAGAGGAGGACAGCCATGTTACCAGTGGGGAGATAGAAGTGCTGCAGTTACAATATGGAGGAAAAAATTAACTGCAGTGGTTTACCAGTTCATTAACATTGTTTCACTTTGGTATTCATGCGTTTCAGGGTTTGGGAACAGAGTTTGGGTGAATCCTGACCAGCAAAAAGGAAGCTACATCCAGCCTTCATCCTTCTCATCTCAAGGAGGCGACGACTGGGGCCGAGGAGGACGTGGAGGAGCGGACTGGGGCAAAGGAGGAGGAGGAGGAGGAAGAGGCGGGGGGAATGACTGGGGCAGAGGAGGAGGAGGAGGAGGAGGAGGGGGGAATGACTGGGGCAGAGGAGGAGGAGGAGGGGGGAATGACTGGGGCAGAGGAGGAGGAGGAGGAGGAGGAGGAGGAGGAGGAGGAAATGACTGGGGCAGAGGAGGAGGAGGAGGAGGGGGGAATGACTGGGGCCAAGGAGGTGGAGGGAGAAGAGATAATGTGAAGAGCGCAGAATTCAGCTTCTCTCAAAACAGATTCTCTGCACTTGATAGTCCTACCACCTTTAACAGAGGAGGAGGAGGAGGAGGAGGAGGAAACGCTGGTGATGAAGATGATGACAAAAAACTGTAAGTCTACTTGTGTTTGACTGATTGTCCGTCTGTCGTTAGAAGTTAATTTATTGTGATGCCTGTGTCATGATCACCCAGGGAGGTCATTCAGATGGACATGGAGATCTGGGAGAATTCGCATCAGTGGTGCTTCTCGTGTTATTCCAGCTCCAAGGCACCTTTATCTGGTCAGTACCGAATATAAGTTCATCACATGATTTCCGATGTCATTTGTTACCTCAACTCCAGTTGTGCATGACGTGTTTATCATATCGATCAACAAGAAATTGGATTATGTATTTTCTTCAGGTTTCACCGACCTCTCTCCAGAAGAGCTCAGGTTGGAGTATAACTCCACGAGAGCCTCTGGGGATCTGCAGAGCTACGTAAGTGAAGTGTCACAAATTAATGTAATTCCTGATATATGTCTGCTGATATTTAAAAATGTGTTAAGTCTAACAAACACACGTTTTATGTGTTTAGCTGAATGGTGTCAATCAGTTGCTCAACCAGTGGAGAAGCAGAGTCCAGGAACTGAAGGTTATGAATCCAGCCACCCGCACTGCTTTGGTGAGACACACACACACACACACACACACACACACACACACACACACACACAGAACATGTTTTGATATGATGTCTATTTACTTTCCCTGCAGCTTGCAGAGTTAAACAACCCAACAGCTCAGGCACCTTCAAGTGGCTTTGGTTCATCGACAGCGACTGGATTTGGATCTTCAACATCTGACTTTGGAAGCAAAGGTGAAGATTAAGCATTGAAAAATATTTTCATATTTGTATGAAGCCCACGCATAAATGCAATTATGATTTGGATTTATAGAAGACAAGTCATAAAACTAGCTTATCATTGTCTTGTCTGAACTTTCTTTTTTGAAATCTCTGACATAGGCTTTGGGGCTCCGGTGCAGGCCGCCAGTTTAAGCTTTGCTGCCGCAGGTGGTGGATTAGCTTCCTCGGCTGCACCATCATCCTCAGCGGGATTCGGTAGTGCCATAGCAGCTCCAACACAACCGACCTCAGGATTTGGCTCCACTTCTGCTCAAACCTTCTCTTTCGCGGCTCCGACCACCGACAAACCGGCAGCCGCTTCAGGATTTGGCTCCGCCTCTGGGTTCAGCTTCTCCTCCACAGCAAATACTGGAGGAGGATTCGGGAGCGGTTTTGGGACAGAATCGTCCGCTGCAGCAGGAAGCAGCAGCACTTTTGGACAAATGAGTGGAGGGTTTGGGACAGCCACTGCTCCACCTGCAGCAGGGGCCAGGCCTGCTGGCGCTGCGCCGGACAGTCTGTTTTCACCTGAGGGCAGTCTGACTCCAGAGGAACTGAATGAGTTCAAGGCTAAAAGGTTCACGCGCGGTCAGATTCCTTTGAAACCTCCTCCAGTTGACATGCTGGTTGTATGATACGTGAGGAAACTTCACAAAGAATGAATACATTTATACAAACATTATCTCCACATAGAGCTTTTCTTAAATACAAATTCCTTAAATGGTTTCATTTAAGATTTTTGTGTAAGTATAGAGCATGTGCAGCTGCATAGTCAACCGTATATATATTTTTCAAGTGGCTTTTGTCATAAAATACTATTGTAGGGGTAACACAATGTGTACTGTTGATGCTCTGAAGCAGTTTTAGCTTCTACCAGATGTACAGTAGACGACAGCAGGATCAGAAATTCCCTAATGACATTACTATTATCTGTGTGTATGCTTAGTGTGGTTTGGTATCATGGAGGAGTAGTGCCCCCCCCCCCAGGTCTTTTCCCACCAAAGTCCCTTGAAATGCTGCTGTCTTTTACTTATGTACCTACCTGAGACCAGGAGAGTAGCTTTTGTAAATGTTGTAATTGCACCTCTCAACCAGGCGAGGGCGCCAAGAGTATTTAACGTAAGTCATGCACAAAGACAAATGAGGCGATTGTGAATTAATTGTACTTTTGGACTAATTTGTAAAGAAGGAGTTTCCTAACGATGAATAAAATGACATGTGTGACACAACATTGAAACTGAAACGTTCCCTGAGTTCTCAACCATCCGTCCACACCAGCTTGTAGGTCTTCATCCAGTGAAAGAGAGGAGAGTGTGAGCTCAAACAATAATGAACGAATGAGTTATTCAATACGTATTCATTAGGTGTTCACAGGGAGCGGAATACAGCGACAAAGAGACACCAATAAGCTATTCTGCTGCTATAGGGGCTCTGCTGACGGGGGCATATTTTCAGCTGACAGTGAGTTTGTGAAATCAGCAAGAGGTGCAAGTGAGCTGTGTGTGTGTGAGAGAGTCAGATCATCTCCAAGTCCATTTTTCATGTCCCGGTTAGAAGCGCAGTGCACATAGCTAATACAATTTATACATTCACATAACTGAAATCCCAACATTTACTGCCAACAACAGTGTGCAACATCCTAATACCTCCTGCAGTAACATCCCACCCCCTTGTGAGCAGATAACACATCAATAATTGAATGTATTAATGAACGATTAAAATAGAGACTCATCAAAAGGCTCATTCCAGTAAAACATATACAAATCTTGCATCCACCTATAGTGATTAACGTTTGTGAATTTTCCCAACAGTAAATAAGCAGCAGATCTAATGACCGACTGCTGCAGCAGCAAATCTGCCTGTTTATGTAATGTGTTCTCGAGCTGCACTGATCAGAGCACATATTAAAAGTGAGGGATGAGCCTTTAGATGCCTGCGTGCGTGCACATGCACACACACACACACAAACACACACACACACACACACACACACACACAGCTAAACAGAATGTTTTACTGGGAATCTTTTACTTGCTCTGGAGTGCATTAAGACAATTCAATCATATTAAAGAAATGATTATGTTTTTTCTCATCTGACCTGTTAAATAGTGAGAATTGTTTATATGTGAATGCTGTAATTTCCTCCTTCCTACCTCCTGGGGACTGCTGGGTACTCACAGGGGGGGAGCAATGACATTTGAGTTGAAACAGACACACAAACAAACACACACACACACACACACACACACACACACACACACACACACACACACAAATACAACTTGCACTTCTATCTTTGTGAGGACATTCATTGGCATATTGCATTCCCTAGCCCCTTATCCTAATGCCTAACTCTAACCCAGACCTAATTATAACCGTAAAACCAAGTCTTAACCCACATGACCCATGGGGTCTGCTGATCCTGACATGGTCAGTGTTTATGCCAGAAAATTATCCTAAAGAGGAAACAAGAATGAGTACACGAAGAGTGAGAAGTTTGTGCTGCTATGTTTATTTTAATCCTATTACTATATCATATAACTTAAAAAATATGTATCATTTGAATTTCAGTGTTCTATATAATGCTGTACTTAATTTAAAATTATGAAATCGTTATTATTAATATCAATATGTTTGAGAAGCACTTGGAAACTTCCCTTTTTTCCCCTAATCAAAACCTTGTCCTTAACCTCAACCATGACCAATTCTTGTCTAACCCTAAACGTAACCAGGACCTCACAACCGATGATTTGCCTCATTAAGACCAGGCTCTGGTCCTCATGAGGTCCACTGGTCCTGACAAGGCCAGTGCTGGAAAATGTCCTAAAGAGGTAACAATAACGAGCTCCCACACACTCACACCTTTCACGCACTGTACACACGTCTCCTTCCCGCCCCCTGCCTGCCCCACCTTCCTGTAAAATCACAAAATACACTGTAATTCAATAGACTCTGACCTGACTCCAGCCACATTCACCAGACACACAGCGTGCATTGTGCTCTTATACATTTAACACACATTTCCATAGGGGGAAACAGGGCCGTCTGTCTTGTTTATTCCCTATTTAGACCATGTACTGCCGCTGTGTATGTATGTCGAGCTGGGAGCGGATCAATCCTTTGAATTATAACTCCTGCCTGCAGCTATTGAAATTCCTCCTCCCTGATCAGCATTTTTTTTTTTTATGACACACGCTGCTTCAACGCACATTGTGTTCATTGCTATAACACGGCCTTTGTTGTCACTATATCAGCTGATGACAGCAACAGATGCTCCACTCAACGCTTCAACCCACCCCCTTCTCTGTCTCTGCAGAATGATAATGAGCTGATTCGGATTCAGTGCTGGGTATTAATGTTTGGTGGGGGGGGGGGGCTGATTCCAGTCGACCCTCCTTACTGTTGCAACAGAGAAACCAGGCTTAGTAATTGGAACAATGACTCCCGGGGTAGAATTGATCGAGTTGGGCCACAGCGGCTCGCCTATGGGAGACAGGGCATTGATCCAAGGCTTCTGATTTATGCCTATTTGAGTGGCTTGTTGCATTGGGTGACCGAGTGCCACATATTTCACCTGGAAGGGTAAGGAGCTGGGTTTCTGTGCTGTGCGTTCTTGGGTTCACATCAGGACCAGGGCACCGTGTTCCTCCTCTGACAGTAATAACACGCTGTGTTGAGTAAACATTGTCAGGGCAGAGAATATATGCACTGTGTTTGAGAGCAGACCGGGGTGAGGCCTGGATCATTTGAACTTAAGTGGACCTAAGTGGCACTGAGAGGCTGGACAGAAAATCACGTTACATCACATCCATTACATTCATTTTATTTGTGCGTGCAGGACCTGCTGCATGAGCAGAGGAGAAGGAAAGCGATGAAGCAATGTCTGTGCAAATGCATCAACCTGCATGGGACCGGGTTTAAGTGTAGTTAATAGTCTTTATTTTTTCAATTGCATTTTTGCATTGCCTTGCAGTGGTGACCAAGCACAACAATGCAACTATGACTTTGACATGTCTTAGAAAATACAGATTTCAGAACATGGAACAAGATAGTGAATGTTCTTTCCATACGAGTGAAGTTGCCAACCACCAGTAGATTAGCAATGACCAGCGGATGTTAGGGTCATAGCATCAGTTGAGCACCTTAGCGTCATTGGGAGTTTCGGGCCTTTTAATCACAAGACACCCTCTGCTAAGGCAGGCCCACCACAGGCTGCTCAGACCTGGGTGTGTGTCCCTAACATCTTGGGGCCCAGTTGGGGTCTTTCCTCCTGATCCAGAGCCAGTGGCTGCAGCATCCCTGATGTTACTTAGCTCTTTATTGCTATGCAAATATTGAAAAGACGTGCCAATGTGTCGTTTAAACAAATAAATACACACATTTTGGTGTACGGCCTCCATGTCCTTTTCACCAGAGTCATGAAAAGGACTTCACAACTTTAACTATAGCTGTTATGTTTATCAGACGGTGAGAAACAGAGGGTTTCATGCATGAGCAAGTGGCAGACTCAGAGAAACTCATGCACCCTCATCCCTCCGTCTTTCCCAGACACAAAGAGGAGATGAGCTCCACAGGATTTACGCACGCATTGTGTCCTTGCCTCACACGGCCACACGTGGTCGCTGTTTGCCACACCGACTGAAAACACCTAATACGCGCATCTCTCCTCTCCTCCCCCCTCCTTTCCTCCCTCTCTCCACAGCAGCACCGAGCCGAGGAGCAGTCGGACATCGCGCGCGCGCACACACACACACACACACACACCAGCTCCGCAACGATACAAGCCGAACGATGACATTCACACAGAGACGACACACACCAACAGTTATTTGACAACTTCCGACCGACACCCCGCACCTTCACCTCGCCGGTCCTTGCTGCAAGAGGTGAGTGCAAAGATCCCTCTCTTTTTACTCCAGGGGCTCAAGATGCTTCCATTTCTGCACAGGGCGATGCAGGAATGACCCCCCCCCCCCCCCCCGAATCATGCAACCAGCAGCAGAGCAGGTGATCAGTGAAAACAGTGAGGTTGCGTGCATGGTTCAAACTGGGTGCAGTCGTGTGAACGTGTCTTTTATTGTGACAACGCACGGGGCCGAGCTCAGAGGTGCTGGGCACATGAGATCATTACGATCAGCTGGAAAGACTTGCTTCGCTCTCATATACTCCAACATCCTGCAACTTGGCTTTGGCGAATAATAGCTGTCAGCTTCCAGGTTGATGTCTACACCCTTTCGTGAACTGTTTAAAGGCACTGATGTGGTGGTTTGACATGATGTGCACCAGCTAATATGCATTCATGCTGTATGGATGGATTGTAGTGTGACATAAATACTCATCCAAACCCATTCTAAAGGATTTTTTTCGAACAATGTTGCTTTAGAAAACTAGTTTAACTCTATTCATTTGGCCATGTATGATGTCAAAACAAAAAACAAACTAACAAAAAAACACTCCAATGCCTGATTGAATTCATTTATTGAATTATTCATTAAGACCTTTAGTATTTTGCACTTTTAGCTCAATGCAACCAAACCGAGTTTCAACTAAACAGAGTTGCATTGTGTTTTATTGTGTTACTGCGTTTTCTGTGCGGTAGTCAGCACTGTCCTCTCACAGCAAGAAGGTCTCTGGTTCGAATCCCAGTTCAGCCAGGGTCTTTCTGTACATCAGGGTGAGGTTATTTTGAGACTCTTAAATTGTCCTTAGTTGTGAGTGGTCATTTGTGTCTGATGTTTTTGTATTTTTTTCTCAGCACATGTCTGTATCTTAATCTCTTTGTTTACTTGCCCAAAACCAAATTGCAGGTTGTGCTGTATTGTAAGTGTGTTGGCACCGTTGGAGGCCTATTAGGGGCCAATGGTATAAAGAAAAATAAAAGGGCTCCAGGACAAGTCTGTGCTGAACTGCCACCCAGCTTCTGTTTGTTTGTGTGACAGCAGGGAGGGACTGTGGGGTACAGAGAACAAGCATATTTCGTAATGTTCTGTCTTCTGCCAGGGCTCAGGTCAGGCCAAGTGCACGCTGAGGTGTGAGATTCTATCACACGGCTGCACACGCATGTATGTATGTACACAGACACACAAACACAACGACGTACGGGTCTGCGGCTCAAACTGTGCTCCCCACCTGTGCTGTGAGGGACACAAACCAGCCACACGGCTCCAGAGCTACTCTGTTAATGGGCTTGTGTGTTTTCTCTGAATCTCTCTCAGGAAATCTGACAATCTTAAAGCTCTGTTTAATTGTTAGTGCAGGGTGTGAAGTAAAATGAAGGAGTGGACCCTCTTTGGCCCTGTGTTAAAGAAGAAAGAGAATAATCATCCACGTGCTTAACTCTTGAAATCCTCGCCTGAGTCACACTTGATCCCTTGAATAATCCACTGAGACAGAATTGAGACGGTTAAAGCTGGAAATAGACTCCACGCTGTGGTTCGGAAAGCCGCGTTTCTGGGTCTCCATTTCCCGTAATTTATATACAGGAGCCATTTTCCACAGATTCTGCATTCTATACCAGCAGAGAAGATGGAGAAAAAATACTGTCATACAATTTTACAGCCGCAACACAGCTCACAAGTGTGTTTATGAAGTATTCATGTGCTTGTGTCACACTTTAGCTCCACGCTTTGCAGGGTGTGGTTGACATACCGCTTTGAGGTGTGTGGCCCCGAAGTTCAGAGGCCAGACAGATTCCTGCTTTTCTGAAATATCCACCAGGTTGAAATATCTGTGCGTAAAGTGGGTGTGCGTGGGTGCGTGCGTGTGTTTGAGTCTGAGTTGTAGCGAGAGATGCGTCAGATAGTATCAGATAAGCTGGATACTCAAAAGGCCAGCCGGGCCGTTATGCACTGTATCATCTTTCATCAAAGAGCATCTGCTCACGCACACACACACACAGGTGCACACAGGTGCACACACGTACACAGACGCTACGCAAAACTGGTAGCTGGAAAGGGCAAAGGCAAAATCGAGTGCACGGACACACACACACACCACACACGCACACACGCACAAGCACTGATACATCTGACCACACTTCAGATTTGTAGCTGCTCCTGGTCCTTCTTTGAAATGAAAATGAAATGAAAACAACCAATGGGCAGAGCAGTTATCACAGTAACGAGCAGGTGTGTGTGTGTGTGTGTGTGTGTGTGTGTGTGTGTGTGTGTGTGTGTGTGTGTGTGTGTGTGTGTGTGTGTGTGCGTGCGTGCGTGCGTGCGTGCGTGTTTATATATATGTTAGCACTTGTGGACAACTATTTGAAACGCACAATTCACTGGCTGTGTCACTTCCCGCTTCATGCTGGATTTGTTAATGAGCCACAAAAATTATTTTCAAGATAATTTTGCACAATCACATCCAGACACGTTCACATGCATGTAGACCTATATATATATATTTTGTGTTTGTCAGTGTCAGGTGATCGTCTGGTTAAATGCCAGAGGTTGGCATTATCCAAGCAACACAACAGTCCTCAAACAAAAATCAATACGACTCCACACCTGATATGTGTTTGAGGCTGCTGCAGGAGCAAAGGTGACCTCCATCATGTGCACGTTGGTTACTCGCATGCTAACTTTTTCAGGCAGACAAAAGTCTGCAATGCTTTCTGACAAAAGAAGTTTGGAACACAATGTCTTTGTAGTTGTTCACATGATCTTGGACTCACTGAAAATTAACTGTTTGTGGACTTGTGCGACAATAATGAAATGTATAATCTCCCATTAAAGATCCAGTGTGTAAGATTTAAGTGAAATTGAATATAATATAATCCTAGTGATTTTTCACTAGTGTTTAATCATCGAAATTGTACAAATTGTTGTTTTCTTTACCCTAGAATGGGCCCTTTTATATTTAAATACTTTATATTTACATCTGGAGCGGGCTCCGCTCTATGGACGCCACCATGTTTTTTACAGTAGCCCAGACTGGACAAACTAAACACCTTTAGAGTTTTTAACTGAAGGCTTCCACAGGTTCTCTTTTATGTTTGGAAGGGGAGGGTGGGATGAGGGGTATTCAGCTGCAACATGCAACTTCGCCACTAGATGTCACTAAATTCTTCACACTGAACCTTTAAACATGGACAATAATAATCCGACTATTGACCTTAATCTGAAAAAGACATTATTTCAATAATGATGTTTACACAAATTGCTAATAGAATATTCCGTTCAAATGTTACAGAGCATTTAGTCTGATTATAACTCAAGTCAACATTTCATCCCACTACTTGTTTACATGTCCATGTAGCAAAACATTGCATTTACTTTGCAAGTTACAAAGTGCTTTACAAGAGAAAATAATCATTAATCAATAAAAGCAAAATAAAATAAATGCATAAACAGAACAATATAAGATAATTGGAATCATCAAAAAAAATAGAGACATACAGTATACGCCTATATAATATGACTAAGGTCGGAATACGCCACATCTTAATTTTATTAAATTCTCGTGTATGACCTTATTCAGGTGAAGGAAATCAGAAACTGCTGATTACATGTCTAACTATCAAACATTAAAACTACAAACAGACCAAGAAGGTATCCATGTAGATCATAATAATAATAAGATAATATTAATAATAATCATAAGCAGTGTAATGAAATTGCATCTATAGAGATTTATGTAAAGCAAAGAGATGTGACAACAATTAGGAGACACCATCTCTACATATCAAACTATCTGCAGCCATGTTGAGGTAAATGCATGACAGTCCTGGTCAGTTTCATGTTCCTCTCAATGGACTGCATGATAAGTCATTCTATAAGAAATATGACTCAGTAAGTTATTTTAATTTCTGAATTTAGACAACATAATTGCAAATTAAGCCTCAAAATATGATATCATTTTACACATTCAGGCTAGCTATAATTAAACACTATATGTATCAGTGTGTCAGATCAGCCAAAACCCAAACACGCAAGCATCCCAAAAATGAGGTCACGTGTAAAAGCCTATGATAGACGTCCTAAAAACATAAGCTGGCAGAGAGATAAATATACAGCTCTTATGTTGTCCTCCCAGAGGATCTGACTTTGATCCAATGCACACATCCCTTCCAGAGGTTAAGGGGTGAATAAAAGAGGAAGGCGTGTGCTGGTTGACCCCAGGCTGTGTCCCTACAGGCCTGTTGTAGCATCCCCCTCTTAGCAGATCACTACCCGAGCTGGGACGTGGCGATGCGGGCATGGTAAGCGGGGTGAGCTCCTGTGTGGTTCTCTGCCCCAGGCCGGCCACCAGCATCACAGGTGGGATGTAGAAATGTGGGGGGGGGGGGCGGTTGAGGGGTAGCGAGGGAGACGTCACTGACCACATTAGTCACCAGAGAAAGCAGGCCATGAGTCAGGAAAGCTTGCAGTCTCATCCATCACGCCCCTCTTAACCCACTTTCTTTCCAGCCCAGCCACTCTGGCTTTTTATTTTGCTATTTTCTGCTGGCGCTCTCCAATCCCCCTGCTGCTGACGGGGTAACTTCACCATCCACTCTTTTGATGGCGATGAAAAGGAAAAGTGGGCAGAACGAGAATGTGTTCAGCGGCCGGACAGACGTGGTGAGAGATGAGTCAGTCCCCCCCCCCCCCCAAACAACTTTTTACATTTGAAGAAAAATAAATAAAACAGTTAAACAGGAGCTTGTTTAGTCTGCGTGTGCCTGCGGGGAGAGAAAGAAGATAACACAGTGACATGATGTGTCTCATTTTCACAGCAGATTTCCCACGGTGTTGTGCGGCAAAACTCTGCGAACTGCAGAGACTGCTGAGGGACGATAAGTGATATGAGAGAGGTCTCACTTCTCCAAAAGGCTGTTGGCTTCTATCCTGGATGTGGTATTTGATTCACTGCTGAGATGAAAACACTCTGTTGCGAGCTCAGCTGTGGATGGATTAGTGTTGAATACAGGGGGGAGCAGGGGGATGAGTGAATGAACATTTTAAATGATACTCCGGTGATTTGATGGTTATCGCTGTGTGTGTGTGTGTGTGTGGTTTCATGCCCGTATTTAGTAAGATATTTTCATGTAGTTGTTATTCCTGCACGTAACCGCCAACTTCCCAAAAGTCTTTGTGATTCCATTTCTGGTTTATGAACTAACATCCTATGAACACAAAGGAGTGCAGGGTAAAACTTGCTAAGCTCATATAGTACAATGTGAAGAGAGCCTGAATAATTCTAGTTTAGCACATCTCAGGTTTCATGTACATGATTGTACATTACAGGCGACTCACAGAGGTAATTACTGAGATCTAGAAATTGCAGATCCAATATAGGAAGAAACATGAGCAGTCAGAAAATCCAGCCCTCATGGTAACCAAACTTATTTTCAAATTGTAGTGTAGTAAACATCCATCATTTTACAGGCTAAGCTGTCAAGCTCAGTTTCCACGTAATATACTTTTTGTTTTCATAAGAAAGTAAGTAGGTCAATGCATTACCGGTGGACGCATTTTTGGTTTGACCTTCAAATGAGGTGGTTTAGATAAACCACCGGAAAAAAAATGAAATTGGCCCATCTGAGGTTGTTCAAAATGTAGCACAGTTTCTGATGAGTTCCACACTTTTATAACTGCATAAAACAACCAGACAAAACTATGAAAATAAGATTCAAGTTTCAATGGAACATGATTTCATTTTATGTGTTAGTTTAACAAATGTTATCATGCGTACCTTAAAGGCCCTCTTAGTATTTGCTACATTTTTAACGTTATCAACAACAATTGTGTACTCCCCAGTTTAGAAAACCTGTTGTACATCTAGCATTACATTTCTTTTACTTGTCAAGAGCTCCCTCCAGTGGTTAAAAGCAACACCAATATTAACCCGTGTTTTGCTTCTTTTACATCACTCCTCTTTTCTTTGCCATCGAATGTTGTTTCTTGCCCCCTGGGCTACACTACTTCTCCATTCTCTCATGTAACACAGACTAGCCACTTTAATAGAATATGTATAAAAATGGATGACATGACAGCCCCCTAAAAACGAAGCCAGAGTATCTTGATTGCCACCTGGTGGCTGGCTGCAGTATGTCATAAATTCTGCCTGCTTTATGTTAGTGTCTTGGAAATAAATATCAAATTACATGATTGACAGCTGAGACTGACTTGCGATGGGTTGAGCATGTGTATCGCTGGTGCCTCGCTAACAAGGCTCCATTGCCCAAATTGCTGCTGTGCAGACTCTAGCTCCCAATGACATAATCGGAGCAAGATGGTAGCGTCGGTATCTGGGATATTTTGGTTTCATTTCTGGATATTGGGATGAATTTATATTTATGGCTCACTGATGTCTCTTAAGGTATAAGGTGGTTAATTGAGCAATTTGATACCATATTGCATCTTTAAACATCCTGAGACGGGCTAATTTGATCGATATTTGTAGTTCTGATAGAGAAGGTGTAAACCTCTGCTTCCCTGCCAAGGCTCATTCAGCATGATTCAGCAGCAGTTTGTGTTAAAACACGGTGTAACGGATCGGATTTATGTCCGCTGTCACACAGTGATGTCAAAGGAGTGACTCAATGACTCACCTCATTAAAGATTTTATTGGATAAAAAGGTGATTGGGCCGATGGGAGAGGCAAAGCGAAGGCTCCTCGTCAACTCCGCTTTCTGTTCATTTCACAGCTATTAGCATATGATTCAGATTTGTGTGCGTGAACGCCGACCGTATTATTGCTCTCCAAAGCGTGAAATAGGAAATTTGTAAATATTTAATGGTGCTCTGAGTGTATCTGGTCAGTTTGTGTCTGATCCACTGAACACTCTCGTTCAACGTGGTGCTAAAATCGAAAATCTATGTCAGAGTGTTTTTGCACAAGATTTGGATGTTGATTCAAGTCCATCAGCCAAGACGGTGTCAGCGCTCTCCGTCATTCAATATAATGTCTCTTTCTTCTGCCACACTCTGGCACGTACAGTCAGTGCGGCATATGTGTGTTTGCACTACAGGTGGGTTTCACTGTGTGGGATTTTGTGTGTGTGATCCATTTGGCTCTCAGTCATCCCACAGCCTGGCATTCTCACAGTCCTCTGTGTGCGCGGCGTAGTGGCAAAACCAACCGTCTGTTTTCTCGCCTTCAGAGCCCCCCTTATGATCAGAGAGATGCATCAGACACACGCATGCGCATACACACAACAACACCAGGCCTAACACAATGGCAGCAGGCGCTGGGCAGACACACACAATGTCGTAACATGCAAGTTTCCATGGTAGCCTCAGCAGGAAGTGCATTACAGCTCCTGTCTGTCCTTGCAAACTGCCGGCAGGATTGTTTATCATGAATGTTTGCAATGTAAAAACCGATACTGTTATCAGAATGTAAATATCCTAGATGTATGTAAATGTGTATGATAATCCTTCTCAGACATCTCCCTTTGTCGTTCAGACACCTTTTCTTCAGAGAGAGATTTATAATCGAGTTTTTCAGCTTTTATTGATCTTTTTCAAAACAATTCTTAACATGTAGGATATATTGCATGTGCTGCATCCTGCAGTTTAGATTTTGATGCAAATTACCTGAGAAAATAACAGAAGCACACCTTGGCCTGTTAGAAAAATATCAGCTCCTTAAACGTACAAAATGTAACTTAGGTTGCTAGGGGTCCTTCAATCAAGACAATAACAAAAGGTTTGAAGAGGAGTACCTGACACAACTCGGGTGTAAATCGTGTTCACGGAGAAGGTGATGTGTGTTTTTCCTTCGTCATACGTCGTTTGCCCCGGAAGTTATAGCAGCATGTCAAACAGAAAGAAACAATCCTGTTATCTTTAATAAAACTGGGGATTTTTCTGGGTTTGATAATTGTTGCAAACATTTTGGATTATGTAATTAGACAAGTCAACATAATAACATGGGTCTAGTCGTTTTAGACAATTTAACGAAGAAATGTTACATATTATATCTTTAATTGAATTAAAAATATGTTGTATATAATGTGTCATGCCTAGAGATCTCGTTCAATAAGATAAAATGCTGATTCTTTTAAATAGCTGATGACATGTGACAGATGACAAATGGCAGACACAAATTTGCTGACAGATATTTTTATTTATTTGTTTATTTATGACTCAGCTCAGTTCCCTCTCTGCTGTCCCACATGGGAAATTTGGCACCAGTCAAAAGCTGTTGGCAAACACGCATCCAAATAGACTCATCCAACAACAAACGCTAAAAATAATAAATTAGAAAAAATGAGCGTAGTCAATAAATACAAACAGATTAGAAATGGGTAAACCCGATGAATAGGAAGATAAAACGGGAATAGGAGACGTCACTGTTTATGATCAGATTTATAAATTATGTATTATGGGTTTATGTTGTTCTGCCAACACCCACAGTGTTTCCTTCCTTCTTTACTTAACAGCTAAACTGTAGGTTAATTAACAGACCAGCAGTGGCGGTGTGGCCTGTCTGTAGAGAGCAGCTTTAAAGAGGGGGCCGTTAATGGATCGCTCAGCCATATCTTTATGGGAGAGACTGAAAAAGGAAAGATAATGTTTTCTCTCCTGTGCAACTCTGCATCAGTTTACGAGTGTGGAAGGTCATACTTGGCTGAGGGGCCATCAGAGATATCATTCAGAAGGACCATTGCTCATACACATGAGACGTCAGACTTCATGCTATACAGAAAACCACACACTTGGAAAAACTCTGCGATCAGGAAGGACGATTTCAATAGAATGTAAACAAAGACGGATGACACCTCTTCACTTCCTCCCACTATCCAGAAATGATCCTGGATACGACTGCCACCATCTTGCGCATTTGGAGCCAGAGTCTGCACAGACGGTAGCGATTGCGGCACGGAGCCCCGGTAGCGTAGTCCCATCATTGCAAGTGCTCGACCAATTATAGCATTAAAAAAACAAAAAAAATTTGAAAATTGAGCAATTTTACCTGAAATGAGCACTTGAACATCAGGGTGATAATAAAATTGACAGCTGCCGTCTTTGAGATGTTTGTGTTTGACGTGTACTTTGACTTCTTATGTTCGGGTCTATGTGCCTTCCGCTTACCTGAGGAGGCGGGAATTATGACCTATACTCCAGCCAGCCACCAGGGGACAATCAAGCCGCTTTGACTTCATCTTTGGATGCATGTCTCAGTCATTATCACTGTCACGTTCTTCTCCTTCGTTCACTCCATTATTCCTCACAGATCAGGCCGCGGCTTCCTGCAGTGTTTTTCTGCGTCCGTTCATGATGAAGCATCCTCTCCTCCCACGTCTCTCCTCCTTCCCTCTGTCCTCACCGCTCCCTCGTTCTTCTCTGTCCTCGCACCTCTCTGAAAGCAGACATTTTATTCTGAATGTCTCCCGTCTATTTGCCCCCCCCCCCCCCGTCCTCCTTTTTCTGCCACTCTTCTCGCTGTGTGCTCAAAGCACAGAGGCCCCCCTAGAGAGCTGGTGAGAGAGTGCACACGGGCTGGAAGAGAAAAGAGAGGGAGGAGAGAGCAAGGAAGTGGAATAAGACAGAGGAAGGAAATAAGGAAACATTGCTTCACCTGAATTTAGGTTTTAAGCCTGAATATGCCACTTTTCTCCACCTGTCTTTCCCTTCTCGCCTCTAAACAAATGTCACTGCAGCACCTCTGTACAAAGCATGACACCCCCCCCCCCCTTCCTCCTCAGGTAATTATTACAACTTTCATTACAAAATGCCAAGATGTACCCTTTGCTGCCTGACTTCCTAATTCCTCAGTAGCACTTGGTAATTGTAGTAAGAGTGAATGCATTGCTCCACAAAGTGCTGGTGGGGAAAGGGCTTTTGTACAGTAAGCATAAACATGGCTGTGGTGGTGTGACAAAGCAGCACAGTGATGGTGATTCACTGAGACGTCTGAAGCACAGCACACTTACATTTGACTCTTCAAAGACGTATTAAGGGCAACTTCACTGTACTTGTATTATTTATGATTTGCATCCTCGGCACTGAGTGTTTCAGTAGCGGAATGCATTTGTGCATCGTTCCATGGGATCTCTGGATAAAATGTCAAACTGGTGGTGTTTAAGCATCAGCATGTTAGAATTATCACCGGGAGCACGAGTAGCATTAGCATTTAGCTCGACGCGTCGCACCTTCACAGAGTTTCTATGGTTGTACACTTTTAGTCTAGTTGATCTGAGTGTTCCAGAGATTGTTCATATGTGAAAGACAAAATCCAGATAATGTCCAGACCCAACTGGGCTGTTTTCTGTGTTTGTAATTGTATGTGCAGCAAATTAGTGCATTGACCATACT
Source organism: Verasper variegatus (assembly GCA_026259375.1). Lineage (NCBI taxonomy): Eukaryota > Metazoa > Chordata > Actinopteri > Pleuronectiformes > Pleuronectidae > Verasper > Verasper variegatus. The sequence goes on from CM048038.1 coordinate 12,164,453, forward strand.
TTCTGTGAGATTGCGAAAATGATAACAGAAGGGGAGAAGAGGGTTAGGTGATGAAGAAAGAGATGATAATGATAATAATAATGGTGATGATTATCGTAGTAATAATAAGCTTTATTTTCTTAAAGATTCAGTGTGTTGTATTTAGTGTCATCTAGTGGTGAAGTTGCATGTTGCAGCTGAATACCCCTCACCTCGCTCTGCCCTTACAAACATGAAAGAGAACCTGTGGTAGCCTTCAGTTGTATTTGGAGCAAACTAAAACAGCAATGAATTTAAATAATATTTTTACTGAATAATAATAGGACTTTGGTACTGAAGACATTTTGACGTGTCACAGTAAAATTAACAATGTCTGAATTTGTTTTATTTTGCCTTTACACCAGCGACATCCAGTGGTCGGAGGAAGTATGTTTTGGGGTCGTCCGTTCATCTGTCCACTTCATTCTTGTCAAGGTTGATCTCACAAGTCACATTTTCTGCCTTTGGTAAAAACATTCACTTGGACTTAAAGATGAAGTGATCACAGTGACCTTGCAAACCGTTTTTTGCCTTATGAACATGTTATCTCAAGAACACCTCAAGAGAACCCTTTACAATTTACCACAAATGCTCATTTAGAGGCACAGATGAACTGATTAGATTCAGGTGGTCAATAGGTTACGATGGCCTCACAAAACATGCCTTTCGCTTCTTGAACATCATATCTCAAGTCTTCCTTTAGGGATTTCTTCACATTTTGGACTCCAAGTTGAACTAATATGATTATGGACAGTGGTCAAAGGTCAGAGTTAAGGAATAAGTCTAGGAAAAAATGTATGTCAACTGAAACTGCACTGGTTGCTAAATTCTACTTTTGTCACATGTTACAGTAGGGAAAGGTCAATTTGAAAAATACAATTAACAATGGTTGAAGTTCTTTAAGAAGCTTTGGTTGTCAGGCTGCTGCTGTTGTGCTCGCTGGCTCATCATCACACTGTCATGTCTTCTATTGTGAGAGAGGCCTCCTCTGTGTCTGGCCGTTACATACTGTATTACAAAGTTTATCAAAGTTTGCAGGATGCACACAAACACACACGCCTGTATTCTCCTAGGATTCAGCCATCCTAGTGATGATTAGAGCCGCAGAGTTTCTTATCTGTCAGTGTTAAGGTCAGACACAGCATAAGAATAAAAAAAAACACACGAGACAAAGACCAGCTGACAGGGTCACCCCTCAACAGCAGGCCAGCGCTGACGTGTGTGTGTGTGTGTGTGTGTGTGTGTGTGTGTGTGTGTGTGTGTGTGTGTGAGATGTTTCTTAACTCACTTGAACACCCTGCTGCCATCTGCACTGTACTCGCCTGCTGACCTTTATGTTCTTTGTTTACTCACTTTGCAAAACTATTGGGGATCAGAAAGACTTGTCCGGGCTTTTCACTTGGTATTTGTCTTCTTATGGTGTCGGAAGTCATTTCTGCTGCCTCGGCAATAAGTGAGGGGATTTAATTGAAAACCAAACCGTGGTTGAAATTGAAACTCATTGGCCTTCAGCCCTGGGAAGCTGCTGCTACAGCTGTAAGATATTATACAATGTTTCATCAAGATGTGAGTTGTCCAGCCTGTTCTCCCACCCTCACCTTTACTGCCTTTTCTCTCTCGTCCTCTCTCCCCAGCCCCGGTCTAACTGTCTGTCCCGCCCTCCTCCCAGCCCATCAGGCCCTCCAGTCCTACAGAAGGGACCATGATGCTCAGCAGCTCCGTGGAGGTGCCCAGCCCTGGCGGGATGAGCGGCCTCAGCGGGCTGAGCGCGGCGGCCCGGAACGTGGTGCGCTCCTCCAGCATCTCGGGGGCCATGTACAACCTGGAGAAGAGTCCCGGCAGCGGAGGCCCTGACTCCACGTCTTTGGCCGGCAACAAGAAGCGGCGCTCCAGTCTGGGCGCCAAGATGGTGGCCATCGTGGGGTTGTCGCAGTGGAGCAAGAGCACGCAGCAGCTCAACCAGCAAGGTCAGATAACAGTTTGAAAAGCTTTTGCTCGATGTTAACTCTGAAATATACTTAACCTCAACTCTGAAATGTTCCCACTTTCATTTATTTATTTTTCTTTTCTTTACTTTTTTTTTGTTGGATGTCAACTCTGCAATTTATCTTCTCTTCTGTCTTTATTAACTTCTGTCTCACACTCTGTCTAGTGCATGATACCTTTTTACAAAATAATCCGTGCACCTTTTAAAACTATTAAATACTTTCCTGCTGCTGTTATATTGTTGATTCCTGATACAGATACAACAGAGGAGTGATTATTTTAGTGTATGAATAATAACATTAGCATAATCCACTCCACCAAAGGGTTTTTTGGTGGTGTGCTCTCACAGTTATAGCACCTGTTTTCAACTCTCTGTGGCTCTACCTCTTTTTCAAGAGGTTGCAACACTGCTGTATTCATCATTGTGTGTTGAACTCTGAAGTGGAATTGTTACAGTGGCAGCAGCAGCAGCAGCCAGTGTGCATTGGGGCTGTATGTCAATGATAGTGGCACTCAGTTCCAAGATGTCTCCTGTGGGGTATAATTACAGACTCTGCAGCTACAACAGAAAGTGCTTCTCGCTCTGCACCTCAGCGGAAAAAAAAAAACACCTCAGTCCTACCGAGGGAGAAACAGGACACCCACAGAGGCTTGGTTAAGGCTGAGGGGCAGGGGGTGCAACTTATTTCAATGCACTTAAATATCTTAACAAAGATTTTGAACCCCACGGATTAAGTTGAGTTGTGGAACTGTAGACTGTGTATTTAAAGAAGTGTCAGCTAAAGATCACTGAAATGAAAGATGGGTTTATTCGGTTTATTATGATTAGTAGGATATATTTGAGCAGAATTGAACAGAATAATACATTTTTCAATTACTTATTTTAATGGTTATAGTATGAATATAATAGAGCGTGTTACTCTTTAAAATAAGAAAAAAAAAGTTTATATTATATTAAGCTGAATTTCTTTAGCTTTTGGACTGTTAGCTGATATGAATCAGAAATTATTTGAACCAAGTTGAATATTCCAAAAAAGGAAAATAAATACGCTCTCTTAAATCCTGAATAATTATCTGTATCATTACCTGTTTTTGGCATCCACCAGTTTGAGATAGCTGTTGCTTCAGTACACACACACACACACACACACACACACACACACACACACACACACACACACACACACACACACACACAAAGCCTGGCGCACTCAGGCACAGCTGACACTTGTCTGACGCAGGCTGAGCTGAGCTGTCGATATTTTCACCACGGGGGCTTTCATGTCTCTGTGTTTGTGGTGATGAGGAGAGCACAATGGAGGGGAAAGGGTGGATGAGGAGGCTGGGAGGCACTGAGGAGGAGGAGGAGGAGAAGAAGAAGGGGAGACGAGGGGTGTGTCTAAATTTAGATGTTCTCAGCTGTCAGAGGAACACATTGCGCCTGGAACAAAATCGCAGAATCATGCACCACTCCTTGTTCCTCACTGCATTTCTCCTCACTATAGAGCAGTTTCATCCTCTGCTCCTCCACCGTGATAGTTTCCTCTTTGCTACAACAGTTTTCATGATGCAAACCTCCTTCTGACAAACTGAGCTCGAGTATTAAACACAGCCGAACGTGCTTGGCACTGACCCTCTCATATTTATTAGTTCTGCTCCCTTCATTTAATACTTTGAGCTCATTTTGACGTGTTAAGCTACTGCTGCAAAGCACAGATGCAGCAATGTTGCATTTTTACTTACATATATCACAAAGTTTAAAACAGAGTCTGGAGGACTGTGGACAGCTACTGCAGCATCAGCAAGCATCTGAACAGAGAGGAAGATTTACAGATATTAAATCTGCTCCGAGTCTCATTATTGTCAGATATCATGAGTATCTGAACAAGTTGGATCAGTGCCTCCCTAAACAAAATAGTGTGAGGTAGACCCAGACAGTCAGTATCTCAATTGATTTAAATGCACACACTTCTTTTGCCTACAATTTAGAGCCTGACCAATTTATCGGTTGACCGCTGGTAGTGATACGAGCCTTTCACACACACATCATATACTCCTTTGGAAAAGAAGTATAGTATCATTTTTCTTTATTTAGGTTCTATATATTTCGTTCTTATAGTTATTACCTCCACCAAGGAGGTCATGTTTTCATCTGCGTTGATCTGCAGGATCGCACAAAAACTACTGGACAGATTACCAGCTTGGTGGAAAGATGCAGTATGGATCAGGAAATTGGTGTGGCTCTGATTCACTGCAGATCCAGGAATCTTTTTTCACTTTAATATTGTCAGTGTTTTGTTTTTTTTACATTTCTGTTGATTTATCAGAGAATAAATTATTGAGCTTGATGAAAATAATTGGACATGTTTAGGGGACTAATTTCATGATGGTGTGCAATTTTGTGCAGATCCAAATAAAAAACTGTATCTAGTGAATGCAGATGTGGTTTTATAAGGGAACTGTTAGGCTCTACTGTGTGCCATTCTATAGTTTAAAATGAAATGTATGGTTAAATATATATATATATATATATATACACACACACGTAGGAAAATATTTCCAATTAGAATATATTTTCCAATACAATATATCAGCTGATATATTGTTTTTGAAATATATTAACGCCTAATATTGGTATTGGTATCGACCCTAAAATCCGTTCGGGCCTAACAAAAATCCATCCAGCATCTAGATTACTAGCGATTGTCTGTTATACAAGTAATGTTTGGTTCCTTGGTTCCTGGTGACAAACAAAAGACAAAACAAAACAAGGCCACCCAAATCTGTTGTTTTACCCACCTCATAATTCACACCAGCTAGAGGCAAACAAATGGGTGCACATACTATGTACACAGGTGACCCACGCTTACAGACTGAGGGAAAGAAGGTCACACACAGAAAGACGAGCAGAGTGATGGGAAAACATTCCTCCCCGCTCGAGGTTCGATTAGGGTCCTCTCCATGTTCCTTCCTTAATGGCCCAATCTGGTCGGCCATCAGGCCTCCTTGTTCCGAGTGACACATGCATTGATTGGCTGATGGGGCGGGTCAGCTCAGGTGCCGGCTCCCATGCTTCACTCGGCTGGTCACCTAATGACCAGCAAAGCACAGGTTGGATTGGTCCCCAGAGAGCAGGGAATGTGTGAGAGAGGAGGGGGGGGGGGGGGGAGGGGAGTCTTTAGTCCTTAAATACAAGTCTTTTTCTACTCTTAATTATGACATTTAAGGGCATGGACAAATATGAATGATTGGAGGGTAATAGAAAGTGAATGAGCACTGAGGTGACTGATGGAGACTGAAAGAGATAAAGTGAGCGGAGACGGTGGGAGGACATGTCTCCATCTCTGCATTAAAGCGCTCTTTGGAGGTAATGTGTTTATGGTGGTGTTGTTGTATCAGGAGTCTCTGCAGGGTATGTTCTAGCCATGCTCCCCTTTGTGAATTGGATCTTGTCAATTTACAACTATCAGCAGAATCTGTCCCGGTGAGCTCTTGTGCAAGCGAGGTCATGTTTTTGTTGATGTGTCCAAGCAAGAATAGTTTGTTGTGATCAAAATAACATCATTTCCCACCTTAAAAATCTCCCCCCACATTCTCATCTGAGGTTCCTCAGGGGGCTCATAACTTGTTTTTTGTCCAGTGCTCTTGCTTTTTACATGAATCTTCATTAGGGTCAATTAGCTCACAGCTTGGTGCGATGAACACCACAGGATTCACCATATTTGTGACAAAGATGGAACGAAAACAAACTAGTGCTTACTCAATTATCTTTGTGTGTTGTTTAATAAAAGCTACAGTGAGCTTTACTTCACATAAGCTGCTTTCAGACATGGACTGAACTTCGGGGCTGTATGTGAATAGATATATATGCAGGATGATACGTGGTGCCATACGTGTAGAAGACGCAGGTGAAGATGTCAAACGCTTGATTTCATGTCCTGTCTTTTGCATGCTCGTCCCACCTCTAACCTGAAAGCTCAGGAGATTTTCTTGTGGTTCTGAACACGTCTGACCTGGACACTCTCCTGCTGCGTACTTCATATGTGAAAGGTAAACTCTGGACAATGTCTGGACGCTATTTGCCGGACATTTTAAATTTTAAGTAAATGTGAGTGATTCTTTGTCTAAAATAGGACGAGGACATTTAAAGACTGAAGCCTTGTCAACATTTTCAGACAACAGCTGAGACTTCGGAGAGTGTTAATGCCATTTAATTATGGCCGCTGGTCTTTCCCAAAAAATCTGTAAATTTAGGAACTCATAACTTTAAGATTTATTTAAGATGACCTATGTTGTATCACATATTGTGACATCTGTAGCTCTGATAATTTATATAATGACTACTACAATAAACAAACCCTAGAAAATAAGGCTTTATATAAGTTATTTCCCTTGGTGTCGATGTGCAGCACTTTAACAAAACTGGTTGTTATATAAGGTGTTCTTCCATTTTTAGACCCTTCTCTTTGGATGAAGGCTATTTCCATTCATTCCTATAGACCCAATATATGAATTTCTTCCATAATTCATCTCACTTTTCCCTCATGCTGTTCCATTCATAGCCCTGACGCCCACTGCCATTGTCTCATTATTCTACGTTTCGTAACAGGCGAGTGTTGGGGATGGCATTTTGGCTTTGTCTGTGTTCTATTTATTACCTGCTATTATTAGTATCGGTGAGGAGAAAGCGCACACACGCACACACACGCACGCACGCACACAAGCGGTTTCCCAGAGGTTTAATGGGTGAGTCACTCCACGGCTGAACATGGTCTTATCTCCTGAGCAGGTTTATCCATGACAGTGAAGACAGAGCCATAGCGGAGCAGCTCCCGGTTACACTGTCAGTGTGCACGGAGGGACGGCGCTGATGAAATGCAGTGCACCTGGAGAGTTGGATTAAAGGGGACCAGGCGTTTGTTTTTTTGAGTGTGATTTTCGTGAGCGTTCCAGTAAAAAGCCCCCACCCCCACATATGTGTATAAAGGCTATATAAATATATACGATATACTCTTTGTGTGTGTTTGGCTGGTGCAGATTCACACTCAATCACCTCACTCTGTTCTGCTCCATTTAGCTCCCTCAACCCACTCAACACCCGTCCTCTTCTTTTCTCCACCTCGTGCTTTCAGTTCCTCGACACACTCTTGATTTAAATCTTCCTTCTGCCTGTTTATGTCTGTGGTGCTGCCGCGGTTCTGTGTAGATACAGCTGGTAGCACACCAGAGACGCAAGAGAGAAGAACCAGAGCCGGAGAGGGAAGAATACCTGACACAAAGAAGACGGCTAGTTTGCTTATGAAATTGATTACAGCTTTGTTCTGAGATCGATAGCAGCCACATCTTTCTGCTCTACTATTGTCAGACAAATTATTCTGAATTGGCCAACAGTAACTCGAGCTCCTGCCCCGGAGTGCAGATACGCGAAGGGGGCTCTCAGTGTTGTGAGTAATGTTAGAGAAACCCATTTTCCATCCCTCTGACTCAGTTTTTCATTCAATAAAAGCACCCAGGTGCAAATTCATTTGCTATAAAAAGCTACAACAACTCCAATACTGTGCTATGAATTTTGTTTTATTCTGTTGTTGAGCCAAAATGAGCAAATTCTGGAAATATTTGAGAGCTTTTTTTCTCTCTGTGTAGAGCAAATTTGCACCATCTTACAATAACCATGTATATCTGTGCTTATAATTTATATTCCTAGTCTTTACTTTGATTACATGATGTGTAATGTTAAACAGTTATGAACATGATGGCTGCAATATTAACTGCATTGGGTCACGTTGCTCTCGTAATCTGTTACATAAGTAGCTACTTGCAGGTCATGGGAGGGTTTTCAAGGTTAACAGATTGTCTCATTCCACATCATGTCTCTGAGATTGTGTCTCCTTTATTAAAACTGTAGATGAGTGAGTGAAAATGAGGATTTCAGTTTTTGTCCTGTCCATGAACAGACTAATAAATAAAGTGGATATATAGTTGAAGTCAATAAGTATGGGGTAGCATTTTTAATCTGCACCACAACAATGCCTTTATGAGTGCAATTATTTAGTGCAAATGTAGATTCTACAGGAAGTGATGTGTAATGTTTTTTAGTTGTTTAGCAATTTCAAAAGAAAATGCGTTTTTTATGACACTGAAAAGTTTACAATGTGCAATTTACACAATTTCAGTTCAAGGATAAAACAGTCACTTGTGTAGGAACATAGAAAACATTCAAGTTTACACAACATTATTTATCTGATATTTATTGTAGATGAAGGACCGTAAACGTAGCCTAGTCACACAGTGCAAGTATACAGCATGATGTTGGTTTTGTGCTAACAGGGTTAATTGGCTAATGTTGTTGAACTTTCATAGTAGTTTTTAATAAATAGAGTTGTTAACCAATATTATCAATAATTATCAGAGGTTCGATGCCCAGCACCTCCACTCTGTTTCTCACGTCGTCTCTTGGCAAGATACTGAACCCCGAATGAGCTGGTGAAAGGGAACGAACGGTGTGTGATAGAGAAAGCTCTGAGAAAAGAAGCACTGAATGAATGTGTGAATGCGACTTTTGAGTGGTCGGTAATACTGGTAAAGCCCAGTGTAAATACATTCCATCACCTCCACATTCTGGTATTTAAGTTCTTTTCTTCTTCAGTAGAGTATATTTCAGTGAAGCTACTATCAGTATGACTACAGATACCAAAGAGCAGAGTTGATTCTGTGTATCTTTGGCTGCTGACAGGACCATTTTTAGCCTCTTTAATCAGTTTGTTTGATAAACAGTGTACAGCACATAAAAAAAAAAAAAAAAAAGGCCTTTTAGTTTTCTGAATCCTCGGACATTGTCCTCCCCCGCATGGAGAGAGCTGTGCAGGACAGGCTGATGTGATGCAGAGGGCAGATACAGCTACGGATAACATTTTCTGAGTGTCTGTTTCTGTCTCACAATAAGTAAAAATTGCTGCCTTATCAGCTCCAGACACAGGCCCCCCGCACCAACCCAAACACAATTCTCCGGATAAACCCATGATTTCAAACTGTAGATGTCCCCCCTTATTTGTGTGAATTTGTTTGTATGCCGGAACGGACAACATCAAATTCCAGCCTCTTACTGGACGGCAGGTTCATAATTAAGGCCATTGTATATCATGCTTTATACTCGTAGTGAGAAACCCAACAACAATGTTCCCGTCCACGGCCTCTTCATGCTTTTCAGACTGCGTGAAAGTGGACCTCAGAGCAGACCTGGCATTTTAGTGCTCGGGGTGTTTTCGAGGTGACTCACTCGTGCCCTACTTCTTGCAGCGTTTCTGAGTCACAGCTAGGAAACACACTTTAGGAATTTTGGCAGCTGTGTTTTGGAAAGCTTACGGCAATCGGATCCTTCGAGGGAAAACTCAACGTCCCGGAGAGAAAATCTTACATATCGAGACAGATTAGGGAAAAAAAGCTTGTGGACAAAATGAGCAGCAGTGGATAAAAAGCATCAGAAGTAAGTGTTAACAGTTAAAGTGGCCTTTCATAATAATACCTACCTGGCAGGATGATTACACATGAAAGCTATATTCGTTATGACTACTCAGGAAATCCTCCTTGTGTCTTTTGCTATTACAGGTGAGACTGCTGCTCTGTTGTCTCCCCCGCCTCACCTCCTGCTCCACCGCCTCATTTTCTTCTTGAGTCACTGGCTCTCCTGACACATATAAACTGAAACTATACTCATGGGTTGAAAAGCTTTCCCTCCTTGGTGCTTTTAGAGGCCACCAAACACCAGCTAAGCCGATCTGCGATCGCTTTCTCCTCCTCTCTGTGTCTTATCTCTCCCCTCGCCACACTCCCTCACCGGCCTCTTTGTGTGTGTCCCCAGCTCACTGACATCTTAATTTCCCCTCTGGGTCTTCCCCTCCCTTCATCTCCATTTCTTTTACTCTCACTTTCACTCAGAGCGTCTATCATGTTTTCTCAATCTCGCCCACCGACTTCTCCGTGCTCGCGGCTCTATTCTTAGCCAGACGGACTGGTGAACCATTCAACTGTGAATCAGTCTTTCTTTGTGCCTGTTTTGTGGAAAGTACATATGTACATCATGTAGAACAAAGGCCTTATAACCAGATATGAATTGAGTGTGAAAGCACTGCCCTAATCAATCGATCGATCAATCAATCAATCAAATTTTATTTGTATAGCCCATATGAGCAAATCGCAACTTGTCTCAGAGGGCTTAACAAGCTGTGACATCCTCTGTCCTTAACCCTCAACAAGAGTAAGGAAAAACTATATCTGAGCCTTTGTAGCATGCAGCACATCAGGGTTTTCACCAGCAGTGGTGTAATATATCTCATATGTTGGCGACCTGCTCTATTAAATTACAAGAATATGTGCTCATGCTTGAAAATGAGTAAGGCCACTTGTCGGCACCTCAGCACAAGTTAAACAGGCAGTAAATTGCAGCGTGTCACTGAGCTCAGAAGTGTGTGAGGTGAGTCACAGTGTTGTGTATGTGTATAAATGCCTGTGTGTAGATGACCTGTTATTAAGGTGTCATTATCACTACTCTCGACAAAGAGTGCTGTAAACACACACTTACGCAGAATGTACACAAGCCTGCTGCTGTCTGCTACTGCAAAGGTAAAGGTGGGCTCGAACCTTTGGTGCAAAGGAGCAACCCACAATCGATCATCGCTTGTAGATGCTTTTTAGCCAATGTGAACATACGGGCACGGTTAAGGTTATAGATCTGTTTGGAAAGCTGCTTTATTGATGCTTGCCTTTAAAATGATGTAACGTCACTTCCCATACATGCATCCTTTCGTTTCATTATCAAGCAAAACATCCACTAGATGGCAGAGCAGAGTCCAGACTTTCAGACAGCAGCAAACATCATAACGGTGGTGGAGGTTGTAATAATGCCAAAAGGAACGAGCTCCTGGTTCATCTTGGTTTCGACCATATCTGTAAACTTTCAGAAGACAAGCACAAATACGGAGGAAATAAATGCAGAGTACAGACGGAAGGCTCCGTCCATTTTTCGTATACATATCTAACGTTGAGTGTAAATTAACCTTAAGTTTCCATTTGGTTCAGTGTTGATATTACCACTAACACTATTTCAAATCAGAGGGCAAACATCTTGAGATCATTTCCTTTCTGCTCAGTGTATGTCAACTTATCCAGGGATTTTTCTTGACATGGGCGTAATTTCCCTTATCACAAACTTGAATTGTTGAACTTATTATATTAACTGTTAAATGAGATCAGAAGGAAATAGAAATATCTCATCCCACTGGCAGTTTCGGTGTTGAGACTTAATTCATGACAAGAGATCTTGTGAAGATAAACATTTAAAAAATGTACCAGATATTGTTCTGTTCTTTTCATCGCACTGGTTCTGTCAGTGGAAAATTATGTTCGCCGCTTAATGCAGTTTACAGTTTAGTGAAATTATAAAGATTTGTTAGTTCCGAGCCATCTGATGTCCTCTGCTCCTCTCATCTGCCTGTTCCCTGTGAGTTGTTGGGCCATCTCGCATCATTTGGCCATCAGCCGCAGAGTTGAGCAATCCAGAGGAAATTACATCGTAATTAGATTACTCTTTTCCTCATTGTAATTAATTGTCATTAGACAGAACCCGTGTGGCATATTAACTCCCTGACAGACATCCTGCCATACCCGAAGCTTATGGAGGCAAAGAAATCATTTCCTATGCAGCATCATACTGTGAAAGGCTAATCGCTTCAAACTGACCACTCCCTGCCTCATGACGGAGCTGCACAGCACATACATTTGTCATTCTATCTTTGTGAGGACACTCATTTACATGATGCATTATCTCGCCCCTTGCTCCAACCTTAAACCCCCATAGTTAAATGAATATGGCTTCTGGTGTAAAGTGCTTTGATATACCATTTGCCATTTAGTCTCATTGACTTCTGGATCCTCATCCATAACTAATACTTGCCTTACCCTTACTCAAAACTTAAACTGAACTTAACCTCACTTCAACCTTTATGTCTTCACCTTAAAAGGTAATAATTAACTTTACAGTTCCTTTTCTGTCCCTATAAGGAAGGTGTGTCCCCCCCCCCCCCCCCCCCCCACCCCACACAAACACACAGATTAGTGTTGTTGTAGTCCCATGCATTCTAATTAGAGACAGTAACATCCCCGGCTACATTTAACTTTCCACCACATTTCTTTGTTTTTGCATGCTCTGTTAGAGTTAAGTAACTGTCTCCTTGAAAAGTGGACTGCTGACAGAGTCTCATAAATTGTTGAATTATGGTGAAAATTGTTATAGGAAGCAAACACACACACACCCACACACACAGAGAGAGAGAGATAATGCTTGTTAACCAAACTGAAGGTTTTGTGCTCTACTCATAAAACACTAAAACTTTTTGTTTTATTATTAGAAATGGTTCTTCTCTTACTGTTGATATCAGACTGCTTGACATTTAGGAAACTATGCACTATGACCAGTATCAGAATAGCTTTGCCTGAAGACTGGAGACAGCCTGTACAGCCAGTATTAAAATCTGCATACCAGCACCTCTCAGGCTTACTATTATTTGTAAAAAGGAAAGTGAAAGCGGGCTTTGGCGTAATCCTGGTAACTAACAGACAAACAAAACCTGATAACCTGCCACCTCAGGCCAGTGGGGGTGAAGATTTGACTGACAGCAGCCATGCATCAAGCAACCAACTGTCATCACAGACTCTGATTCAAATGATGTGGAGAACGATAGCATGAGACACGAGACAGACTCTGAATTCAGCTCCATCCACTCCACATTTGTAAGAACTCTCACACACACACACACACACAAAGAAGAAAACTGAATTGTCCCTGTATGAAATAACCAAACCTGCTCTAACCTCGGTCAAAGAAGTGTGTGAAAGTAGAATACCTTCACTCATAATAATAACTGAGAATTGTTTTTATTCTTCTGGCTGAATTTGTATTATTTGGTACTTTATGCGTTGAATTGAAAATCCTAGCACGTCTTTTTAAGGTTACATGCATGTCTATGTGTGTATTCATGTATGTAGACTATATTAACCACTGAATCACTTGCTGTAAATTACATAACTGTATGATGCATGGTTGTTGCTCTGAATCACAGATTCACGTACTTAATCCCTTGTCTCAGTTAAGCTTCTACCTTGATTCCTCCTTTTGTCCAAATTTAGCAGGGGTCCGGCTGTGAAGATACCACAACAGATCTTTCCTCTCCAACACCCATGCTTGGTTACTGTTGCTATGCATGGCGGATCGTTTGCCGTCACCGGTGCATCCAATAGGCATGTCGGCGCAGCCAGGGAGTCTAAAAACAGCATTCTGTATAACCGCATATAATGAGAAAGGCTTCATCGGAGTTCTCTCCAAATGTCAGAGCGGCTTTAATGATCTACTGAGCACACACACATACACAGAAGCTATATTTCATGTCCGTGTGTGCGGGTAGTCACAGTGTGTGGCTCTTTTCTGCATTGTTGACATTTTTTGGGTAATCCCACCTTTCTTTATTTCCCTCTCTGCTATTAATTCTCTCCGTTGAAGCTATTAATTCTTTCCATCCCCACCACTACGCTGTCTGTCTCACATCCTAATCTTCCTCCGTGTGGCTGGGTCTTGCTCCAGCATGATTATCAAACATGTGGCTTGCATAAGTGTCTCCAATGAACATCTTGGTTATTTTTTCAAAGAAAGTTTTGAGTGTGCGGATTGCTCCCAGGGGCTGTGCTATTTTTTGTAATTTTTTTTTCAAGCGAGTTTCAGGAGTGTGTCTTCAGGGACAAAGTATTACTCATCACAGTGAAGCCAACAAGAGATGCTATGAGAAGAACCCTTCTCCTGTAGCACAGTGAACAACAACAGCTTATGTAATGCTGCTATTTTAGCTGCTCAAACGGTTCATACAGTATGTCAGGCTACCTCTAATTACGTCTCTCAGGGTGTGTGTGTGTGTGTGTGTGTGTGTGTGTGTGTGTGTGTGTGTGTGTGTGTGTGTGTGTGTGTGTGTGTGTGTGTGTGTGTGTGTGTGTGTGTGTGTGTGTGTGTGTGTGTGTGTGTGTGTGTTTTAGGTTAACACTATATAACAAAGTTATTTCAGCAGAGGCAGAGGAGAAAATCCACTGAATAATTTAGATGTGATGGACCAGGAGAAGAGATAGATAGGAGGTGTGTGATAAAGATGGACAGAGGCCAACTATCAGTGGATGGAATGACAGTGAGGTTGATTTTGTTGAGGCGCAAGAAAAGAAATCAGTGCATTGGGAGTGTATGTATAGGAAGAAGAGGAGGAGGGAATCGAGGATGGAAAAAAAAGATGACAAGCAAAGTGAAAGACCTGGAGATGGAGAGCGGCAATAAAGGAGAGGAGAGTTGGCTGATTAAGAAGTGAGACTCGTGGAGAGGACAATGAGAGCGAAGACAGACGCACACATGGAGAGAAAGAGAGAGGGGAAAAGGCATATGAGCGGGGCTCTTGGTGCAATGCAGACGGTATTGCCATGGAAACGAGTGAGGGGAGGGGGCGCAGGCGAGGAGGAGGGGATTACATAGGAAGGAAGAGATCGCTGCCACGCGCCGCGGGGAGGGGGGTGGGTGGGGACTGTTGTGATGAGAGGGGAGGGGCGGCAAATGAGCAACAAGTGAAATTAATAGCTGCTTGATGGCTGGAAGATTGGTTTATGGTGGAGGTGTGCTACTTGTTTGTGTGGAAACTCTGTGTTATAGCCTTATTATTTTGAAATAACTTTTTTAAAGACTATATTTGTCAATGGCAGGCTTGTATATGAGCAAGGACAAAGTTTGTGTTGTTGTTTTTGTGGCGTCGTTTGTCTTGATATTACTCTGAAGCTCATGAGTTTCTGTGAAATGCTGCCATGATAAATTAATAAAAAATCAAAAAAAGTGATGGGGGGGGTGAGCCTGTCGCCATGGCGCCAGTTGTCTCAGGTGGCATTGTCTGGGTCCATATCAGAGGGCGGGGGGTTGTCATGGCAGCAGGAGTGCTTCCTTGGAGTTTGTCTGGGTGTGATGCTGCAAAGACACACACACACACACACACACACACACACACACACACACACACACACACTGTTGGAAATATACTTGACTGCAGGATTATAAATAGAAAGCAGCAGAAGGCAGCACCCCCGCTCCTCGACTCCAGCGCTCATGGGACCCCATCATTCTCATCCTCCTCTCCACTCGTCTCTCATCAACACTTACCCCTGCTTGTCATCTCTCTTTCAGAGGCCTCTGTCCCTCTTGTTAAACCTCCTCTTCTCACCCCTGCTACCGAAAGTCTCATCAAGTGGCTTTGTTTGCTATCCCTTTATCTCCATAGAGATGGTGATGATGCGGGATGTCTGCGGTTGTCATGGCGATGAGATGGGGAACAGTGAGGATGCTTAATGAGCTTGGAGTTGCTCGGGCTAATGAAGTGGGACGGCTGTACCTGCGTGTGTGCGTGCGTGCGTGTGTGTGCGCGCGTGCTCAACTTGCAACATCGAGCAACTGCTTGTTAAAAGTCTCCTCCGGTGACTTGAATGCACCGCTCAAAGATCTAGGCTCCCATCGAGGAGAGATATACGAGTTTCTACAGTAACTTCAGCTGTAATGAGTAATGAGCACTAAAACAGAGGTGTTGTTCCTCTTGTTATGGCTTTTTTAACCTGTGATTTACAGACATTAACAAGTTCAGCGAAGGGGAAAAGGTTTAAGAATTTGAATCCCATGCTGCAGGATTAAAAAAGAAAGCCCCTGTCAAAGGGAAGTCCCACAAATTAGTCTTGGACTTTGTAGCGTTTTTTTTTTAAAGCAGGCTTCACTGACACAACTGTGCACATGTTTGTCATCCTCCCCTGTGACTGAAGTGTCACACTGGTTGTGTGCGGACACTGTGCGTAGAAAGTATAAATGTTGCATGGAGGTGTGAACATCTAGTGTCAACATGTTTGTGTGTGCCCACATGTGTCTCTACACATAAAAAGTGTTTCTTTTCTGAATTCAAGTGCTCTACATCTTTTGTTTATTTTAATTTTTAGTTATTTACAATAAAGTTTATGGTTAAACTGTAAAATGTCAAGACTCAATTACATTTCTTTGTCACAAGGGTTTGATAACGACATCTTCCGAATCATTGCCCAATTTTTTTTATATATAGCAGCCAATGTACGAGTATCAGAAATTGTTTACTCCCTAATATTGATATTGGCATCAGCCCTCAAAAATGTGTTTGTATTCCTGGCTTGTTTTCAGTAAAACATCTACATCACTGCGTAACATGTAACAAATCAGTTCAGCAGAATCAACGCCATTGTTACAGTTGTGTTTACAGTGGATCAGGATGTGACATTTCTCACACATGCACCAAATAATTTACCAATCACAAAAGAGTGAGCCAGCGGGCCAATGCTGTGTTTCAGGCAAAGAATACAAAATGTTACTGCAGCAATACACAGAATATGACAAATAATGTGAATTTGAAACATTTCAACCTTTTTTAATGGACCAATTTTAAATGTGAACCTGTTCATGTAAATACGCAACTCAAGAAAATAACTATAATCTTCATTAATTTCATTAATCTTGTGATTTCTTGCTTTTTCTGCCCATCGGTGCAAAACCCTGAGAGATTCATTTTATGATGACAATGGGCCCTGAAAAATGACTGAGATGATAAGTCTGTTGTCCAAATAGTTCTAAAATAGATTTTTTTGACGAAACAATGAATTGACAAACCTATTCAGCTTGTGTTTGGATGTTTATGTGTGTGCGTATGTGTGTGTGTGTGTGTGTGTTTTAGTCCTCACGAATTCAACAGCTGTTTAAAGGGGGAGGTCTTGGTTTATTCATCCGTTTTGTTAAGTTGTAATATTTAGTTTTTGTCTGTCCTTGTGTATTTAGTCTATGTCATTGTTGCATCTGTCAAGTCACTGTTGTATTGTTTTGTTTTTTGCCAATATATAAAAAAAGAAGAAGAATGGAGTTTGGGATAATTGTTTATAATCTATAAAAAGCCAGTTGTGTGTGAAGGGCCCTGAAAAGCTGTGATGAGACGTTGGCCCGCACTGACACGATTCCAATTTGCACCACGACACATGAGTAATGTTCACAAAACACTGAGAGCGAGGCAGAGATGTTGGTGATAGACGGGGTGATGGAAGGGGTGACTGCTAACTGTGTGAGTGCACGGCCTGACGTGTCACATCCTGAACCCAAAACACCCTTGACTCTGAACTCAGCACGCCGACATACAGCGACATACAGCGTGTCATTCGCGGGGATGATGCCCTGAAAGCTGCTTCCGGGGTTAGCGGCTCTGCAGCTTGCTCGGTTCTCCTGGTGTCAGCAGAGATGTAAAGCCTAAATACCTCCCCCGCCTCCCTCATCCGGGCTCAGCCTCCAGACTGTCTTTCTTCCCAGACGCTCGCAGAGATCCTCACGCTGCCCACTTGTGTATGTTTCTGCTTCCCAAGTCAAACTCAAATTTTGGCCCCTACTCACAGCATCCATCATTAAATGGGCTTTCTGTGTTTAAAATGTGATGCAGCAATACCTGCGAAGTGGAGAGACTTTGTAAAAGTGCAGGAACATCCCTGTGGAGGTACGATTGACTCCTCGCCTGAGTGAGCTTGCTTCAAAACAAACAAGGGAGAGACGGGTGCTCTAAAACTTGAATTTCTATCCCCTGTCTACTTCAACTTTTACATTACTTGATTATGTTGCCAACATCATTACCAGTAATGAAATTATCTGTCTCAGAGCCAAGTCAACTAAGAATATGAAGTGAATTAAGGTCTTAGTAAGTGAATAAGATTTAAAAAAGAAAAAAAAGAAAACATCCTGGATAGTTAATTCATTTATTAATTCTGTTTACTTTGGTACACATGAACAATTTCCTCTAGAAATGTAACAATAGAGCAATAAAGCAATAAGGTAACAGAAATCAAATATAGCCTATATATATATATACTTTTTATGTGAACCCTTTTTTACACAGAATTCACTGACAAGCCTTTAAGTTCTGTAGCTTAGGTGACTCATTATAAACAACAACAAAATTTCAATATCAAACATAAACATTTTTCACATGTTAGTTTGTTTTTTGTTTATTTCCATATTGTTTAAAAATCTTTGAACTTTCACAGTGAGCTACATTACGTTTAGTTCCTCATATTTATTTTAAAAAATCACCCTTTTAACAGATACACATCAATGTCTTTTCTATTTGTTCTTATCCTTGATTTCTTCAACTTACCTATTCAACTGAGTCCATGTTGGATCTCTCTTGAATCAAACTAACTTTCATTTTCATAACTTTTGATATTCTTTCTACTGTATTTGTGCAGTATTTAACTCGGCTACATAAAATGTTAGGGCACATAACTTGATAAAAAGTGTTGATTCACATTAGCAGATCCATCTGCAATGTGGAAATTCAATGAGTGTTATTTGTCTACGTGTTCCCTATACCTCCACACAATAGGTCCTGTATTGAACAACGAGGGAACAATACAGTTTGTGTTACGCATTCAGATTGAAGATATCTTTGGTTCTGTGGTCTTGTATAGTCTCAAAGACATTAAAACATTTGACCAAAACATCCAACTACTGTAAATGTCCGACGTTACTTACAAATTTGAAAACTAAAGAAGCATTTTGGGAACATTTTGACTAAGGAAATATATACTAAAATATGAATATCTGCATAATGTGAGAATATCTGATGAGGTTCAGATCTTTTCACAACACAGCCGGTCTTTGTAAAAGCCTTATCATGCTGTCACAGGTCCTGTTTAACACCCGAGTTCCTTATCAGGCAGCTCCATGACTTCCTCTGATTATGATGCTTTGTGGATTATCCTTCTGAAGTAAAGACACATAATGGAGCTGTGACCTCTTCGTGTTTTTGTTTTTTTTGTTGCTTTCAGATGGTGGGACGAAGAAGCCCCGCAGCACCATCCGACGGAGCACGGAGACCGGCATCGCCGTGGAGATGAGGAACCGAGTGACACGGCAGGGCAGCAAGGACTCAACCGACGGCAGCACCAACTCCAACAGCTCTGACGGAACGTGAGTATCTGACCGCAGTTCATTCATCCACCCATACACGGTATCCATCCATCTCACATTAACATCATTCTGCTCTGACTCCCTCAGGTTTGTCTTCCCTACCATGCGCCTGGGGCCCGAGAGTCAGTTCAGTGACTTCCTGGATGGACTCGGCCCCGCTCAGATCGTAGGCCGGCAAACACTAGCTACACCCCCCATGGGTAAGCCAAGAGCGATGGAGACCAACAGCACTAATCTGTCCTTTTCAGTCATGCCTGGTTTCCACACAGTTTTGTGTCCGTTATTCCATTTCGTATATGGACTCCTTCCCCTAGTGTTCAACACAGAAATGGATTTTCTCTGCAGATGGGAGAAAGGCTGATTTTGTCGGTTTTTCGACCCACAATAGTAATATTGGTTGCTTTAAGATTGTGGGTTAAAGCACATTGTTTATGTTGGTATCAATATTTCTATTGATACATACAAAAAAAATATAAATGTTTATGGATGTATTTGTTGGACTTCAATTTATTTATTTTTATATTTTTTTGTGCTAAGATAACATTGAAATTCACAGTGGTGAACTAGCTGAACAAGTTTATTTAAAATTCTACAATTACACAGTTTGACCATCTACAACGTCAAACTACTGAAGTGAATGAAACAGCATCTTAGCAAGTTAGATTTTAAGCTAACATCATATGTGACATACCGTCTGTCTGGAATCCACAACAAAATTGTTTTGTTTTGTTTTTTCAACGTACATAGAGGCTAATTCTGTTCCGAAAAAATGCCGTAGGGGAGGAGTTTGGCAACAGTGTCATTTTGCTCTTGTAGTGTTTGTGTGATTCAAAACCGTGCAATTAATCTGATAGAAATTGTCCTTGTGTTCTCTTGCATTTAAATGGCTTTGTTTTGTTAACATAGCATCATATCAGTCCAAAATAAATGATTAAATCTGTAATACAAGAGCATGTGAATATTCTTAGATTGAAAGATGAGTTACATTTTTAATGTGTAGATCTGCAGACCAAAACACCAGTGTATTCACTCAGCGCGGATGAAGTTATTCTTGCTTGAGATATAAATCTATAATGCAAAGGTCGTTGCTTGATAAGAAACGCCAGAAGAGAGAAGTGTTGCTCCACCAAGCTTACTCATAAAGGCAGATTTACAGCTCTGTGGCGCCCTCTGGTGGAAGATGCAAACAACTGCTACCAAGCTTGTTACAAACAAAGGTTTTCTTCTTTTATTACAAGCTTGTGATCGTTTTTTTTAGAGATGGTGTGTTTTCCCTCCACAGGGGATGTCCATGTA
Source organism: Verasper variegatus (assembly GCA_026259375.1). Classification (NCBI taxonomy): domain Eukaryota; kingdom Metazoa; phylum Chordata; class Actinopteri; order Pleuronectiformes; family Pleuronectidae; genus Verasper; species Verasper variegatus. Next base: position 12,184,830 of record CM048038.1, read on the forward strand.
GGCATGGTGGACAGAGGAGGGCAGCTGGAGGTGGAGGTCAACCAGGCCAGAGGGTTGATCCCTAAACCCGGCTCCAAGAACATCCCAAGTACTCATTGTTCAGACATTGTTCAGAAACTGCACTGACTCTGACGTCCATGCACAAGCTTCACTCTACTATTTTTTGTGTGTCTGTGTTTGTTGCTTCTGCAGCGACATATGTTAAGGTGTATGTCCTGGAGAATGGAGTGTGCTTGGCCAAGAAGAAAACCAAAGTAGTGAAGAAGAATCTGGACCCCACCTACCAGCAGGCTCTGTTGTTTGATGAGAGTCCTCAGGGCAAGGTCCTACAGGTAAGGGACATCCTGCCTTTTGTTATTGCCTAATTTCATTGTCTTCCGTGTACATATGCTAATGATTGTATATGGGTGTGACCTTATTGTTCGTTTATCTGCACTGTTGTCGCATCGAATAAAGACACACCTCACAACCAGAACCTTTTCTTCGAAGACGACCTGTCTCTGTTTCTGTCTTTCGATTTCCTTGTTCAATTTGTCTTGTACAAGTTGAATAAAGAAACGAGTTGACCCTGAGTTGTGATGAATTGCAATGTACATCCTCATATGTATGTGTGTACTGTATGTCCTCATGCTTCCTCTTCTCCGTAGGTAATAGTGTGGGGGGATTACGGGCGTATGGACCACAAGTGCTTCATGGGAATGGCCCAGATCCTCCTGGAGGACTTGGACCTGTCTGCCACAGTCAGTGGCTGGTTCAAGCTCTTCCCTACCTCCTCCTTGGCAGACCCCAGCATCGGACCCCTCACCAGACGCCTCTCCCAGTCCTCCCTGGAGAGCGCCACCAGCCCCTCATGCACCTAGACACCCCAGTATCACCCTCCCCCACATGCACGGGCACAGGCAGAGTCATGCAGACACGGACACACGTACTGTATATACACAACTACTGTATTTGAAGTGCAAGACAGGTAGGCATACACATATACACCCATCTGCACATAATAACTGATCTCATCGACATGAACACACACACTGACACGCTGACATTCCACTTTTTGCCATATTCTCCACATTATCAGTATTTTTAGATGATCTTAGTTGAACAAAACTAATTTACCAGAAACATGTAGCATTTTTTCACCCATGTCATTTCAACATTTCTCACCATGACACAACAAACCACCGGATGCCATGCTCTGCATTCCAACGTACCAGATCTCCGTGGCATGACTCATCCCAGGGCCACCCCGATGCCAGTTTCTAAACTCTCTATGCCAAACTTAAGAAAAAAAAACCTTTATTTTTTAAAACCAAAGCAATTGTTATTGTTGTTATTCCTATAAGTAGTAGGTGAAGTAGTATACAATATAAAGTATGGATATGTAGCAGAGTCTATGACTTAGATGTAATGCAAAAAAAAGAAGATACATTCTACACACATGAGCTGAGAAGGGCAGGTCAAACACATAAGCATACCTGGGCAGCAGGCTTGGATGTTCACATAATGGCTATTATGTGAGGTAGCAACACTGCTATTCTATAATTTTCACAGGGCAGAGTTTATATATAGATATACATTATATATAAATAGATAGATAAATACTTATTTGTGTTTACGTACGTATCGGCTGCATTCTGCATGTTCGCTTGCAACCCTCATAGAGACATTTTAAAAGTGCTTAACTCTTTTTATTTAGCTTGCCTTGACCAATGTAACGGGAGTATAGTGCTACTTTGCTTTGCGATCCGTCCCGAAAAGGGTGTGCACCACGCCGAGTTGACGGTGACGGGGAGGGGCACCATCATCGTCATCTCCAGCAGAGGAGAACAAATTAGTCGGCCGGCCCACACATTCGCCGAGGAACAAATTTCTGATCCTGCCTTCATCTGGAGACGAAAGGGCTGTCGTACCTCGAGGCACTCGGGGGTTCTTGTCCTCCACATTCAGGGGATGCCACAGTCTCTCTCTCCATCCCTCCCTCCCTCTGTATACCAGCACCTAGACTTGTTTGAACTTTCCCGCTAATTTTCCCAGTTTTGACGTCATCTTTTTTGTTTTCTTCGCACTCTTCCTGATTGACGAAGGAGGCAGGCAGGCAGGCTGGCGAGCAGGCCTCATGCCTCTCTCCGCGTCTGGTCAGATCACAGCCAGACATCCAAGCGCAGGCAAAGACACGTACATGAATGGTACCACCTACGACCTTTACCTTCTCTTTGGTCACTCCTCTCTGTCACACTGACTGTAACTGAACCTTTTTTAAATGTGTAAAACATGTATTTTAAATCCAGATGTTTTTTTTTTTTTATATCTGACTATTCACCCCAGTATTACTTTGCTAGCAGGGTGATTGTTAACCTGCCATATACGGTAGTTTTACTTGTTTCAGGTACAATATGTCAAAACTAACCAGTGTTTAAATGTTCTTATTTTCTATTTCCAGTCAGGCAGCATGTGTTTAAAATGGCACTTTAATGTAAATTTTTTTATTATGTTTTAATTACAAACCTGCAGTGGCTGACCACTTTTTAAATGATTTGTTTGAATTTTGTCACACTGCATTGATCATCTCTGTTTGAAACGAATGCCAGCATGAAAGTGTAACTTAAGTTTATAATGAGTCGCAGTATAAGGGCCAATTAAAACAGCTGAAACGGGTCAGTAAAGCATTGGATTTTACTGTTGGTTAACACTTCAATCTGACCAATCACTGAGATTCATTGCAAAGAAAGTACCTGCTTGGAGAAAAATCTACATTAATTCTTAAAGCAACACGGTGTAACTTTTACTGAGCAACAGCGCCCTCTGCAGACGTTAAGGGTGAGGAGTGGGAATTAAGGCGGCACTATTCTTTAGTTAGTGAACCTTCAAACTGTAGCAAAGCTGCTGTTTTAAGGGGAAAAGTTGCATAGTGTTGATTTAAAGTGTGAGTTTTCAAAGGAGAAATAAAATGACAGGTTTTGAAATAGTTCTAACCCACAAATGTCTTTCTCAACAAAGGTATCACTGACCTGTTGGCTGTTTTAGTTAAATGTGCAATGGTTGAGTCTTCACTGACAACAGGACAAACTGAGCTGTTTGCATTTACTGTTTTCTTTAAGAATATTTATACCTGTCCCTGTTTTGAATCTGTCGCGAGACCAACCCCAAACCTTGTACACGGATAGAGACACGAAAGGCTGTCATATTTCAGCAACGTTATGAGAGCTGACAGTCTCAAGCTACACCCTATGACAAGCTTTTGTGTGTGTGTGTGTGAGTTTTTTAAGAGCTCGCGTTTGGTTTTTATCGCAACCATATATTCTGTCGTCTGCTAACAACTGTCCTTCCTCTGTTGGTTGTTCGGCAAAAAAGGGAAAGTCCGAGGCATTTCGTCTTCTCGGCTCCTCAGACCAACAGAATTCACATTTCAGCGCTCTTTGAACATTGGAAAAAGGGGATCTCTGGTATTCTTGAATATTTTGGGGGTGAGCGTGATGGTCATTTTAGGACCCCCCCCATCACGTGTATAACCTTTTATTTTTCTTAAAAGAACCAACAAAGTCTGGGTTCCAATTTTCCTTGCTGGATCTGTACTTGTATGGTTATGTATATGAACTAATTTCATGTACCTTATTTATTTGTATTGATCTATTTTTCTGTGGACAGCTGGCATCATGTAAAAATAAGGACTTATACTCTTCGTATTTGCCCACACTCTCTTCGGTGCGCACATTTTGTGATGGCAGAAAGAAAGGTTGGATATGGAAATAACAAAGTTTAAAAATACCTAAAAGGAATTTTTAAACCTGTAGACCATCCCTGTTAAATGTTTAGTCCTTGGAAAGCTATGAAAAAGGGTTAGGGTTAGATATTTTTTTCAATCTGATTTTTGAAGCTTGTACGAGACTGTCTGTGTCCGTTTGCTGTGTCGGGTAACCCCAAGAAACACTCTCAGATCTGGTTATAGGAGAAGGGACGATTCAAAGTGATGTATAATTATCCTATGAGAGGTGTATTTATAGACAGCGGATCTGCCAAATTTCGTCCAGATCCTTTTTTTATCCCTGCAACCAAAAGGACAAGTTGAAATATTGCCTTTTCTTCTAAGTGTAGTGTGGGTGTAGTGAAGTGTAGCTCTTTTGCATATATGCATAATGAGCAGCGAGCCAGCAACATGTGAGCGAGAGATTTAAAAAGTGTAGATGTTTATTGAGGAGAAGATATGAGCATTAAATCTTTATTATCTTTTCATGGCATTTAACATAGATTAGAAAATTGACGATAACATGTTATCACAACATGGTCATACACTCAAAATAAACTTACTACAATTGGTAACACATTTAAATTATACATTTCAAATTAAAGTTATCAATTGCGTTTATATAACTTGTTAACCTTAATTTGAACAAACGCAATTCATTTCTGTAGCTGTGCCTCACTGAAGTTGGTGTCTTTTCAGTGTAACACACATACTCTACTGTTTTGAGTGAGTTAAAGAACTGTAGGTGGTTGGACAGTTTTCATTGTAGCTAAATGATGCTTACATTTTTTTTTCAAATGGGAAGGTAGATGCACGAAAGCAGGTTGGTTAATGGTCCGAAGTGTTCAGAGCAGTTTATTGGAGCACGTAGAGCTCGGCACAGTTGGATTCAGCTCGAGTTTAAACGTGGCTCGGCTGAGATTTGAATGTAAAAGTCTGGATGATGCTTGGAATGTAAAACCCACAACACTCGCTTGTTCCCCCGTAAAGACCCACATCGAACATTCCTTTCTGTCCCGAGTGCAAAACTTAACGAATGCATCTTCAATCAACCCCCGAGTGTCTCTTGAGCGCTATGTCGAAGATGTATTTTATTTTTGTAAGAAGAGTGGTATTATTCTGAGAACGTAGGAAGAAGAGTCGGGAGAGGCGCTGCGGGCAAAACCTGCCTTTAGACTTTAGGGGAAAATGAGGGCTTGTCAGTTTACAATGGCCTTACTTTGTGTAGGAGACATTGCTTCACTATTGTAGCACACAACTGAAAGTTTTGACAAATGTATTTTGCTTGAACTATTGTACTGAAGTTATATATCTGTGTATATGTATAGTTTTATGAATGTATTTCTTAATCCTTACACCAGAGCTGAGTATAGTTTTAATTGTTTCTTGTCATCTTCCTTTGCTATACCGTCTCTTGGAAGTCTTTCCAGGGGACGTCACCTGCGTCTGTTCAGGTAGCCCCCTCCCCTTCTTACTTTTACTGCACTGTTTAAGTCTTATTTTCTGCGTGTTCATTTAAAGAGAGCAGCTCTGAGGTTGAAACGAGCATGACTTCTGTCTGGCGAAATGCATTTCCTTTATTTATTTAAATCGCCACGACGGGTTTCCAGTAAATAAAAAAATAAAAAAAGGGATTGCTGACCCCCCCCCCCCCCCCCCCCCCCCCCCCGCACCGATAACTTATTGACTAATCTATCGATCAGATGGAGCTGGTCTGATTTTTGTACTTTGAACTAGAAAATGTTTGCCGCATGGTTCCTCCGATGATTTTCTTGTATTTAATCTTCCCGATGGTATGATAACGATGATTAATAATTCAGATAATAATAATAATAATGTAACACGACAACAAGGATGATGATGATGTTAGTTTGACCCAGTATCACTATCAATGTTATTAGAGAATTCAAATGTCATGCAAAACAAATATGCTGTATCTTTAAGTAGCATGGACTTTAGTTCTTCTGGCAATAACCATCGGCTGTGGCCCCCTCACTGTTTGCTGGGGGCCCCTCACACTTGTCTTCAGCCTCTTTCTGGTTCCTTATAGAGCTGATGACAAAGAGGATATTCACTCAAATCACATTTGCAAGCACCACAAGCAATTCAGACTCAACAGAGCATGCAATGCATTATGAATAATAACTTGCTATTCCTATGATAGTCCCCATGAGCTTCAATTTATATATTTCTTTTAATTTTTCGAATGAAGCATGCATTCCAAATGTCTGTTTACCAATGTAGCAGGTGTCGCAGAGAACAAAAACAGACATCACTGCTGAGTTGTGGAATACGTCGGGTTTGTCTTCATCCGCGTCTCTACATGTCGGTGATCACAGCACAAGCTTCCTGAGTAGCCATTCTGTTCTTTTAGATGTCTGTCAGACGACATGAAGGCCACTGTAGCTTCCCCCTCCCCACTGTCAAGACAACCTTTATCTTATCAAGCCCAGCAAAGCACAAAATTGAAATGGATCCCCCAACAAGTCAGTCTCCGAAGGGTTTCGATTATATTTAATGCACCGCCATTATATTTCCAAGCACACATAAGGAGATTGATACCTTGGAATCCAATGTAAAGACAGAAGGAAGCGTCAAAACATTTGCTGGTGTTGGGAGATGAATGGTTGTCTTTTCTAAACTGGCCTTAACCTTTCCACCACGGAGTGTTCAGAGTACGTTTCAAAGGGCAAAGTGTAGCAGACTGTCTGAGGAGAAGTTGTTGCTGTTTATGGCAAAGAAGAAAAAAAAAGGGAGCTGTAATTTTATACCTGTGCTTTGTAAATGTTTTCTATGTGCAGTATTTGATAATGTAAAACTGGTATTTTTGTGGTTTGTACGCTGCAGAATTGATTACTTAAGGTGCACGTAGTTTTGTAAGAAAATGGAACCAAACTGAGGAAAAGGAAAACAAACAAAAAAAAGAACAATTTTGGATTCAGAAGCCTGTATCTGCATGCCCTTTGACATCTGGACGCAAAGTCAATAAAGTTTATTTGAATCACAAAACATTCTCATGAGTTTATTATAACATCTTCATAGGTGAAACGTGTCATCGATCTTATTCAGCACTGATTTGCCAGGCTAATAGTCAACATTAGAGTAGGTGCAAATGTCACAAACTGTAGGTCGACTCAACATTTCGAATATAATCAAAACATGATTTATTTTGTATGTTTTCACGTGGACAGTTATCATATGTTACATATTTTGTCTTTTGTGGGAACATGAAATCAAAGGGAACAAAGTCTATGAAAAAAATGTAGACATACTATATACATGTTCAGCAATACGTTCTGCCAGAGTACGTTCATTTGTTTGCCACCTATAGTGGCGCCTTTTGCATATTTACCCCTCACTTAAAAAGTGGCAACTTAACACCAAAGTGCTTCAGAAAGACTGATAATATTTACAGTAATGGCTTCATGCAGATATAAGAATGAGCGTATCTAGAAATACTCCGATCTGAGAGATGCTTTGCGTGGAGTTGTGGGGAAAGAGGGTTAGACAGTGTTTGTCACCTCTCAGTGTTTCAGTTCACCTTTCTCACACAATCTGTTTTTCGCCTCACAATGTGGTTTGGTCCAATTGTAAACGCCTCAGAATGACCTGAAAACGCATTCGCCTTGGTCACAGTTTGCTCCTAATCCGATGATACGACACTTATAGAACAACACTGATGAATTGAGCGATTCGGCAAAAAACCGACAGGACGCTGTTGACCACAGAACATTCAAAGGACACAAGTGTGTGTTGCCAGACAAGAGTCACAGAATAATAAAAAAATACCCCAACAATACGAGTATGTTTTCAAAATTAGTCAGGTACATTCAGGACACACGATCATCAAGATTTTCTTGGTCAAACACTAGTGGACATGTACAGTAGAGAGAAGGACACATTCCAGAGACACATTCGGACATCATAGTAAACACACAGTACATACAGTACAATCAGAACTAGATAAACATTCTCCTCATGCAATTCAGTGGAAGCATCTGAAACACGACTGATCTGTGACTTGAAGTTTTTCTCGTCCCGGCCTCTCTCCTATTTACAGACATTCAACATTAATTGAGGCCTCTATTGTACAAGGTAGATTGTTAACTTGAGTTTCGTGAGCGCTTACATGATAAAATTGCATGCGAGTGACTGTTCTAAGTGTTTTTTTTACCCCTTCGAGGAAAAAGCACAGTGAATTGCAGTTATAACCAAACATATTATGAAAGAACAGATGATTTGATTTGTCTAGTAATCACTAGTTAAGTGGCTGTACAGTAAAGCACATGAGAACACAAAAGCAAAAAGCATTGATCTTTGGTCTACCAAAATCCCCTTTATTGATTCTAGAAGAAGCTTTCTGTAAATTGAGTAGCAGACATCATCACTTTGGGCTGTTTAGGTAGGTTTCTGCAGCTGAGACGGTGGAAATCTAGGAAATCAACGCATCTGGGGATTTCTAAAATTCTATTGTTGTTGGACGGGTAGGACAACTTGAGGAGTACATTGTTTTTTCTGGGTTTTTACAAATGTTCTTACTAACACAGAGCCAGTCTCTTTTAATTGTGCAGTTTAACGGTATGATGACTGGGGTAATTAGCCTAGCTGATAATCTCCTAGCCGATCAGCTCCTAGCCGATCTTAATTCCTGGATTTTTATATTTCACTAAATAATAGCAGTTCTTCTCAGAAGCGGGGAAATATAACTTTAAACTGAATCTCCACTCAAATCACTTTTTATAAAAGCCTATATGATTGAGCTGAATGAAATACAAATATTGCTGCAGCTAAAAGGACTGTTAGTTTAACCTGAAGCTTTCACTTTAGCAACTCCAGCCAAGTGCACTATTCGAGATAGCGTGCATTGCTTAGCATAGCTGTCAAAAACATCCTGTTTAAAAATATGAATGATGAAACATTATTTAACCTCTTAACATCTTGCTTGTTAAAGTACTATGTATAAGGTAATCACGCAAATGGTTAAGTTAGAATAAAAGTTCTAAAATCTCCTTAACCTACAAAACGTCAGATTGCCCGGATGATACCGTTTGCAATGATATCACATACGCAGCCATCAAATGCATTTAAGATCCCTTTTGAGGTTGTCATTTAAAAATGGGTCAACTGGAAATAAAAAAACAAAGCTGGACAAAGCTTTTGTCTACATCTGTGCAAAATCCGGGACCTAATAACAATCCCTTCTGGTAAAAATGACCCTGTTAATGCCTCAACCTTGCAACGAGAAATATTTCCCTCCTTTTAGAGAAAATACTACTAGTTCCAATAGATATCAGTATTTGAGCACATCAACCAGTGAAGCTAAGCTAGGCTAACCTCATTGTTCGATATACCCTCAAACTACACACACTAAGAGAGAGTAAATGCATCCATGTGTATTCTGGACTCTAGTCAATAAGGAAAAACAGTGACATCCTCCAAAAACCAAACTTTTCTTGAAAGTCAAGCAGTTTGTTGACACCCACATCCAGCAGATATGTATGTGCATGTGAACACGCTGACATCCAGGCTATAGTTACAAAAGAGGATTGCATAGCCCTAACCACTGGCCTCTGAACCCTGTTGTCTTGGTCGTCATACCAAAATGTTCTGAAGGCAAGCATGGAAATCTGCAAAACATGGCCATTGATGAGACAAGAAGAGAGGAAGCATGGGCGGAGAGGAGAGAGAAAGAGAGGTAGTAGTGGTTTCCCCAACATCCTCCTTCACACGTGTCTCCTCCTCCTCTTCTTCCACCCTTGCATCAGAAAATGTCTTATGGAGAGTCTAATCCACACATTCCCACTACTCATTTCCCCCTCTGTTTTGTTGGTCATTGGGACAAGTTCTTAGATGGGTTCATTTCCAGATGTGTGCTGTCATGTGCACTGAACTCTGAGTTGTTGAACCTCCCATGTGTTGACTGCTGTATCCCATCATGTCGTTGGTGTTGTAGACATTCATGCCGGCCATGTGCTGAGTCATCTGAAACCCAAAAAACCCACATTAAATCTGTTTTTGTTCTAGAAAAACTGTGTCCGGAACTTGCACTATGCCTGTTTCCATCGTGACTCACCTGGGTAATGTTCCACTGTAGCTGCTGGGTTTGCTGCACTCCATAAACCTGCTGGTGTGGTAATGTGGTTAACCCTCCAACCTGCTGCTGTCCCATCATCCCACTCTGCTGCTGTCCCATAATGCCATTCTGTTGCTGTACCATCATTCCACTTTGTTGCTGTCCCATCATACCCTGGGTCATCCCCGTCATGTAGGGCGATGTCATGATGCCGCTAGGCTGAGCCATGACACCCTGGGCACCCATTATGCCATTCTGCTGCCCCATCATGCCATTCTGCTGTACTCCAATCATAGTATTTTGTTGAACCCCCATCATGCTGCTCTGTTGCTGTCCCATCATTGCCATTTGTGATGTCCCCATGACGCCTCCCATTCCAGCTGTCTGGGCTAAGGAATGGTAGGAACCATACGGGTGTGTCGGATATCCCATTTGGTTCATGTACAAGCCTGCTGAAAACAATCACAGACAGGGAGCAGTGTTATACTCTTTGATGAGACAAACCTAAACTGAATGGACTGTTTAGTATCACCACTTGCGAGCAGTGTCTGACACTATTTGCAGATCCAGGAGCAGAGTTAGCCTTCATTTGCAGTTAGAAGTGTAATATTTCTTCTTCTTTTAGCCCTGTTTAGATCTCCACCAACTCTTTAAGGATACATCTGTATCTATATTTGCATAGATGCTTCACTGTGTCCATATGCTATAGTTGCTAACTTCATCAGACTTTTGGTTTGGTGCTGGGTAGGTAGCATACAGTGGGTCTTTAGGGCATTTTCATTTGTGGGCCAAAACCAAATCAACTAACTAAAAGGCTCAATGGAGTTCAGGGGAACTGCAGGGTCTGGTTGTGATTCACCTAATTCAAGCACACTGTCTCTATTTACCGTTAATAGGTCCATTATTACCAAAAATATAAATTGATTCAGAAAGGATGGTGAAAATAACCCCTTGTAAAAATGAATGCAGTCCTCACCGTGAGGAGTCATACTGCTGGCGTGCACTGAGGGGGTGGAAGCATACAGGGAGAGAATAGAGTCCTTGGACAGCTTCTTGACGGTGCCCTCCTCTGCTTTGGGCGCTGGATCCAGGAACAGACTGAGGTTTGCAGGCACAGAGGCAGTCACTCTGCTCTGAGGCATAGAACTGGAAATAGGCTTGGGGGGGGGGGTAAGTGGGTGGCAGGGAGTATTGAGAGAAAGACAGAGAGAAAAAAGGTTATCAATGGTGACGGGATGCAGGAAAATGGGTTAGGGTTAGCTTTCCAAAACCCCAGGGGTCCTGTGGAGAGCGTACGGTGTGCACAGTGTTTTATCTCCTACCGTTGTTTTAGCGGAGGAAACAGAGGAGGGTGTTGGCAGAGAGCTAAAGAGATCCAGGGCTGAGTGTGCCAGAGGTAGATTAGGCACCGCTGGGCTCTGTGTTGTGTTACAGTCTGGAACACATCCTCCACCATTAGACACTGCAGGACTTGGTGCAGGGGCATCTGACAGAGGGGAGATGGAGGAATGGTTATGATAACAATGGTTTCAACTATGGTTGTAACTATAACTATTTTCACATCAATTTATCAAATCACAGATTCTTGAACTGTAACTAGATATGTGTTGGGTTTAGCTTTTCTGGAGAAGATAAGCTGGATTCAGGTGGAAATATTTATATTTATACAATGCTGCATGAGTGGTAGCGTGTGTGTGTGTGTGTGTGTGTGTGTGTGTGTGTGTGTGTGTGTGTGTGTGTTTGGACAGCTATCTTTGTGAGGATCCAGTTTCTGCATATAACCAACGGAGTGAGGACATTTTGGCCGGTCCTCACTTTGTGACCCCCCTTTAATTGTTTGGGGGTTAATACTTGGTTTTATGGTTAGGATTAGAATTAGGTTTAGGTTAAGGGTTAGGCATTTAGTTTGGAGGGTTAAGGTTAGGGTAAGTGGCTAGGGAATGTCCTCACTAAGATAGCTGTACAAACCTTTGTACATTGTACTGTGTGTGTGTGTGTGTGTGTGTGTGTGTGTGGTAGAATACCTAGTCCAAGCAGGTCTGTAACAGACTGGGAAACTGTCTTCGGGCTGATGTCTTTTTTCTGTCATAACAGACTAAATGGTTATGATTCATGTAACACATCTCCAGCAACAAACAAGACAGGGACTCATCTATCTCTAAGGACACGATGAGGTCAGTTAATGCCCTCTTACTGCTGTGATACAAGCAGCGGGAACATACAAGGATGCACTCACCAATTTCATCTTCTCAAACACGACCGGTTCCTTGGGTATATTGTCGCAGCTTTTTTCTTTCTGCACAGAGAAATGTGAAGTCACTCTTGCAGTTCTTTTCTGTTCCACTGATTGAGACACAAGTAAAAACCTTCTGAGAGTGTGTGCAGACTCACCCTGAGCATCTGGATGTCAATGACCTTATCCATGTACTTCTTCTTATCATACTTGTCCCTGATGAAGAGCTCTGCAGACTGGTCTGTCTCAGGGCGCTGGAAGCACTCAGGTAAGAAAGCCTCATAGAGACGTTTGGCCTTCGCATTTCCCATCTCCTGAACACACTGGGGTCACCAACACATAACAGGTAAGCAGTCTAATAAAGGAAAAATACAATATCCAACATACTCATCCTATTGTGTTTCCAGTGATTAAAAAGAAGTGGACTTCTGCTAATAAAACGATGTAAATCCTTTTTGTGTATGTATGCAGAGAAGAGAAAAAGAAAGACGCTGACTGCAGGATATTATCACACGTGGAAAGCATAATGCTGACTTTGCCGCATATCAGACCCAAACAGGATGAGCAGAATACAAATGAGAAAGTGTCTACTTCCTCTACTGTATGTATGTGAATGTACAAGTATTAAAACTATCTCCCTTTCATGCTTAATCATGGCGAATCCTTGAAAAATACAGTAGCAGTAATCAGAAGGGTGTAAGTGTGCAGGCAACAAAGGGAGTTTTTTTGTTTTGAAGTACATATATGCTTCAAAGTGGACACACGTCAGCAGGAATCATTGAAACCCACCATCATGTAACTTATATCTGTTTTGATTCTGTCTGTTCACACCGATCGTGACGTGAAGGCCCTAAATGCACGATTCGTATTAATCGCACTTTGCAATTTGGCTTTTTTGAAGCAATGTACTTACATCATTCTTGCTGTTTTGTAGCGTGATACTTGTGTCATTGCATTGACTTTGTATGTAATCTAGACGCGCGAATAATAACACACTAACATGTAAATACATGTTACCATCTGTGTTCATATCTGTATGTGCATGACCTCTGACCTGGACCTGCTCCTGCGTCCACTGATCCAGGTTGACGGACTTGACCTTGGAGATGTGAACGCCCAGGTTCCGATGGATACCAGCACAGCGGATGCAGATAAAAATACCCAAATTCCAGGACGCCCATCTCGGACCTGGTAAATGAAAGTGAGAGTCTTTAGGGGAAGCTGATGAAATACATGGACAATGAAACAACTGAGAAAAACTAGCAATATATATGTTTGTCTTCGCCAAACAGTGCAGTTTCACTCCCTCCAGCTGATATATTGCAGTCACAATACTATGAGGTAATCGTGACCACTGAAAACAAATCAGTTAATCTTTGAGTCCAAGTTACAACCGGTCAAAAGTAGATGGACGAGTTGCGATAGACAGAAAACACAACACCTCCGGCCACTGGCTGTCGCCCACGCAGGCCTTAAAAAGAAGAAAATCTAGAGGTGTATAAGGGAGGTAGAGGTGGTGGAAGATAGGAAGAAGTACAGAGGCTGAAGAACGATGAGCAAAACTCTGATTAATTTTAGCCCAATTATCGAGGAGACAGGCCTGAAACCTCAATTATGAGTTTGAATTCAGCTGGGGACACGTCTAATCCTGAGTAAGCCATGCGCTGTCCTGACACATAGTGGAATCCAATAGGAGAGTTAGGCCTACATAATCGAGACTGAGAGGAGAGAGGGGGAGTACACACACACACACACACACACACACACACACACGCACAAATACAGGGCCTGGATACCTGCAGGGATGATTACTCATTTGGTCATGAGCTCTGTGTGAGTGGGTGCAATGTTATCCAAGTAGCCTATTTTGTCCATCTTACTGCCATATGTATTTGTGTACTGTGTAGCCAACATTTAGCCCCTTGCATTATTATTACTTAGCTTTAAGTGTCATATTTGTTTTGCTTGTGTGGATCTTCCTTCTATCTGCAGAGCTGTCAGGGTCCTTCGCCTAAACAGGCTCTGAGAGGGGGGTAAATAAAAAACAACCCCATCTCTCTATTTTTCTGCTCAAATTATGCAACCGTCTTCTTCAAAGAGCACAGTCAGCTTCAAAGAGAGCGCTGGTGCTTCTCTCCCGACAACCCCCTCTTCTCTCACCCCTCCTCCTCTTCTTCTCTGCCCATCCATCTCTTCCTGCCACCCCCCTTCCTTTCCTCTCTTCATTCTAGCCAAGGTCTGCTTCTGTCTCCACCTTTCCGCTCATCTCCGCAATGAGTCCTTGCTTCCAACCTTGGTACAAGCTGGTGTGCTGTGGTCTTTTCACCACCAGGTGGAAGAGCAGCTTTTAGTTAAGATTCTTTCTCCCCTGAAGTCACTGTGCCATGTTTATTAAGAAAGGCCATTCTATGCAAATGTAAGAGGAAGCCGAGTTTCGAGAGGAGAAAACATTCAAAACCTCCCTCTTCGTGCCAGCTGCGGAAACCCTGAGTCTAGGTGCTGAGTCAAATAATAACCAATTGTCTAGGTTGCGTCCTGAGCTATGCATGCTAAAAAATAAACCATTATTCTATTTGCATAGGAAGCCACTGGACAGGGAGTGATTTCCCTTTTGCTCAATGTTATTCTGAAATTGACAAACAAAACAGACAAAAAGAGGCAAATAGAGCAAGCCAGTAAACAACATAAACGGATGGTCAGTGGTCAGACAGATGTCCATCATCCTGACCGTCTGGCTGGAGCATTAGCTGTCATGCCGGCTAATAATAGTAGAATTACTTCTGCAAAGCCTGCTTAGCTGCTGTATACATTGGCACTGTCACAGGGAAAGCATAGATGGTCAATTGTGTTGAACTCCCCAAATGCAGGATTAGTTTGTCCTCCTCATCTTTATTCTAAGGCTCCTGCTGTGTCCGAGCCACCATTTATAATCTCTCTCATTCACCGACCCAGCCTCCCTACTCTTCTCCCTTGTCCAACCATATCTCTCTCTTGCAGCTCTAATTCTCTTATTTCCGTACATTCTCTACCCTTCAACCTGGTTTTCCCCAATTGGTTGTATATATTTGACCAAAATGTTATCTCTTTTCGGCCATGCTGTGTGTCTCCAGAGAGGTCAGTGTTGGTCTGCTGGCCCATTGTCTGGTTGGTTGACCACTTGGGTCAAGTCTGAAGTTTCACTTATCCAGTGAAATAACACATGTAATTGATTGACTGTATTGCAGGTTTTCATGGTTCCCAGAGGATGAACTTTGCTCAGTACAGTGTCCCCTTGACTGAAACACTTCCAACATCTGAATGGATTGACTTTTTGTTTTATGATGAAATATATGTGTTTAGAAATGTACTTGTGGTGTCCAGCTAGGAGCCATTCTTGGACTCGTTTTTTTTCCTATTAAACAATAATGATTTGGTCACTGCATCTTAATCTAATGCCATTCCTTATAATACATGTTTGTTCATATAAAAAATTATCTATTTCTGAGGAAAATTCAGAATTGGGTAAAATTTCTTAAATGTTAAGACTAAAATTACTTAAAATTTAAAACAAATAATGAAGTCTCTCAAGTCTCATAAGCAAACGTTATTGGGGCTTTACGTGATTAAAATCGAGATACTGTCATTACAAAACAGATTTGTCCAACTTGATACATTATGCAGGCAGACTGAACACTTCTCCTCTTGTCCTACTCAAGTTTGGTATTTCCTTTTTTAAATATTTCTTCAGGAAGGAACGTCATTTACGTCTTCCAAGATTATGAGCAATAGTCAACGTACATTTTCAAGGATGAACAGAGCTGAAGGTGAAACATTCTAAGTGAATAACACCTGCTCCCTGCACCACAGGTGCTTCTTTGGTTCCAATCAATGCTTGAGACAGGACCAATGTGCAGTATATCTGTCCAGCAACAGTGCACACCTCCAGGTACTTCGAACAGATTTAGAAGGAGGAGAGTGGGAGGAACAGACTGCTAAAAAAAGGAAACAAACAGGGTTTGCATTGCACATTTCTCCTCTGCCGAGTTCCCCTTTTCTTTTTTTCTCTTTAATCAAAGACCAGCTGCCAACACCTTCTTTGAGCTATAATTAAATACGCAAGGTTTGACTAATAAATCAGTCCTCAGGTTTTATACTGAAAAGGGTTTGCATAAGCGATTGATGAATCACCCTGGCAAAAAAGAAAATGACTGTGGTTGTCAAACATGCAGCTTGAGGCACATCAGGGGAGGAAAAGGCAGAGACGGGATGAGAGCGGAAAACGGAGACAAACAAGACTGGATTTTTATAGTCATTAAAAAGTGGACTTCAGCTGTTTGATGACCTGCTGGGAGGTGCCGGGGGTATGACGAGGGAGAGGCACAAACACAGCTCTATAATGAGCCTCTCTGTCAATCACCCACACACATGTATTTATGACACTTAAGAGGACCTTCACTTACATGTATTCTTTTCCCCTTGACCAGTATACTTAATATTAATTTAGACTTATATTTTAATCCATTAAATTTAAAGGGCAATTCCAATTGCTAATTTTATTAATTTCTCTATTCATTTATAACCACTATTAACTTTGTGTAATCATGCTGACACGTGTTGTTTTTGATTTTGTATGCATTTACCTGCTTCTATTGCAGTACATAATGGTATAATATATTAATATATTAGCAGTATATTGGGAATGGTTGAGCTGTTGAACCCTAGAGTTCTAAGATTCATTTGTGATTTATGGCCAAATTAATAAAATCGACTTGACTTAGAATATCAATGTAATCAACGAGTTTCAATGTTATAATTTTTACTGAAACTCTTTTAACTTTTTTAAGTTCGTGCAGATTATTTAAAATTGTTAAATGTACTCGAGTATGACGCAAACAAGAGCCTGACAATCGATTTTCTTATCACACAGAAATGCCTGGAATCTATAACCCTAATTCTTGGGATATTTCAAAGGATATTTACCCATCTTAAGTATGGAAATAGATCACTACACACATGTATGATGCATTAACAAACACACAGCAGTATTATCCAGACTTCTACCAAAACCTTTGGTCAGGACATTTGTAATGAAAACCACGTGGGTGAAGAGAGATTAGCATTGAAATCTCCAGGGAATGTGAACAACAGATCCTGGTTCTTGGCTCATTCACAGCTAATTTGTTTAATAAAGGAAGTCAAAGACTGTTTCCCAGTTCTCCTGCTTTGAGTTGCATTAACTGTGCTCTGTTCAAGGTTTGAAGGTCTGCGACAAAAGTTATTCCAGCGCGCCTAAAAGCTCATCGCTCGGTGTGGTGCATCATGTTCATAACAGAAGTCCGGAGTATTTCAAAGACCACCTTTCAACTGGTGCCCAGCAGACAGCACTTACAGATTCACACTTGTGTTCCACACCAACATGGAAAACCAGTGTGTTTAGTGTCTGTGGCGACAGCAATTAGAGGCTAACTGACAGATTTTTCTTATTAAAATAATAAATGGCTTGTGGCTAATGGAAGACGTGGACTAGTTTACCTACAATGATAGTTGCCTCTGCCAGGAAGGTTGTGTTTTCACTGCTGTTGGTCTCACTGTTACGCAAAAACTACTGAACTGAATTTCTTAAGGGTGGGTTATGGGCCAAGGAAGATTAACTTTTAGAGCTGATTCAATTAAGAGGGTGGATCCAGGAATTCGTTTTTTTTTTACTTCCTTTAACTGAGTACCATTCTAGTAATAATTAGTATCAGTTTTTCGTATTTTATTGGATGTTTGACTTGTTATTAATATATATAGTGAGGAGGCCTGATGTGACATGGTTGTAGTTGCATGTGATGTTCCACTTCTCATTATGTCAAACAAGCTAAACTGAAAAATAGAATAATATTTTAACATCTCTCTTCTTGATATACACAAATGGAGACACACACAATGACCATGTCATACAAACAGATTTGATCATGTACACACACACACGCGAGCAGGTGCATATGGCTCATTAGCCCATATCCCACAAGGATGAACGGTGCTCTCTGCATGCACCCGGGTAATCCCACGGAGCCTCAGTCATCAGTGGATTCCTCGCCCTCCTACACCACCACACAAACACTTGTGTATAGAGTCATCCTATTCTCAAGCCCCTCAGCAAGTGCACCAACCCAGAAACCCCGAGGCCACCCAGTGACCCAGTCACAGTCTGTGCTACACAGATGGATACGCACCCACCATCTGTGTCACAATGTGAGTGTCACGGCTGTGAGGCTGCAGGTGAGTCACTGAGGTTGAATGGATGATACATCGAAACATGACTGAGACTCTCCATCCCTCTCATCACTTTTATGCTGCTACTTACACACTGTTGTTTGTACTCTCTGTGGGTCATATGGTTATTATCTCTATAATGTTAGACTGTGTTCTTCTATTGTATATTCATTTGTGTATTTGGACGGATGAATGGATGAATGGATGAATGGATGGATGGATGGATGGATGGATGGATGGATAGATAGAGTCTTCATTCCAAACTGGGATATTCTTTGCAGGATAACCTCTTTTCATACACACACGTATAGCCCAAGGCTTATATGATTCCATTTGTACTTCTACTAGCCCTGAGTTACATGGCTGTTGAAACATTTTAGTCCTGTGTTCAAGCAATTTTGAGGGCATGACCCAGCAATCCCAGTGCTAACCCTGCTCTGGAGGGCCATATAGGCTAACGTTGGGGTAAGCCCACTTTGGACATGAGGCAGGATTGTGCCAGTGTGAAGCCTTTCTTACCCTGGGGCTTATGGCTCCCTCCGACCCAGGCTAAATGTAGTGTGAAAAGCCAACCTTCATCCACTGTAATCCAAAATACATGACGAGAGCTAAAGCTACACCCTCCCATGAGATATCTGCTTCCTTTGTGAATATGTGGCCTTTTGCATTTTCTTGTTATCACCTTCTATTTTACAAGGTGCTGCTGGTGTTTTATCAAGTTCCAGGTAAACTAGCTATAGCAGGTTGATGTTTGACATGATCTCACGGCACCTGATGCACCTCAAATGACATGTTAACAACCTCAAGAGGGTTCAACGTCATTACCTCATCTTGAGACCAAACCTCAAATAAATCAAGTTCAGCTGATGCTTTATTATGTGTTGTAGAATATTCCAGGAATAATGTGCAAACTGCACACAGAGTGGGAGGACCTGGTTTGGTTTAAAGGGGACCCAGTGAGTATATTTGCCCAGGTGCCTGCAGCCATGCCAGTATATTAAAGTGATGTGTACTCTGTGGCTCCCAATCCATGTTACAAGTGTGACTTTGAACTCTACGCCAGCCGTGTGGGGACACACACAATCACAATCACCTCCTTGTTTCAAAGGAAATCCCTGCTGGCCTCTGATTGGATGAGATTAAGTGGTGGGAGGGGAGGGGCGGCGGGTGGTGTCGGTGGAGGGATAAGGCATGACATCGCCAGGTGATGTCTCCACAGCAACCAAGGCCCGGTATGTACGTAAACACAAGTACAATAGGAGACAATAAAGGAGGCAGGCTTCTACTCTAGCAACGCACACACACACACACACAAACACACACACACACACACAAAGCCCCTTGAGACCGAAGCCAGAGGGTAAAGTGTTGACCACATTATGCACCTGCCTCAACCTCCCGACACAATCTTATTATTATTTGCTGCTAATATTGAGGATTTACAGTAAAAGTGTCATTGTGAGGAAATGATAGGCATACAAATACTAAAGAAAGCCATGTGTTACGGAGGAAAGAGAGAGGCTGATATACCACAGCTACATTGCACTGGTATTGTTGTATTATTATTATTTATTAATTATTATTATTGTAAGAAGAGCATAGGTAGTGATCTACTGTGTTTTTGTGTGGGTTTTTTTCACAGGCTGGTGTAAAACGCAGTCTTTGCTCCATACATCTCACCACTTCCTCTTCACCCTGAGGGAGGGAGGTGATAAACGCACGGTAATCTGCGCCAGAGCAAACAAGATTACACCAAACCTCATCACGGGCCATACGGCTTCGAGATGAGGAAGTGGAGGGGACAAATGAGTTTAAGGTGTGCACACGCACGTGCAACCTGTGGTTTTGCAGAAGTGTGCAACCACAGAAGAGGAACACTTAAACGTGTGAGAAATTGTGCTAAGCAGTTAGGAGGTGAAACATCTCTGTTCATCCATCAACCAACATCACAGTGTCGGCACAGAACAGCTGCATGGCAAAAGGTGGGAAATTAGAATGATGTACGATCCAGTCAATGAATATGGAGCCAGATGTTATTTTTTTACAGTACCTGCAGAACAGAAAATGTGCTTTGGGTTGTGGCAAGAAATACACCTTGACATTTGACCCGTGAATCAAAAGGGAACCAAAATTGTCCAAAAGTTGAAAGGATCCCTTCAAGGCGTTTTTAAGATAAAACAATGTCAAGGTTAAAAAAAAAAAAGAGTTTTGTGATGACCTAGTGACCTTGACCTTTGACCTCCAAATTCGAATCAGGTCGTCCTTGATTCCAAGTGATTGTTTTCGCCGGATGTAATGAAATTTTCAATGGATGTTAATGATACATCACAAGCACAAGAACACAAGGTCACCATTGCCTTGACCTTTGACGTTCGACCACAAAAGTCTGATCATTTCATCCTTGAGTCAAACTGAATATCTGAACCAAATTTAAAGAGATTCCCTCAAGGCATCGGAGTGGAGGCACAATCAAAGATGGTTTAGGAGTGAGATGTGATGGCTATCAAATTAAAACAGGGCTCATTCTTCACAGCAATCAAACTTAGGTCTTTTCCCTCCTCACATATCAACTGCAACATAAATGCACAACAGACACTGGGCTGTTTATTTCCTGTGCTTTTGTTGATTGTAGTCAAGACAACAGTCACTTCTCTATTTAAGCTGCAAGAGCCTGATCACACTGCTTTGCCTGAAGCCAAACAACATCTACTGGTTCTATTTATATTTTATTAAAAGAGTATGCAAAGGGAATATTTGTAAAAGAGAAACACGTGTTCACAGTGTGCTTTACAAGTGCTTCACAAGCCATGTCATTGTCTATATACTGTACAAGCAGCGTGTGTATGAGAGAATTGATACAACTTTGTTTCTTCTATTGAGGACATTGAGATTTTTCTGTATTTCAGAAGGAGAATTAAGCGAGAAAACAGGAAAAACAGCCTTAAGAGTAGAGATGTTGAGATACAGATACCAGCGTTGGAAATGCTGTGTAGTTTTATCCAGATAAAACTGCAATATTCTTTCCCTGATAATCCCTTCTTCTTCTTTGCCGCTCCAATACTCACGCAAGTACAGTTTGGAGCTATTTAAAGGAAAAAATTGTGTTCTTTTTCAGTTATGACTGTCAAACTGGAAAATCAAAAAATTGGACTGTTTGATTAATTCTGTGGTTTCCAAAGGGTTCAACCTGAGCCAGTTCAACAATGATCAATCATCACTTCCATACAGGGCAAGTGGCCAGTTACCCGTTATTTTTTTAAATGCACTGGTATTCAATTGGTATCGGACGATGTGCAAACGTCAGTCAGTATCGCGAAGGGAAACATTTTATCGGGACATCTTCCAAAGAGCAAATGAAGAATATATCACAAAATAACAAGCAAGGCGTTGGATGAGCTTTTACAGCGGCCACTCATGTTCCTACGTTGACTTACACGTTACCAACGGGGTTTGACGTGAGCTTCCTCACTTACGAGAGCAATCGTTTGAATTTGTACCGGCACAACGTTGTTATTCAACGTTGCGTAAGTAGATCTCCAGAAAAAATAATTGCATCCGTATTTTTCTTTTCTCAACAGCCACTTGACCTGCTCACTCTCTCTGATGAAGGCCTCTGCAATGCTTCATCAGCACAGCCGATCATTTGGCAGCAAAAGAAGCTGAAAGAGATACAGAAACACAAAGACAGGGATGCATGCACACACACACAAAAATATAAAAAGAGACACAGAAAGGACACCTTGAACAGTGACATTCATACAAAGGTTAACTCATTTTCCAGAGGTCAAAATACTGTCTGTCTGTCTGTCTTAAACGTCCCCCCCCCCCCTCCAGAGAGGAACGACCACGACTTATTGATTTCACATGTTTCCTCCGCTGAGTCACGAATCCGAAGGCAGACACACTGTGGAGATTACAGGGAGGATTTCTTTTTTTAAAGCCGTGACACAACTGATACACGAGTGTGCACTTATAGCCCCCCCCCGCCCCGATGCTGTCTGTCCGCTCCTCCGTCTCTGCATCGAAAGACAAACACGGGTCTGAACACACCTCACTTCCTGTTAAAGGCAGGGGAAGCTGCTCGGTGCTATCATTCATAAAGTTTTCATGAGGAATCACAGAGGCCCGTTTCCCCACGTGACCGCGTGCTGTGATTTACGCACATCCAGGGGCCGTCCACTGGAGAATTAACGGCCGAGCTGGGAGCAGTGCCAGTGACGTGCAAGTGCACAGCGAGTGACGCGTGGAGTCGTTCCTCGCACCTGGTGTGGCGTCACAAGGTCGATCTCATCGGCCGCAACAACACGTTACATCAGAACAAGCAGTGCAAGCAGCATACGGGTATCATGTGGACGATAGGTGCAGCAAAAAGATACATAAGAACAAATAACAAAGATATGACAGCTCTGTAATAAAGACAGTTACTGAAAATACCTTTTATTATAATTCATTTATCATTTTGCCATGGATTCTTCTGTGCGAAGCACTTTGTAAACTTAGATAAGTGCTATACAAATAAAGTCATTATAATATTATATTATTCCTGTCAGTGACACAGGAGGAGATTTACTGACACCTGAGGTTTATCTCTGAGGACCAACACTGGTTGACTCCACCAAGGAGCTTGTGTTTTTAGTTAGCAAGGTTACACAACAAACCACAGGACAGACTACAACGAAACTTGGTGGAAGGATGTGATACAGATCAGGGAGGAACCAATTCAATCTTGGTGCAGATCTGGATCAGGGAGCGGATCCAGGATTTTCTTGAATTTTCTTTAATATTGCAAGATGAGACTTTTTTTTCACATTTTCCTTGATTCCTCAGAGAAGAATTCATGGATGTTGAGAGGAAATAATCAGTTAAAGGGACGGATATTAAGGAGAGTGAGTATTTTGGTGCAGATCAAAATAATGAATGAATTTAAAGGTGCTTTCAGGAGGCGACTGTCGGGCCTTGACGGAGGTATAATCTACGTATATGTTATGAATAGTTTTGTGCACCTGCTCTATAGTGGCACACACGCATATATTTTGAGCAGTGACATCATCAACTTTCACACAAAATGTTGGAGAACCAGTTTGTGGCTTCAGTCCCTAACTTGTGCATTTGTGAAACAGCAATGTTTACCTCACCACCAGTACAGCAGAACAGGTTCAGCAAACAGCTGATGACATAGTCCAAGGCCTGCACAGACCAAGGCTACAGACAGAGCAGGGTCAGTGGGTAAAAACGGACAGAGTGGCTCTGGTGCTACCACGTGTGTAGAAATAATCCTTCAATATATATCAGAACTAATTTTGAAGTTTATGTTGATCTAAATCAAGAGAAATACAAAAACCATAGACCTGCATTATATATCACCATTATGAGATTAAAGTGTGTAGAGCTGATTTTGTTAAGTTGGGTTTCTCTGTGTCCCGGTGTGCGCTCAACCTGTAGGAACAACTTCTCCTGGAAAAGTTCCGTACCGACTATCTGCGAGGCTCGGTGCTGATTGGACAAAAAAGGAAGGAAATGCTGACAAATGGAGTTTTCTTATTCACTGTTGTGTTTTGGTGATTTGTTGTGTTTTCTCATTGTCGTTGTGTTTTCTCATTGTCGTTGTGTTTTCTCATTGTCGTTGTGTTTTCTCATTGTTGTTGTGTTTTCTCATTGTCGTTGTGTTTTCTCATTGTCGTTGTGTTTTCTCTTTGTCGTTGTGTTTTCTCTTTGTCTTTGTGTTTTCTCTTTGTCTTTGTGTTTTCTCTTTGCTGTTGTGTTTTCTCATTTGTCGTTGTGTCTTCTTGTTGCTGTTGTTGTTTCTCATTGTCGTTGTGTTTTCTTATTTGCCTTTTGTATATTTTATTTGCCATTGGGTTTTGTCACTTGCAAACTAAACAGTAATTTTCCCTGATCGCTCATTTCATCCTGTTTTAAACCTCTGCAGTTCTCATCATTAAGGAAATCCTGATTAATTGATACCTTTTCCTAGTGATTAGAGGGGGGAGGGGGGGGGGGGGGCTGGCATCATGGAGCTGCATGCCATGCTCCAGCCTTGTGAGGATGTGGCCCCGTGCCTTGCACCATAGTACAATTTAATTGGCCAAGAGAGCTGATGAATGCAACACCGCATTTCTGCAGTGTAGTAAATGTACACACACTCACAGACACACACACATGGAACGATCATCCAGGACGCAATACAAAATGAACCCACCAACCTTTGGAGTCGCAGTCGGCGCAGAATTTATTCTCCTCCCGCGCCAGCAGCGAGGTGAGGACAGCCTGGTATCTGTCAACGTCTTTCACTGATCTCCCCGTCATCATCGCACCGGTCCGACCTCCTCCACAGCCCCTGCGCCGCTCGGTCCTGAAATCAGCCTCTTGTATATATATATGGCCAGATAGAAAAGTGTGTGTGCAGGGGATTGATGCGCTCCGCCGCTCCTTCCTCCTCGACGTGAAGCTCGGATGGGATGACCGACTCTCAGCCAACCAGCATGCGGGTTACAGGAGGCGCAAATAGCCCTGATGGAGACGTGAGGTGGAGGAACAGACCATGTGACTGAGCTGAGAGTCAAGATGTGATGTTAACTTTGAAGAGGAGTGAGTCCTCTTCCTCTTCCTCTTCTCTCTCTCTCTCTCTCTCTCTCTCTCTCTCTCTCCTCTCTCTCTCTCTCTCTCCTCCCTCTCTCTCTCTCTCTAAAACACACAGACACACACGAATACAGTTGTTATAAATAGCAGAGCTTCCAAAGTGTGACCAGTCTCTCGAGATATAAAGAAAAAATATTTTCAAGCTGCAATAAAGACAATATAAGTGAGCTGTACTGCCACCCTGTGGTCACTCGTGAGAAGGTTCATGTGAAACACAGGTCTGCTGTTCTCTCCAGGACGCCAGAGGGGCGATGTCTGACCTGTCGAGCGTAAAACAGCAGAAGAAATGTTTTGGTGAGACAGCTGACATCAAGCCAGTCAAAGCATTACCGGAAATCACCTTCAAAATCATGTAAAAGTATCTTTTCACGTGTTGAAAATGAACGCTGTTCTGGAAAACAAACTGTAACAGTATCTCAGTTTTAACTAAATATGTTTTCTAATTTTCTCCCTTGCCGTCCTGCTTTGTATCGCTCACTAATTTCTCTCGATTCTTATTTTAGCTCTGAGGTAAGACCGGAAGTCCACGCTGTCGTCCTAGTTGCGCTTGACGTTGGCGGAAGTGAGCGACTCCACCGGCCACTGCTGGAAACAAACAGTTCAGCCAGAATCAAATAAATAAAGGATTAATCGCGAGTCGCCTCCTGGTTAATCCTGTAACTGTGTCCACAATGTCCCGGCAGTCCAACCGAACAACTGACAGCAAGAAGATGGTAGGCGATCAACGTCAAAGCCCAATCTAGCGTGGCTAGCTAGTTACATGCTAACCGCAGCTAAATAGCGTTAGCTCTCTGGTTCACCTCGGATTAAAGTCCTCGTCAGCCACAAATCGTTGTTCGACGCAGCTAGATTTGTTTTGAGCAGTTTTTTAAAACAACAGGATACGTATTTGGATTATTGTTGAACATTGCATGTGTTGACGTGTGCCCCCCCCCCCCCCCCACTGCGTTCATATCAACATCAAAACTAAATGACTGAAACATCTTTGTCGCTGAGCTGAACTCAAGTTCCTGTGAATAACTTATTATTCAGAAGGAAAGGACTCAACAACTCTCGGGTCATGACAGGGATCAATATTTAGTTGTAGATGTGGACCAGTGTTTTATTTAGTACTATAGAATAGGGAGGTGTGGCAGTTTTACAGCTGCATTGAAGAGTGAAATATTTCATCTGAAAATCTTATACGTTATATTGATTCATTATTAAGTGTTGATAAAATGTGTTGATCAATAGTTAAAATCTTTATCTTATGGTTAATATTAGATATTATTGATATATTGATTTCAGCACCAGGAGCTGTCCATAGCTGACCTGGTTAACCCCCTGGAGTAGGAAGTGGCCCCGCTGATCGTTTATATACACATCTACAGATTAGTTGATTTCTATATAGACAATGCTAGATGCCTGTTTATTTATTTATTTTGGTCTTTAGTATTTTAAAGACATTGCACTTTAAGCTCAACACAACTGAACTGAAGCTCTTTTATTGTGTTGTTGTCTTTGTGAATGAACAGAATCGCCTCTGTGATCATTAACGTATTGTATGTATTTTAACATGGCCACTGCCAAGAATCAGTTTGTGTCTTTAACAATCTTAAGGCAGATAATGTAAGTAGTACGTAATTCTAACCGGTTTTTCGATAGCATAAATAACATGAAGTTTTTGTTGTTTATATTTTTAGAACTCTGAGCTGTTCACACTGACTTATGGGGCCCTGGTCACTCAGCTTTGTAAAGACTACGAGAATGACGAGGAAGTCAATAAACAACTGGACAAGATGTAAGTATGCACTTCTATTGGGTCCTTGTCAAGGGGGGGAGGAGCCTAGCATGAAAGTAGGAAGGATGCTCCCACCTTGGTCCCAAACCAAAGTTAGAAAACTGTCTTATAGATAACGTTATATTATTCCTAACCACCACAGGATAAAAAGGGATGATAATCAGAGGCAGTATCACTTCAAACTGAGGCCAAACCAAATGACACCAAAAAGTGCCAACATATCCTGTCCATCCATTGTCTACACCACCTATCCTTTGAGGGTTACAGGGGGAGCTGGAGCCAATCCCAGTTGACATTGGGTGATAGGCGGGGTTCACCCTGGCTTCAGCCAATTGACCCAGGACCCTAATCTACTTGTGGGGAAGCCAGAGAAAACCCATGCAGACACAGGGAGAACATGCACACAGGGATTCAAACTGCATACCTTTTTCTGTGAGACCACTGCACCACCGTGACACCAAGGTGAAGCGAAACAAAAAATAAGTTCATATTAAGAATGTAAATCAATGTTAAAGGTTTGCTTGTTTAACTTAGGGAGGAGAGGGGGAGTTTGATTTGTGTGTCTCCGTTTGGCTCCCAGCTTCCCACCACTCTGACACATTCTACTGTTCTCTTATCACAATGTACTTTGGCACAAACTGGAACAGAGGGATGACGTAATGAGTTTTTATTTCTCACACTTATGTGTCGGAGGTTCCCCAAGTATCCTCTTATTTCTCAGAGTCTAAGGGCTTTGAGGTGAACACTGATTTGTGTTTTTAGGAGAGAAAAAAAGCTCAGGAATGTCTGACTAGACACTCATAAGATTTAGGTAAAGTGATTGGTTGATAACTCAAAAATTCTAAATATCCTCTCATGATGACAGTACTTTGGACTGAATGAACTCTGCTTTCCTGGTTGTGCAGCAAACTTAATCTCTGTGAGATGAGGTCTCTCTTACCTGGCCTTAGAAGGCAGCAAGTCTGCACTGCCCTCTCTGCCAACTGGTCAGAGACAGACCATGTTAGGAACAGGACGCATCAGTTGTCTTCAGGCTTCCAATCCTAATTGTCATCATTTTCCAAGTGTATGACCCACAAATGACTTGGAACATTAGTAACTGTCTTTTAACTCCTAACGGACCCCACCTGTTACCGGCAATTATTCCCTTATCAACTCCAGACCTGCACATATGTCATATGTCCGGCGACTCGACCTGTCACCCACGATTAAACACACATGTTACATACACAGTCACTCACATCTAATGGGTTGTGGCCTCCTCATCCTCCAGGTGTGGTGGTTGAGTTGTGTTCTTTGAAAAGTATCTGTGGATTGTTGCAGCACAAAGCCACAGAGAAAGTATCCACCACTGTCTAATTTAGTCTTTACTCCCAGTAGTGACAGTTATCTGAGCAGAAGTGAAGGGATCAAAGTTGCTGTCAAAAGCTTTAACAATAAAATAAATCCTTGTGGCAGACTAGGCTTCATATAAGCTGATTTAGATGTAAAAAATTCTCCACATTCATTTAATTTCTGATTTATCTTAAAACATTTGGACTCATTTATGCTGCATATGTATGAGAAGAGATTCCGTCTGCCTCAAACTCTCACCGTCACTGCCCATGTACTTCCATGAGTCATTTTTCTTTCCATGGTTGTTGAGCAATAGTCCACTTGAGGGCGACACGGTCGAGAGTTTCTGACAAAAAACATTGCGACGTCTCGCCTGATCTAGATGCTACACTGGCCCATCATGATTTCCAGTGGTACTGCTGTTTTGTCTGTATCTGCAAGTTTTCAGAAGATGTGCACAAATACCAACAAAAATAACACGCACACAGAAGGCATATATGTGTATACAAATGTAACTTTGAGCATAAATGAGCCTCTACCCGACCTTTTGCAGGTCTGTGCTTTAGCCTATTAAGACTAAGAGGACGCAGAATAACTTCATCTCTCCTTCTCTTGCTTCTCTCTCTGTCTTTCTCTCTTCCATAGGGGCTATAACATCGGAGTGCGTCTCATCGAGGACTTCCTGTCACGCTCCAGCATCGGCAGGTGTCAGGATTTCCGAGAAACGGCAGATGTCATTGCGAAGGTAATTGCGAAGGTTCCAGGCCAATCAGAGCGTGACCGTGGATCTCTCCCAAGATTGAAGGGAGGAGGGAGAAGGAGCAGGAGGGAGGACAGGAAGGACAGATTAGAGAGAGGGGAACTTGATGAAACACCCTAAAAGTGACCAGAGAAAGAAGAGAAGGATGGTCGGGGGAGATGGAGGAGGAGAAGGGAAAAGTGATGATTGTGGCCAAGCAGATGACAAAGCTCCTAGAAAGTATTACTCTGCCTTTTCCTAAATTTGAGGCCAAGATCACATTCCTCTTTGCTTTGTGTGATAGTTACCTTGATACTCAGAAGGTGAGGATTCTCTTACATGTGGAATCAAGTGTAAGTCGCTCTGTATTCAGTGATACCTCCTTTCTGCTTCATCATCACTGGCTACAGCACTGAAACAACTACAGCACGTTATATTGCGTCTCTCTTAAAAGGAGTCAGTCGTCTTGTCATTTACTGAATCACCCGGCTGATTACATTACAGTTGTACTTCCAGTCCTTTCTCTCTGTATTTTTTTTCTGTGGAGAGGCAGTAGGACACAGGGAGACAGTGAACATTGTGTGTTCAGCGCTCCAGCTGTTTTCAAGGTGTTGCTGCAGCTCGCAGCTCGGGGAGTCATACCACAGATGTAACTCTACACGAGCTCAGGGAGCTGGCTCATGGTCATGAAGTGAAGGGTGATGTCTGTAAACGGAGGAGCACTATGGGACAGCGGTTTGGAAGGCACGGTGACAGCTTTGCCTCAGGATATCACATGACCTGTTGCCAAAATCACCTCAGTCATTCTTCAGTTTAATATACGAGGCCTGTGATTTGATCAAAAACAGATTTTCCTGAATTATTTCATTATTTTTTAAATTTTCAGTGTTTTTTTTTTTTTCCCAAAGATAATTGTGTTGATTTAAGGCAGGAATACTTGGCGTGCAACTGTTCTACATTTCTGAGTCAAAATCTTCCTACTGCCACTCCATGTTGTAATTGATTGGAGGGGTGGAGCTGGCATTTTGTTAGCTTCATCGAATTTTGAATTGAATGAGCCAGTTTCTCGTCCGTCCTGCAGAAGAACAGGAGCAACAGACGACAGTGACCAGAATGGTGTGTACAGGTAACACTGTCAGTATTCCTGTCAGTATTCCACTAATACAAACACAAGGTTTCGTGCAGCCGCTTCACAAGTAAAAGCTTCCTTCAGAGATGATGACCTTTACTGTGAAGATGTGAAAATCAGTGAAGGTGGTTAGTCCATCAGTCAAACTGGTTTAGCAATGATCTACAGGCTCAGTTGATGTCAAGAGAAAGTCCCATAATAGCAAAACCTTAGTGGACAAGACAGATCAGAGCATTGGAACATTGTAACCTGTAATAATAATACTTCAGTTCGTTTTAGCATGTGTTCTGGATAATAGAAGAAATGTGTCATTAACTTGGGCTTTGCAGCTTGTTTCTTTTTGTAGCTGTCCCAATCTAAAATCTAAAAATCAAAAAATGTGTTTTTCTTATCTTCAAGGGATGTGGCACAAACTAATTCGCCACGAGACATTACTTTTCAAGTGAGTAATCCTGCTGTGTTTTATCTTTCACCAACTCCTCACCCTGTTGTGTTTTCTTTTGATTAGGTTGCATTTAAGATGTACCTGGGAACCACCCCCAGTGTGACCAATTGGAGCCCGGCAGGAGATGAATTCTCCCTCATCTTAGAGAACAACCCGTTGGTCGACTTTGTGGAGCTGCCGGACAACCACAACACACTGATCTACTCCAACCTGCTGTGTGGGGCCCTCAGAGGGTCACTGGAGATGGTAAGGTCAACACTTATACATCAATAGTCTGAATCCTTTGCACATTTATTTTATGGAGGAGGAAAAAAAGAGGTAAATACTGTCAACTACTAATAACTAGTAAAACTAACTAAGAGTGCAGTACAACTTGTTCCTTGGGTCAGTAAAGATAAACAGACCCTCCTTGGTGGAGTTAATAAGACAACACAACAGAAACCAATGAGGATAATGGTCTTTCCTGGGCAAGTGTGTGTGTTGTTGTTTTTGTGCACGACATCGTAACGGATCATGAATCGTGTTTTAGGTCCAGATGGCGGTGGACGTGAAGTTTGTCCAGGACACTCTGAGGGGGGACAACGTTACAGAAATCCGCATGAAGTTCATCAAGAGGATTGAAGAAAATCTCCCAGCAGGAGATGAGTAATGGAACCGGAGGAGAAGCAAATTCAAAACATCTCAATAGGACGTTTCCCTGCAATCTTGAATATTATATTAGAGTTGAAAGACTTTGTATAAACACCACAGCCTGGATCTTTCACATTAAAATTTTGAAAGGAACAATGGCTTATGTTATAAAGACTCCCTAACTTCTAGCATCTTTGTCCTTCTGTTTTTTCTTTTCTATCTGCGTTAGGTGAAGAATGCCAGGAGTTAGAGGAGACAATTTACGGTAGATTCATCCCAGAGAAATGAAAAACTGTACACTATGTAAACACAGCATCATAACACAGCTCGGCTACCTTGGTTATTTTATGGATGGCACAAATTGTATTGAGTGACCTGTGGTTCAATTTGGCAGTGCCAGAGGAGTGCGAGAACGCTTCGGACCATTAATCTGTCACCTCTTCTTCATTTCACGTTTCAATTTATTTCCTTTTTCTAAAAAGAATGACGTGTCTTCGTGTGACCATGTGTAGGCTGTTATATATTTTTTTCCGGTGCGATGCTGGAAAGCCCTACATTGTAATGTTTTCATGTTTTTGTCTTGTTTTGCTTCATTTTCTTAATTCTTTACAAGATCACATTCTATATTGCTGCCAATTGTCTGGCATGATAATTTATGTAGATGCATAATGTCAAATAAATGCAACATGTTTGATAGGAGGCTTTTCTCTCGTGTTTGTGGAAGTTTAGACGAGTGAGGCTCAATAACAAACCTAATTCTAACCCTAACCCTAAAACCAAGTCCAAACCCTCAAAAAGCCAATTTCCTTTGTGAGGACCGGACAAAATGTCCTCACAATGATGATATAACTATAGATAGACATGCACACACACACAGTGTCCTCTGTACCACCTTGTCAGTTCTGCTTCAGGGTGCTGTGAGAGTGTTATCCCTTTGGAGTACTGCAGCCACTCTGCAAAGGCAAACAATAACAGACATAATGTCTCTCTTGTGTTTGTTCAGGGTACATGGAAGTAATCTGTGTGGTTGTGGTTTTGGTAGTGTGTGTGTGTGTACGTGTGTGTGTAATTGTGTGTGTGTGCAGAAAAGCAAAGGCTTCAGTGCTTGGTTCTGGTCGTCACACCTGTGAATGTCTTTACATCACCCAGAAGTAATGAACACAACTTCTCATTTAGGTTCCACTGCACACCTCGTCAATAACTTAAAACACAGACGTCCATTCACACACACTCACACATTCACACACGCACACACAGCTGCCGCTTTAGAAGCAAAAATCTGTTCTGGATATACAGGAACCATGTTTTTTGTTTTTTACCGTGTAACAGAACAATAACATTTGTACCAAACTCTTGAGTCTGCTTGAAGCACTTAGAGGATGAGATGGTCAGATAGGGATTTCCTGTTGTGGAAATCTGTCAGCTATTATCTGCTGGAAGCCCTCAGTCTCTTAACATCCTATTTTATAGCTGCTATTGCATCAAACACTTATCTGCTTTTACAGTTTTAGTATTATAGTATATTCTCCTGTCAGCCACCAGAGGTTGCTGTGTGCTTTATGTTCCTTCGCTGTTGGCTGCATTGTACCTGAGTATGAGGTTATGTACATTTAGCATTTTTTGGCCAAAGATGGGTATTTTTGGGGAAATGCATTCCTGTATTTGTTGGAGGTGAGGTCAGAGCTGCCAGAAAACATCGATAAAAAGTTTATTTTCAGATTATGAATTAGGAAGAAGGAAGAAGACGATTAACAGTGGTCGGGCAGAGTGGCCGAAGCCAATTTGTGGACTTGGGCTTTGATTTGGCTCAAGATTAGACAAACGATGGCAACATGCGGTCTTTGTACTTTGTAATCCTGAGGAAGATGTAATAGGATGGGATTACTTAGTGTCATTTACTGCCTTGAGCCTCTGCCCACACCTGTCTGAGGGTATGTGCTCATTTAAAAGGTTAACAAGTGGAAGCATTGCAAGGGCTGTGGGTATATGCAATAAGCCCAGGAGGCCATTAGGCGATCTTTCAATACATTACGTGCACGTATCTCCGCACCCTGAAGGCCCGCGATGTGGATGTTGGATGGGAAGAAGGGGCAGGATCTAGTTTTCAAGCAGAAGCTCAATGTAAATGACTTGGCAGGGGGGGAGTGAATGGACAGCTGGGTTTGTGTATTTGTGAAAACCTTTATCACTTTGCCATATGTTCACAAGAATTTAACTTGACAGACGAACACAGGGGTATGTGCAAATACTGCGCAAGGAAGCCAAAGAGAGGATGAAATTTATTACCACAGGTGTGCTCAAAAATAGGTGTTAATACACACTTGAAGGACCTTGTTCAAACACACAAATAGGCTGTTTTTCTGTTTCCTAGCCCTTAAAGTTCTACCTCTAAGTCTAGTGAGAGTTGTGTGTTGATTGTTTCCACATTTTAATCCATTAAACAAGAAAGTATTGAGACTCCAAACTAACTTAACGCTCCGTTATGACTTCACTCCTCATAACCTGTGCATCTGTGATTTCTATTCCCTTCGCAAAGACCGCAGATGTTGTCGCAGAATGAAAACACAAGGAGACATAAAAAAGAAGAAGAAGCGGAGTTGTTGCTGAGGCACTTAAGACTCTCCCTGAGCCACGAGGAATTGCTTTGAAGATGCTATTTTTATCTATTGTTTTTTCCCCCCTCTCCTGTCTCTTCTCCATAGTTTTTTTTTAAAACCCCACATGTGCATATGCAGTCTGGGTGATGAGTATTTTCCATCACTCATATCTCATACCAGTGGCGGATTTAGGATATTTCTACATCGGGGGCCATAAAGGGGCCACAATATGCACAGAGGGGCCATTTTTATGTCAACATCCACAAAATTCCTGATTCAGTAAAGTGCATATTTAAGTCACTCCTTGTTGACTGTTGACTCTGTAGCTTTGAGTCACACATCATTGAATACATTTTGAAAATTGTTCCTTGTTCAAGCACATTGTGTACTTCAAAAAAGATAAGAAAATACAATCTTCTATCTATTGCAGTATTGACTACTGCCTGAACGGGGGCACCCCTGGCCCCACTAGATCCGCCCCTGTCTCATCCCTAGTTTGTTCAGTGGCTCACATTGGCAAACACGCTGCTTCAATTTCATATTTCATTTTATGTTATTATTAAGATTATTTATTGCAGCTGACTTTATATTTTCGAAAACTTTATTAAGACAGAGCTGGAAAACAAGTAGCAACTGTTACAGGCCTGAGACAACGCACGCCGATCTGCTTTAAGCCAGCTAAATGTTACCATGTGGCCCTTTATGGGAAACAAATGGGGAAAGGCACGCTGTGACAGTAAAGCCCAAGCACACAGCCTGGTATTGACGTCCGCTTATTGAATACCGCATCCCTTCCCTCCACCTCCACTTCATTCAATTCCTCCAACTGTTTTCTTAGTTTTCCCACTTTATTTTCTCTTTTTTCTCTGCTGCTCTCATTCCATCGGATTGTTGATCTCAGTCAAAGAGAGGAATCGTGATAGTCAACCTTTCAGGGAACGTCCTCTGAGGGGAATTGTGTTGTCTCTCAGGTGAAAGTGCAGTCATCCAGGATTTCCTGAGGTTTTCTGGATTGCGTGTTTTGCGTCTGGTCAGTGGAAAGAGCGGAGATGACAGTAAGATGGACAGCACTCTGTAAGCAGAGAATGCAGTGAGTCAGCAGTAAGTCAGCGTTCATGGTTGGAAAAAAAATACCTAAACTCCAGACAGTCTGAATTATTTTCTCAGGCACTGTGGGAAGAGATACTTGATTTAATGAGCACGTTGCTGATGTGCACCTGAAAAATGCTCCCATGAACCGGAGACGTGTTGCATAATTGATGGGCTCCACACTTGTCTACTAAAAACCCAGTGAAAGTGTGACTTTTGTGGTCCGTGCGGATGTTTCTCTGGGATTTATGTGAAGAGACACCTCAGTAAATCGATGTGAAAGTATGAGTTGATGTGGTGTTCAGTCACAGCGTGTACCCGCAGAAATCTGCTCCAGCATCTGCAAGCCATTTGGAATATGAATCATCACCCACTTCCAGACAAACTGTTGAGCACTTCCTATAAATACAATAACTCATGCTTTGCTCAGCCATTTAGCAAGGACCGGCGCATCTAATAGGAAGCGAGGAGTCTTTAGGCCTCGTGAAGTTATGTTTGGGTCATCAGGAGCATTGGCAGGAAGTGTGAGATGAGGAACAGAACTGATACAACACACCTCACCGAGCTTGAAAATAAAAGCACGGATCCGATCCAGCTAACTCGTACAATCAAATCCTGGATCACCAGAGTCACAAGGGATTGGCGTTAACAAAGAAAACATCTTTTCAGCAGGAAGACATGTCAGGCTGAAATCGGTTCAAAGCTGGGTCTATTTTCTGTATTAGCAGTGACCTGGCTGGTTCCAGGAGGGTTTCAGTCGGAGCCCAGGAGGACGCCGAGCCATTTAATGCCTTGTTTTGAGTTTTTCCTCTTTCCCTTTCTTCCAGGCTTTTTGGATGGGAGCTGCTAAGCTGCCTTCACTCTGCTTCCAATTTCCTCCTGCTCTTTCGTTCTTCCTCTTTTCTTCAGGATCTGACGAAGAGGAGTTTGTAGACGTTCCCGATGATACAGGTTTTTACCCGTTCCAGATCCTCTTTATCTTTGTGCCTCATTTTCCCACAATACGCTCAACTTTTGTCTTGTTTTTCTCCCTCCTTTCCTTTTTTCTGACCCCGCAGCCGCTGGAGTTTATGTAACAGCAGCCGAACTCTCCAGCTTGGAACGGCCTCTCTTGAAGATGGAGTGAGGAGAATGAGTGGGAGAGAACAAAAAAAAAGGTGTCATGTATAATTTTACACAGGCTCGCCCTGAGGGCAAACGGCACCTAACCTTAGACTTCATTATTCCTGGGCCTTTTCCTCCAAATGCACATATGTAAGAATATATTTATATCAGTCTCTCAGGCAGTAACAAATATGTTAATTCCAATTGAAACGCAGGAATGTGAAAGTCCTGGTTTGCCCTGGACTAAAATCAAACCAGGCTTCCCTCCCAGAGCACAGGGCTGCCTAGAGGCTGCACACCAGCTGCACTGGACGGGATATCTCCGCTCAACACTGCCAAGCATGAACCGACTGTCTGTGTGTTTGTATGTGTGTGTGTGTCACATTAAGCTCAAAACAAAGAACGCACCATACCCTGATTAGATAGAAGTACTTCTGATGATGCATGACTCCCAAACTGGCCATATATCGAACGTTTAAAGCACGGAATCTGAGATAATATCGCAGCATAAATCTAAACACCAGCTCTGAGGCTTTACGTCTTCAGCAAGTCATTTATTATCCTCCCACTGCAAGAACCCCTCACACAGGTCTGTGTGATTGTGAAGGGTCTGGATGTCGTATTAAGGAGGGTAGACATTTCAGGCCCGAGTAGGCTTTCCATTGAAAACACCTCAAGCTGTCACACTGGAAAATGAGACTGGAATCTGAAGATTGGACTGGGATTTATGGCAAATCCCCATCTTCAGAGATGTGTGATGGGGCAATTATTCGCTATATTTCCATCCAACTGCTGAATAAATGATGTGAAATCCTCACATTAATATGAATATCATATATCAGTCAAGGCTAACACATACCTGCTAAAAAATAATAATAATTCATTCAATTGACTTGGATATATTTCTGTGTACTAAAAGTGGACCTTCAGTTAAATGGATTGCTACATGAGCTTTGGGGAGGGTACTTAAAAAAAGTACCTTGAGAAAATGACAGCCAATGTCTCATATGTGTGAATTAAGTCAATGTCAGACTAGGTTCCTTAATGCGGTTCAGTCCTGTATACAAAGATGGACGATTCATCTCCACTTCCTCCCACTATCTTGAAATGAAAACATCCCTGATACAAACTCTGCAGTCTTAGTCTGTGCAGTAGCGAATCGAGGATGGAAGATTGAGGTCCCATCATCGGGATGCATCCTCTGTGCTCCATTACTAAAATGATTGACAAGCTAAAGTCCCAAAAATGTCCCCTGCTGGTGTTGCTAAACAAAAACTCAGGGACAATTCATCCTCTGGGGACCAGGAATGTTAAAAACCTAAACCATCCAGTAGCGTTGCTGTTGAGATATTTTAGTCTGGACTTAAATGGTGGTCTGACAATAACACTGCCATCTTGAGAGCCACAGCACAATAGTAGTTAATAAAATAATTTCAATTTGCCAAATCATAATTGCACAATTTGTAAATTGTCTACATACAACACAATTATATCATTTCTACCCTTAAACCTTTTGTTTTTTAACGACATGGCCAGACAATTGCTCTCAATGTCACTCACTGTATTCTTCAGGGGTTAGTGTTTCTCCATCTCAGCATATTCTTAAGTCTGTAGTGATGTGTTTGCCCAACTGTTCTTCAAAGTCTTTTTTTTTTTTTTTTTTTATTGTTGCCAGGTTCAGGACCTCTTGTTCACATGCTGGGCACAGACACAAAGGCCTCGTGGTGATGAGAGATTTATGTAATGGGCCCTATTTATCAGACGAGCTAATATGCACAGAGCGTGCCTCTTCTCTGATGCATGATGGAAATCAAAGGTCAGATGAGATTACAGACGCAGTAGATTTAAAATTGCTCGTGAAAGGTGTAGTTCTCACACTTTCAGTACATCAGCAGGGATTTTCTCTGCCCTTTTTCTTGCCTGAAGGGGAAAAAAGGGCAATGAAGATCCTGTGCTTATGATGTATGTATGATTTTGGAAAACAACAGCATGATTTGTGCTAACCTTATGGGTTTTTGAGCATCTTATTAGGACGAGGGAGGATGTTTTTTATACAGGAAAAGGCCCTGCGTTTCACCTTGCGTGTGCCTGAGAGAGAACAAGAGGTGATGTGTACCTGCATATATTTATTGTCCTTCAAGTACAGCACATGCTGTAAATATATTTGAGATGCATAATGTGAGCGTATTCTCAAAGGGAGATGTTCATTCCAACCATGTGTAGCTGGATGTTGAACTTTTTCTATTCCCTTGCTCGTGTCATTCAGTAACGCGAGCACCGTGCCAAACTTTTACTTAACTTTTTATGGCCTCTGAAATTACGATGTTTGTGTGCGCGTGCATACATACCGTGCTGCAGATAATTTATCCATGCGTACACATGTGCATCTGCTTCACCTCTTTGCCTCCCTATGAGGTTTTGTTTCTCATTCAAGGCAGAGGTGCTGAAAGCGCTCTCCGCGGGCCTCATATCGTACAAGCCTTTTTCTAATTAGCCGGCCAGGTTGTTTTCAGTGGTGCTTAAATCTACTGTAAATCTGGCCCAGACCAAACACCCACTGGGTCCTGGCCCAAAGGGACAGATCGAGGGAGGAAGAGGGAGGAAGCTGTCAAAAGTGGTGTAGCATTTTGTGGGATGGTTTCCGGGACTCTCATGGTGCAGGTCAGTGTCTGGTCGTGCGTCTGTCAGCATCCCCATCAGTAAGCCAGGTAAAGGACTGTCATATGGTTCTGGTTTCATGCAGGAAAAAAGTCAAAAGCTGCACAGGTTTTCGATCTCAACTTACAACCAAACACTCATGCAAATATCAGATCTGTCGACTGACTGTACAAGAGACAAGAGACAAGAGCTTATTGTTTTCAGTAAACAGTGAGTAGCTGATTGTCACCATGTAAGATTCTCAGTGTTTGTTCATCTCTCCAGCCACTGTCATCCAACCCCGCTGCGGTTTATGTTTCACCGTAACCATGAACCAATTTTATCGTTAATATGTTGCGATAACATGTAATTATTTCCTATTTCCCCTCCTTTATTTCTATGAAAAGTGTTTCTTTGATTCAGAAATGTAACCATAATCAGTCAAACCCAAATTGTGTTCCGAAGAAACAAAGGAAACTGAAACATAATCACAGAAGACAATCTGTTTTCAGAAAACCACATTTGGTTTCTTTTGCACTCGGCATGCAGCACGCACCACGGAGACATTTTTAGTGGACATAAAAGCCAGTGGGGTTGAGTGAATGAAACCTGGATGTCCTCGGAGATATGCTTTGGAAGACAAGAGCATGATTTGAAAAATGTGGGAGAATCCAACATTCACATTTTTCTCTCGACTTTTATCTCAGCTTTGTCCTTCTCTGTTTTATCTGCTTCTTGGCAGGTGTGAACAAGAGCAAATATGATGATGTTGTGAGAAAGGCGAGGACATGCATTTGCCAAGATGGAAGGGCTGACCCTGTCTTTTAAGAAGTATATTTATCTGGCACGAGTAACCTGTGCATGACTTAGTCAACATTAGTGTATCCAATAATTTCCTTCAATACCTGATATTAGAAATCGAAGGTTTGCCAAGGTTTTTTTTATTATGTAGTCCTCTTAAAGTTTAAGTATCAATCAATATTTATGTACACGTAAGAAACAGCTGTTCAAACCTTGTTTTTAGAGGGATGCACTGTTAGCCATTAAGTCTGGCCACTTCTTTAATCCACACTAAAATTACTGGAAATCTATGGGGATGAACTGCAGTGAAATTTTGTACAGATGTTTATGGTCCCCAGAGGATGAATCCTACTGACTTGTCTTCAAGTACCACCACAAAGTCCATTTGATGGATTTCCATAACCAATGTGATGTACTGTGTGTTGCTAAAAACCTGAACATTGGTGGTGAACAACGGGGAATATTTTACCAGTTACACATCTGAATTTTAGAATTGTCACTTTAAGTATGGTAGCATGCTGATGTTGACTTTTAGACAAAAATACCACTGTACTCAATTACGACCTCACAGAGCTACTAGCCTTACTGATATATTACTTTCGGGTGGAAAGAGTTTTCTCTTGTAGCACTAAACAGAACTGATTTGTGTTTGTACTGATCCACAGGTTTTACAAGACATTCTCAGTAGAAATGGTAAAAACGTCTGTCACAATCATTTTATAATAATTTTGTCTCTTATATATCACAAGAAAAGTTCCCGGCAGCAGCTACAAGACATGAACTCATAAACCATCTCGCTGCATGGCGTTGCTGTATTTCATAATATGTGCTGCAATAAGAAT
This sequence comes from Verasper variegatus, assembly GCA_026259375.1. Lineage (NCBI taxonomy): Eukaryota > Metazoa > Chordata > Actinopteri > Pleuronectiformes > Pleuronectidae > Verasper > Verasper variegatus. The sequence continues at coordinate 12,224,882 of CM048038.1, forward strand.
TTGACTCAAACATTAAATCTACTTTAACACGTGAGGCCAGAGGCGCCAACCGTCCTGATGGCGACACCTCTGCCATGAATGCTGGATCTACAAGGGTGGACCTGCTTATAGAAACTCAAAGACTGGACTGTTCACAGACAAAACCTCCCATTCAAGCCCAGCTCCGGTGCTACATGGTCTGGTTCAACTTTACAACATTAGGGGGGGGGGTCTTAAAAACATGCCCTGTCACTACTCAACCTCCAAAAAATGTCACTGATTTGCACATACTCACACACACACACACACACACCTGCACATGGCTCACCGATCTTTGACACATGCCGGGAGGCAGGTGGGGCCGCAGTGTTACCAGGACATTTATGATATCATGACATCATCAGGGCAGGTGATGGAGTGCTGTGTCATGCTTTGTTTGGTTTTCCAGCTCTAACCGTATTAGCAATAACACCAGCTCTGGGAAAACGTGTCAGGGGAGGATACAACTGCGATTGGCCCGCAAGTGTGTGGGGAGGAAAAAACATAAAATAATAACCCAGGGGGTGAATGTGTTCTGAAGAATTCTGGCATTGAACATAAGTGTGTAATTAGAAGAAGGTGATGTCAATCACAGTCTCAGCTCCTGCGACCAGTGCCCCCACTGTTCCTTCACACCTCGGGACCCCTGACCCCCTAAACACACCCCACAACTCTAACACTGTGTCTCTGTGGCACACGAGTCACCTCTCAACACCTTCCTACTCAACTTACTGCATGATGCTCACATATCATGTAGAGCCAAATACATACATACAAACCTGCAGCATTTGCCTCACAGGACTGTACCAGTGGTTTGGATGTTTCATGGAATTGTTCTGTAGATGCAAGCACAGCATGTTCATGGAAATTTAAATAATAAACAATCAAACACATTTAATAATTGCCATGTTTCCATATGTATCTTTCTCTGTAACGTAGCTCTTTCATGTGATGCATATTTGCAAATGTATGCAGTTTATTTCTAATAGACTAAGACATCCCAAACCACCAGTATGTTTCTTTAAGTCTGTGAGGAGAATGACACCAAAGATTATTATGATGGATTATTTGAAGCATGTTTAGTCTTTTTATAGCTAACAGCAATGAATGGGAAACTAGAGACTGCTGAGAAGGTAGAGCATTAATGTAATTTGTAACTAACAGGCTATAACACACACTAAGCCCCTGGTGTGGTCCTCAAAGTCCATGAACAGGACTAATTTAAAGAACTGATCTCTGACTGTTGGATAAATGAATGGAGTGATGGTGAAATGTAACCTTTTCATCAAGAATATAATCCTTTCATTGCACTATAAAAACAAAATAGAAACTCAGACTGTGAGTCTAAAAAACAATATTTATGTCTACAATTAAAGCAATAGAAGTGGCCAGCGGTGCAAGGTGTGGCCACTTCCATCAGCAAGGAAAGACTAACAGGCGAAGTGGATGGTTCCATGAAGTGTGAGTCATTAATTATCACCTATTTTTAGAGCCTTGCACCTTATTTTAAAAAAGGATCCCTGTGCCTAAAAATAGTAACATGCTTGGAAAACTGCTGATGATATTTCCATTTTCACTTTTTGTGTACTTGCGTAAGCCGTGTGATGTGGTTCACACTAAAGTGATGGTGTAATGTGTTCAGAGGCACACCATGTGTAGACTCGCCCTTTGCTAAGTGGGCCTGAAGTACCAACCAGCAGCTCCAAGAAAATGCACAATTATTTCCATCTCCTGAAAGGGCTCAAATCCATGTATTTTGTGTTTATGGGAGTGTGTACAGTGGACTACCAAATATTCTACATCTGCATCATTTAATGCGTGTGGTCAGTGAACTCTGTACACATTATAGACTGTATACAAAGATGGACGACGTGTCTCCACTCTCTCCCACTTTAGAGAAATGAAGCCAAAATATTCCAGACACAAACGCTGCCATCTTCAACCACAGATGTAATCTGGAGTCTGAAAATGTTGATATCAAACAACTATTTAAAACCAAACATACCAGAAAATATAGCAATTTAAATTACATAATTTTTTATAGAAGCTAACCAAAACTTTTAATTTTGGCCCATGTCCGACCTGCTAACATGGAGGAAGCAGAGTTTATGACCTATACTGCAACCAGCCACAAGGAGGCAATCAAGATGCTCTAGCTTCACTTTTAGGGAGCTGTCATGTTTATCTTTATATACAGTCTATGGTACACACCTATGACACATGTTTAAAGGACAGCAGGATGGTAACAATGTTTCCTGTCTGGTTGTTTTTTCGTTTCAGGACACCCAGAGACTGAGGTGGGAGGAGTGTTGGTGCCGGCCACAGGTGACAGATGACAGGAAGAAGGATGCACCCTCTGTGACCTGTGAGTTGGGCGTAGGAAATGTGAATTGTCATCTGGGGCCAAGTGAGGCCAGGTCAGTCTGTATACGTCTGTCATTCCGTAGAGTAGGCCCTTGGTAAGGGTAGAAGCATTTCAATTCTTAATTTACTTAATTTAAGCCACTTTTGAGATTAAACTGGAGAGGTCATCCCACATTTTGGAGGAACTTGAGATAGCTGGGATTCAGGTGATAAGGTACAAAAGAAGACATGACAAGATATATAGTTGGGGATGATTATTTAAGAGGGGTGTTACACACATCGATATGGATGGAGGATTCAAGACGTAGAAGACAGATTATAGAGTTGGCTTTAAACTGTGTGCTTTGCAAGTTAATTTCTAAGCATACAGATTTTTCTCTTTTTTGTTGTTTTACTCCATCATCATCTCCTACTCCTTTAACTCCTCCTGCGCATCATTTTTCTTGATGGTCTTGTGGTTTCCAACTGATTCTTCCAATTTAACTTTAAATCTCTTTCACTGGTCTTTAACATGGATTTACCACTGCATAGCAGGCCCGCATATTTCCTCATAAACACCTCTATATGGTTATTATGCTTGCATATTTCAATCGGCATGGAGCGCGAGTGAGGGGTGGAGGAGGAAGGGGTGAGAAGGAGGTGAGAGAGGGTAGGAATGAAAAACACAAGGTCAGCGAGAGAGACATTTCTTTCTTTCACACCATGTGTTACTGTAAGATATTCATTTCCTCTGCGATTCCTCTCCCTCCCTACAGCCTTTTGTTTTTCTTCTCCATCACTGTCAGTGTACACTGGCTGAGGTAGTCCAGGTCGCATCAAGTCCACTGGATCCCGTCTCTATCTTGGATCCCTCCCTTCAAATCGGTTTCCCAAATTGTAAACTGTGCAGAGCGCAGCTGTGGCAGTAACCCGAGAGTTTTCTGCTGTAGCTCTGAGCCGCCAAAACCCATTAAAAATGAACATGTTTGACTTCTGAGCCTGATTTTGTGATTGAACTAAATGGACAATCTTATTTATCAAATCAAATCTAGATAGAGATCTGTTGACTTCATGTGAGATTTTGAGTCAAGCTTGAGAGTCGGCGGCAACAAGACCTGGTAACAGGGTTTTGATTTGTAAGCCAAGGAAATGTTATAAATTAATGTCATCCAGTAATTAATAGATCATTTTGCAATCAAGGCAAGTGGAAAAGGGGATTTCCCTCCATTATTTCTAGCTAATTGTTCGTCTTTTTGCCTTTATCCATTTTAACCACAGGCCAGAAGTGTGTCTCCACTAGTATGAAGTTATTATTTAAGAGTGCAGTATGGCTCTGAGTTCAGACGTTCTTATAATAAAATCATAAAAAAACGACTGTGGTTGGACGTCAATATGCAAAGCATTCTGGCACTTAGAGACCTAATATACAGTAAGTCATTCCATGTGGAAAGGGAGGGTCGATGAGTCTGACAGTGTCACACGCTTCCGTTGCAGTTCCCATGCACAGTAGCCAAGGATCCTCGTTAAATCGTGCGGTTAAGGTGGTGTTCAAGTCTCGGAATGCTGCCGCTAACATCATCGAAACCCGTCAAAATGTGGAACAGGATGTTTTTGACATCCAGCCTGATCCAAATGTGATCCTTTTTTTTTTTTTTTTGCAGATGTACTGTGATAAATCTCTGAAAATCAGAAGTCGTATAGACATTTGTTCACAAACATATGCTCAGTAGTTTGATATTCTGACAGGAAGCTGAACCAGAGGAACCAGAGGATACCATACATCTCTGTCCTGCCTGTGGATTTTCTTTGTTCGTGGACTTTTTGTGTGGTTGATGTGTTCATGTCAGCAACAAATAAAACGGTCAGAGTCTTGAAGTTGTCCAAAAAAATCTCCATTGTTCAGGCTCCATCAGTTGAACTCCTAATTTTCTCAGTCCCATTTTTGAAACATTCAAAAAATGTAGTTTTGAGGCTCAGTTTTCAGGCCTTGATGTGTTGTTTTTCACGGTCAGTCCAAATTGGGCAAATTTTTCCCAATCCCACATCTGACCATTTACTAAACCCCTCCTCTAAACAGTGATTGTACGATCTTAACTTTCTTGTTTTTCTTGGTTTGACATTCGTTCTTTCCTTCCTTTGTGAAATGTGCTAAGATGTCAGTAGTTATTCATCCTGATAGCTGGCTTTTGTCCAAACATTTCAACTGTAATTTCATACTAAGTCAATGGTAAATCTTTGTAGCTCGCCAAACACCCATCCTAAAAGGTATTTCAGTATCAATCTGAGCTCCCAACCATAAAGACGCATCAAACCTATGAAGCCTTGGATGTCTAATACAAGGCTTACATGTCGGTTGATCACGATATCCAGTTTCCACTGTATAATGTGAAATGTAATGCTGTGTCCAGAATACGGCTTGTGTTACAAAATGAATTTGTTTTCATCCATCTTATTGAATGAATTTTGTGATTCATTAGCTAGTGAGCAAAAAATTGGAAGTCGTCTTTTCAGCTGGCCAAATTGAGAGTCACTGGCCAGAATATTTTCAAGTGGTAAATCTACTACCATCAGCATTGTAAACATCATATGTGATGTCTTTCCAGGAAGCACAAACGAGAGCCACACGCCATTTATCACAACAGAGAATTTGTCATCAGACAGTCATGATTTCTGAGGATGTCAACAAAGCATTGCTGGGATAATATTTAGCGTGGTGTTGAATGTGGATGGGGAGACGAGTTCTTTATGGAATCCATATCCCTCTTCAGCGGGCCCTCTTTGGAATCAGAGCAGTTATACAGAGGCCTATCTTGCACAGTGTCCCCCAGAGAAAGTCGAAGAGGAAAGAGCCTGACACAATGATGGAGAGAGCGGAAAAGGAGGATAGCAGATATAGACAGAGACCAAAACCCTGTGTCTGACAGTGACAGTTAAATTCAATCCAATACAATGCTGCATTTCAAGCCCTGTGCTCTTGCTTTTGTCAAATTGTTTGTGAGAGAGATAATCAGATTTTGCATAAAAAGAGCTCTAAGTAGAACTAGAGAGCTCTGGTAATTTGTTGCCTTTGGAATTTGGATTCCCGCAGATCGAGACATATGCTTTATATACGAGCCTGGACGGGGCCCATCCAGTGCTTTACTTTCTTAACCAGACATCCACTGGCATGTAATGTAACTGGTCAAAAAGAAGGAAAAGGCTTTCCAGACCCCACCCCACTAACCAACGTCCACGCAGGGCGCCTCACCCCACATGTTCAGCTTGCTCGTTTGCATCCCTGAAAGTGCAAGAGGCAGAGAAATTCAGGAAGGAGAGGAGTGAGATTTGGACCTGACCAGAAGGGCCACCTCGACGGCTAGGGTTACCTCTGCTCATTCTTCTCTCCTCTCTTCCCTCCTTTTTTTCCACATGGACAGGAAAACCCTGGCTCTCCCTCCTCTCTGGTGTGTCTATGAGAGAGCGAGGTGGGCCAGGCTGGATCTGCTCGGCCTTGGGAAAACCACATAGAGTGTACCCGGCCTCCGACAAGCTCCCCACTGAGAAAGGCACGTCATGGACATCCGTAGCCCCCTCATAAATTCTACACCCCTCTTTCATCTCTACTATGTCTTTCTTTGTTTCTTTGTGTCTTGCTTTATTGTTTTTCTTAAGTTTCACCAAGTTAAGCATTCTTCCTTTCCTTCCTCCTTTTTCAAACGTGCAAACATGTCAGTGGTAATTCATGTTGATAGCAGCCTTTTGTCCAAATATTTCCACTGTAACTTTAACCAAGAAATCAATGGTAAATCCTTTTAATCGAGCTGTTTGCTGAGGTGGCCACAAAGTCCTGCTTTCCTTGGCTAGTTGGCAGCAACCTGTTTAAACATACGCCGCTCCTCTGTTTGGAGTGAAGTTTTGGATTTAACCCCTCAGCCCGCCAGTCATCACACCTGATGGGAACAGATAGGCTGAATCTGCTTAAGCTGTCAGTCAGAGTTGGTCTTGGCCGCGAGTGCAGCATGTGTGGGTGGGGTGTGTATATGCAATGGATCTCCGGTGTGTCTGTGTGTTTGCATTGTGCGCTACAGATTCGTGGGGATATAGCAAATGCTACCTTAACCTGTAAACTAGGTTATCGTTGTTCACAAGCTTTACCGAAGGCACAATCATGACATCAAATTTTGTGAGTGAGGAAGCTTTTAATTTTCACGCCATAGATGGAAACATTGAGGATAAAGGTGTCACTTTGTTTGCTGACTGTGTAAAATGGAGCACACAATATCATTATCAGAATTAATCTATTAGCTGTGTCAACTCATCGGTTGCTTTGACAGTACTGCTGATGTGAATAAAAAGTAATCATGGCATCACAGGGACACAAACACACACCCTCTCCCTCCCTTCACACATATGATTGCAATTATACAATCATATATCCTGAACAGGCTTACTTTCCACAGTGACTGATGACTGTGGGATTTTGGGGAGTCAAAACTGTACCACTTAAAAGTACACACACGTACTTTGATACAGCGACACACGCTAATATGGTAACACTGGTAATTAGGTCTCCACAGAAGGATTTATACATGTTACACAAACATAAACTAAACTATTTTAAATAAATCATAACTTACTCATCTATTCACACAGCCACAAGCTCTCTTTCTACACACACACGCACGCACGCACAGAGCGCAGTCTGTTCTCATCTGCAGTCCACCCAGCCCACAGATGTTCCCTCTCAGGGTGATCTCCAGGATTTGGGGAGTGTTTTGAAGCGTCGGGCCAATGACGCGCTGCAAAGCCCCAGAGATTTCGGTGGCGGGTTCCTAAAAGAGTATTTGCCCTACCTGCTGAACTTTGCGGGCGATGCTGAGCTGGTGCTGACCGTGGTGTCTGAAGCAGCAAAAAAAAGGTGTATTTGTGGGTATGAGTGCAGAGACGGGAATTTTCGGGCTTGAAGTCATCGGGAAAACGAGTAACACAGCAGCCTCGTGAGCCTTCATTCTTGAAGTCTGTCGTTTTTTATGTACAGATTGCATGTTGGCAACTTACCTCTCATACACATGTTTTCCATTCCCTAATTTGAGAGACTTTACATTGACCCTATTTACATCTTTTCCCCCAATAACCAATATCTTCGGGCTCTCATATTTAAGGGGAATGTTCCCAATAAAAACCTGAAAAAAACATCTGTATACAAATCTGTGTCTCAAACATTGTTTTGGTCTGCTTCATGTTTTTTTCTCTCTTCATATTCAAATTACTTTTTGATTGTTTGCTGACCAGTGAGCTTGACAAAGACCAGGCTTGTTCCTAATTATGCACTAGAACAACAACAGGCAGATTCAGTTTTATTTGTCAATCTTGCCCTGAGGGTGGTCAACGAAAAAAGATTTAACCAAGCAAAATTTGCAACATATTACCATTTAATTTTTTTCTGACATCATGTCTACACAGACAAATGGTTTCGCTTTGATAAATACCACACATAAGAACAATGAAAAAAACATAAAAAAAACGAGCCCAGACTCAGCACGCTCTCATAAACATTTCACCGAAATTGAATTCTGAAGGGAAATCTGTGAACGATTTTTCAATTTAATGCAGCATCGATTTTTATCAATTTCTGGTCACTATAAAGGAATTCATCATTACACAACAGGCAGTGTGTCACAATCCCAGTTTGTCGACACGCAAGCGACAGTGTGATGCAGCTGAGGCTCAGCACAGCATTGAGCACAGTGTTAATGTCATAATGCTAATATGGTGCCACAGAAAATGTTATCATATTTAGGTATTGAGCAGGTATATGTGTTAGTGTCCACCATGCTAACATTAGCTAATTAGCCACAAACACTCGGTTTTGCAGATATTTGATAATAAACCACCGTATTGGAAAGCACTTAAGTTTGATATGAATTGAAGAAAAACCTAAGACATGTTCAGGGATAAGCAAAATTTAGAATTTCATGACAGTCCATCCAATATTATTAAAGCTAAAGGATTTCAAAAGTCATCATCTTGGGAATCTTAAATATCTGTAAAAAAAAAAAAAAGTTCTAAAGGTTGAGATGTTCCACTGTATAACTGAAAACTTTGACCTGTTGATGGAGCTAAATGAAAAGTCAGAGGCCTTTACTTTGCTAGTTTGGTCTAAATCCACAGAACTACAGACAAAAGTGGTTACAAGAAGTTCCCTGGCGTTTAGACCTATTAAATGTGTTTCAGTTATATACAGAGGTAACGGTTCTTACCAGTACTACGCCTAACCTACGTTGCTTCATATCCCCCCCCCCCCCCCCGTACCCAGCTTCACGCATGACATCATTCAAAGCAAACGATTTATTTTAAATGTTGATAAAAATATGTATGCTTTCTTGTTGGAAATGAAATTATAAGGGGGTTTTTGTATGTGGATTTTGGCAACTTGCTGCTGTTCCCTCCTCCCTGCACTGAATGCTGGCACTGTATCTTTTAGTAGTACAGAGAATCAAACCATGCTTTCATATATATTTTATATTCATCCACTCATCTTCCATCGATCCCCTGCTGAATGCAGCATAGACTCCCATGATGGATGGTGATATAAAAATGAGACATGTTCTGTGTCATAGTGCTTCTGCTGTATGGAAAAATAATTTCTTCTCTGACTGTATGTATTTATATCATTCAGAGGCAAGAACGTGCTTATATGCAGTCAAACTACCTCAGTCTGTGATCAGGTTGGCCTCCTTTCCTTTTGAATTGAATGATGACTACAGAGGACATTCATAATTTGATTATTCCAACCATTTCCATGGGAAGTCAACAAGAAGTATGGGTCACAGAGCCAAACTGGCGGTACAGGGCTTATTCCAGACCTTGATCATACACTGCAAGCGTCCTAGGATGAGCAAAATATCACCCCCAGATAATAATACTACACACCAGGAATATGTAAAGGTTTCCTCACAGCCAAAATACATCATAAAAAATTGTTTTCATGTGGATTCAAAGCAAGGCCATATCACAACTTGGACGACCAGGGGCATTTTGTTGCCCCGAGTCTTGAGGTTTCGCAACTTTTTTTATGTAACTCCTTCTGATTCAGCAGTGCTCGCTGCCGATGAAGAATGTACACAACTAAAAGAGAGCTGGATCTGCACCGAGGTTTCAATATGTTTCCATTTTCATCCTCAGAACCGACACTGGAAACACGCGGCCCCAGCCAAGACCCTTTTTGAAACAAGCGCATATGAGCGAATGTTACAACTTACAAACACGTTTTCCTTTTTTCGTAACATACAGGATGGAAAAGCAGAGAGTGGAGCACTGTAGGGCTTGGTAGTAAATGACTGCCTTTAAATAGATCAACTCATAGCAGGGTCAGGCTTTGCTGACATGAAAACAACACTCCTGACTTTCAAACTATTGGACCGTTTTCACCATAATTTCCAGTGTGCCTTTTTGCTATGATGTGCACAAGAATCCCATTCTGGGGTTTGTCAATGTTGACGTCACGTGAATTGAGGACATTTTGTTTCGCACTTATGAAATGAAAGTTTAGTGGAGGACTTCTAACTCCTCAAATTGCAACTTGAGTTGTCTAGATTTACACAGGACTTGTGTAATTCATTCCCTGTTTGGAATGGGCTGTTTGCTTGGCCTTTGGTGATGCTGGTTGCAGCAGTCTTTCTGAAACTGTACAAGTGACCTGCAGTAATTGTGCAAGTAAAGCAAGCACAGCAAGTAAAAACTGATTGTGGGACTTGGGCCACAGAACCCTGAACCACCACTGCTGCACAAAGAGCTGTTCACCTGTTTATTCAAAGTTCCGTGAAGCTTAACTCAGTAAACATTGATCGTCTTAAATGCTCTGTTGTTGTGATCGTCAACATCACTTGCGTTGACGAGTCCCAGCCGCTGCTGCTGCAGAGCACTGGTAGCGTGTTTATCAAACCGCAAAAGATGTATGTTTTTTTTTTAAGATTTTGAAAAAGAACAGGTCAAAATATGAGGCTGATTGATCTGATTGCTATGTTTCACTTCATGGAATCAGGACTGTGACACTTTAGTCTATGATTTAGTCAACAACTCAGAGTGCTTAACTCAGCGACAATTATGACCGTACAAGGACTAATACCTTAATATATATGAGCTTGTATTCTCCCATTCTACCAAACGCCCTTTGTTTCTGTGGTTCTGAAATTTTTCCACTGAGTCAACATAGAGTGTAACCATCTCTCCAGGCCATGGTGAGTGTGTGCCTGTGCACTTTTTAAAGGATGAGGATGGGATTCATTGAGGTTTGAAATGGGAAACAGACTAGCAGAGGCTCTTCCAGGGGTGATTATATCTGTGGGATAGTGGGGTCCATCCAAATGTGTGTGGCGTCTCTGTCTCTGCCTGACTTCCTAATGTCCCTCTGGGATGCAGACCAGCTCGGGGCTGAAGGGTCCTGCTTTATACCTGTGTCTCTTAAGACTCAGCTTTCAGCATCCTCCATGAAACTGACCTTTTTCCTTTGGAAGCACTGGTATTCTGGCCTTTCCATTCTCATGAACCCATTTTTACAAGGACAGATTCATTATATTTTACTCTGCCTGGGAAAACAGATAAAATACCCAGAAGCACTCCAACAGAAATCATGAAATCATGACCTCAGAATAGAGGTTATCTTTTCAAAATATGGCAAAAGAGATGATAAGCATGGGATATTCAACAATGTGAACATCGTGTTTGTCCACATGATACTTGTAGTCCTTTTATGGATGCCGGTTCCTCCTCTTTGCTTTGAGTTTTGAGGAATTTTTTGTTTTGTTTTCTTGCAGATCAGAAACAGGCCCCGTAATAGTCTGCATACACTCTGGCCTCTATTAGGAACAAATTCAGAGACTACTCTGCTTTGATTGCTTCAAGATGAGAATGTGTGCCTAGGCTCCGTTACCTGTTTATCAGCGGTGCCTTAAGACCGCAGAAACAAAAACATGGAGGGTTTGTGCAGGAAGAGCTGCTCCGAAGCTGTTGCTCCTTTTGAAATCATAAAAACCATGAAAGTGGAATCTCTCCGTTGCCTAATTGACATGACTTGATTACACGTGATTAGATGTTGGAACTATGAATAATTCCATATTGTGTTCTGTGTACAGTTTGTAAATTTGTTAGATATTCCAAACAGTTTATTTAAAGTCAGATGCATGCTAAATGTGTGCACTATGGTGGGGGCATGATTGGCCTATGGAGGAGTAAACAGGCTTTACTTGGTTTGTTTAAATGTTATTGGTAAGAGATGCTTCCCCACAGGAAACAAACATCCCCTCTCCCTGGATTGAGACAGTGTGATGATGTTGTGTTTAATAAATGGACCTGTGCGCTGTTTGTGCGCTGTTGTACCGCGCTGCCAGTGGTGCAGAGCGCTCATGCCCCCTCAAATACCTCCAGCCGCACATTGCCAATTTTCTTGGAACAGCACACAAGCTTCTCCTTTTAGGATGTTCATGGATTGGAGTCATAATCTGAACTGCATGTCGGAGTCTTGGTTCCATTCTCTACCAACCTCATTCCTTTTTCTCTTTCATTCCAACTTCCTCTCACTCTCTCTTCCTGCCCCTGCAGCTGTTTGAGGGAATATTTCCTTTGTTTCTTTCACTCTCTGTTTGGTCAGAGCATCTCAATATATTACCTGGTAGTAGAGGTTATGCGACGCTTATCCCTAACTCTCTGAACCTTTACCTTGTCTAAAACCTCCCTCTTCATCTCCACCGCCAAGCAAAGGTGTGTATGTGAATACGTGCATGTGTGTATATTGTGTACTCCATCCGTCCACTCTACTCAGCACATCTGCGCGGCAGCTGAACGCTCCTTCGGGCAACGTTTGCACTGTTTGGTTTTCAACATCTTGTATGTGTGTGTGTATGTGTGTAAGAATGTGTGTTTATGTATGCTCTCCTCTATAAGATAAGACGACCCTGAACAGGATAAGTAATAAAAAAAAAAAAAAGGATGGATGGATGTCTTTTATGTTTCAGTACGTCCTCTTCAGTACGTGCATAGAGAATAAAGGTGGGTGTAATGAACCCAGTCACCCCTACTTCTATACAGCTTCCATACCGTTTCCAGGTCCTGCAGAGCTAATATTGATTAGTAAACCAAACACAGCCAATATAGAGGAACTGTCCATTGCAGACATTGCAGTCTCTTTTTTTTATTTAAAGCCTGAGAACCAGACCAAAGTCCACAGACAGCGGTGATGTCTTCTAGAGAACAAGTCATAGGCCGACATGCCGTAGCCTGAAGACTCTCATGCAAGCTTTGAGTCTTTGGCAGGCATCAGGGCCTGTTTGAGCCGCGCCAGGTGACTGTGCCTGTGTATTTTCTCAGTACTCAGGTATAAATATTTATTACATTGGAGAAACAGAACAGAAGAGGTTGTTTGTGTTCAGTACCTCAGGCCCCAGATGATTTTGTCGTGTTTTTTTTCTACTTGTTATGGATTTTGCTCGATAATTCGGATTTGTTAACATGATTTAAAAATCATAGTAGCAGTACTGGACACGGGGGCTTTTATTTGTGCTTGTTCCATGTGAAATTGTAAAAAATGTGATAACTATTGATTGACTTCCTTTGTGTAACACAGCGTTGAGTGTGTAGGGGCTGCCAATGACTCAGCAGGTGAGTAAGAAGGGATGGGGAAACTTTTTCCGATCAAGGGGCATTTAGTTTTTTCTAAAAGCCTATGAGGGCCATTCCAAATGACTAAATAAATATATTGCACTAACCTTTCTAATGCGATGACTGGAACTGCTTCTCTGATGATCGTGATGATGATGATGATGCCGCTCACAGCTGCTTTTCCATGTTTAGAGTCAGTTTTTGGTTGTCCCAAGACAGAGAAGTAAACGTCAGTGCTTGTCTCTATATATAGTTTATAGAGGGGTGTGTTGTAGCTTTGAGTTGGCCATTGCTTTACAGCTCAGTGATTTTCTTTTGTAGGATGTCAGGCACATCAGCTGGTTCCAACAAATATGCTCAGCTCCTTTTGTTTACTTTTCATGTCCTGGATCCTCTTACCCAATGCCTAAAGGATTTTTACAAACTTACCAGCATATTCAAATGTCATAGCAAGCTTTTGTTCTCGCAGAGTAGGAAAATACTTAGTGTTACCCCTTTCTAGTTGCACTTGTCACAGCAGGCATGGCTTGTTGAGACAGTAATTCCTCCCTCCCACCAAAATTGGCAGTGATCCCACGCACAGAAATGGCTACTTGGTCAGTATTTGTTATGTCTGACAAGAGCAACTGACACTTGAGAACAACTTTACTTCATCTCATGCAAGCAGCTCTGCTGCGGCAACAAGGCACCTCTTCACAAGTTCTCTTTCAGCTTCTTAGCTGTAAGCTCGCTCACCGCAAATCTTGCCTTCGTATCATTGTCTCTGTCAGAATGTGGTCTGGTGCTAGCTGCTTGTCGGGGCACCCAAACTATACTGAAGAGCGTTAACTCCATCCATACACATTTGTCTTTGGAACTCCTCCAGTTGAACTGCCTGTTTCCAGCTGCATTGAAAATCAAGATGTGTCTTTTTCATCACTGCGAACATGTCCCCACAAACTACGAACACACCTGTCTTTGTTCAACAAACAAAAAAGGTCGTCCATTTCTCTTGGAAAGTGCAACATTCTGCATCTACTTTTCTATTTGGCACGGAGGTGTCCATCCAAATGTTAAAGAGATTTGAAATCGTAAACAGTACATAACCAACACTCTGTCTGCTTGTTGAAGAGGACAAGATAACATCTTGTATCAATATTTATAATCTCTACAAAATGACATGCTCTTGTCAGTTGCGCACCACAGAAGTTAGGCTCTGAAATGTCTGTCAACCCAAGCTGTTTCCACAAATATGTCCAAAAATCGTTTCCTCTTTTGAACAATTTAAAAATAAGCACAACAACTGCGCCATCATTGTAGTCCTTTACGAAAACGTTCGAGAAATCACATTTCACAAATCAGTAGAGTTCCTCAAATGATCCTTTACACTTTCTGCACATGATTCCAGTGATTAATGGGCAGGGAGCACAGTGAACTGGTGTAACTGTGGTGGCAGGGATCGGCGTATACATCCAAATTGAGATTAATGGAGAGGACATTATGTATTCCACTGAAAAGGTGCCCTGCACTACCTCATAGGATGCATGAGCTGCTTGCCAAGACTATGCACGGAATTAAGTCATGTGCATATAAGCTGCATTTCAAGATATATCGTGAGCCCATTAACAAAATTCATCACTGGATGTCTCTGAATAATTTCCACTGTAGGATCTTATATTCACATTCCTCAAAATAGATTTTTTTTTTACGATATGGAATATTTCCGAATGGCCACTTTTCACATTTACTTCAGTGATTTGAATGGCTTTGGCTCTCACTTTGGTTCCTTTTTGTTATTTAACCTCAGCTGTAACCTTAACATGTGCATAATTTCTGAATGTTACATTTCACAGATGGATGCAAATTTTTCTCTTATCAAACTGTGGGAAACTCAAGATGAATAAATGTAATTATTGACCCCAGAGACACACACACACACACACACACACACACACACACACACACACACACGCTGCAGTTTTCCCTTATCACTGTCTGGGTTTGTGTTGATAACATGCTGCTGGGGTAAAAAAATACACCTCTAAACTAAAATAAATGAGAGCAAAATTTATGACACAGTGGATTTACTCTTGTCGTATCAGTCAGTCCCAGGTGTTAAGACATTCAGTGCGGTGAATGTCAGGCTATCATATGCACACATGCTCGAACACAAAACTTTCAGCGCAGCGAGGGGTCATGCAAATCCAAACAAAAGGAGGAATTCTTGCAACAAAAGGGAAAACAAGTCAGCGGGGCAATAAACTGTAAATCAGGAGTGTGTTCTGACCACTGGATGATGGATGCTGGCTGCAGTGTTTGTATTTACCGGGGTATCGAATGCTGTTTATGAGCATGGGTGGGGGGGGGTTACCATGGGAGCAGACAGACCATCCGAGGGTCGTGTGACGGAGGCTTGGAGAACTCTGTCATCACCAAGTGGAGCTCTCTGCTTTGATTTCCTTTATTAGCTCCCTCTGCTCCCCCTGTTTGTCTCAGTGTGCATGTGTGCGTGTGTGTCGGGGTCGATTCACTTCACGGGTTGCTTGCGTCCTCGATGATTAATTCAACAGTGGAATGTTATCCATTAAAAATTGAGTGACATGTTTAGAGCGCTGTTAAGTTTTTTGGTCGCAGAATTCTGGTTCCTTGTCCAGACTATCTGTCTTTGATCACACGTGCGGTGTGTGACAGAGCAGGACACATGTGACACGAACTGCAGAAACACAGTGTACACTGTTTGCTGTGGTTAGTACAGTGCGTTTGCCAAAGTCTTGAACAAGGTCAGCATCACTGTTTCAGAGTTAGAGCTGCAGGCTATTTGGTGGCTCCTGCCAGAATTGAGAGAAAATGGTCTGATATCAATTCGTCTCAGTGAAATCAAGTTCAACCTTGATCAAATTTGTCATTTTTTGACTTCATGACAATCCTGGCATTAGACTGTACATAAAGATGGACATCATGACAGCTGATCAAAAATAAAGCCAAAGCATCTTGATCGCCACCTGGTGGCTGGCTGCAATACAAGTCATAAACTCCTTCCATCGTCGTTGATGGGACATTGACTAAATTAAAAAGTCAAAGCAGCCTACATGTCAAATACATTTTTTCAAAGATGGTCCTGTCTCTTTGGGTAGTTTAAATCATGCTGACGATGAATTTTTTTTAGACTGACCTGCGATTGGTTAAACTTGTGGACCTCGCTACTGTGGCTCCATTCCCTGATCGCTGGCTCCAAATCCGGGATATTTTGGCATCATTACAGGATAGTGGGAGAAAGTGGAGAGATGTCGTCTATCTTTATATACAGACTATTATCTTAACCTTCTTCTATCATAAGAAAAGATAATGAAAGTGGATAGTTGTCTGCTAACATGTTGGTGGTTTGATCCTTGGCCCTTCCAAGGACATTTTGAATGTGTGATAGAAACTCACAGCAGATAGCTCTGTATGAATGTGTCTGTGAATGGATGAATGTGATTTAAAGTGCTGTGAGTGGTCAATACGTCAAGAAAAGCTTGATATAAACACTGTCCTCATACAGTCACACAGCACACTTTTTTTTTGAATGGCTCTCCTGTTGCTGCCTGAAAGACTGTAACAACTGTGGCAATAAGAGCCTTGCTTTCCAAATGTTTTTACAGTCAACATTCATGGTCCTCGCCATGAAGTATATCAATTACATCATTCGAATATGCACATTCCTCTGTCATTGGCCGAGGCTTCGGCTAACTGCCAAATGGGAGGAAACCAGAAAATGTGATTTATCATCAGATTAATGTGGAGAGCATGTTTATGCCGCAGTATAATTGTAATTCAGACATTAACTTAGCGTATTTATATACTGAATCTATCAATCACGTGGCAATACCAAAATAATTTGGGGAAATGTCGAATTGGAGCTCAGTGAGCATGAGAACCAACCAAGGAGATGTTCGCAGATCTTGAGTCGAAACATTTTTCTACAGTTACAGCAACTGAAAAAATAAAGATCTGACACCGCAGTTATGTAATTAACTTCATTAGTTTTGGAGCGGTTAGCCACACTATTTTCCAACGTTATTAATTATATGGTAAAGAATGAACATACTTTCTGCACATTTACATGTTTTTAAAAATACATTTTGTTCACTTACATTCTTTTTTTATTGTATTTTCTTCCGTTTGTTATTTTTTTAAACTTTCCACCTCTCCAACAAGATTTTCCAGCTACAGTTTGACTCTTTGGCTCCACCTGTTGAGATCTAATCGATGAGATCACTTCTGCCTCCAGAGCAGCTTCCACTCTGAGATGTTTGTATAACTAAATGTCCAGTCTACTGTTTGCGCCTGAACGCAGACAGGATGTTATGAAAGGCCCACTTTTGCAAACAGGAAGCGTTTTAACCCAAGCGACTGTGCAGTTTGCAGTCTTTTGATTAGGATTTAGGTATAACCCCCCCCCCCCCCCCCCCTCCCCCCAACAGCATTGCATGCAAAGGCGTGATTTATTTTGGATACACTTGCTTTCTCCTCGAAGTGATGAAACATGAATGCTGGATCCATTGATGTGGTGAAAGCTCTTTTTCTTATCAGATGATTATGCGATTGTTTTTTCTGGTTGATACTTAACATCGAAGGCTTATTGTGTGTCAGCTGGGTCCTTGAAAATCCATAAAATCACCTGGCATCTTGTACATACAACAAATGTTTATTTACTTTGTTTGTGCAAAGTTAGAACAGTTTTATAACGGTTGCCCTACTTAGTTGAATTCATTCATTACACCCATGCATCTTGTGCATGTCCTGCTCTGCTTTGCACCATTGCAGCAAAGTTGATTTCCTCAGATTGTCTCATCACACTGAGCGCAGGAAGCAGGAAGTGCTTGTTGCCATGGCGCAGTGTGAATTTTATGCCCCGGCAAACACTGCTCAGTGACACTTGGCAAGGAGCGTTGTTACCGTCTGGACCGCCCGGCGAATGTGCAGACGCGCGTGCATGTCCGCGTCTGCTTGGGTTTTCCTGCTTCCTTAATGCGTCGCTTCCTCCCGTCTATTTGTCTTCACACAGACGGGTGGCTGACTTTGCGCAGGGGGCTAATGGGAGATAAGCTTCAGAGGTCGCAGAGTGCTTATGAAGCTCCCCCCTCATTGACCAGCTCACTGTTTTCAGACTCTCTCTAGACCTCTACATCAATGACTATTAGCACAGCTAGTAAGAAAAATTAAATGATTATTGGACAAATGGCAAAAATACATCAAATCAGTAAGGGTCTAATCTTAAAGACTGTGAAGAGGGAGCTGTGATCCACAACATTACTCAGCTGGAGGCGGGAGGAGAAGATGGATTGAGTGTTGGGCCCCGACCTCTGCCTTTCTCTCTCCCAGGAACCCTCTGATCTTTATCCCTGGAAGTTACCTCTGACAGCAGCCCCATTTGTCCAATTCATATACACTGTTTGTCAAAAACAAAAGAATGATGGGATGACAGGGTGTGTGTGTGTGTGTGTGTGTGCGTGTGTTATGTAACAGCCCTTTTGTATTTACACCCTCGAGCCTAACTCAAAAGTGGCAGAGACATGATCAAGAACACATGCAGCGGACTGTCAAAAAGTGCCTTTGATTGTTACTGAGGCTGGCGAGTGTCATGTACCCCACTGTGGGTATATGAGAGGCCGGCAGTCTAACTACCCACTGGGGAGCGGAGACTTTATAACCAACCTGTAATCACCTGTCACCCCGCAATCCTGTAACAACCTCTGAGGTCATGCAAGCATGTGTGTGGGTTTTAGTCTGAGTAGAGAGACAGACAGACAAGGGAATAAGGAAATACTTAAACTCATTCATCATCTTGGGTGCAAGACAAATGAAGAGGCCAGAATTAGTATTAGCTTGTTATTTCTTGAGAGACATCAGAGTGCAAAGTAAGCGAGGGTCTCTAAAAGCATTTGGAATGTGTAACAAATGTTCCGGGCGCTGTTTTTCAGTGTTTTTACATTCCAGACATACAGTGATGAGGGTCATTTGTCTTATGTGGTAATTTGTGTGAGTGCATGCATGCATGTGTGTGTGTGTGCAATTTAATGAAGGCAGCATAGGATGGGAAACAAAGCGATTTTGGCCAAGGGATTATGTATAAATGGGTGTACAGCGAAAGACAGGAAAAACAAAGTGAAGATCGATAAAGTGAGAGGGTGGAGTGAGGCGGAGAAAATTAAAGGAAAATAAATGGAAGGGTAGAGAAGGCAAGTTGAAGTCGAGGAACGGAGTAGGGTGGAAAATAGTGGAAAAAATAAGGGGGGCAGGAGGGAGGGCTGAGTGCCTGAGGGAGTGGCAGCGAGGGTCGTTTGAGTTGGAGCGAGAGGAGAATGGGCTTTGGGAGGGGAGAGGGAGCGAGGGACACTGTGAAATGTTGAAAAACCTCACAATTGATGGTGTTTGATTTCCACAGTAATTACCATTCCTCTGGCTCTGTGCATTCCCAATCTGGGCCTATCTTATATCCACGCCACATTCCGCAAATGATTAGCTGGCCCACTGCTTCTCCCTGCTGCCCACGGACAGAGTCTATAGAGGAGAGTTTGAGTCTGGATGAGAAAACAGTTTCACAAATACCTTAACTCAGCTGTTATAACAACATAAAGGTGCATGACCATTACATAAGATCTTTGCCCTTATGTTGAGAAAAAGAAATAATGAAATACAGAAAAACGCGAGACAGAGAAAGAAGTTGAGAGCTGTCTGCCAAGATTATTCTCGCACAGCTCCAGCAGTGGCCATGCTAAGCTGTGTGAAAATAACTGGCTCTGGGCTTTTAGAAAACGTCCACTCCACTTTTCTCTAGTGATAATCGTTCACCAGAGCAGAGTCGGTGTGCAAGGCCAAACTACATGCAGCCCTTCAGAGCTAACTGCCGCTCCATTATCAGTTTAAGTCTGTGTGTGTTTGTGCTCTTGCAGCATTTAAAATTCTCCGCGCGTCTTCTTGTTGCGTGTTTGCGTGCTCGTGTTTATCTGTTTGTGTGTGCGGCTGCATAATGCAAAGTTTGGAGTGTGGGAGATTTAATGCTGTCGCATGGAGAGGAGCAGACTGTAGCTCAGCGGGCGCGCAGACTTTGGAGCACCTGGGGGTTTTCGGGGCCCAGCCGATATCCCGTCAGGACCATCATCAATCATTGTCCAGTTACACAGCGAAGGGCTTCACTGTATGTCCCTGACGCCCGCAGAGCAATAAAGTCACAGTCATATTTTCCTATATTACACATAGCAGCATGAGCACAGGCCCGTACGGTACGCCTCTGTACACTGAGACTATAAAACAAACACACATATGCATGCTTACATCACACATTGATATATCAACTTGGTGCGAAGACGATGGCCCTTGTGGATGTTCCTCACCCAGGGGTGATTCTGCATCACTGTAGTCTAGACTGAGCACCCAGAGGTACCATGTTCTGTTACTTATTTTCCTTTCTGTTCTGCTCGACTGTCTCCAAGGCACTGTGGAGTGAGTGGTTTCTAATTTAACCCATATAGTGCAGTGTTTATTTGTCTATTAATTTGTTTATTTATATATTTATTTATTGCCATACTTTGGGTCTTGGACTGTGGCTCTGTTCTGAGTGGGTGGCAAACCTGTGGGCCAACAGTGTTGGGGTTACTGCGTAGTTTGTAATGTAAATATAATGCAGCTCTCTGGCACAATGCTCCTGCTTTTGTCTCCTGTGCCCCGCTGCTGCGTGAGTAGCAGTGCTGCAACGTTTTAATAGACATACTATCATGGCGGCTTTACCCCGTTCCCCTTATCAGAACCCTCGTGAAGCAGCATGGTGCACTGTTAGAGCAATTTTAGCAGCCGGAATAAAACTTAATTAGTGTGTAATTATAGCACATTTAATGACCTTTTTAAAACGTAATTGCTTAAGTCTCACTGTGGTTTTTAATTTGAGCCCATGTTGTGTTTGTGTGTTTTTGACTTGTGAAATAAATTGAAGTGGTACCACAGTGATTCACAGCAGGAGGAATACATGTCAAATAAATTTTTCCCAAATATTTTTTTCTCGAAGTGGTTTCCGTCCGCAGTGATGTTTGCCCGAGTGCTAATGTCGTAATGATTGGCAGCCGAGACTGACTGGTGATTGGTTGAACACATGCATTGGCGGGACCTCAATACAGCGGCTGTATTTCACTGGCACAAGATGGCGGGCACTCATACTAGGGATATTTTGGCTGTGGGAGGAAGTGGAGAGGCGTCGTCCATCTTTAACAAACATGTATTCATAAATATCCATATTTTCATCACATCTGAAGAGAACATACAGTCCATGTTTGGTACTCACACTATAAACACAGTTTCACAGTAGTTTTTCGACAGTTGCTGTAGCATTTCAGCTCAGAATTTTTACAGTGTTACTCAGTGTTTTCCTTTGCCAAAACTAAAGAAATCATTGTGGTAGGAAACTATTTTGGTTGTTTGTCCTTGAAAGAGAAGCCATGCAAGTTTCTGCATTAAGTAACAATGGAAACACATTTCATGAATAAATAATGACACGCCATTTATAGCAAAGTGTTTCCTGATGCAGCTGAGTTCTTTTTATCGTCTCTATTTTCTTTGCCAGTCAAACTAACTCACATTACATTGTTTTGTTACGTGTTTATGTAAGATCGCCCAAACAGCTGAATGGAAATATGATTATGGATGACTGCTACCCTGACTCTTTAAACATCTCTCCAGCGGCTTTTGTGTTGTTGATCATTTCTGGCTGAAAAAAAACGACCAAATATGTTTATTTTACTTTAAAGAATCACACAATAGAACTTTCTCCAATATGTTTGAACAGGCCCAGTTAAACCCATAGCTGTGGATTCCTCTAAAAATGGGAAATGACGGATGAAAGAGATGGGGTTGCTGCTGTTGGAGAACTTTCGGGCACATTATCAACATTTCTTCTCCCCGAGACATTGAATATTTGGAGAAGTGACAGTTGTGTATTTGGGTAAGGATGAGAAAATTCGTTTAAGCCAAAATAGAGGAGGGAAAATGAAAGTGAGAAAACAAACAGTGAATTCAGTTGCACACTTCAGTTGTGCAATGATTGCAAATATGAAATACATTTTCCCTCTCTCTGTCGTTCAAGGACAAGCTCGCATTTTCCCTCTGCTTTGAATTCTCTTTCTTTTATAATTGTTGCTTCAACCCCCACAAAGCACGTTTTTTTCCCACCTCCTCTCTGGGGTGCAAGGATAAATATTTAGCATTTCCCCGTGTCCCACTGTATCACAATCTTTTTCTTCGCGCAAGTTTTCACAGGTGTGTAGTTACCTTCACAGCTTTGGAAACGCTTTTCTTCCTCTCGGTTTGATCAATAAATACGCAAGGAGCACAGCGAAGCTGAGGTCTGGGATTTGCATAGGATTTTGGAATGATCTGCTGATGGGTTGCAAAGGGTCTGGTTAAACACTGCTGAGCCACAGGCTTTGATCAGGCATGCTGGGAGAGGACAGGGGCGACATTGATCGAATATTTTTGGACTTTCCCAAGTGAGAAAAGACAAAGGGGGGAGGTAAAGGAGAAAGTGTGAAACTGAATTTGTCAGGAGACATTTTGTCTGGGTTTTATTTTTTGTCTGCTATTCCTGTCCATATTTTGTATCATTGTAAGTTAACTGCTGGGATGTAGAAATATATAAATACCACAACGACACAAATCAAACCCAGGTTGGAATAAAACAACAAAAAATGTTTAAGTGTCCCAAATCACAAATACATATACGTATTCATACTGCTCATAGTGCGAGCCAGCCATTAAGATAGTTTTGATTTTATGAGTTATCCACCATGACATTACTGTCAGGGACCAAGCAGCAAGACCAAGATTTATAAAATGGTGGGTTTTACCCAAGTAAATTTTAAAAGGCAAAGCAAAAGTCATTATTACCTAAATTGGTTGTACAATTTTAAATTAAACCAATCAAACTGAGTTCATCAGAGATAAAACTGAGTGAAATAAATGACACGAGGGAAAAAGTGAAATGAACTGAACAAATACTCTTTCGTGCGGCATAAACGCCAGAGCCTTGGGTTGATTTGGATGCAGATGTCTATGCCCCTGCCTCAAGCTTACTCTCCTCTGCTGCTTGATCCTCCAGGTGGCCCAGTACAGAACCATTATGTGTTGAGGTCAGCCAGGGAAGCGTACAGAACCATCTCTGACATCATGTGGTGTCTGATGAAGGAGCTGGGACAGTAAGAGGGATCGGTCTACCTTACTGTCACTGCCAGACCATGTCATGTTTCAATAGGATTGATTAAGACAGCAGATTTGAGAGGCGAGTCTGTGGATGAAACATCTACCAGCGGTGGCAGTGGAGCTCTGACTCCAGGTGGAGGATTTCGTCCCTTCACTGTGACCAAGCAAGTTTGCAGTCCACACACTCAGGTTTTCAGTCTGAGTGTAACTCAAAAGACAGCTATCAAAATGGGAGCAGCGTTGCAGAGATTAGAAGCTGAAAAGAGGACGGACAACAAAGAGTCCTTATTAGGGATGGAATTAAAATATAGCAGATATCATCCTATCAATTCTATCCTGCAAGTCAGAGGTGGATTTCTGAAGACCTGAGCACAATACATTGAAACTGTGTGCACAAATTTATGCACAATTCAATATGAGGATGTGTTGTTTTGGTAGAGTAGGGATTTCAGTCCTACTTTCACCTAGAGAGAGGTGCATAGAGAAGTGGAAAAGTCTACTCACAAACATGGAAACACATTGGCTAAAATCCTCCATCCTGCTGTGTCACTCTCAGAATGCAGCAGTAGTTTCATTGAGAAAACTGAAATGAAGTTATTGCAGTGATAAGCTGTGTATGAGTCTCTTGGGACAGCTTCATCATGGAGCTACACAACACTGACGCAACAACCTCCCTCTTCTAGTCGTAAAGTACTTGGCAGCAGCCAAATCAAGCCTGATGAACGATTGTTTTTATGTCATGAAGCAAACCCTGCTCTCGTCTTTCTCTCTTTACAACTGTCTTTTCATGGGCTGTCGCACATGCACCTCATAATCCTATCTTTTAAAAATACAATCCATCAAAGCCGTTCAGGTTCCTTTCCTTCATTCTGAACTATGGCAAAAATGTGTCTGCGTGTTCCCTTTTTAGGAATTGGAAGGAATTCTCCCATCATTCTCTCTCTTGTCTTTTTTTCCCACCACCTTTCATTTACTAAAGAAACAGCAATGACGAGGGGCATGTCTAGACCTCTGTGCAAAGATAGCACTAAGAATAAATCCGGGGTGATTCGCTGGGTTAGTTGAAGTGGAAAGGTACACCACTGATTGACTATGAACTGCTGTTGTGGGAGGAATGGACACCAAGGCGGCTAGAGCAGTTGGCATTGTTAAGAAACCTCATGGGATTCTGGGACGATAAAAATAATTTCCCAAGCCACCATTCATAGGTTTTCTTTTTCTCTGGCAGATAAAGTCGTCACTGTCATCCCTCCATCACTGGACTGGTAACACATATTTTGAAACTTCTGATAATAACATAAGAGATCTCTAGGTTGGTGTTTTACTCCATTGCTGCATTTTAGAGCTGTGTGCAGTGTTATTTGGCAGTGCTGTTTCCCGCATACTTGCATGCCCTGCTCTTTCACTCTTTAGTTGGTGTACCTGTCACTGGGAATCTGTCGTGCGTGGTAACACAAGTGTCAGGGCGAGAGGGCAGATGAAACTCATGTGTGCTGTCTGCTTGTTTATTTAGCCTGCAGAGAGAGAAAGGGAAAGCCGTCCAGGGAACAATGTGTGTATTTGTTTAAATTGACAGGTCAAATCCAGGGCAGGGGGTCAGATGTATTTCAGTAGCCCCAGATTGTTCTCGCTGAAGTGGGGGAAGTGGAGACAGATTTGAAGGGGGTGGATCAGCACCCCTAGTGATTTTCTCTCACTGGATCCACTGCAAAAAATTACTCTCATAGTCCAGAGGACTAAGAGATGGTAAAATCCACACCTTTGAGATCTCTGCATCACACATCAAATGGACTACCGATCAGCTACAGGTTTGTAAATAAAGATGTGATGCTCACCCTTGGGCTGAAACTCTGCACATACAGTAGCTGCACATCCTGTTTGACTTACATTAGGTGTAATCCTTGGCCGCACTTCGGACCAGATGCTATCAGTGGCAACGAATTCCAGTCTCACCCCCTGCGCTCTCTCCGATCCAATCTTAGCAATTGCTCCACATTTTCAGCATTCTTTGCCAGTGCTGCCATACCTCATGAAACTTGCCCCTGACAGTAAGGGGAAAAAGCCAAAGAGCGGTCACCCAAAGTTGGGAAACAATGAAGGGTGATATTCGACAGAAGCAGGGCGTCTGGATATTACAGCATAATGGCATGTTAAAACACAGGTTATACAAGCCCCTCAATACACACGCTCAGACTTACGGGCCTCAGAACACAAATAAAAAGTATAAAAAAATATGGACATTGTTTCAAAATGAGCTAATGCCCATAGTATGTCATTTTCTGCCTCTAAGCAGACAGGTATTTGCCATAGAAAGGTCCATAGCTTATATTTGCTAGAAGGGCCTGTAAAATGTGGTCTAAGGTATATTATACCTCCTGAGTGAATACACCTGGCTGGGAGTTTGCACATGTGCATGCCAGTGTGTGTGTGTGTGTATGTATGTATATGCATAGAACAGATAATGTGTCTTTGAACTTTTTCATTTTGCTCGTATGAGCTGCTGGTTGTTTGGCTAAGTCAAGACGCGGCGTCAGTTTAGTCTCAGCTTTGACATTTTGACATTAAAACAAATCACCTCTCACTGAGACCAGGCTTCTGGCCACACTTCATTAAAAGAGCATTAAAGCAAAAACGTGTCAAAACTCTGCCACATTTCACAGGGCGCAGCCATTTAATGTCAGTTGTTTAAAGTAAACATTTTCCGTAGAACAGTTTTTTGCTTGTCTAAACACTTTTTTTGGTCACACAATTGCAAGTGTGTAGCTAACCAAACAGATCATGAATAGAGAAATACAAAAATTAAATGGCCCTCGAAAATAGTTAGGTTCATTTCTACAATTTCTGCTATCACTTATAAAGGTTTAAATGCTGTATTGTTTGTTACTTTCCATTATACAGTCCATTGCTGCAGCTCCTCTCTTCAGCCTCTGTCTGAAACACTCGGTTTTAGCTCCTGTCTCTTTAAGGCCCACCTCCAGATAAAGTCCACTCTGCTCTGATTGGCCAGCTGGACCACTCTGTTGTGATTTGTCAACTACTTCCAGCACACGTAGGAAATGTCGGCCTCCGCTCCCGCTTTACCTGGCTTTGTTAAGGAGGCGTGCCAGACAAGCCGCTAGGCATGCATTATGCAAATGTGCACAAGTGGTGTGGAAGTATCTGCAGGACTACTGACGAGGTGTCTCAGGAGCTTCAGGGAGTGTTTTCTGTTGGGGTGAGGAACTCGCTTTACCACAGACATTGGGCTTTAAAGGCCTTTAACATACACAAAAAACCTTTATAACACACTAGAGGAAAGAAAAAATGAAAAAGGCATCATATCTCTCCTTTAACACACTGACCCTGTAATCCAAACAGACCCAAGATACCTTTGTTTCATATCATCGCCTATTTCTCTCTTCCTTCAGAGGTATTTTGTTCCTAAACTGAAACTTAAAGTAAACCAGCCAAGCCCCCAGGAACAGCACTGGGCTAATGCTGTGCTGCAATGTTGGCCTTGTGGCAACAGTGAGAATTTCATTCAAAATTATGAAAGAAACCCATAAAAGCATTTAATGAGCATTATAAACAATAGATTGGTTTGGAAAAAACAAAAAAACAATCTCACATCAGCATCAACTCACGAGATTTCTTCTGGAGCTTTCTGTAGCTTCAAACTTTTTATTACCCCATTTTAAACCCTGTGGTGTAGCATTGTATCAGTGTAATATTTTCCTGCTATTCATGTGTGGGAAGTCAAGCTGGATCAACCAGAAAAGGATGTTTATGCTTTGTGGGCCCAAGATCGAACAAGCCTGAGGAACTTTTTCAGTGTAAGCACATGGGTTCCCTTTCATGGAGTGTATGGGGCTCTGTCTTGGCTCATGATATCCAGTTCTCTTAATACAGCTATCAAATGCAACCCTCAATTATAAAAATGTACATTTGAAATTACAAATTGTCATAATAAACCCATTACTAGTGTTAAATGCAGCTGTCTATATCTTTGGGAGAAACTTCGAAGATGAACTGGAGCAACAGAGGTAGACTGAAGTTCAGGCCTTTCAACATCAACCTTTTAACCTCCCAGGGTCTATCTAAAGTCTTTCCTATCTCCTGTAGGTATCCATCTTTTCTGATTTGTGGTGGTGATATATATATCAGTAAAATCTGACATGCTTGGAAAAGTTTCTGCTTGATTTCCCAAGCGCTGCAGTTTGATGATCTTCCAGCTCCTTCTCGTGTTCTGAGGCAGCGATACACTGCGATGGCGAATGTTTTCATTCAGCGTTGGCCTTTTGCAGCGACCTGACAAGCATTTAAATAAAGATAGGATTGGGAGTTTTTACTCTGGACTCTTTGTTGTTCCCCTTTTCATAATGAAAAACATGTATGGAAAGGGTAAACCAAGGTGCACAATGAGAATCCTGCTTTGTTGGGGACTTGGCTGTGGAAGAATCAACAATGCTGCTGTTTAAAACTTTGGATTTTGTCAAGTTTAAGTCGGCTGCTGGCTGATCGAACGAGATCAAGGGAGCTCCTTTCTCAGGAGTCACACACAGGGACTTTTATTTTCCTCTAAAAAAGGGAACTCACCCAGAATACTACTTAAAGCAATATATCTGGCACTCAGACTCTACCTGTTACTTTTGAAATTGACAATATGGTTATTTTTTATCCCTGAAAGGATACAAAGAAATGGAAGCTGAGGAGAAAGGGCCCCTCTGCACAGAACAAACCAGACACTGTGGCCTTCCAACTTATATTATGTTGTTGAGTGTCCTCTTGGTGGCTTTTGATCAAGGACATTTTACTTTTAGCTCCTCTCCGTGCAAATTCCAGTTATGTGACTTGGCCTTTGGTGTCTCCTTTAATATTTCAACACACCCACATATTCAGGCACAACCCCTCTCTTTCGAAAACACTTCAGACAGAAGCAGATATTTGAACATGTTCGGCTTTGTATCTCATCAGTTTAGTGTTCTTTTTTCCCCCTTTTACTGCTGATCAGAGCTGATGCTTAAATCACACAAGGAGGAAGCTCTTGCCACTTCAGTGTGAAACTGAAGTGCAGCACTGCAGCAGCTCTGCAGCATATGCAGCTCTGGTTGCCCCATCCAAAAACAGTCAAACCCCACCAGCCACGTTTTCAGCACATATTCGATACGAACAAGTGGCGTCGCCTTCTGTGATTTCCCCTCACAGGGACCCATGAAACACCTGGAGCATTCCTAAGAAACTATGGATACACAGAAGACATGAAGATGGTATGGAGGTAAGAGTTGAGGCTACAGCTGCAGGCTGTTTCTCCAACTGAAAGGCAGAGCAGCTCCTCCTGTTCCACCCCCTTTGTCTTTCCACATGTAACAGTAAACCCGTGCCACTAATGAGCTGGCACGATGAGACCGAAGCAGCTTGAGAAAATTCCGTTCCGATGCAGCGTTAACGTGCATGGGGACGTAATTGAGGCCTTTCTTATTTCTTATTCTTATGGCTGCGTGTCTGTACATTGATTCATTCATTCAGTTTTGTGCCTATTGCATGTAGCTGAGCTCTAATGTCTCGAGCAGTGTCTCAGCCTCCGTGTGTGGTCTTCCCCAAAGCGCTACATGTGGCCACGGTTAAAAGTGGATTATTTCAATTGTTAAAAAATTTGAAAATACCCTCCCGCCGCCCTCCCTCTCCTTGTCACCTCCGCTGAAAATAAATGGGGGTCTAATGGCATTCTTTGGATTCTTGGTGCGTGGTGCTGCTGTTTCCGTATTACGCAGGATCTGAATGGTGTGGCCCAGGCAGTCTGGAATTCCTGGCTGGGAGATCAGAGGTCTTGATTTATCTGGATGTACTCTCTGTTAGGTGTAAGCATGGTCAGGGGGAATCTCGGATGAACACGCTCGCTCACGTACAATTTCGAGAAGCCTCCGTCACTTACTCATGAGGTGTTTTGTGGATTTTATGGATGTGCACAAGCTACACCTTATGAAGAATGCATCGGCAGTGGGTGTGTTAAAGCCTAAGTAATAACTGCAGCAAAACACAACACCTCTTTTCGTCTCATTCAAAGCAGTGTCCCGCCTCGCCAGTGCAGCTGTTGCCCCCGGCAACCCAGTGTTGTTGGATGGGGATGCAGAGAGGGGACTGTTGGGGACTGATGAAGATATGAAGAGAGAACTCTGCTATGAACAGAAAGTTGGTCAAAATTAATTCTTAAATTTCTGTGCCTTTCCATTTACTTTAAGGAGACAACTTCACCGACAATGCAATGTCAACCAGCAGTGTGCTGCTTTGCCCAATCAAACATATGCACATTCAATGTGAATATATTTAATGTGAATGCTGTATTTCTAATGCTTACAGCTGTGGAAAAGCTTTAAGCAATAAGATCCCAAAATACAACAATTCAACAATCTGTTTAAACATTAAACACACAGGCACACACACACACACAACTTGGCAATATGAAGTACCAGTCTGTTATTACAGATTTATTTGTTCTTATTTTGTCTTTGTACTGAGTTTTTTTTCATTATTGTATATTTCTTTTGTAAATACACTTTTTATTCTATTATTCTGTAGTTTTATTATTGCTATTTTTTCTTGTATTACTTACTTAAATCCTTTGTTTTTGCTAAGTACTTCAGAGCTTCCCTGCAAAGGTTTTTCACATGATTGTATTTCTATAACCAGAGTGATGATAAACATCTTGATTCTTGAGTCTTAAATATACCAGATTAAATAATTGCTGCCTTGACAACGTTTCAGACATATGAAATTCTTCCTCTAAATATTATTAACCGGTATGCAGTGTTTTTGCATCTAATAAGATTTTAAACCATGGCTCTGTTACTCAGACTGGATTTTCTGGATTGTGTTTCATGTCTCTGCGGTACCAGAAACAACACACTCCCATCGACGCAGCCCCTTGCATTTTCTTAACAAAGGACCGAGCAAACCTCACACATGGTGACGGCGCGACACAGACCCTCACTCTCCTACTGTGTAACACATAACTTCATGGTCTAACGTATCCCTCCCCACTCCTGCAATTAAGCAGTGAGCTATATGCAGTTTTTCTGCCTTATTCCCTGACGCCCCTTGCAGTGTTTTTCTTCATGTGACACCGCGACCTTTGTGGATTTACAGGAGGATTGTGTTCAGGCCGAAGCATTGGTCCACCCAGAAAAACTGTACGAGTGCCAATCAGTGTGGTCAGCGCACACAATCTGCATGAGGGTGCCTTACTAAAACTGATGAAAAATACTCAAAATAATAAAAAATAATCTGCTACACTGTAAAATTTGACAAGTTGATCTTACTTTTTAAAAAAGTTAAGGAAACATATATATTAGACTTAGTTTATGTTTACTTTCATACCTTTTTATTAGTCTTACTTAAAACTTAGTTGTATTTATTTTGTCCAACTTAAAAATGGCAAGTGTAATTAGCTCGTTCTTTCAGTTTACGTGGAAAGAGTTAGTCTGACTGGATAGTTGTGCTTCAGTCAAGTAAACAACAGCTGCTTCACTCAGCCCACAGAACCCTGAAGCTGCGCCACTGCTGCTGCACAAAGAGCTGTTCACCTGTTCATTCAAAGTTAAGTGAGGCTCGACTCAGAACGCAAAACCCCAAACTGCAGCATCAGTTGCGGTTGCAGTTGTTCGTGAACTGTCACTTATGACGATGAGTCTCAGCTGCTGTGACTACAGAGTGCTGTTTGCCTTTTAGTGTAAAGGGAATTAATATTAAATGTATTGGGTGTCCAAATCTGATACTGCAACAATGCATACGCCAAATGTGAAGCCAACAAGATGAACGGCTCTCAAGATATATGATCCACATACAGTTAGACAGAGATTTCTGGAATTAGTAGATAGATGATGATATTAGCTTGATGCTGTGATAGAGCAGGAGGTCACAAGGCAAGAACCCAATTAGAGAGAGTGGTATTGAGACAATTGCTTAATTTTATTTGCAGGAACCATGTTTATTTTTCCACTCACTTGTGACTAGCCGTGCACATATAGTTTCACTCATGGCATCAAGATGCATCCCTTTAGCAACAACTGCACCTAGCTGGTTCTCAGGTAGCTCTGGTATGGCTCTCATTCACTCCAGGTTCACAAGTCCAGTTTATTCAAGTGAACATAGTTGTATACGTCTTCAAAACAGATACATTACTCACATTACATGAGTTGAATCAACTGGATGGTGAGAAATAAGTAAAGAACACTACTATAATGTAGTTAAGCATAGCTGTTACATTTTACAGTATCGATCATTTCATAAATGCAGTGTACTAACATGGTAGCCATATGTTATTTGAATGGATTATTCTTTAGATACATTTTTCCAGATTCGGTTAATTTGCATTAAGTGTTTCCAGAAGCATGCTTTTTAGTTAACATGCTTTAACATGTCATGAGTAAAATCCAAAGATGTGTGACTAAAGCAGTAGCTCTTTGTGGATGTGTTTTTTAAAAGATGGATGATAATTTATAATTCAATAATTTTAGCAGCACAAACAAATTTATCAGAGACCCAAACTGCTCCCAGCCTCTCCGGTGTCAAAACCATATAGTTGAAGAAAAGTTCTCAGTATTGTCTTGGTAATTTGCTGAGGAGGGCGTGTTGGGTTTTAGAAATCTCTCCTGGCTCAGAAGTGGGAATGTCAAAGTATTTTATTTACACCAGACCAACTCGAATATTAGTCCCTGCAAGGCAAACACAGTCAACACAGTCATTATGCTGGGGGCAAACTTAATCACCAGGTTTTCCATGCAGCAAGGTTTCTTATTCATAGACGCCATGGCATGAGGTAAATGTTGAATATGTTCCGGCCGGTTATTTGGGGAAAGAGCAAGCTCTTAACCTTTGAGGATTGACGTAGAAGAAAATGATGAGAGCAGCAACTGTGCAATCTGCCAAGGTCTTATTTTTGAAAAGCAGCACCATTAGGATGAAGTGGCTTGAGTCATAAGTGGTATTCTGCAAAACGTCCTTGTGTTTTCTTTTAATGACAACGACAGGTCGGACTGTAAAACACATTCTGACTTTGACAGTTTCATCACGGTGACTTTTGTTTTCCTTCCTCCAGGATGGAATCCATGTAGGAGCAGGAGTGCTGAGTCATGACTATGAGGTGGCTGAAAACTCTGTTAAAATGACTGTCTTGTTCACCTGTGGTACCAAGGTCCCAAGCCCGGTGCTTTTACTCAATCACAACCAGCTGTCCACATGCCTGAAAACACACCGTAAGCCACAAAACTTAGTTAAAATAAAGAGTGACCCTGCTTTAAAAGCCCCAGATGAATAGCTGCCTGCTGTTTTTGCTGAGGACTGGAGCCACTCCTGAAACACCAGCAGCTTTCTGGAGCGAGAGCTCCACTGAGGCCTTTTAGTGCGTAATTACTCTATATGGTGCTTTTTGCACATTTTAGTGGCTGTAAAAAAAAAAATTACTTTGAATGCATAAGAAGGGTCAAAGCAGCAAGATTTTCTGCTGAAATGTCAATGCATGTCAACTCTTACAATTCATGCAGATTCTATTGGAAAAGTATATTTCTTCCAGTGAAATAGTTCCCTGTCTCTCTGTGTTAAAACTGACCCTGTTCCCAACAGCCTCAAGGCCAGCACACCATGAAAATATCTTACCTGGATGCACAAACTAGGACGTCACCCTATGGCAGTGTGCATGCTTTACATTCCCCAAGGCTGAGGGAATCAAAAAGAGGCAGTGGCCATTTTGCACTGAGAACATTCCAATAGCTATTGTTGCTTAAACTGTTCAGAATCTGGAAACCCATCCCAGGATGAGCTGTGAAAGAGGCGAGCCACTTAATGTATAATACTTCATTAATTCTTTACAGCACTACGTTGAGCAAGATGTTGAGTAAACTGAAAATACAACCAAAACTTGCAATTACTATCAAGTAACTTTATATGATATAACCCTTCCATTCTTTACACTCACACCCTTGCCACAGAGCGCTTCACACCATAGACTGTAACGATGGTTGTCATGACAGCTCCTCAAAAGTGAAGCCAAAGCCGCTTGATCGCCACCTGGTGGGTGGCTACAGTATAGGTCATAAATCCATGTCAGCAGATTTTGACATGGGCCAAACTCAGGGGTAAAAATACAAGTAGTTTTTGGTAGTTCTTATGACAGTGTTGTATGCTAAGTGCAAATTGTTTGGGTAATTGTAGTTCCAATTATTTATTAGATGTCATAAAATCGGTGTGAAATGTCAAGACTGACTCATTGAGTGTGTGTTTATGTAGGCTCTTGATATAATTGCTCTACACCATGATCACTGTGGTCGTTGGTGCAAGATGGCAGCGTTCGTAATCGTCATTATTTTGGCGTCATTTCTAGACAGTGGGAGAAACTGGAGACATGCCTAGCATTTTTATATACAGTCTATGCTTCACACACATACTGTAATAGCAGCAACATGAATATTATGGACTGAGTTCTCTATTTTCACAAACAATCCAAACTTGATTACCAGTTGCTTGTTGAGTTGGAAGCTCTTAAACTTGTACCAGTTTCCTTTTCCATCCATCCATCCATCCTGAAGCCAATCCCAGCTGACATTGAGCACCAGGCGGGGTACACCCTGAACAGGTCGCCAGTGAATCACAGGGCTTACATACACACACAAACAACCATTCATTCTCACATTCACACCTTCGGTCAATTTATAGTCTCCAATTGACCTAAGCTGTTAGTCTTTGGACCTGGAAAAAAACCCACGCAAGCAGTTTAAGTTTGATACTTTTAATAGCTACAAGTAAAACATGTATAAACAACAAAACAGCTCTTGAGTTCATACCGACCATAATCACATTTTTGGAGAGAGCAACTGTAGAGCCACACACATGGGAGAACCTCAGACAGAGGGTCTCACAAAAATCAGGCAGTCAGTCATTCAGGCAAATACGGGCCTACACCCAGAAGTTAAACGTACTAGCTAACTTAATAATGACCTTTAATATGTATTTTTATTATCCCTAAAGTAAATGAGCATCCATGTAAAAAAGGTTAAATGAGATTGTGTAAAGTCAAATGTACATGTATTTTACGACCTGCTATTGCCAGGGGTAATTAGTTAGAGAACACACTTCTACACATGTATCCCTATGACTTTTTGATAGTTACAATTACATGTGCTTGGCCCTTGTTAAGACTCCTGACCGTTTATGGTTTCCGGCTGAGTACACAGGTTCAGATGTTTTTTCTCCTCATTTAAGGGGGAACATTAAAGATCGCCTCTGAGGCCTCGCCGCAGAGGGTACGATGATCTGTGCCCCGAGGACCTCGCGCTGGAATATTTGTCCCCTTTGCCTTTCTTCTCCTCTTCCCTCGCTTTCCCCTTTTCTGCATTTTGTCATTTCTCCTGCCAGCCAGCAAAGCTCAGTTCACTGAAAGCCATAAAATGAGTGTTTTAACAAAAAACACTGGCATACTTTTTGCTCTCCTTCAAAGGCGACTTTTCTGGCGTTGGACAGAGTACAGAGACTCCTCTCATGTCTCGTTGCATATTCTCAGACACATACTCGTTTGACCAACACAGAGGGGTGGGATATTTGCATGGCGATTCCAAGCATCACCGCAAACTCCAGACACATGGCGCAAAGAGACAAAAGATGAGAGTGACAACCTTATTAAAAAGAAAAGAAAAATTCGCATAACTCAATACCTGAGATGGCCTTTAAGAGTGAGTGATCCCAGAGCTCTGATGAGTGCTGCGCTCTGGCGCTGCGGTTCCCAGGAGGTTGTGCGCTCCAATCTCTCTAATGAGAGAACCTTCCAGGCTAGACATTGTGGGCTCTGGCTCCAGCCTTCAGCCCATGCTGTTCTCACCACAAAGAAACAAGCCAAGTTATTCACTGATTCCTCTCTGACATCCCCGGCCAAAATGTCTCCAATCCTCTCCTCCTACTGCCACCACTCTCGACTTTCTCTCTCACACTTACCCTCATCTTTCTCTCTGTTGTTTTTCTTTGAAGTACTCTTACTTTCTCTTCTAAAATGTGGTTGAAGTTGTTATTTCAACCCAGAGAGCACATACTCTTATACAAAAGAGGGGATGAGACACATAAATAGAAAATGTAAGGGCACAAATCCTACACGGGCAGCGCTTAGACGAACGGATTCACACATTCAAGCTCTTACAGGAGTGTTGCTGTGTTTGGCATGTTCAGCGAGCGTCAGTGTTTACACAGCATGTGATAGCTCTGGCTAACAGGAGGGAGGAAATAGCATCTGCAAAAAGGGTGGCCAGTTCTAAAGGAGGAGGTCCATCTGTGCAAACAGCACCTAGTTAAGGGAGTTATTAATTACCCCGGGTCACCGGCCAAACTCTTGGCCCGGCACAGGAGCAGGAGCACAGGGGAGGAGAGAGGTGACGTTGAATAGGAGGGGGAAGAAGTGGGGAGGATGGTGAGGTAGTTGATTTTAGGAACCCAATTTTGTGGTGTTCCGCAAAACAGTTTCGTTGTTTACAGCAAGAAAGAAATCAACCACAAAAAGAGACAAGTAAGAAAAGCAGATTTGAAATTTCATGCGGACATTTGGTTGGCCTTGTCTTAATCCCACAACAACACAGTTTTTTCCACATGTTGTCCTCTCTTCTTCACTTTCTTTTCCTCTTGAATTTGTTAGAGAAGGGTCAATGAACCTCCTTTCTGCTTTCAAGAATGTCTGCAATGCCTCACAGGAATCCTGCCTTGTTGACTTTGGTTTGGGATAAAAGGTATAGCCTTCTCTGTTCTCCGTGCTGATCCGAAAGGTGATTAGGCCGGCCTAAACATGAGCCTTTGCGTAGCCCGACACGTTGGCCCAGACAGATTACCCTGCGTTCCTGTGAACTCCCAGGTGAAGAGATAGATGAGAGGGGAGAAATTAAGGCAAGAATGCTGGTAGCTTGGTGGTGGTATAGAGAGGAGACGTTTGTTATGAAGCAGAGTGAAAGTTCAGATGCTGTTTGTATCGAAAGGCTCCGTCTGGCTCTTTTCTGGGAAAAACAGGTGGTTCTGCTGGACTCAGTGATTCTCAAATAAATAGAGCTGATTCCCAGGCCGATCACGTCCTAGCCAGGTTAAAGGTGGAAATTATGCATCACTTTGCTGATTCAAATATTTGTTGTCACTGTATAGAGTTTGTTAGTTCCATCACTACATTACCATTCAAATGCACATCCGTACAAGCACCATTAGGTAATGGAACCAATGCACATCCGTACAAGCACCATTAGGTAATGGAACCAATACTCACTCAGTTTTCCATTATGATCAAGTTTAGACTGTTGCAGGTTGTAACTGTGTTATTAATACATCCATTATCTATACAACGTTTCCTTTGAGGGAACTACTCATACCTATGATCAACTTAAAGTCTCCAAATAACCAAAGCTTCATGTCTTTGTTGGAGGCCAAACCCCTGGAAAAAGCCCATACAGACATAGGAAGAACATGCAAACTCCACACAGAAAAGCCAAAGGACGTCCGATCTGAACCCAGAAGCTTCTTGGTGTGAGGCAACAGTGCTAACCACTGCACCAGGGTGCAAAACATTCAAAGTTCACATAGCTGCCCTTCCGTACCTTGGACAAATGTAACATTTTCTGAAACCATTTCCTTACCTTAATCCTCTTCATCCCTTGTTGGACTTAAGGCCACAATGAGCGTCTTCCATGGTTCACTATTCTGGGCAACATGTAAAGCCACATAAAGTTCAATTCATTTTGGCTGTTTCACCCGTTGTAGTTCTTTACCAGGCTATTTTTGGTCGGCCAGGTTTTCTTTAGACTGCAGAAGCCCATCAACCTCTGGATGTTACCCACCTCAGCTGGAATAAGGGAAAACAGTCCCATCACTCACTTTCTTTTGTGCAGAATCAGCCTGTCAACACCTCTTATTGCCTTTTATATCAAGGCATATTTCCTCATCTCAATGAGAACTTGTCAGATACATGTTTTGGACAAGCCATGTCCAAAACATTTCCACTGCAACACTTGGTTTTGGAGATGCATTTTTTTGTTCCCTTGCTTTATTATTCATTTCCCCTCGACACTGTAATTATTCTCTCTCACCCTGTTTCTTACCCCCCTCCCCCCTCCTCCCCCCTCTTCCCAAAACTACCATCAGGAAGCTCTGAGTAAAACTGGTGTTTAGAAATAAGGAATATTTCCACATGCACTGTACTCTGATGCATGGGTGAGAGAAAATTGTGATTAGCCTGCATGGGCCAACAATAATATTGTGTTTAATCTAGATATCATTACATGCAAAACGAGCAGGAGAAATTCAAGGGCACCATTGTTTCCCTGGGCCAGTTTTTCAGGGGTCCAGTGATGGAGTGTTTCCTTTAGAAACCCAAACCGGCAGAGATGTGGAGGTGCCACTTACAGTGTTTGGGCAAAGTGAAGAGAAAAGACCTAGAACCAGAGTGACAGGAGGGGAGAAGGTGAGACAGAAGAGATGAACGTTTACATGTGTTGACAGCATGTTTGCCTCTGTTCTGTCCAACAGCACGGACGACCATGCACCCAATCTTTCGGGGCACTTGAAATTACTTCTATACATGAAGTTAATCCATGAAGTTAATCACCCCTTCTGTGAAAAACCAATGCCAGGACCAATGTTCTCTTTTTGGGAATTAGAGGAGGAGGTAAATCGGCTAATTAATCGATGAAGGACAAGAACCTTTTGTTTACTATTTTGCTTACCTTTAATAATACATAATTGCCAAAATGTTGCTCTCTGGCAAACAAAGTGGATTTACCAGATAATAGCTTGATCAGTTTGACCAGGTCATGTTATTCATGTCACTTCTGCCAGCAAATGCAAAGGCTGTCATCTGAAAGTGAGTTTCGGCCTGATTTTCCTCTATTTTAGGTTTTCAATTGCCAAAGGTCGGCAGAGGGAACGTGAAGTGGAAAAGCCAGTGCTTCTACTTGGCGCTGGTTTGTCCTCATGGATGAGGCACTGGGACGGAGACGATCCTCTGCTGCCCCGTTTCTCATTACCTCAATCCAAGAGGAAGAATCAGGGCCAAGTGCAGCAGTAGAGAAACAGGAGGAGGAAACAGAGGCAGGGACATCTGCAGGTTCCCCAAACTGAGCCAGAGAGACTGATGGAGAGTTGTTGGAGCGCAGACTGTTCCAGTAAGAGAGGGAAAAGTAAGAGGAGCAGGGTAAGGACCAACCGCCCATTCACCTCTTTTGGAAAAACATGTAGAAAAATTTTAATAGCTGTACAAAATGTGGAAAAAAGTTCTTTCTTTTCCCCTTTTCTTTATTGGAGATGATTTGTTACGTAGCTGCAAAATGTAGTATTTACTACCACATCTGTCATCGCTGCATCACTGCCTCTATGCCTTCTTGTTGAAAGCACTTTAATGAGTTGCAACACATCAAAAGACTTGAATTTAAGAAAATTTCAGATTTTGGTGACTTCTAGTGGTCGTATCCAATAAGACAACTACACACAGTTATGCACAATACAGTAAAATCAACATATAGAATATACATGCACTCAGTTTTCAGTTTATAAGGTGCACTTGGCTAAGAAATGAATACAGCCCAACAGTGCAAAATAAATCCAGAGGTATTGACCAAACTATATTTTATCTTTGCGATTTTGACTTTGTGGTGTTTTTTAAATGAACAGTTTCTTCTATTTTGTCCACCCCAAATGAGATTAGGTTACATTACAGACACACCTCTCTGTAGAATGCAGTTCAGCAGCACCACAAATTACATCCAAAATGGTCATGCGATTGATGAAATGCAGAACTATTGCTGCGCTTTATTCTGTTATGGAGTTAATGGCAGTTTTTTACAGAAATGTCTCCATCATGTCAAGTTTACTACAAGGAGAAAACACGTGAAAAATATTTTTTTTTGAGAAATTGCAGTCGAGTGATAATTACCTTTGCCTGCATCACTACAAGCAATGCCTTTCATATTACACATCAGATTTCTCTGCCATATGTAATGCATTGTATATTAACTTTGATTAAGTGAATTAGGACTTAATCAACAAACATATCCTGTTCAACATGGCATTACATTCATGTGTCTTATAGCTACTACAAAACAGAACAGCCTTTGTTCTTATTTATTCATAGAAATATAGAACACCATCTCTTGGATTGGAGTCAGATAAGCACAAATATTTGCCAACCACCTGAATTTGATCCTTTATTTAAGCAAGTGATTTACACCCTTATATACAGAGGAAACAATAGGATCAGCTAATGCTCTTGGTCTCCCCCATCCCCTTCTTAATAACTCCTCAGAGAGGATGAGAGGAAGAGGAAGGAGGAAGAGGTTGAGAGTGCCACGGGATGTGATTAGGCTGGACCTCCCGTTTATGATTTCTGTATTACAGGCGCTTGGTGCCAGACATTCCCTCCATGGAAGGAATGTCTTCCTAACCAGTTCCATGTGAATGGTTTAGGAGGGAACCACAGCCCACTGGTTGGGTTGAGGGCTCAGCCTCTAAAACACACACCACGGGAGAAATATGTGGAGGATGCTGGGCAAGAGGCTGGAGAGGAGGGAGAGCATGAGAAGAAAGGGAGAACAATGATGAACTAAAGGTCCGAAGTGAGTGGACCGCTCTAGCATGTTGTACACCACATGCACAAACATACTTCTGTGCACCATTCACTTCACTGTTGTCTCATATGTTTCCCCCCAAACTGCTATCCACTCCAACTGCTATGGATATAAATTAACATGGAATGCTGAATTACACAATATTAAGTCGTAGTGGGGATTCAAATAAAGTTACTGATGTGGC
Source organism: Verasper variegatus (assembly GCA_026259375.1). NCBI lineage: Eukaryota > Metazoa > Chordata > Actinopteri > Pleuronectiformes > Pleuronectidae > Verasper > Verasper variegatus. Next base: position 12,264,875 of record CM048038.1, read on the forward strand.
TTTAGGTTTCATACAAAACACAGGCTAATATCTTTTCCAGGATAGCATGACTTCAGCTTTATATGGCAAATAGAGGGAGGGGGCAGACTGTAACCCAAAGCAAGAGAAGAAAGCAAGTTAATATAAAAGTTGTCAGCTTTTTATAGATGACATCATTGTGTGATCATGTAAAAATTAGATGCATCATTTGCTGTTGCTTGTATAGAAATTGGATCCAAAGGTCGTAGCACGTACTGCACAAAGAGAGACCATTGTAATTTTCATTATTAGGACCTTTTATCACACAGACATCTAGAAACTAAAACATACTCAGACGTTAAAGCATGCATTTGGATGTGAGACTACATTAATTCCCCAGACTGCGTTTGTGACAATTATGCGCAATTGAATTGTAATTGCAGCACTAACAAATCGTTATTTCCTTTTTATTTTTTTTAATGCTCTTGCTCTGTGATTCACATTCGGCTTCTCTTCCCACGAGAAAATGGCCGGGAGAGAGAGAGAGAGAGAGAGAGAGAGAGAGAGCGAGCACAGGCCCAGCTCCGTCCCTCTCCGCAAGTTATTTGCCCAGTGTTGGATGCAAAGTGTGAACGTTTGTTTGTCCTGGAATTCTGACTGGGCTGGATTACTCTCCTGGTGACTTTGGCCACGTGTAACATAATGATAACAGTGGTTGTGCCGGGACCGGCTGCAGTCTCCAAGCAGGGAACAGAAGGAAAAAGCTTCACTGAAAAAACTGTTGAGAACATTTAGTTGGCAACGTAAAGTAACAAAAATGTGCCACAAAAAACAAGTGGACAACAGGATCTCAGACATAGCTTGACATCTGCTGTTATTAATGTATGTAATGCCTGATTTACTTATGTCTCTTCTGTATTCCCTGTTACTTAATTTCACTTTTCTGCTATTCCATGCATCAATACAGCCCCCCCCCCCCCCCCCCCTACACACACACACACACACACACACACACACGCCAGAAGTCACGACCTTGTCCTACACAAGTTACTGGCCTTAGCTCCAACAATAATGTTTATTTGTCTGACTCAGGAAAGAAAATACACGCTTGCTGCGAGCAGCTAGTCAAAGCAGGAAATCTATTTGATAAAATGTAGAAGTCGTGCACATGTATATGCCCACACCTCATGCACGTAAACTATCGTAGGTGTGCACACAGACAGACACAAAGGCTGCAGCCCTAAGACTGTTGCTGTCAGTTGTAAATGGGAACTGAGGAAGCTGCTAATTAGTTAATTTTTGTTTTGTTTTGGTTGCTTGGGGGTTTTCCAGGTCTGACACTGATTCTGTAAAAATCTGAGCGTTTGGCTCAAGTTTTTAAGTATTCAATATCTGTGCCTGAAAACTCAGGTGTGTTTTCATTTTGGGAAAAGGTTGTACAACATACGTACAACTACAGTCGCAGCTATCCGTGAGAGTTTCATGTTATTTTCACGATACATTGATGATAATATTAATAGTATTCAACGTGTATACATTCAGTGCCTCCAATATATTTATTTGCAGTAGTGGAGTCCGCCATTGCCGTGCTTTATTCTGTTATGGAATTAGTGGCAGTAGCTCAGGTAGAGAGGACCCAAGTGCAGGCACATGTAGGCAGGTTTGGTGAAAATTAGGCTCGGCCACAAAGGGGGTGGGGGGCAATCCAGTAACCAAGATCTGTGAGGAAAGTCTGAGGACATCTGCTGGGCAGATGAAGAATGGCAGTAGAAGGTGGCTGAAATAGACAGGACAGGGACAACAGTAATGACAGTAGGAATGGTTCGTCCAGAGCAGGGAACAACAGACGAATCGTGACAGACTCGGATTGTTTTCACATACACAAGGGATTCTCAGGGATCAATGCATGTATGTAATCCAGCATTTCATTAGTTTATGTAAACTTAGCTGTTTGCAGTTTGCTGTTGTCTTTGTTTAGCCTCCTATTGCTGTGTCACAGCTGAGTTATAACTATGAATTGTATATAAGAACGAACGGAGACTCCCGCTCCAGAAAGTGAAGCCAGTGCAGAAGTGCCTGAAACCTGTAGTCTCTCCAATGACAGAGCAGGTGGTGACTCAAAAAAATGACCCGTGATTTATGCCAAGTTTATGGTCTCAATCAATAGGTGAAGGGGTGACTGGTTGCACACCAACTGCTGAGCCCACCTGTGTGTCTGCAACTATATTTTTATGACTTCTTTATCAAAATAGTGTGAGTATGGTTGGTTGCACTGTAAACAAGTTTACCTTACGAAATACCTTCTCATCGAGCGCTGTAGTATTAAACAATTGTTGTTACCATAGTAACATGGTGAATCCTTCGGCTACTGGGCTGCATTATGACATGACCACATCTCCATTTACTCCCTCTTCTATCCCCTCTTTGTTTCTCGTGCTCTCAGTTGTTTTTGTGGCACATCTGTATCTAAGTCTTTAGCCATCCATGCATGTCGGGCTCTTTATCTGGTAGCGCCCCGATCCAAGAAGCTAGTTTTGGTCTTGGTCGCTCACTTGCCATCCTCAATGGGTGGTCCTTTGCTGCAGTTTTCCTGCTGTGCTGTTTGTACAGTTCACAGGTCTTTGTTTTTCTGGCATGTCTCTCCATGCTAACCAAAGCCGGAGGCCTGCTGCCTGTTTTCTTTTGCAAAGCTACATATCTGCCGGCTTTTCAGGGCGAAACTGGACAAAAAGCAGAAAAACAGAAGGAGCGAAGGGAGGCAGAAAAAAGGCAGAAAAACACAATCGCTTTGCCGTCGAATCCAAGTTGTCCATTTCTCCCCGCAAGTGCACGTGGGAGTCGGCGTTAGCCTCGCTCCACTGACATAAACTGTGGTTTGTTGGCAATGTACTGGCACACATGTTGACAGCCTCATTATTTATACTCCATTTTGACAGCTTGTTTTGTGTAATACACACACATGTATTTCCATCCTCGCACCACCCTGTCTTCTCAGTTTCATAGGAATAAGTCAACTTAATGAATTTTGCATGAAAAAACAGTGCGTCCCCAAAGGGTGTGTTATGGATCAAAGAGTCACTCAGTCACCAGCGCTTTATGGCTAATTCCACCGACTGAACAAGGTCATATTGTTCCCTGTTTATACTCCCAGAGTGATCAAAGAAGAAAAATGATCCCTTCCGACAGTTAATATGTCTAAATGTCTCTTTGAGAGCCAATTTTGTGTTATTCAAACTGTTTTCCCAGATGCATTTATCAGGACATATTACCAATTCAGAATCTGAAATTCATGATGTTATATCCACGGTGTGTGAGCCGAGCGCTGAGACAGGCGACTGCAGTGTCATTGCTCCGTTTCCTCGTGTTTGGAGGATGGTGGGTGCTGGGACACGTGGAAACAGCTGTTTAGGGAGGAGGTTCCTGTGAGCATCAAGGTCAGGACACATTCACAAAGCTAGACAGGAAGCCAGGTGGGACAGGACGCCACTTACACTATGTGTGTGTGTGTGTGTGTGTGCATTAAGCAGGATGCATGGGTGCACTACAGCACCACTGACAGCTTAGTGGGGATATTTGGCTGTAAAGGGGCTGTAACACAAACAATACTAGAAAGTTCTCCAGGGTCAGAAAGTGGTCAAGTGAGTAAATGAGTTTGTTATAATAGGACTAAACGTACACCAGTGGGTTGGAGAGGGCCGCAGTGACCTCTTGAGGCATTTGCAGTGGGAACGCAGAAGCTACTTAGTTTGAACACAGAGGGCAAAGGTTGGAGAAATAATTGCTGTCGCTCAAAAGGTCATAACTGAGGTCGTATAGTGCGTAAGAGAGCAGGACCTACAAGTGTAACACAAATGTTGCTTACAGTGAAACTTGATCTTTAAATAATTGATCTCTAAATTCAGTATCTGATATTATTAAAGCTTAGTTCTCTATCTATCATTAATTTTAGATAACAAAAACCTAGGTTTGAGTTGTTATGTTGTTAATTATCACAACTTGTAGCTACAAACTAAAAAACGAGATAATCACACAGGAACTATTAGATGAATATGTATTGGATGCAGAAACACAACAGGTATTGTGTATATTTTATAATGTGTGACGTGTGTTCTATGTTTTTAGTGTGTAGCTTTTTATGTTAATTTTAACGTTTGTAAAGTGTCTTTGAGAAAATTTGCATGATCAGTTGTTCTCAGTTGGGTTCCAGAGTAGGAGAATTATTGATATGATATGCCTCCAAAGCAGAGCACAGGCGCTGTACTTTTGATGAATACAATTGATTTATTATTCAGATGATTTATCAACCAGTTAAAGTTTTTGCTGCGTTGCTGTTTTGAAAATCTATAGGTTTTGCATTATTGCTCATAAGGGGCATGATGGTGCGTTGGTTAGCACTATTTCCTCACAGCAAGAGGGTTCTGGGTTTGAATCCTGGCGGCCTCTGTGTGGAGTTTGCATGTTCTGGGTTTTCTCTCTCCCACAGTCCAGAGACACACAGGTTGGGTCAACTGCGAGACTCTATATTACCTGTAGTTGTGACCAAGATATTTTAGATCTGATAGATTGTTTTTCACCGGCCTTTGAGTTGAGCTACGAAAATGAACTGCAGATGTTTATTGTAAAGTCGCTTAGTAGTTTATTTTTCTAGTAAAGAAAAGACACTGGAATCTAAGTCGAAGTGCTGTAAGAATGTTTCCTGTTTAGGGCTAAAGAATAACTGAGGCCAGAGGTAAATTCAGCTCTAAACAGTTTGTCATTGAACTGCACTGTGTGTTTAGAGACAGTAAGAAGTTATCTTATTGTGTCTGCTTTTGCTTTCACAGGAAGTCAGCTGCCAGCCGGCCGCTTATCTCTTATCACACGATCACTTATCACATAATTATTGCCATTCTGATATCAGTCTGTTTTCTGATGTTGGGAAATTAGCCATCTAAAGAATAAAAATGCTTATGCTGTGCTGTCAGTTTTCCTGAGAAAGTGTTAAATTAAAATGTCTCGTGATTATGGCCTGAATATGTTGAAATAAGCAAGATTGTTTTGTTTTTTTTACAGTTTGACAGAATAATCACTGTTAGTGCCAACACCACAGATCTTCAAGTATCTGTTGAATAGAAAATGGACCTTGTGCTACTTTATAGGTTTGCAGGCAATTAACAAAACATACACTTTAAATCAAGTAATGACAAGAAAACATCCTGTCAAGATCTTTGACATCTCACTGTGATTAAGCTCATGTGTGTGGGGTTAAAAAAAAATGCAACACAGCAACGCTACAGCCTGTTATATCAAGATAATGAGATAATTATGTCATGATTATGAGAAACAGCTCGTTATGAGAGTGAATGGGATAAATTAACTTGTAAAGTTGAGATAAAGGGCCTGGACCTGCTCTGGGCGTTTTACCTCAAATAATGAACCTCCTGTACTCCACTCACAGGGCTTAACATTTTCCTGTCTTAACAGTCATTCCTGAGGTTTAAAACACCCATGGGTGAACTTTGCACATCCTTGGACCACAGCTCCAGCCTCTCATATCTTTATATCTCATATCACAAGAGTTTTGGATGTGCCGCTGAGATCTGTAAACTGCGGCAGTTGACTTTACTTATTCTGAGCTGATTGTGTGGGTTTTGAGAATCTGTTGCTCCCGCTGTGAGGGAAATTGCTCTCCTGGCTGCTGGTTCTGAAACTGTAAAAGCAAAACAAACCTTAACCTTGTTTTTTAGCCGTTCTCATTGGCACCCGTCTGGACCGGCTTCCCGAGACAAGTCTGTCATCGCGAGGGAGAAAGAAAATAGAATTTTTTAATTGTTGAATAGCCGGTAGAGTGATGAGCTTATCAGCTGAGTGCAGATCGGTGGGTGTGTTGTTTTTACTGTTTGCATGAAAGTGTGTGCTCGCAGAAGACTGGCAGGATGTGGGTTAAGTTGGCAGCACAGGGAAATTGCAGTTGAGACGTCCGTTTGTGCTGGTATGCACCTTTGAGATCGTTTAATGAAAGATGAAGAGGAATGCCAGCGCTAATGCACTTATCTCATAACCTTGACTTGTGGCACAGTAGATGCATATTTTGTGTACATACTTCTCAGACCCCCACACACACACACATACACACACACACACACACACTGCAATGAAAGTCCTTCTGTTTTGGATATAGCAACGCTGTTACGCTCTGGAAACAATTACCCGGGCAATAATCTTCACATTCTTTCATCCCACCAGCTGCTCAGCTGATTGGGATATTCACTGCTAACCTCAAACACGCTAACACACACTCGCACATTTAATGTTTCTACTGTAGAGTCCGGTATAGGTGCTCCCGCTCCCTCTGTGGTTACTCCCGAAGGCCCACTCTGTTTCTCAGGCTCGCGCACACACACACACACACACACACACACACACACACACACACACACACACACACACACACACACACACCTGACATCTGATTCCCGAGCGATGATTAATGACCCTCGAAGTCTTTCAGCAGGGACCACCCAGGGTCAGAACAACTTGCCATAAATACAGAAGCAGTAAATTACCATTCAGTCGCCACTCTCCTATTTGCACGTTGCCCCTGAAGCATCTTGCAGGAGTGAGAGTGTGCATGCGCATAAGTGTGTAGAATGGTGCAGGTTAACTGCGAAAAATGAGCATGACCCCTCCTCACCTCTTTGATGATTAGTGGGGAGGGGGGTTACTTTGCTAACACCCTTCAAACTGCATAACCTCACATTCACCTTCTGCCCTCTTCTTCCTCGTCTTTCAACAGACAGAAGAATTGCCCCGGCTGTCCTCTAATCTCTCCATAGAGCTTTTTTCCCAGGGTGGAAACACTGCCATCCTTTTTTCTCTCCACTGTTCCCCCCTTCCCCCTCTTTATCAGTGTCAAATGATTACCTGGGGGGAAACCGATCTTGGCAACAATATGCGTCAGGTGAGCCACGGGGGAGTGCGGCCAAAAACATCTCCTACTCTACCTGTACCCTCCCTTTATCCCTCCATTCCTCCATCCATCCATCCAGCCATCTCCCCTTCTCCTTCTGTCATGCCCTTCCATCACCCCTCCCATGTAGGTAAGTGTGATGGCAGAGCCCCAAGTCCATCTCAGAGGAATTTCCCCGTCGAAATTTATATCAATTTCAGAGGCCTCAAGTTTATCCCCAGCGTGTGAAAAACTAAAACTCCCCTCTCCCTCTAGCATTCACTTTCCATTCCTTCCTCTCTCCTCTGTCTGCTGCGTTCTTTAAATGTTTCTCTCCCTTTCTGCTTGTCCTCTCCACATTTCCCCTCTTTTTTTTACCGTTTCCTTCACAATAGCCCTGCTCCTCAACTATTTATCTCTTTAAATTTGCTTTCCTTTAGCTTTTTTCCCTTTCTCCCTCCCCACCTTTTTTCACTCTGCTTAACGGCCCTGCGTAGGCACAGCTCGGTGAATGCCAGGCATTCCTTTGTAAGGTTAGAACAGACAAAGGTGGACCACATCACCTGAGAGAAAACGGTCCTTTTTGGGTCATCGCCCGAGTGGACAGAGGCTGATAGAGAAGAAAAGAGGGAGTATTAAAGCAGAGGAGAAAAGAGAGATGGAGGCGACGAACACCTGTCCTTCGCTGTCCTTGTGTGAACCTTCAACTCTCACCTTTGCTATGTGATGCCTTGTTTGAATAAATGGGGCCTGAGCTGAAAGAAAGGGGCTCCAGGTGGAGGTGCAAACGCCCAAATCCAGCGTTGAAAAGCGACATGTTTGTGAGCTTATAAAGGGGTTTTCTGTGCATCCGAGTAACGAGATCAAGAACATATTTAGCTCGTGCTATCAATGCATTTACTACCATACAATACTTCAGTTCAGTTTATTCAGTGACTTGAATAAACAAGGTCACATTACAGCCCCAAAGTTAAATCCAATCAAGGTCACAAACACAAACAACTCCACCCTTCGACACACTCCAGCCATTTACAAAACCCAGTCAAGGAAAATACACGCTCAACACACCGCCTCCGACGAGAAGAGACCCCTTCACGTGAACACATAGTGGGCCTATGTCTGGTGATGCTAGGTGTGGTGCAGGGTGGAGTGTATCGGTGACGCCAACGCGCCCTTCACAGCTTCTTTTTGGGCTCTTTGACCAACATCAAGGGCAAATGTGCCTGCGCGATGCAACGCAACGGTTTTCCAGTCAGTTAACGGCTCCTGTTTGTTTTTACTCTTACTAATGGAACAGAGCGAAGGGGAAAAGAGTAGTGAGAAAAAAAAGAAGCTTATGACGACCAGGTGTTTTTTCCCCCTCTTCTCGGGAATGTTTCACCTTGTAAAAGCAAGCGAGTGGTGGGAGGGGACTTTGTGTGCCATGCTGAAGTGAATGGTTTGGGGATTTGTCAAGGGGTGTGTGCTGACCAAAAGGGTATGAGTGAGAATGAATGTGTTGTGTGAGAGTATAAGAGGGTAAGCTGAGTGTTTTTGTTTTTTTTTAAGAAGCCAGAAGGCAGAATTCTTCAGTGGAACTGTAGCATAGCCATGACGGGAAGAGGCGGAGGCTTTCTCGTGCTTAGGTATGAGCCTCCACCAACCAATTTTTTGCCTCATTGAGCCACAGAAAGCTTTTGCTCTTTTGCGGTAAGGGTGTGATTCACAACACACGCACGCTCACGCAGAAACACACACCTGGGAGGTTGAATGAATGGCAGGCCTGAGTACCACACAGGGCTCCTATTGATGACATCATTGCTGGGCATCTGGTCACTCCACCCTTTCCATGTTCAGAGAGCCATTCAGTCAACTTTCGACTGCACCATGGTTCTTTTACAGACATGACGGCAATTGCTTATTTTTTTGAAATTATTTAATTAAGCCGGCTCCAGCCGCGAACAAAATATTTTTCAGTCGACCCTAATAGCACAATCAACAGTCGGGCCGCTTTCTGACCTGCGTCAATTCCATCCTTTATTCCTCTAATTCATGTTTCATCACTTTGCAACAGAGAAAAAGAAACATAAAAAAACATGTGCACTGTAAAAGTTGACATAATGACACTCATTACACAAATATGTCCTTATTGAAATGTAGCCTATAGTTCTCATGCAAGGAACGGCTGACTTTGTTTCTAATGGTTGGTAGATTACACCGTCTGGAGAAGTTTATTAGTCTTCATGAGCAAAACATGAATGAAAGGAGGCCAGCCGGTCTGCCAGCTTTTGATAACTCGCTGGAATTTATGCAGCGATTGAAAGTAATGAATCAGCGGATGTTACAGACCTTTTAATAAATCAGTCCCAACCTGATGACCTACGAAGCCAAAATAAACTTAATTCTTTCTACCCCTCTCTCCTCTCGCTGTAGCGTTTCAAGATCGACTTGGAATAACAGTCTCTATCTGATCGCCGACACAGCCAATGGCTCAGTCCCAGCAGGTTCTTTCAGGAAGAGGCTAGGCCAGCTTTCCTGCCACTCGTCCAATCACGAGCACATGCACAGCTCGCTCTTCAAGGTTCACTACCATAGCATAGGGCCAGCTAACACTCTGCCAATTAAAAGCCTGAAAGCTAATCCTGCGCTGAACCCTCTGATCTGTTGAAAGTTACAATAAGAAACCCCTGTAGTTCATCCAGGTTGTTCGCTAACGTCCCCAAAACACGATTTCCAATTACCCATGTTGATGAGATTTAATGCGTTTTCCCAGCAAACGCTTGGCACGTTTTAAATGTAAGTTCTATTAGATGTTTGTAATACATCTTTTAGAAATGAATGGCTGGACTTGTAGCAGCGAAATGTGAACCACTGTCATTTACTTCTGTGCTTTGGTGATTAACCCCAAGAGAGTGCTATCATGACTACAGGTGAACTGCAGCGGGTTTTGGGCGACAACACAATGCTCCTTTATGTATTATACACTTCCAGTGTTATGTCATGCACACAGGTTATTAATTGGCCATTAGAACCACAAGGTGAGTGAAGAGAGAAGTTTGGTCGGAGACTCTATGATCAAAATCTCTGGGTGTGTCATACCAGCAGCTAGCATTGAATTTGATTTGATGATTTGATTTGTGAGCGTGTTTGAAAAGCAAAAGAATGAAGGGCTGGGTGATATCATGGAAGGTGAGTTTGGGAAGGAGAGAAGAGGACAGTGGAAGGAGGCAGAACATGAGCGAGAGCCGCCTCCCAGCTCCTCTCTTCTCCTCCCGTCTTTCTTCGTTCCCTGCCCTCCTCTTCATCCTACCCCACCCCTCTTTGCGCGGCTGCTACCCCACCCCTTCCTGATCACTCCCCTCGGTGTAGCCAGCCACAGACACTTGCTTTTTGTGTGAAGGGGTTTAGCCCAATGAACAATCCAGTCTGTCTTTTCCCAAAAATAAACCAGTGGGAGAGGGATCGGCGAGTAAGCCAGGGAGATTGGAGCAGCAAGGTGCACAGCCCCTGGTTATAAGTCCTGGGAGTGGGAGTGCTGCCTGCTTGGACTCACATATACGCTGCCTTGCTGCCTGACTGACTTGACTGACTGACTCACTCCACTGTTACTCACTCGCTCTCTCTCCCTCTCTGTCCTGCTCCCTCGCTCCTTCCCTCCTACTTTCCACCCTGGAGAGCGAGAGTGCACGGATTGGGAAGGTGCTCCTCAGACCTGCGTCTGGACAGCTTGAAGACAGCACAGAGAGGATTTTCCCCCTCTTCTCTCATCTCCTCCCTCACTTCGACCACCTCTGCCACAGAGCACATGGATGAACTTTTTTGCTTTTTGCTGGGGACAGAAAAATAAAGAAAAAAGTTGAACAGACAATTAGCTCCACTCGCAGTTGAAAATATCCAATTTTTTAACTTTTTTGTTTTTGGTTGTCTTCTTTTCCTTCCCCTGCACTTGCGAGCAGCACTGGACCGATTCAGGGTGCCGGCTCTTTGCCTAGGAGGACAGCACTCCTCTTCTCTTGCTGCATGTTCCTTGATTATCTGATGCCATCGCATCCCATGGGAGACATGCGTGGCTGAAGCAAGGAGGGAGGTAGAAGAGAGACCCACCTGAAGCTCGCACCTACAGCTTCCCTGACCCAGTGCATCCCTCTGTACCATTAAACGCTCTGAGGAGAGAAAGGTAAGCCCTATACCTGCCCTTACATTTCCTCTGGCTGCGTTAGCATCCTCCTGTCTTATCATCTCTGTTCTTGTCTTTTCACCTGGGGCTGCAGTGAGAGCGGCCAAAAGAAACAGTCGGAGAAAACAAAATAAATAAAAACAGACGCTGCTATATCTTAGTCATGGGACCGGCATAATTCTGCTCAGTCCTAAACTAGTGCACAACATGCAGATTAGAAAATTCCAGTAGTTTTGGTTAAACAGTGTTGATACATCCATTCCCACATTCTGTACATCTGGGACCTTAGCTGATGATATTTAAGTGGGCGTGCTGTGCAGTAGGAGGGTGTATCAAGGTGGGGCAGTGTGACAGTAGAGATATGCTGAGGAGCGTCCTCAATGTAGAGAGATGTTGTGTTTGTATCATGAGTGATTACTGTCGTGACTCACTGTCATGTGCAGTTGGCATAGACTGCAGCTTGTTTTATAGGCTTTTTTGGGATAGATTTGGTAAACACACATATTGTATTGCGAATGGAATGTACTGAGAAAGACGGAATATTTCAAATGGTCATTTTTTCCTCTCTTTTCCTCTCTTCTCCTCTCCTCTCCTCTCCTCCTCTCCTCTCCTCTCCTCTCCTCTCCTCTCCTCTCCTCTCCTCTCCTCTCCTCCTCTCCTCTCCTCTCCTCTCCTCTCCTCTCCTCTCCTCTCTCTGTCCATCCACTGTGACGCCTCTGGCAAGCGACGCTGCATTCCACTGTAACGACATCCCTCCGTCACAAAACAGAGCGAAGGAGGGATGGTCGCGACCGTGAGTCCTCAGGTACCCAGTGTGACAGAAATAACGGAGAAGGGCAAAAGTGAAAAAGGACATAGAACATAAAGAGTGAAAGGAAAACAAATGTGAAGCTACAAAAACATGCCTCCTAAAAAAATAAAAGAGAGGATTCCGAAGTGCATGATTTGCTGGGATGATACATTTCTCGATCACATGTGTTTCAGTGCACTGACAGCAGGCTTTCTGAGGGGGGAGAGAGGTGGAGGGAGAAAGAGAGAGAGAGAGAGAGAGGTATAGCTTGAGAGTAAGAGAAGGAGAGAGGAGGGGGAGGGGGGAGCGAGTCTGGAAAAGACAGCGGACTGGAACTCTGAAATCCAAAAACATTTGGCATCATCCGTCTTTTTCACTGGCTTATGGCGAGAAAAGTCAACTGAATATGTACCTGTGTGTGTGTGCGTGTGTGTGTTTGTGCTGGTACACGTGTAGCCGCACATGCATGCTCCTAGGTGACTGAATCTGTGTTGCGTATCAAAGTGTGTTACACAATCTTCAAGGGGAGCGGGTGAATGGATACGCATTAAAGTGTGAACTCTCCCTCCCCTGGCAGCGAGCTACGGCAGACGTTTCAGAGGCGGACAGAGCTGCTGGTGCGCAGCAGCGTCTGCTTTACTGTTCAAAGTAGTATTTGCTCATAAATTTCAGGGCCTTTCGTATAGGTTTAGTAGTTTCCAGGCAGCGTCCCGCCCTCTCTTCGATTCTATTAAAGTATCTGTAGGTGAGAAGTTTTATATTCCTCTCAGGTGCTGCCAACATCACTCTGCGTTTTTTCATGGCATGTAATTCCATGCCTGGAACAAGGGTGATGGCAACATTATGCTGGGATGGCTGCAACCCTGTGCCACTGCTACTGGTCAGTGGTTGGTTGGCTGGTTACAAGCAGCTGAAGTGTGTGTGTGACACATTGTTTAACCACAACTAACATCCTCCAACCGGCTGATCGCTCTGCAGTCTTTTGATAGTCTCTGCCGAAGCGTGACCGACCGTACACAAGCAACAATCACTGTTGATGCACAGCGACACACACATGTAAACTCTATGCCCTGTGCAACATAAACATGGATCTAACACAGTTACACACAACTCGAACAGATGAACACTCACACTGTCCGCTGCCAAACCGCCTGCTCACATGGCTCAGAGCCTCACACGCCCCACTGCAGTTACTTTATAGGCCAGAACGTGTTGAAGTTGGGACTCAAAACTCCAAGGTTAACATCGGCTCTTGTATTTTTTATAAATACTTGAGTATAATTCCTGTTCTGATGTCAAGGTGAAAGAACAAGGTCTTCTTTATGGGTTTTTAAGCGTTTTCGTGAACTTTCATCCTGAGTTGGAAGGCTCAGTCAAGGCTGATTCTTGCTTAAAAATCTGTCACTCCTACTTCGTCACAGGGAGTAAGGCAGAGTTGATTTATACGTGCACCATTTCTAGAAGCCGACAGGATTTTAACAGGACTGTTAGGAGCTATTACTGCACTAATGCCTTATGTATCACCCTGTCTGTGGCTTGTAAAGTAATCTGTGTGGCCACAAGGAGGCACAATACCTGTCAAACTGATTAAAACACAGTATATTTTACTTGGAGGTTTCCATAAAGATGCCTTAAATAACTTTAAAAATGTTCTCAAACTATTTGTGTCACTTGTATGCACTGCTCTCAAACAGTGAAGAGTGGCGAACGTTTCTCCTGGATGGGCGACACCAAAGTCCAAAATATACACTAATCAGAAATTAGGGGTAGATCTGCGTTAGCGAGGTCCCGTCGATACACATCGCATGTTTCAACCCATTTTTAATGCATCAAAGAACAAAACCCAAACTTAGTAGAAAAATGTTGATCTTGAACATAGAGTGTGATAATAACTAACATGACAGAAAACCTATTTGAGAAACATTTCTTTGATGAGTACTTTTTAGTTTGGCTCATGTCCCATCCACTAACATGGTAGAGGTGGGATTTACAATCTATACTGCAGCCAGCCACCAGGGGGTGATTGAGACACTTTGGCTTCACATTTGGGGAGCTGACATGTCATCCATCTTTATATACAGTCTGTGGCATGTACAGTACCACCAAAGATGGTTGCCCATTGACATTTTTAATCCATAACATTATTGCAGAATATATATGTTATTCCTTAACTATTTAATATTTAGTCTGCTGAATAAGAATACATATGAAGGGGTCTCATGAGGAGGGGTAGGGCGGCGCCCTATCGCCTTCTATTGACCAACTTACCACTCAGTCCAACTTTTCCTTAACCTCATGGCTGTATGTGCTTTTCTGTTTGTGTGTGTGTGTGTGTGTGGTGTGTGTGTGTGTGTGTGTGTGTGTCTGCGTGCGTGCGTGTGCATGTGGGTCAACCATGCTAGCAGGAAATGAAAGAGAATGCCACTCATTCTCAAGGAAAAGTAAACGCCCACTTATTCTGTTCTCTGGAACACAAACACCTTCAGAATACACACACACAAACGCACACACACACACACACACACACACACACACACACACACACACACACACACACACACACACACACATAAACATAAATAGGAAAGACAGGATCCAAAAGGTAGTGTATTTTCTTATGCTCCTCTTTTCTGCTTGTAATTACACACACACACACATATACTCTACATGCTCACACACTCATCAGCATGTGTTACGAAGCTTGCTAACTGGAGCTGCTGATATTCTGGATGAGGAATTGCAGTGAAGGGAGGTGGAAACAGAACACAGGCCCTGCTCTTGATCATTCCCTGGACCACAACATTTAAGATTAATTGACCGGATTTGTTTTTCAGCTTAAAAGGGGTGAAGAAAAAGAGTAAGAGTAATACATGTGGAAGTCGGTCAGCTACAGTATATAGCAGATAGGGAATTTGCACAAACACAAGGCCCCAAATTGTGGATAAAGCAGCAAGTTATTAATCTTAACAATAGAGGACCTTGTTTTGGCCCACAGCTCTGTATGAGCTGTGAAGAAACAGACACTAACAAAAAACAGTAGGGAATCTTTCTATTATTTGATTTCTGTTTACATGTATTCATATTTCTTGCTCTCTGTCATTGTCTGATTCATTCGCCTGTCTCCCACTTGCACTTTCATTTTCTCATCACTGTGTCTGGACCGATGGGAGTTTTTCCACTGGGCTGGCAGCGGTGGGGGAAGAGGGACAGGGAGACCGAGCAGTCGGGAGGCTTGGCACACGACCCTGGGTTTTTTTCGTCCGCCTCCCGTTGACTCTGTCAGCACTTTTGCCGTCTTAGAAGACCCTGTAGGCTCAAAGGAGCTTGACAACGTGCCTTCTTCAGCTATCAAAGGGAACTTATCGCAGGCTAGTTCATGAGACAGAACTTATAACATTCCTCTTCCTTCTTGATTTCGTTCTTCTGCTTCTTCCCTTCTTTCAACCGTTTCCATCATTTTCTACTGGTGTAGGATGCAAATCCTCTTGAATCAAACCCTCACTATTTACTGGGCTCAAACTGAAACCCCTGCGGTAAAGCAACCTTATTCTCCGACGCCAGACATTGCTTTTAGTCAGTGAGGCCTGAACAAGGCGCAGTGACTAAGCCGCGGACAACACACGTATTAAGCAATGCTTCCTGGAGTCAGATGTATATTTTTCCAGTGGTGCGTCAGAGTTTTTGGGGACGGCAGCTCGTGTTTTCAAAGACAATCCAACAGGAACAAACAGGAATGAGAGCCCAGTTGCTCATCCAGCAACTGTGCTGTTCCTAGTTAATGGGATGTGACATCTTGCGCTCTTCTGCCGAGGCTTAGTTTTCCCTGGTTCAACTCTGGATGCAAGGAAGCGAGAGTTTCCCCATGTCTCCTGTGGATGTGTACAACCTCCCCGCTTACCAGCCTCAGTTATGGGGAAAAAAAGAGGGGAATCCATCACACTGAACGAAACCAAATGTAGTTTGTCTGATGTCGGGTTGGCTGTGTAGCACAAACATTTGTATGTTTAGGTACAAATGAGCATGTGCGTATGGTGCGTGTGTGTAGGTTTATTTGCTTTTGGCTCTTTCATTGCCCCTCAGTTCAACGTCTGGCAAGAGTTTGGTTAGGAGGCGTCCAAAAGGAAGGCGTTAGGGCCAACTCTTAACAGGGGTCAACTCCTCAATATAAAACGCCCATTATGCCTCTTTTCATCTTGTTACAGACACACTTCAGAAGCCAACTCTTCATTTTTATTGTTTCACTTCAGATGCAGGATGGATATCTCTCTCTCTGTTTCTCTCTCTTCTCTCTCTGTTTCTCTCTCTTCTCTCTCTCTCTCTCTCTCTCTCTCTCTCTCTCTCTCTCTCTCTCTCTCTCTCTCTCTCTCTGTCTGATGGGTCAATATTGAAAAAAAGGGGTTGGAAACATCTCTTCTGAGACCATTTGAAAAGTTCCAGACTTTGTTATTGTTCAGTCTGAGGGTGATTTAGACGTGTGCTTAGGTGTTAAAAAAAGAATGAGAAAAGACTGTCAGGGTTATTGTGTTGTTATAGTCCCCTCGCAGCAGGATAATAAAAAACATTTTATTTCACTGAGACAGATTTTCTGGAGTCTGAGATGAAGGCTTACTAGGTGACACATACATTCATATATTCACAGTGAATTTCTTCCTAAGCTTCAGACAGTAACGTAATATCTACCATGCATAAAGAGAAGTTTGTTCCTCCAATTAGTTCTTGGATTTATTTTATGAGAAATAAATTTTTTATAGATAAATAAAAGTAGTACTAGACATTTCCACTTCCATTTCACCTCAACTTGGCCAAACCAACCAGCAATGATAAGTAGCTTTGTGTTTAGTATCCAGACAGAATTTTTTTTATTTATTATATTCTAAAACATTTATAGCACATTTTAAGTAACAGATAATTATTTTTTACACTTGGAGGCAGTGTAACAAGCCATAAACACACTGTTGACATACTGTATTATACTGTAATATACCAATATTTGGGCAGGTAGTTTCCATGCAACATTGAAAAGTGAACATGGCTGGGGGCACTTTAGCTTGCCTTTTTAACTAATCAGAAGAAATACACTTAATCGATTGAAATACAGGCTAATGTCATGTTAAGCTATGTAACATGCTAAGGTCAACATGTGTTGTCTTTATTGTAGCACTTTGATGTGAAAAGGTGAGGCTAAGATGTCATATAGCCAGCTGACATGACCTTTGCCTGTCTCTCAATTACTGAAGTGTATTTCAGTCCCTGGAATTGACAGGCTAATTATAAGCATGAGGGTAACAATAGGTAAACAGCATATATCTGAGAAAATGCATATGACTGTGATCACAATGTTAAAATATACATTCATCTCATTTTCCAACAACCATGGTAACGTCAGGCTAAAGTGTCCCAACCCTGTTTGTCACTTTTTTGTTTCCCCTGTAAACACTTCAGTTGTGTTGTGAGAATCTGGTTGTTTTGTTAGTATTTGCAGTGCATGTGAACTTGATGATGATTTCACCATTTGCATGCATCGTGTGTATTTGCATGGGTTTTCTTAAGTTGTAGTGAGTTGAGCTCTCGGGGCCACCCTATTAATCCCATGTAAAGACAATGAATAAATAAAAGACTCATCCGACGAAACAAAAATTTAGCTTGAGCCTCATGATTGTTCAATTGTGCTGGTCGCTCAGACTTGATGTTTGAATGGCCTTGGCTTAAAGATGTAATCTTTTCTGTACAGACTTTGAGCTCATTGAGCAACATGTGTTTCATAATGCAATGCTCAGGGGCATTAGGCAGCATACAACACAACCAGTCCTTCAAGGATTTTGTCCTAATCATTTCCTGTAATCAGCAGCAAAGTAGTGAAACGATGAAATGAAAAAGCGACTTTGTGCTCATTCCAACTTGTTCTAGGTGAATGCTGTGTGAGCATTTCTTTGAGTGAGTTTTTTTTTATGTGTGTACGTGGTCTTAACTGCAGTTCTCTTGTTTCTGTTTATCTCTACAATATATGTAATGCTTCCTGAAGTTAGACAGGAGAGGCACAGGAGTCTGGCACCATTCCTAAGCGCGTCAAGAAGTCGTTGAAGAAGAATTATTTTGTTTCATGCTCATAAGACAGGAAGGGTTACTGCTCTGTCTCCGGTAACAATTTAAGTTAAGGGATACAAGTTGAGTAGAGTTTCATGGAGAACATGTGAGATGCTGCAGTGCAAAGACCAAGATAAACAAACACAAGACTAATTGGATGACAGCGGCGCTCTTTGCCTCTTCATCACGCATTTGCTTGGTTTTGTCTGTCAATGTCAACTCAAGTAGGTAACATAAGTAACCATGCAAGAGAGTACGGAAAGTTTTTCCTCATAAAATCTGGCATTTAAGCTATAGTGGTACCTCATTCATCATATATAGTGTTGACATTACACATTATCCATTAAAAATATGGCACATTCAGTCTCATACGAGCATGGTTTTTACCCTTTTTCATGTGTGTGAACCCGATTCAAGGGTTTTGGAAGCTGTAAGGACTCAGCTGTAGCAGCATAAAGCACCACAGAAGTAAACTGTCTTACTAAAAACTGAGGAAGGTCAAAGATTTACATAAGCTGAGTTAAAACCTGGATGTCAGATAGATTGCATGATAGATTGCAGAATAAAAACAGATTGCAGAATAAAAACATCCTCCAATGAACGTTAACCGTGCAAGTCTGCAATTGTTTGGACAGTGAACTCTACAGAAGTACAACCACTTCTGGGAGGATGTTCTTTGGCCAACCAACATAATACTTAATTAGAGAGGGCTTTGAAACAATTACCACTCACTTTCATGTGGTTTGCAGATGGCTACACATTCTCTCTCCCCCATTCTTCTTGCTCTTTCCTCTGCGGGCCGCCAGCAAAAAAAAAGCCCTGTTGCGTTGCCTCAGTGCTAATTTGAACCAGAGAAGTGGTCATTTCCTAACTGGGCCCCGGTCTGCTCCGCAAGCCGAACCGACAACCAGCCCAGTGGAGCCTGAGCTGGAGCACTCCCAAAGCTGGGCAGAAACCACACAAACCCCTCTTCCTGACATGTGGTGAAAGTGCGATAGGAAATATCAGGCAGGGTTAGGGAAGAGGAATGGCAATAGATCCATTTTGAAAAGAAAGGGAAAGATTGAAAATAAGAAAGAAAATAAGGAAAGAGGAGAAGTGGAGGGAGCGGTGATTATTGTGGGAAAGAGGTGAGGAGAGGTGAAAGATTTGGAGGTAGAAGAAGCAGAAAAGAGAAAATAAGCTTAGTCGGAGGAGCGCTCAGTTTGTTGCAACCATGTGGCGTCTTTGATCTGGCCAAGGTTTTGAACCAGTGTCAACAGAAACATGCAGGGGCCGTCTGTTTGCTCCCAGACACAGATCATTCCTCCATGAATTATTCTGCTTCAGTTTGCCACAACCTCTTTACTACTCCAATGTTTGTTTACCCTGTCGGGAACACCCGGGCCCATTCCTCAAACAAGCTCGGTAATACCCCAGTACTCCTGCAATCAGCGAAACATTCAATGGCTGTTAATCTCCAGGTGGAAGCAAAAATCGGTGTAGTTTTGAAGATTGTAAAGATATATTTGATTCACACAGTGCAGCCTTTATGTTCTGTAGTTTACTCAGCAACAGAGCCATTCCTCATCGAGGTCAGGATCCAAATCATTCCACTTCAGTCGCTTCAGTCTGCCATCACAGGGACGAGGCATGTTCTGTATCCCTCGTAGTCTGGAAGGAAGAAGGAGGGATAACAAGAAGGCGGAGGAGGAAGACGAGGATGCAGACATGTCCGCCAGATCGTTATAGTGAGAGGATGTGTCCTGAATGCTGTGTCTCTGCCATATGACAGCCTACTGATTCAAACCTCATGTCGGGAGCAGAGAGACAGTGAGGAGACAGTAGACTCAGGGGCTTGTTCATGGTTAGTCTGCAAACAATGTCCATCCAGATAAGGTCTTTTGTCGAAGAGAGAAACCATTTTTGTTTTTAAAACAGCACCTGGTCAAATGACTGTGCAACGTGAAATGCATCGATAATAGTAGCGAACCCCACAGTGAGTGATCATCCAACTTTGTTGTTGCTCTCTATAGTCTGAAAACATAATGATGTCATCAAGGTCATATTGAGTTGGGTCGTGCAAAATTTGCAGATCTCCAAGAGAGAAATGGAGAGATGT
This sequence comes from Verasper variegatus, assembly GCA_026259375.1. Lineage (NCBI taxonomy): Eukaryota > Metazoa > Chordata > Actinopteri > Pleuronectiformes > Pleuronectidae > Verasper > Verasper variegatus. Next base: position 12,284,892 of record CM048038.1, read on the forward strand.
TATCAAGGTTGGCTCCTGTGTTTGACATGTGCAAAGTGCTAAAAGTCTGCCAATGAAGTTGTTTTCATTGCTGTTTGTCTGTATGTTAGCAGGATTACACAAAAACTAACTGATTTTTGTTGAAACTTAATGGAAGAGCGGGGTGTGGGCCAAGGGAGAACCCATTCACTTTTGGAGCAGATTCAATTAAGGGGATTGTTTTTTTCATTTTGCGAATATCTCTAGGATTAATGCAGAGAGCTTGATGAAAAAAAGCAGGCATGTTTTAGGGACTGATATCTACAAATATGTGGAATTTGTTTCAGCTTGATTGAATTTAAGGGAACTGTTGGGCTGAGTGCCATTCTAACTCTTTAATTGGCTTCTCGCAAGTCTTCAATCCTAAATCCCAGGAGAACCTCTTAATAATATTCTATATTTATTTAATCCCACGATATAATATGACACATAAACTTTGAAAGTTGTTCTCTCTTAAGAGGGATCTTGTTTAAATTAAATTGAAAAGGAGAAAAAACTCTGTCATGGTGTTATTGTATGAAAAACAAGAAGGTATGCAGATAGGCAGGAATTCGATTTTCGAGTTTCAAGACTGAGCCTCGTCTACGGCTGCGGATGTTCATCATGTGCAGTATAAAAACAGACATCCTTGTTGTGTGAAAATGGTTAAAATATCAGCAACGTTAGTAGAACCACATATCATAATCCCTCTCTGCGAGTGGATCAGCCAGGACATCTCGTCTTCAGGGAGGCTGAGGAAGGCCAGCTGAGGCAAACCAGGCACAACGATGTAGCGAAACGCACAAATAGCCGTCCACTCACATGAGACAACGACAAATCCAGACGCCTTCAACACTTGTGGGGAAAGCACATAGACCCCCTCTAAGTCAGCAGAGTACACACTAACAGAGCCCTGATGGATTGTGGGTCTTTCCCCAATGGGCAGTATATAGTGTGTGTGTTATCCAAAAACCAGGTTCTCTAACGTTTCTCTGTGTCTTGTGTCTTATAATGTTCCCATGCATAACTCTGTTGATGTAATGTCTTGCTGGTTCCTCTGGAGTTTTGCTTGTCGAAAGACTCCCAGAAGGAAGTGATAGTCATCATACAGAGCTACTCTCAGAGACAGATAATACTTGTTTGCTATGTTGTACAGCATCGTATGTGAGGAGAAGAACCCCTTTAATGCAGGAGACCACAATCAGACATGCAAATAACATTTCCATTAAATACCTACAAACACAATGTTTCCCTAAACTTACCCATAACATAGGTACCATGTGCAGAAATTGTTGTCAGAGATGTTTTTTAAAACAGTAGTTCCCAATAGGGGTGTTTTAAATAGAATACTTTTGCCATAATTGTTGCAAAATCTAGAAATATCTACTTTCCTTTTCTCCATGTGACAGCATCGGCTACAGCGGCTCAGTTTACCGCCCCAACAGAAATGTCTGCATAGGTGAATAGGTGCTAAAATCAATATCAGCATGTATGGTGATAGGGTTAGAAAGGAAAATAGCAACGTGTTTAAAAGTGGCAGGTTTATAAGCCATATGCGTGCCATTGTTAAACATATATTGTACACCATAGTGGTGAAATGATTGTGTGAAGGAACTAAAGGGGAATCAAGCCTCAGCTAAACAGAAGCTTGTGGGGTTCCGCAGTGCTCCATTCCTTCTTGATCACTGGTGCATATCGACCAAATGGACGAACAACATTGAGGTATGCACTCCATGGAGTCTGCATCGATTAATCTGCTAATCTACTCCATGTGACGCTCCCCTTGCCCTCGTCCCTACCCATTACACTGCTCTCAATACAATTATTCAGGGAGGAGAGGAAAAAGAAAAGCATTAGTTGTAGCCCTGCCAGGGTTCAAATTGTCCAAATAGTTCTCAGGCCTGCCAGACACAACAGCATATTCACAGTCTCGGCCTGTCTGTGGATTCTATTCCATCTGGCACATTTTGATTCTGCCCTCTGTTGTGTCCTTTAGCAATTCTGGCATTTTGCTAAGATACTGCCTACATGTCTTGTCTGTCTATTGTCAAGAAATGGCATCGCCGCGTTGATGCGTTAAGCTGCAAAACACATACAAGCACAAGTCATGTTTCCATGCAGACACTCAAACTTTATGTCTCAACATATTCTGAGCCCCAGGGAGTGAAGGGTCTCGACATGGCTCCTCTGTAACCTCAGATGCACCTCATCCTATGTCCTCTCTGCATCTTCGTGTTTCTCGAGTGAATGATGGACCGACTCCATCATTCACTCGGCAGTGGGCGTCCGGAATGTGTCTGTAATCGTTTTCAGTGCATTTTTCAGCGAGAGGGAACCTCAAAACAGTAACAGAAAGTGTGTGATAGATGGGAGCTTATGCAGAGATGCAGACAGCACAGACAGGCAGACAAAGTAATGGATGGTGACGTTTGTGAGCTGAAGATATCATCTGATTTACAGATATAGAAATTAAGACTGGACAGGGCTGGACAGTTTTCTTAAAAGTGTCTCAGAACAAAAAACATCTTTGTTCGATTGACTTGCGATGCTTTGTGAAGCAGGTTTTTCGACCCAGATGGTAGGGTTTTGTCTCCACTATCAGTCTAGACTCCACTTACACATCTGTGCTCCTGCGATAAGCAAATTGTAGCTATTACCTTAGGAGAGTTTGAGAGGGCCATTGTGTTTTTCCCCACGGTGTGGATAAAGAAGCTGAGGCAGAGGGGGGAGGAAAAAAAACGCACACAAGCAAAAATGACTGTGACCACTGTGGGAGATGTGGTGAACATCAAGAAGTGGGGGTGGAGGTGGAGGTCTAGGGAGGGGAGGATTTTTCGTGGGTAGGTGGGTGGGTGCACAAAGTTTGGCATCGCAGATGGAAACGGGGCCTGGAGCCGGCACACACTCGCGCATAAACACATACAGCGCATGCACTCTCGAGAGGACAGACCCAGCACCCATCATTCAAACAGCATTTTAAGGGCCATTTAAGTCATTCCAATAAAAACCACAGCCATTATAATATGTTATAATATGTCCAAGGGAGATAGAGGGAGAGAAAGTTATGGCATGGTCGGGCCAGGCTCGGGGATGAGGGCTAGTAAGAAAAAGAAAATGCAGGAAAAGTAAGTCAGACAATGTTTGTTTTCAAGTCTGCACTGGATCTTTTTCATGTCATTCTGCCGCCCTGCTACTTCTCCTGTCTGGGAAAATGATTTAGTAATAGCAGGAAGGTGCGAAGGGTTTATATTCCTGCCAGTCTTATCAGTAATCACTTCAGTTCCTCTTGTAGCTAAATGTGTGATATTTCCCACCGGCCTATGTGTCTGTTGGCTTGAACGCTGTGTTTTGCCAATATCACGGCGGCCAGATATCGACCCCATGTTGGCAGCTTGAAGCCAAGAAACATTTCACAGGATGTCTGACCATATGGTTGTGCTTTGCTGCCATTGCTAATTCCTGTTTATTTACCCTGGTGTGTAACCCGTCACCTACATGCCATTGTTTGATTCAGTTAATCATCCCTCCCATTGAGACCCCAGACTACCTTCGGACAACAACCTCCTCTGGAACGTGACAGAGCAACATGTAGCAGGAAAGTGTGTGTGTGAGGGTATCTGTCTAGCTCACAACCTTAAATCTCCATCCAAGGCCAACAGCCACATATGCAGCCTTGCATTCCGACGACTGTTATTTCGGCATTATGTCTATTTGCACTGTTCTCAACTGAGGAGCTGTGAGAAGCCGTCTAAACACAGCTCTCTCATACCACACGATCCAGGCCAGTGTTAGCATAGCCGACTGAGTGCAAATATGGAGCAGGGTGAAGGAGATGTCGGATAATCACCGCTCCTTCGACTTCCTGGGCTGTGGTCTTCAATTTGTTTGTGTCCTGATCCTTTTTTCATCCAACTCTTTTTTCTATCATCCTCAGTTGATCTCTGAAACATACCAAATTACAAAGCCTGTTTTCTTACATAGTGGTGCCTAGTCATGCGAGAGGTTTTTAGTGTAGCCATCAAGGTTTTTCCTTCTTTCCATCTTTTTGCACCCATACTAATACAATCCAGTGTGACTCAGATTCAAACCAGACTCTGGTCACATGTCTGGTGATTTTGGACCCGACTGAGCGAACTCAACAAAAGACCTGCGACTCAACTTTGACTCTGGCACGACCGATTCATGACTTTTAGCCCCTTAACTTGGAATGACTTGATATTTCCCCCAAGCCCAAAGATTCTATGTCATAAAAAGTGCAGAGCATCTAAAAACAGACACATGTTTCATAAATCAAACAGCAGACAACCATGCTGCACGAAGCGGATACAGGTGTTCACAGTGCAGAGTTGCAGACAAACAAATGATGACTTGCAAGGGCTTTAAATGCAAAGTCAAGGACTTCACCTTGGTTTATTGGTGTTTACCTGGAAATTTACAGCCAAGAATTGGAAAGTAATTGTGACTTTCCAAACAACGACTTTGTCCTAAGGAGCCATCAGCAGAAATCTCAATGACAAGTATCTCAAAAATATATTCAGCTGGAAATCACTATTTTTTATGATGATGCCATATCCTGCTGGTTTTTGCACTCCATAGTGGCTGTGGCTCAGGGGGCAGAGCAGTCATCCTGTAACCAGAAGGTCAACGGTTGGATCCCAGTCTTTTCCATTCCACATGCCCGAAGTGTCCTTGGGCTAAATACTGAACCCAAAAATTGCCACTTCTCATAAAATGGTGCACAAAGACGCACTGTATGAATCTGTGAAAATAGTTGAATGGCAAAAAAGTGTACTGTAAAGCGCTTTGAGTGGTCATCAGGACTAGAAAACTGCTATATAGATACAGACCATATACCATAGCAATCCTTTCACCCACTATTTTATTTTATTCTCTATTTTACTCTATTTTTACTGAGACTCGCATTCGGTTATGCATATGTATGCGCACACACATCGAGGCACTTAGCACACCCTATCCCCCACTGACATGCAAAAGGCCCAGAACATTTTAACAGACCATTCAAAAGTCATTAGCCTTGATTAACAGAACACATACTAGCCTGTTCTCCTTTAAACCTACCTCTAACAAACCTCACCCTCCACGTGCACCACCTCCAACCCACGTTAACTTTTCTGAAGTCTTGCATTGTGAACATGAATCGATGTCTCCCGTCCCCCATCTTAGTTTTGCTGTTGCATTGGACACACACACTCGCACCAAGAGTTTTGGGGTTTTCGCTCCCTGCCCCTCCAGACCTAAGTAAACACGCTGGCTTCCAAACCATACAGAGTCGTGCTAAAGAGACGTGTCAGACGGGGCCTGGGGTTATGCTTTCTCAGCAGTGGATGACTGATTTGAAAGGAAAGAGAGGTTTTGTGGGCAATTTACATGGCAGGACCTCAAGTCATTTCGGGGTCGTTTGCGGTGCTGCAGGCAGTCGTTCCTCCGGCTCTGACCGGACCATCGTATCTCTGTTTGATGGCCTTCATTCACACGTGCCCTTTCTCGACTCGATTACGATGGCACACATCCCAGGTTGGGAAACGGGGAGACAATTTTTGCTCCTGAAATGAACAAAAAATGGGGAAGTCACAAATAATCAGAAGAGAAAAGACAGAACGAGTTGACATGCAATCTGTTCCAGTTGTGTATTGCATGGCCTTAAAGAGCAGATTTCAATAACAATATCAAGTCCTCCATCTTGTCGCAGTTGTATCCTGTGCCAGTTTGAGTGGCAGTGATACAGAGACCTCCAATGGGTTTTAAAACAACAACAGTTCACAGTCGAGAAGACTTTTTCCAGCTACTGTAAATCAATTCACAAATGCTCAGCCACAAGGACACATGTTCATACAAGGATACGATTAAATTGCTATAGTTTAAAAATAGGGTGACTGATTACATTTAGGGGAATAGCAGAAGGGATTGAAAAGACATTAAAATTATGAATTGTATGGCGAGACGGAGGGTCAGAAATGTATTTTGGGCCTGTGGCAAGTGCAGTGGTGGAATGCGCTGGGATGTTTTAATGGAGTTTGTCTCTCCACACCTGTGGAACTAATAGCATGCCACTGAAGTCAGATGTCCTATGAAAATATTTGGTGGAATGAGAGAGCGGGAGAGGGGGGCGTGGATCAGTTCAGAGGTTCATACCTAAAGACAGGCGTGTAGTTTGGCTAAGACCTAGGATTTCCATTAAACGGCAGGTTTGAGGAACAAGATAATTGCTCCAGCAGAGTCTCCAGCCTGAAGCCCCTTCTCCTCTGTCCCTGTTTCTCATGGAAGCACTCGCGTCCATGTGCTGCGGAGAAAAAACACTCTGTTTATGGGCATGCTGTTCCTCATTTTCCACTTTCTTCAAATTATAATCAATGACTACCTAACACAGCCATTCTTACAGTGTGTTTGTGGAAATTGCATCACTAGCCATGGAGATGTGCACATAAGGTCCAGTCTGAATATTTACACGTTGAAAATACCTCTAATTCAAAGCTGTTTCGTGGATTGAGCAACATGTGTCCTCAGAGTGTGTGAAACTGTTTGATTGCCAGTTAAATTTATTTAAAACATTTTTAGTGCTTTCAAGCTAAAACACATTTTCTATAACAATAGTTATATCTCGATGAGGGTTTTATGAGGTCAGTGATGATGGGAAGCCAGAATGCGGTATGGAAATGAGCCGGGTAGCATTAGGGGATTGGTTGAGGCTTTGCACTGATGCAAATACTCCCCCTGTCGCTCCCCCTTTCTTTCTTTGAAGTCAGTGATGGTAATAGTTATCTCAAATGATGCTGCTCCCAAGTCCCGCTAACAACTTGGGAGTCCTTGGACTGGGACTTTTACTTTGCAAAATATGTATGTTGTGAGTTATTTTTCCAAAAAAGCCAGAGCATGTTTTTCAAAAAAGCATTTGTTCTGTACTTATGTGTGTGAGCAAATACTTTCTAGAGAGATTTATAGACTAGTTAATTTGCTGACCGTGTTAAGAAATCAAACTTTGCTTAAAGGAATGATGGTATGTTTTACGAGCCTGCTTTCAAAGTTATGGGTGAAGTCACCGAAATCACACCCTACATGAATATGGAGGTGAAGACCACATTGATTTGAGTGGCAGACACTCAATCATCAAGTTATATGATAAAGAGAAGGCCTGACAGCAGCTTATGAAATCTGTATTCAAAAAGCAATGGCATGAAAGTTGGATCTTGCGGCCTGAAGAGACTTTTCATGTACATTGTCCTCATAGGAACAAATAATGTAAAGGCTAAGAAAGCTAAGGATCATAGTCTCCTGCATAGTCATACAAAACTACTCCTACTAAGTATTCAATACCTAGAAGTACATGTGGTAAAGAACCTGCGCAGGCAAACATAGAGTTTGACAACAGTAACAAACTTGACCTTTAAGAATGACTGACATGAGATTTGACCTCGTGACTCTCTGAACAGCTTGATAATTGGTGACATCTTCTGTCACAGCGCGTACACAGTTGGAAGCGAGGAAGTGGTGAAGGTCTGGTGGCCTATGACTGACATGCATAACTCATAGACACATGCTGGTTGATAAATGTAAAAATAGAGAGCGGACAAGAAGTTCAAAGAGAAGGCTTTTCTTCATTTTTACAGTGCTGTTGGGTCACTCTCCTCCCAGACACAGACTTTTAAATCCTTCCAGAGATGCTGGAGCATGAGGTGTGAATGGATAATGGAGGTTTTTTTTGCTCAAGTGAATATGTGTCGAGTGGAAAGCAGATGTAGAGCTGTCAAAGTGAATCGAGTACGTCAGCGTGGATGAGACGAAACAAAGGCCCTCCTTCATTTCCCAGCCACCTTCAGTCACTAGAACAGAGCTCAAAGTGGGCAGACAGAGGGCGAATTACTCCATCCGCTGTGGCAAAGTGCCGGTGCTGCTCCATACCGCACAACTCCTTCCCCTCACCCAGACTTTAATCTTCTTCCCACTTTGATATCAAAGACAGAATCACTAATGTGGGAGGAATGGAGGGAGGGGGAGAGAGGTAGAAATAGAGGGGAGTAATGGGGGAATAATTGAGGAATATGGCTTTCAAAGCTGTGTTATTTTTTGTGAAGCTGAGAGTTGTATTCAAGTCTGAAGATCAAACGGTGGTGGTGCTTTTTATGTTCTCAGACCACAGTGAATGAAGGAGCTGAGGTTTCCCACAGCGGCCTGCTCTGTGTCATCTGAGGAACCCGAGCAGCTCTCCCTTTCTCTGTCTCTACCTCTCTTTTCCTTTCTTTCTCCCTCCACTGTCTCTCTCAGTTCCAGCCATTGAGCTGCTGAGTCAGTGCTTGGAAGTCAGTCTGAACTTTGCTTGGTTCCATGTAAGTCGTTCAAGTCCCTTAATTAGTCTGCACATGATATCTTTTCTTCCGAGAGTTAAAATGACACACTGTTGAACGTGCCTGACATGTAGATCTGTACCACTACCTATTATTTTTTATTATTTCAGAATGAATTAAGCTGCTTTACCACTGGCAATGAACATTTTCCTGAAATTTTCTGTTGGGACTGTATGTGAGTTAGTTGCTCCAGACCTTTTGTGGAGCTTTTCCTGCCTGCCCCCATATACGATGTCCGTAAAATGTCCAAGTGAGCTCAGGTGAGAATACAGCAGGATGGCGTTTCTACCACACAACAGGAAAACTGCAAAACTGCAAAACTGAAAACTAAAGAGACCACGAGATTTGAGAGCTGTTGGTGATAATGGCCGTTTGACGTCTGACTTGGACAATCTCCTGCTGCGTTCTTCACATGAGAAAGAAAAAATCTACCCAATTTTGCGGGTATACTTTCCGGAGTCCATGTCTGAAAGCGGCTTTAGGAAGACCACCTTTTCTTTGCAAATCATCAGAAAAATCCCTAACTGACTTGTTCTCTGTATTTGTAGACGTATCAGGTGTGTAACAGAACATAAAGTCCGCTGTGTGTAAAACTTAACACATCATTAACGTGGGTGTATCCCAGAGGAAATGACACATTTTCCCAGATCTATGATCTCACTCTCACACGTAGTTCGAAGGCATCTGCCTGGGCAGGGCCAGATCACATATTCAACCTAATCTGACTCACTGCTGCCGCCCCGCCATGTTCCAACTGCTCTTGGCCCGGTGCCCCCTTGCTCCACTTCGCACTTATTTGCAAAATTGACAACTTGTAAACAAACTTGGTCAAAGAGGCCACTCAAAGACCACTTCGCCCTCAAATCCGCTCGTCATCCTCGTCATTCCTTATTTTGGCGGGGTCTGTCATTAAGGTTTGTTTGCAGTAATAACACTGCTGAGGCCCCCGCCCTTGGAGGAATTTAGTTCACTGGAAGGACTGAACATGACTTCATGAAGATATACCTTTCACCCTGTCTTCCTTATTAATGTTCTTCCTGTGACCCTCTATGTGTCATACATTGAACACAGAGGAGTTATTGTGCTGGATTGACAGTACAGTAATTTACTTTTTGTGGGTTCTTAAATCTGTTCAAACTGATTCCGTGGCCACTTAGAGGCAGTGGAAACAAGCTTTGTACATAACAGTGACCTTTTACCACCTTGCATGTTTACACAGCATGTGCCACTACATTCACCAACTAGTCTCTAACTTAATATGTCAACTGTTGGGCAGGTAGCATGCAGGTGGCAAGTTCAGGGCTTTTTCACAGGAGTTAGCTAGAGAAAAGGCCGCTATCCATAAAGGATGATATTACGAGCTGGCACACCAAAATAATGTTCTGGACATTTTTCTAAACCATTGTAGAAGTGAGGCGATAACTGCATCGGTAATAATCTTCGTCAATACTAACATCTCTCATCTCATTTTTGCCTGTACAGAATACAACTCAGCGGCAGAGTTTTACAACTGAAACAGGCCCTGCAGTGTTTCTATCTTTTTTGTTTCATGTGCGTTCAAACTCCAGAGCAGTGTGAACGTTTGTTGCGTTTTAAAACTGAAACATAGCGTGGATGTGGCCTGAGAGTAACTCCAGGCAATGGATGATGATTCTTGAGATAGCCCCTTTTAGCTCTTTAAAATAGTAGAACTTCTTGAGTTCAGAAAATTGCTGCATCACTCATGTTGCAAACTGTTTCTTGAAGCGCACGTGCACCTGCAGGCCCGCTCTCTGTTTCCCTTTGGATTTGCTTGACCTGGATATAGACACTGTGTAGGGAGCCTGTCCTCCATCACCTCTCATCATCTCCACCCTCTCCCCACTGCTCCTCCAGTGTCCAAGGATGTGTCTCATTCTCATGTCTGTGGTGTAAGTTTTATTCCTCTCTAACTCTCATGTTGCTCCCACCGATCCTCCCGTCCGTCCTCGCTGCCAAGCGGAGACAAAGAAGCTGCTTCAGCCATCCTTTGGCCTGGTGATTATCTAAGCAAGGGCCCATCAATCTAAACTAACTCCAGACTCTCAAGAATGTCCCCTTCTTCTGGCTGCCAGCTCTGAGATGAGCACGTACTGTATTTGATCGGGAGAATCAGCCTTAATGAACCATTAGATGCACGCAGACTCATGTAGCCTCCCGCAGGGTTATCGTGCGTGTTCTCCGTTGTGGTAGATTCGCTTATATAATCTGACTGAAGCACCGAGCACAGATTGTACTGTTCAAACAGAGGAAAAATTATTATTCCATGTCTCTTTATTTCCACTTAATTTCACCCATTTTCTACATAAAGCATAATGAGGAGGTTGTTATTGCGTCTAGCATTGCAAAGGTTGAATCTGCTGTTTTATTGGCTCTTGGCAGTCCTGCAGGAATTCCATGAGGCAGGTGAGCGAGGAAACGGAGTTCATTCAACACTACACAATTATGTGAATGTTTATTGTCATTAAACGCTCTTTTGTCTTTTCTCCTCCTCCCTTCCTGATGAACCATGCTCAAACTTGACATTCATGGGAAGAGACCAGACACTTTTACAGCCCATTAACAATAGATTTGTGATTTTTTTTTTGTATCGAACAGATGTGCAAATAATTCCTTTTCACTAAATGAAATCATGCATAAGCTATACAGGCTCTCGTGTACTAATCAGACATTTCAGAGGACTTGTGAAGTCATATCCACATTATATAACGTTGATGCATGGTTATTATCAAGTCAAGCTTTTGATCTTCTTCGTTACATCTTTTGTCGTCACAGCTCAAACATCCCACATTTAGTATCCAAGCACCTCCTGGTGACTGGGCCAAAGAGATAAGAGAGGAAGAATGTAGAGATATGGTTTTAATATGAAAAAAGGAGCACTGATGAAGTCAATCACTCAAACGGGAACTGAAGAGGGAGTCACCCCGATCGTGGTTAGTGTCAAAAGAGCGGAGGGGTGTTGACAGGACGGGAGGGAAGGTCAGAGGGAGGATACTATGTCAGAGAGGAGGAGAGAGTGAGACATACTAACTCAACCTCTGTATCTGCGAGGCATGCTCCGTCTGTCCTGCTCCAAGTTGGACTTATTTATTCCTCCTCTCTGTCTCCCACACATCTACACTTCAGTTTCTTTCCTCCATTCACCTGGATTCAGATTAACTGGCAGGATGATGGACATACATGATCATGACATGAGGATCCTGATACTCCATCTATCCATTATCTATACTCCTTATCTTTGATGGACGCTAGGAGCGTTGAAGCCAATCCCAATTGACAATTGGTGAGAAGTGAGGAGCACCCTGTAAAAGTCCACAGCGTATCTATCCGTATCTGTCCAGCATGCAGAGACAAACCATTGACACTCACCTTCACACTGATGGCCGATTTAGAGACTCTAATTAACCTTAACCCAAATTTGCATGTCTTTAGACTGTAGGGAGGAAGTTTGAGTATCCGTAGAAAACCCACACAGACACAGGGGGAACATGCACACAGAGAGACACCAGCCAAACCGGGGATGGAACCGGGGCTCAAATAGGAAACTTTCTTGCAGTGGAATGACAGTACTTACCACCCTGATAAAAAACAAGCACACTACTTCTCAAAGAAAACACATTACGGCCTGTCTGCCAATGTGAGCTGCACCACTGCCTTTGTATTTGAAAGTGAGTCCTGCGTAAAGGCTGTGTTCTTTCTTTTGTCTTGGCTTGACTGTAGATCTGCAGCATCTCATTGAGCCCCCTTTTTTTGTTTCAGTGTACAAACTATGATTATTAAAACAAGGTGCAACGCTTCTGGCCAACCAGCACGTCCCTGTCTCCCTTCCCTTCTTTGATATTTAACAAACACATCTGCAGAGCTGCACTGGATCACAATCAAAATTGGCAAACGGCATGCCCAATTTGTCTTCTGTCTAGAATCAGGAATATCTCAGCTAATTAGTGTAAATAATCCAAATATGATTTCAGATGTTTTAATGAACATGTTGGCTGTTGTAAGCTGTAGCAGGCAAGGTTTTGTTTTTTTATTTTCTTGATATTGCCAAATTTACATCGCCGCCTGTTTCTAATTGACGGACCTGGAGAACAGGGAAACGTCTTTGTTACCTCTGTGAAGTTGCTGGTATGACATTCTTGGTTTCAAGGAGTTATAGACTACAATACACATACCATATTCATTAGGGCTGTAGGTGTGTGAATTGTCTGCGTAAAAAGGATAAATCTGGTGATGCTCATCTCATTATCAGCGAAGACCAACAATTAATTGATCTTGATAGCAAGTATTGTTCCAGATGAATTCTTCTGTCATTTAGCTCCATTGTTGAGTTACATTACTGCAAACAACATTCATTATGACTAACATATCTCAAGAACACCTCAAGGGGAATTTCTTCAAATTTGGTCCAAATGTTAACTTGGCTCAAAGATAAACTGGTTAGATTGTGGTGGTCAAAAGTCAAGGTCACTGTGACTTCACTAAGCACATGTTTTGCCTTATGAACAGGATATCTCAGGAACAGCCCCAGGGAATTCTTTCAAATTTAGTACAAATGTTCTCTTGGACTCAGAGATGAACCGATTAGATTTTGGTGGTTGAATATCAAAGGTCACCGTAACCTCATGTTCTTGTGAATGTGGTACATCAAGAGCACTTATAGGGGATTTCATTACATCTGGTGCAGGAATTCACTTTGACTCAAGGATAAATTGATTAGTATTTTGAAGTCAAAGGTCAAGGTCAACTGACCTTGTGCATTTTTGTGACGAATAAATCTTTCATGAATATAACAATGTAATAGACTCCATAGATTTCAAATTCTTATTAGATTTTCGTTATTTTTGTTTTATTTGGAAATCATTTGCAACATCTGAAACAACATTGTCAATCTAGAAGACATTAACTTTACTGTCCAGCTTAGTTAAATGCAGTGTCAGGGAAAGTCAGTCTGACTACAACAAACACACACACTGCGTTTAAATCAAACTACATCAGACACTCAGTTATTTAGAGTCATGTAAAATTGGAGCAGACATGAATCCTCCACTTGTCCTCCTCTTCACATGTCTCCCACTACCCAAAGCTTCTTCTAATAGTGTCTGGTCTGACCTGTGCCGCTCTCTGGTGGCTCCTATAGCCTTCGTAGGACCTAGCGTGGGCCCACAATACACTACTCAGATGGGACGTATCACCTGGCTTTTCTTACTGTTTTTACATGACCCCTGTGGAAGCACGTCTGCAGTCATCCAGCTTCCTTTATGCGTTTCATACTAGAAAAGCAGACTGAATATGACTGCACAGATGTAGCCACAGTAAAAATACCACTTATCACATGCTTGCTCCACTGACACTGCACTGTTGTTTAAGCAGCCCTGCTAGGAAGTACATGGAAATTCTTGAACGTTATTGCTTTGTATATGAGGGATGACTGGATCTTCACTGTGCTTTTCTGTGCTGTACTCCACATATGTGTCGGTGGCTTAACATTGTTTCACTACGTTTTTTTAAAACGTCTTCTCACGCTTTGTTTAAAGCAATGATCTGTATTTTATTTTTCACTATAGTTCAGATTTTATTCTCATTCCTAATGTCCACTCCTCCCTTCACTATGCTTTGTAAATCTTTCTTTGTTGCTTTGAACCTTTCAGCTTCACACAACCTGTATAGACAGAACTTGTATGCACACACAAGTACAGACACACACACACACACACACACATAGTGATGTTTATCCAGCCCAGCAGTGGATTTTGGGAGGTGTGAGGCCAGAACTGGCAGGGTCCTTTTACACAACCAGGGCTCGTAGCCAGCAGCTAATAAAGACTTGCATTGATCCTGATGGGTGGGGTGGGTTTCAGGGAGGACCACAGTCAGAGGGGGCGATGCTGCTATGCTGGTGGTCTGGTTACTATGCATGCATTTGTGTGTGTGTGTGTGTGTGTGTGTGTGTGTGTGTGGCCACTCTGTGGGTTCTTTTCTGTTGGCCAGCCCTGGAGACTGAAACACCCAGCTGGGGTCAGCGGCGTTTTAAGTGAGTGATCAGTCAAGCGGAGTCCAATGAACAGCTAATGGTCCACAACTGGGATTCAAACCATCCAATGAATTTCCATTCAAAACATAGTGTGAGGTGTAAGGGGAAACAAGTTATTTCTGAAATGAGAGCCCCCCTGGAGCAGAGATGTAGTGGGAAAGTTTGCTTCAGAACTAGTGTTACATATGCATCGGTGGTTTGCTCAATGCACTTCACTGCCTGTTTGATCCAATCTCTAGACCATGTTGTATAAAGACTTATAAATCACTAGCACACTATACCAACACTGAACTTATCCCAACTGTACACTAGTGAATTGACAGGACCATAGTTGCGATGGTGTCCAAGAACTGGCCGCCCATCACTTTGTGTTTGATCCTGAGATGGCCCTGTGTCCCACTGCCTGAGGACTGGAGCAACAATCGCAGGTTACTTGCGAGCTCATTTCCTGGCAGTTGCGTTATTGTTTTTGAAAGCTCACAATGCATTTAGTCAATCCCTTTTATTGTTGATTTTAAGAGGAGTTTGCACTTTGCATTGGCCTCGGGGGGGGGGGGGGGGAGAAAGAACAGAGAAACTTGAGTGATTATTTTGAACGATTTCCTAAATGTGTATTTTCAATTTTGTCAAACTGTGTATGTGTAAATCTTTTCCTCTTCAAATGAAAGATTCATACATCATGAGACACACTCTTGGACCTTCCGATGCACTCAGCGGTTTTGCAGCCACAGCCTTAATTGGTCTGGTATGGGCAGGTAATGTGGGCCAATGTTGGTGAGCATTAAATAGACATTTCTGTTACTGACATTACCGAGTCAATTTGCACTGAGTCCTCATGTTTTTGTGGAACATAAAATGTTTGGATACTATAAATAATCATTTCAAAAAATGTTTTAAAGTAAACACACCATACTTCACCAGGAGCCCCATTTTAAGTTTATTCTTCCACTCATTCTCTGTTAGGTTGCCTAATTAAAGAGTTTTTAATAGAATTGGCCTAAGAATACCTTTAAAAATAAATGGGAATTCAGTGTGTTATTATTATTATTAACTTGTAACTGTACTTGTGGCCACGGTGGCTTTTCAGTAGTGACGTAGCCTCGCTTATTAAAAGGAAATTAGGTGGTGGCAAGTGGTAACTGCAGCATTGATTTTGCTCAGCACTTCATAGAGTTTCAAACCATGTGTTGTTAACATTATCTATAAACAGATATTTCTGGAGTTGTAATTTTGTGAATTTTATCAACAATTTGATTTCGTCAAAATCATTCAATGCCTGCCTGCTTTAATACAACATTTAACATTGCTCTGCTTGATAGGTTTAGCTTGTTTTGGTAAATGAACAAATAAAGTTTCACAAGGAAAACATTTATTAATAGTTCATAGAGTGAAAGTACAAAGTGTTGACCCTAGGGTACTGTATTGTCACCAGCATCAAAATACAATTTTATATATAGCAGATAAAAGTTAAGTTAGCAGTTTAAGTTACTGAATGTGTTATATATGGTATATAAACATGTGGAAGAGTAAGTTTTAAACCTTTGGGCACTGAGCCTCTATCCGTGTGTATCCTGCAGAAAGTACGCAGCTGATACTATGGATTTACAAATTGTTGGTTTGATATTTCATATGGGAATATGGCTCCAAGCCGTGGTCGAGCGGGATTCCTCTCTTCCCGGTCTTTTGTCTGCTTTTGTGGTTGTCAGGGCCGCCGCCTGTGCCAGAGAAGCCCATTCAGATGGAGCCCAGTCAGTCTGTAGTCCAGTAGCCTCCAGCACGGAGGCATTTCAGCTCTTTCAGGGGGATTTGACAAAGATTTCCTGCCCCTTATTAAATTATAATCTCCCTTCTACCTCTCCTTCTCTCCCTACTTCCCTCCACTTCGGACAGAAAAATAGGCCTCCCTCTCTGTTTCGCTGCCAACTGATGAGTGTGTTTGTGCGTGTGCGACACGTGCATGTACGTGTGAAGCTGCCTCGGCTGCCAGCAGCAGGAGTGTGTGAGATGATTGGCGGGGCACGCATCTGAAGTGGGTCAGCAGGGAGATCAAGAGCTAAAGCTTTTACTTTCAGCTCCCTTTCATTCCTCTCGTCCATCTCCCATCTTTTTCTTTCTGCCTGTCGTAATGATTTCATGTCTCCTTCATGGCTTCATGCTTTCTCCTCCCCTGCTACTGCTTCAATCTCATTTAGGGTCTTAATCCGCTTCCCTCCTTTTCTTCTTCCTCTCCCTATCCCTTGACACAAGTTTCCACCTCCCTCCATCACCAGTGGTAGCCTTTGACAATGTGATCTGTAATAGCTTAGTGTTTTCATGGAGTGTCAAACTGTGGAATCCTTTGGTAGAAGCAGACTACAAGAGGACTTTTCTGGGCTTTTCCCTCCTGGAAGTTGGCCCCAGCTACGTGCAACTTGGGAGTTTTTCCAGTCCTGGCAAAACAGAATGGAACAATTGATGGTGTGCGATTGTTCCTGCATGGTTTAGCCCCGCTACTTCAGCGCCCCAAAACATTTCTTACCTTCAGAGAGCCGAATCTTGAATAGACCCATGCTCTCCCTAGCCACATGGGCTTTGGCTCCTTGCCACAGCCAGCTTCGCCTTGGAATGAACTGCCACCATGGATATTTTGACACACAGTCAGGAAATAACAAAGCTGTAACACAAAAAAGCTCACTGAAAAACTTGTTTTGGAGAAAATTGTGGCTGCTTGTTTTGAGCTCTTTCCCTTGTCTTGACTTTTTTCTTTGTGTTCCCTGGCCTGTGTACGGACTGCACATTTCAGAGGCCCCCATTCTGGCAGACGCAAAGCCACCCACCCAAAGAAGGGAACAAGGGAACAGCTACTTGAAGACATGGCATAGACATAACATGGACCAAACAAAACCTAGTACATTATAGAGCCCCACAGGATCCTGCATTCAATCCAACTACCGACCAACAGACTATTCTCTTAACCCTACCCCCAAACAGGGATTGGTCAGGTCTATTCCGAAAACAATAAAAGTATTCACACCAGAAATGAGCAGAGCAGCGCAGCGAGCTGGAGGCTTCAGCAGGAGAGAATATGTGGAATCGAAGAGAGGGAAGAAAGAGCTGGGGTTGCCAGTGGAGTCGCAGTGATTCTGATTTACAGGAGATTATGTTACCAGGGGTCCTCAAAGTTTTCCCTTTTCAGGTGAGGTCATCTCCGCAGTGCCCCCTAACACACAACCCTCTATGCAGTAATATATTCCAATACTGGAGTCTCAGTGTTTGTGTTAATTTCATTTTTTTGTCATGTGATGGGGAAAATGATACTAGGTCAGTAACGTCAGTTGTGGGGAGTGTGGATGTGTGCTTTCAGTGGCCCGTCTCGCTGCATTGAAAAGAAGAACATTTATTGGCCTGGAAAGGTGGAAGCAGTTTGGCTTTTATAAGATTATTTTTGTACTCTTTCCTCTCGATTACCTAATCAAGCGCTCATATTGGGATTAAGGTTCACCGACGGGTCAGACGGAAGGGTATAGCCGTGTCTGTCTACCCACAGGTTCTTGCTTTCTCCCATCTTCAGCTCCCCAGTACTGCACTATGAAGCAGTCAGAGTGAGGCTAATTTAATTAGTCACTATTATTAACCTACAGGACCTCACACATGTACGGTTGCCATGTATGGTTTAAGATGACCATCAGTTATTCTTCAGCCCCAAGCCATAATATCATATATATTATTATATTATATACATATATGTATGTATATCATCTTAAACCACACATGGCAACTGTACATGTGTGAGGTCCTACAGGTTAATAAAAGTGACTAATTAAATTAGCCTCACTTTGACTGCTTCACCCTTTGTCCTTGAGTGTAAGCGTACACTTTCATATGCACACTCCATCTCCTCCCTCCATCTTACGATTAGCACATCTGCTTCTGCACTTAGACCCGGGCCCAGGGGTATTAAACGGCTTCCTCTGGATTAAGTCATCAAGAAATGAAAACCCTCTATCTGACCTCCTCGCTCCTCTCCCCTCCTCCCAGTGTTTTCTTCACACCCCTTTAACCTGCCTGGCGCCCCACATTTTCCGAAAACTACGTCCTCCGCTTGGTTTTTGCTCCTCCCTCTTTAACCGCTCCATCGGCGTAAACTCACCTCCAATCCTTTTCACACCCGCTCTGAACCTCCGGCACGTTAAAGGAAAACACAGCCCTGCTCCACAGGCACCGTTTCCTGAACTGACGAGTCTCTTTTGCTTCGTCCTCTCTGTGTTTTACTAACGTTTTCCTTACATGAAGCAAGATTAGGCCTTTTTCAGTCCTGTCTTCAGTTCACTTTTAGTCGATTTTTGACTGTCATCTTTTATTTTGTGTCTTCCCCATAATGGTTAAGACAGATGAAAACCAAGGGTGCACAATCAGTTATCAGTTTCTGCCAGATGAAGAGCTAGCACTGAAACATCACAAATAAATATATCAGTGCATGACAGACGGTGTGCAGGAGTGATTCCAATAACGTTTGCACAATCTGTTAAACCATTTCAGGGGAATCCCAGGGATCAATAGAAGTCAAGAAGTAAAACAGACGATAGACGTTTAGGTAGGCATGACAGATTCACAAAATATGATTAAACATGATCCTGCGCTCGAGCTTGCAAGTGTTTGTGGTAAGTTTGTCCTTTGTGTGTCAACTCAGATGTGCATCATCGTTATTGCTATCCACAAAGAAGAGAGATAGAGATGGATGAAGTCTCTGTGTTGATTCTCCATCATTCTCCACATTCCCATCTCTGATAAATTCTGATGAATGAACATGTCACATTCTGTAATGCTGCTGTAACCACCTCTAATATTTTATGGTTTCCCATAAGATGTTGGGGCGTGAAGTCGTAGCTCTTGGAGAAGTTCATCCTGTAGGTGCTTAATGAGGTTAAGATGAGGG
This sequence comes from Verasper variegatus, assembly GCA_026259375.1. Classification (NCBI taxonomy): domain Eukaryota; kingdom Metazoa; phylum Chordata; class Actinopteri; order Pleuronectiformes; family Pleuronectidae; genus Verasper; species Verasper variegatus. The sequence continues at coordinate 12,304,213 of CM048038.1, forward strand.
TTGTAGGCCAGCGACGCACAGCAAACTGGGAAATCACTGTCTTTATGGACCTCACTTTGTACATGGGGACAGCATCATCAACAGATTCTTGATGTGGGCCAAACTGGGACTCAAACCAGGAACCTTCTTGCTGTAAGACAGTTCTAACCACTGTGCCACTGTGCCGCCCTTATGTTATGCTCCACTAAATATAATTGCATCGTTGACTACTTGGGCTATGGGAACTTGCGAAGAGCATTTTTTATAATTTTTTCAAACAAATGATTTATCATTCAATCGAGTAAAATAATTAAGTTTGATTAATCAGTGCTGCAGTCCTAGTTGTTGCATTGAGATTTTCCTTTATTGGAACTAAATGGCCTCACTATGAACAGCCCCTAACCAATGTGTATAAATGGGGGTGTCCGCATATATTTCACCATGTAATGTGATTATGATGGAAATTCTGATGTGTCTGTATATGCACATACTGTAATTATATGTGACTAAATGTGGTCACATAAGTAAACAGTATACATCACGTCTTGACTTGAAAAATAATCATTAACAGTGCTTCTAATGACTCTTGTGTACATGATGATTCATTGGAAACACTTATAAGAGAACATAGGAGCTTTTATTGTGGCGGGGCAGAGCAGGACATGTTTTTCCTGAAAAGAGACCAAACTAAATCTTTACTACACTTTCCACATGGTGGCAACAGACGTGACACATGTTAACGTCTCACCATATGCATGAGGTCTGTGGTCACTGTTATACACACGCACAGACATGTTGTGTTGAGTAAAACAGTGTGCATTCAAAACCCCCAACTTAAACAGCTTAAATATTAAGTGGCGCCTGAAAAATGTGTGACGGCCCAGGTGCCACTCTGAAAAGAAGTTGACTCTCTAAACACACGTTCGATTTCCTCTCAAAGGCACACTCAAAACCTGCTGTTTGCGCTCACTTTCTCCCTTCGCTGTCGTTCCCTCGCTCCCTCTTGTATAGAACAAGGCGTAGTCAATGGTCAATGAAGCTCTGTGCTGCTCTGAAGTGATATATCTGGAGTGAGTCATGTTTGGGCCTGCTTGTGTATGTTTCAAGCTTTCGCCTGACGTCTGCAGGTGCACGTCTTTGACTATTAATCTGTGAAATCTGCTAATACTTGTACGTCTAGACTACAGATTGAATAATAAACCACAGATGTATAAATTGAATTTACTTTTGAAGTGTGCTCTTTCTCCCCCTCCAGTGCTGGGAACTCGTTGTTGCCGTGAAAGGGACGTTTCCAGCATTCGCTTGTTGAATGTAAACGTTTTGGTAAAAGGAGGATGGTTGTGGGTGAATTCCAGCCGACCACTGGTGGCAAAGGTTACTGTCGTGGTTGTGGCGAAGGTTTGTCACAGCTGTACCAGTCAGCGAAAAATGTGCGGTCGGGGGTTTTAATTGCGCCCTTCAGCTGCCACCAAACCTACGTAACCATGGAGCGTTGTTGTTGTACAACTATTTGCTGTTTTCGTAAAAGCTGGTATTTCGTGGTTCATTAAGCTCAGGTGACGATTCCTCAACTCAAACAGCGGCTCAATCGTTGGCCACAAAACCAACCGTCTCCTCTTCCCTCCATGACACTGAAACCTCACACTAAGTCTACCTATAAACTCTCTGTGGCACGAGGTTTAGGAAATGCTCGGCAGTCTGGACCCACACATGTGCCGCTTTAGGGAAATTAAGGCACCTTCAACCTCACCTCCCCAACGCTGCTGATTTCATTAGCGGGCAGACAGAGCTGTCGGGGAAGTGTGCGCTTGGCTCGGGCTCAGCTGCGGTGTCTGTGTCTCTTCTGCCTGTCTGAGAAGGCCACTTGAGATGCTGCTGAGTGTGGCTTTGGAGACTGTTGAGTCTGCTTTGGCCGCCCCGAGGCCTTTGCAGAATATGCGATTTGGGCTCTGTTAAAATGGCGTCCAACAACATGTTCAAGAGAAGTGACGGATGCAAGTTTCGAGTTGGGTTTTGTGTTGGTGAATCAGATTACCGGGTGGTTTGGAGACAGATCTGTGTGTGGGAAAGTGGGATGTCTGTCTATGTTCTTCATGTGCACTTGCCAACATGTGTCTTTGTATTTGGTATGGGCCCACCAGGCACAGGCCGAGACGACCATGGGCCGAGGAGGCCCTTTTTATACTATCCAACCAATATCATCACTACACATTACACTTCATCGGGTCGGATTATGGTCCTGCTGCAAATCGTCACTGAAAAATTCATACAGACATATGATAACTTCAAATAGGAAAATTAGATGTTGCCATTTTTGGTATTATTTTCATAGTATTTGAGTGTCTTACTCATTTGAATGTCATTTGGAGCCAGAGTCTCCACAGTATAGTGATTGTGGAGTCAAGCCGTGGTATCCAGGTGGTGGTATCGTATCCCTTTGCTCCATGTGTTCGACCAATCAGGAGGCAGTCTAAGTTGTCAATCATCACCTTTACCCCAGTTATTATAGCATCAAATAACCAAAGTTGTCAGAAACACGAACACTTCAGTGTGAGGTGTATTCTGACTTTTAGTTTGGATCCGAACATGTAGGAGTCTGAGGTGTATGACTTATACTGCTGCCAGCCACCAGGAGGTGATGAAGACGCTTTGGCTTCACTTTTAGGGAGCTGCCATTTCGTCCATCTTTATATACAGTCTCTATAGTTCGTGCTAGTAATGGGTGGGTCTGGGGGGGGGGCCTTCTCATGCCTCTGGATGTGTGCATCAGACATAGTGTTCAGTAACTGGACAGCTGTCTGGAAGTAGGAACAGCAAAGTCCTGACTTTAAGAATCTAATGGTGGAGCTGGCAGTGGCCTTTCATACCTTCTGTTCAGACTCTCTGTTATTTCCTTATTAATGCTGCTTTTCTGTTCTGCCATTTCTTTCTTTGTGAATGTTTTGGGATCTGTTGCTGTAGTGTGTGTGTGTGTGTGTGTGTGTGTGGTGATTTCATTTCTCAGTAAAAAATCTGTTTCATATAAAGTGTCACTCGACGCGCCAGACGTGGATTTTTTTGCTGCAACTTTGAATGCCGCTCACGTTTAATGACTGAGGGAGGCTTTGATTCGCCATTAGCTCCTCTCCTCTCAGACCCGGGGTTATTTGTTCTGGTTTGTTTTGAACGGCTGGATTTTTATGTGAAAAGGGTAAAAGAACGTTAACGAGAAATTTCGAGACACTCCACGCAGCCACTTTATTGTGTACAGAGAGTGTGTGTTTCGTTTCACGTGTGTTCTTGGTGTGCGTTGTGCGAGTCTGGGTCCAGCAGTGGTGACCAGCCAGGGAGGATTGCTTGAGTTTTTTTTGGGGGGGGGGGGGGGTTCTCATAACGTCTGCAGAGCTTTTTAGCAAAAACATTTGATAAACAGATTGTGGAGGTCTGCGAACCGCCCATCTGGGTCTGAGCCCGGCTCATGCAAAGCTTCTGTGTCTTGATGCGTGTCGCTATGGTTCTCCGAGTGACTGTGACGCCTGCAGAATGGTGGGCATCTCCAGCTGCCTGTTAAATTCCATCTGCACCGAAACCACAGACCCCCATACCAGACGAGCCTCCCTGCCAGCCAGCCGGCAAGTCGGCCAACGACCAAACACTACCCTCCTGCTCTCTCTTTCTTTCGGCCTGTTTATTTCTGTTAACATCTTCGCTTTTCTCGTTTTTTTTCGTGGATTTAGCCTCGGTGGGAAAATCCTGATGTTTGATTCACGGCGGCAAAGACAACACAGCAACAGAAACAAGCATAAACAGACACCGCAGAAACACACACTTACGAGTAATTACAAATAAAATAACTCCGAAAGCTAAAGAGAAACACTTTGGTGAATGGCTGTAAAACAAGAATCTGACTGCTTAGCTATGCGGTTGCTGAGCAGGGAGAGCAGAGCTGTTAAACAGACCTGAGCTCAGCACACATGGTGGCAATGAACACACCTTTTCCTAAGTACTTTAGATCTGAGGTCTGCTGCGGACTCCCAGATTACGCCCAATCCCTGCTTCCAATTAACTGCGCTGGGTAATTTCATGTCATTTTCAAATTAGGAAAATGTCAGATCGTTGGCAAATTAGAAAAACGTCAACTGGTGTTTGTTTAACTCCCGTGCTTCTGAATAAACTTTGTGAGAGAGCTCGCCTCGACATAATGCAAACCCAACTGAGGCTATTTCTGAACCTGACCCCCCCTAACCCTACTTCATACACACACACCAAAAAAAGAATATTCTATCAAACAGGAGAGATTAAGAATATAGATTCGTGTTTTATGTGATCGGATCTGCAAACATAAACAAGTTAAGGTCTTTATATGGTTGAATAAAATACTGTATGAGGAGTGAGAGACAAGGACCAATAACATGACTGTTGACCTTATACTGAGTAAGACATTTATTCATATTGCCATTGAAATGTTACAGAGCATCTGACAACATCTCCCATGATCCCACGCTGTTTCACAACATCATCAAGAGAGACCCCTAATGGCCAAAGTAACATGTTGTATGTTTAATTCTGCTTTATTCTTATAAGACAGAATAACTAAAAGGTGACAGTGAAGAATTGAATAATGCCAGAGTGGTGAGGTGTATCTCTTGTGTTTTCTCCATCCCACATATTTCTGTGACTTTCTTGCTCCGTCCTGTCCGACAGGCTAATGGAGAGAAACTTGCAGTGAACCCTTTCCGTGCCTCACATACAGTAACCGTGGCATTCTTGGCATCAACTCCTGACAGGTCATCAGTCCAGAGAGAGCTGATGAAAACAGCTCATGGCAGAACTGGAGTGGAATTTTTGTACTTCTTTGCCATTTTCACACATCATTTCACCGGTTAAAGCCTGTACTGGAAGACGTACAGTTGCCCACTTATGGTCGACAAACACACTCACCCTCCTCCGATGGTTTCCTGTTCGCACCTGACCACGGTTGTGAAAATATTTAGCGGAGGACGGTGTGGTCACTTCTTCCTGGGGTAAATTAAAGTCAACAGATCGGCCTGTCACAACCTCTTAGGGCCACCTAGACCAAACAACTGCCCCGGGCCAAGTACTTCCCACATCCTGCTCCCTACCTGTGTGGCAGCAGACTGCAGGGACTTACATGATATGCTTACATGTCATAGTTGTGTGTTTTTGCATCTTGCGTTTACACATTTAAAACTTTAGGGATCGCTCCAACTTATCCATCATCAGAGCTGGAGGCTGTGTCTACATTCCCTTTATATTTGGACATATATATCAAGCAGGTTCTAGGCTTCTGAGCAAGAAACATGTTTCCTTTGCTTCCCTTGGTTTGCTTTGGCTAAGTGTGTGTGGCTGGCTGACACAGACAGAGGAGGTAGAGAGAATGTAAGACCAAACCTTAGCAGATCCGTTCAGTGATTTCAGCTGATCAACACATGTGTCAAGTCTCTCAAATGAAGAGTTTTACACAAATGTGTGGTACTGTACTGCGTTGTTCAAAACTTTTATCAGGGTTGCTCTCTAACTCATTATCACTGCTATTTCTATGTGAATAATTCAGGTCTTCAATCAAAGACAATGAAGCTCATATTAATAATCACTCCCTGTCCTCTTTTTCTGTCTCCTGCAGTTCTTTGTGTTTGACGCCTGAAGCCTGGGATGCTGGTGACCATGCTGTTGGCTCCTGTTTGTGTGCTACTGATGCTGGGGGGGCGTGCTCTTGCTGGAGGCTATCCCCCCATACCCCACATGAAGTACATGCAGCCCATGATGAAAGGGCCCATTGGACCCCCGTTTCGAGAGGGCAAGGGGCATTATGTTGGTAAGTCATCCCTGTAGGTGTGAAGTATATGTGTGTCTCTTTTATTTAAAGGTCTTACTCGTCAACTCTGCAGGTCACTAGGTCCAATTCATTACACTCATTTTCATTTTCATCAAGGGAAACCTGGTGCTTTTAAGAACCAGTAGAGTTTTTTTCTAGGTTTTAACCATAGAGCCACGTCATCACACAGTGTGTAAGAGTCTGATTTCCCAGCAACACTTCGAGGATCTCTTTTCAGTTTTATTTCAAATGTTCCATCTTCTTCGCAGATAACACACGACCCAAGCTCTGAATTTAAAAAAAATAGTCGTCATGCTTTGGTTGGTCTTATTGGTCTTGTTGATCATGATCCCGCCCTCAGCCCCTGACGTAAGAGGTTCTTTCTTCCAGACCAGCAAAATGTTGGAACAGAATCTAACCTCTTTTCTGGCCAAGAACCAGTTCTTTGGCTGTTGAAACACAAAGAACTGGTTCAAGATTAGTCTCTGGCTCTTAACTGGCCCTTGAACTGCCGTGGTGGAAACTTTATAACAGTCCACTGGGTCAGTGGAAGCACTAATACTTTACACTGATTCTGTGAGATACAACCCTGTCTTTGTCTCTCTTTTATCAACTCAAGTATTCTCGAACATGTTCACAAAATAGTCCCTGCATGGCCCAAAGTTATTTGCTGCAAACAGCATATTTCCATGCAGTGTCCTGTTGGCAGCAGCCTGAGATCTTTTTCCAGCTATTTGCACCAAAGTGCGCATGATAATTATCATATGATAATGATCAGGCTGCACAAAGTCTCCAAACCTATACAATAATAAGGATAAATATTACCTTCTTCGAACAAAGAGGTCTCCATCATCACAGTTTAATGTGCAACTGATAGGGAGTCCACCCCATGAGCAGGACAGACTTTTGCACTAAAGCCACAGGTTTAGTTTAGCGGGGCTCACAAACGTGTGGGTCCAGCAGCTTTAGACGGGTCCTAATGGAGGCCCGAGTGCCCACTGGGCCAGTTGTTCCTCCTGCCATCTGGATGGTGTTAATCCACTGTTTAACACATGCTCCTCAGCTGCAAGAAGAGAAGAGGGTGTGAAGGAAATAAAAATAGATTCAATAAAAGTCAGTGAAGGGAGCTGGGAGAAAAGCCGTGTGGCAATAATCATCCCTAAAAAATGTGCATTTTGTCACTGCCATCATTATCAAATTTGACTCAAGCTGCGAATGTGATTTCTGGATCGTATGAAATGTGCTTTGCATTATCGAAGGCCCCTTCTTGCAAAGCAAATTATTATTTCAGCGTTATAAAACGATGTTTGACGGTGGATTGAGATCAAGTTCACTGTTGAAATTTAAGATTTGAATCTCCCACAGAAACATCAAAGATCTGCTCAAATAATTTCCACACTGTTAAATTGTAATGTGGAGAGCAAAGAGGAACAAGATTTACTCTGGGCTGAGAGCGACTTAGACTTCATGTGCCTCACATGAATGCACAGATATGGCATATGACAGATATATTTGAAAACACAACTATCACAACTTCTGTGATCACAACTGGACTCAGCAAGATGACCCACATCGCACCCATTCTGTATTCTTTACATTGGCTCCCTATTAAATCCAGAAATAATTGTATGTCTCTTTGGCTCCAAGCTCCCCCCGCGACCCTTCACAGGATAATAGATAATGGATCAATGGATGGACTTTAAGGTTCTTGTGATAACATACAAAGCGCTCGATTGCCAGACATCTATATATCTCTGACCTGTTGCTACTCCACATCACCAGCAGGTCACCTGTAGGTCATCTGACCAGGGCTTACTAGTACTATTCCATCATGCCTTCGCCTAAAGAGAAAATATCAAGGAAAAATATAAAAAAGATGAAGTAAAAACCTCTAGGAAGTACTGTTTTTTATGTGTGCTAATGTATGTCTGTTTTTTTCTGTTTTAAACTGTACTTTAGTGAAGCACTGCATTGCTTGTTCTGTTTAAGGCGCCATATTAACTAAACTTTACTTACTTAAGACCTGAAGAAGCCTTTATACTGTAAGCACCTATCTTTCTTCTCTGTGTGATATATTAAGGTGGTTTACAGCACAGAGCTGCATAACAGGAAACAAGACTGAGCCTTTAATGCTTATTGCACATTTCCACAAAAAAGAAAAAGAAAAAGAAAAATTGCTTCTGTTGGATGTGGTGCAAAACTGCAGTTCGGCCAGAAGGTGTCCCCCTCACTTATGTAGACAAACCACAAGTTTAGACACGCTATGTAAAACATGTATGTGGGAGTGAAACCTAAAATGAGGCGACCCCAAAATCTCATTATTGTACAAAACCTGCGGTGAATGAAAGAACGGATGAAAGTTAGAGCGGGAAGTCGGTCTGTAATTTAAATCATGGATCCTGACAATACACATATTGGATATTCATTTTAATATCTGCCACATTTCCCCTTTAAGGGTTTTGTTTATAATCTGCCTGATGGTTCAGCTTTTTTAAGCATTTTTGCAGATTTTAGCAATAAAGTTGGTGAATAGAATAAGTAAAAACAATAGGAAGGATGACCACAGCCCTTAAAGTAAGATACAGTGTGTAGGGCCACAGACGACCACTTATATTAAATGTGCTTGTGTTCTCTGGAACTTTTTATTATAATTTTCAGGCTTAAAACCACTTGACGTGTCATGCTGCTCACACACATCATGACTGTTACAACATAACTCATAAAGTACTATTATTGTTTTCTGTTGAGGATCATTAACCCTTTTCTGCATCGTCCAGAAAAGGCTGCACGTCTCATCAACTGCCACAAGGGGGAAGTAGTGGGCTGTGGTTGCATTCAGGGATCTAGTGGGAATTTGAACTTTCCTTGCAAGCTTATTTAAAGGAAATGGAAAGAGTAATTTATTGCTGCTGAGGTGCCCTCCAATAAGCATTTATATAAGGAGTAATATAACGTGATAAACGGTCACACGTTTATTTTGATATGGATAAAAGTTTCAGAGGAATTATTCACACGACTGGAGGACTGAGCAGGCTTGGATTTCCCTCGGGGGTCGTGTGAGCCACCTTGAAGAGTGACATTCAGGCCCAGTGTTTCTGAGATGAGGCAGTGGAACAACAAGTCAGCAGAAACTGGCTCGGGGTTGTTGTTGTGTTCTGCAGACCAGGCTTGTGTTTCTCTCTGGCCCGGCCTTTCTCCAATTTGCTGGGAAAGAATAATGAGACCTTTTTCTGAGTTCATGTGGCATCCGTCCTCAGTCCAGAGTTTTCTGTCTGCTACACAAACAAAAACATTTTCATTTTACACTCACACTCGAATCCAATAAAACCTCTCATGTCAGTCAGTTGGAAAACAGAAACATTATCTAATTATTATATAAGGAGTGCTTAACTCAGGAACTCACATAGAACTGTTTTACGTATGGATTCACGACCTGTCCGTTATGTACTCTGCCTTCTGCCCACTCTGTGCCAGGATAGCTGTAACCTCACACAATCCTGAACGAGCAAGTATTAAAAAAGAATGGATACATTACCCTGAATGGTCTAAAAGATATTGTGCATTGGATGGAAAAATTCATAAGGCACCGAAAAGATTTTCTTTTGACAGGCGTAAAATTTGAGTTTTCATATTCCTATTATTGATATTATGATGTCAGATATCACCTATATGCTCACCAGTTTTCATAGAGACCGAATAACCAGCCGCCTTTTTCCAGCTGACCTGAGGGATCAGCTGGTTTATAGTTCACAAGCAGGGCAGAGATACTGTCTACTGTGTCAGACCATGCAGGGTATTCAAAACAAGCATTTTCAAAATAATCTTCCTGAGTACTACTCAAACTGCAAGTTACAACACTAATAAGACAGAGAGAGACTTTTTCGCTTATATCATCTCCTCTACAACAGGCGCTTCTTAGAGACTCACTTGTAATGTGTTGTTCTTGACACCAGGTGTCAGTAAGAGGCCATAAATCGTATGACACTCAACGAAGAGGCTGCACCATAAACACATAAACGTAAACCACATTGAACAGTACATAAAACAAAGTGCCATCTAAAACCATGGGTATTTGCATGTCTCACTAACCACCATCCAATTACTGTCAACATTAGACTAAACTCGACTAAACTCGCCGAGACTATGAAGCCATGTGACTGCAAACACCATACAACTTCAGTCATCTGTGTGTGTGTGTGTGTGTGTGTCTGTGTATTTTAACTAAGGTTATAAGGAATGTGAACAAAATCTGAGCTGACAGGAAGAAGTTGACGGGTGATCTTGGATGTCTTAAGCAAAATTGTAGCCTGGTGTATAAAGGAGGATAGACATGAACAATGCACATGTTAACAAGTGAATTAGTGTAGGTCAGTAGACTAATATTAATAATAACTGTATTTGCATAGCACTTATCTAAACAAGGCTACAAAGTGCTTCACAAAAAAAAACCATTAACATATATAAAAGGTATTCAATTCAGTTCAATTTTTAAGGGCCAAATCATAACCGAATGTTAAGACCTTAATATTTATAGAGAAACCCAACAGTTCCTGTTCCACATAAAGCTCTCACTGCAGTGTGGCATCCAGGTTCTTCAGATTCTCTTCCTATGTCTTCCTATGACAGCTTTGTCTTCAAAGGAGTGTGGAACTTCAGATAATCAGATGACCTTTTGTTAACTTCCCTACTTTTACCTGGCTTGTTCATTGTTCCACATTTCTTGCGTCTAGGTCCTTACTCCAACACTGCTGCAAAATGCGCTTTTTCGTCACATCAATAACATTTGCTCTAAGCAGTAGCTTGTTTTATTTCCTCTCCTGCAAGTGCATCCACAATGGCTCTAATGTGTAATGTGGTGTTCTTGCCAGCAGGTGTCAGTATGGTGCCATAGGTGCATGTAAACAAATCACGAAGTAACTTTGGTAACGATAATTGTTGAATAAATAAGAGTCTGATAATTCGTCAGAATATTTCACCAAAAATATAACACATATAAAATTTCTGAATTCTACTGGAAGTGGACTTTGTGGAAACTAATCCAAATTAAGCCAGTTACTAAGAACAATTCAAATTGATGATGTTGTCATTTCAAATACATTTACAACAGAGACATGCAGTCTCCTTTTCCTCAACAAATACAGCTTTTTTATACACCCTTATATGATGTGTGTTTAAAGGAATCAAAAAACAATATCATGCGATAAAAATAAACCATTGTTGCTAAATATTTCATCCGATGTTTTTCATTTTGGCCCCTCTAACAGCCTGAAGGGAATACCACTAAGTGGCATTATTGTGCAAAGTGTTCCAACTGCGTCATGAGGACGCTGTAGGATATAGTTTTGTATTGTGTTGATATGAATTGCATTTTCATTTTTTTTGGTAATATTTCTGAATTACAGAATATTAAAGAGTTTATTTTTTTATTTTTCTCAAAAAATGTTAGTGGTTTACAGTAGTTCAATCGAAAATCAACTGCCAACTTCTGATATACCATTATATATATTAATATTTAAAAAATACATGTTTTTATGTTAATTTTTTCTATTTGTTTATGTGATTCCTTAAACGAATTTTGAGTATTTCTTGTCTGAAAAGTGCTATGCAAAGCAAATGCGAAAATTGGTATTCGTTGTTACTGAACAACATTGCCAACAGAATGGTATTTGGTAACAACATCTAGTAATAAAAATAAAAACAGTCAAATATACCAGATTACCTTTTTACTACCCAACCCTAAAATACATACACTACACACAAACAACTTAATTTGACTCTTGTTTGTCTGTTTTCTTTTTCATTTTTTAAATACACTTTATTTTACCAGCAACATGTTCATCTTCTCTTTTTTAGATATGCCACCCATGATGGAAGTGAAGGGGGAACCAGGCCCTCAAGGAAAACCTGGACCAAGAGGCCCACCTGGGCCAGCAGGACTTCCAGGAAAACCCGGACTGGGGAAGCCAGGCCTCAATGGCCAACCCGGCCCTCAGGGCCCTCCTGGCTTTCCAGGAATTGGTAAGCCTGGACTTCCAGGTCTTCCAGGAAAGATTGGGCCAATTGGAATGGCAGGCCTTACTGGTGAGGTTGGCCCTCGTGGCGAACCAGGTGCTAGAGGTCTTCCAGGGCAGCCTGGCCTTCCTGGCCCAGCTGGTCTCTCTCTGAATGGGAAACCTGGGCTTCCAGGCATCAGAGGCCCCTATGGGGCACGGGGAGAACCAGGACTCAAGGGTATTTCTGGCCAACCCGGAGAGCGCGGGCTTAAGGGCGAGAATGGAAATGGTAAGACAGGGGTTCCAGGTATAAGGGGTCCTCCCGGGCTAAAGGGCAGTACAGGATCACCTGGTCTTCCAGGTATAGGCAAACCAGGACTAAAAGGTTTGCCTGGACTGCCTGGTCTTAAAGGTGATCGTGGACTCCCAGGGGATCGTGGGGAACCAGGAGAGGTTGGCACTCAAGGTTCACAAGGTCTTCCAGGGCCAGTCGGGGTTGGGAAGCCTGGGTCAGATGGACTACCAGGAGCACCAGGTCCACTAGGGCCAAAAGGAGAGTCAGGAACCAGGGGTCCTCCTGGATTTCCTGGGACTCCTGGTTATGGAAAACCTGGTCTGAGTGGGATAAAAGGAGAAAAAGGCCACTGGTGGCCTGCCTGGTCTCCCAGGAGACAAAGGACTGCAAGGAATGGTGGGCCAAGTTGGGGAGCCAGGTCTTGATGGACAACCAGGGCCAGCAGGACTTCAAGGCCCAATGGGACTTCCAGGAAAACATGGAATGCCAGGACAGAAGGGAGAGCTGGGACCCCAAGGCCCTCCTGGACTGCCTGGCCTCAGAGGTGACCAAGGCTCTAGTGGACCCCATGGGAAACCTGGCATGTCTGGGGAAAAAGGCATCCCTGGGCTTAATGGTCCAATTGGAAAACCTGGACCCAAGGGTGAAGCAGGGCATATTGGCCTACCTGGGAATCCAGGGTTTATGGGTGGTCCAGGGCCTAAAGGGGAGAATGGGTTTATTGGGACGCCAGGCCCCAGGGGCCAGTCAGGCATTCCTGGTCTTCAGGGGCCCATGGGTCCCATGGGGCCACAGGGTGCTCCTGGCACAAGAGGTGAACCTGGACTTCCAGGGCCTCAAGGACTGGGTAAGGTGGGAGAGAAGGGAAGTATAGGTCCACAAGGTCCTCCAGGGAAACCAGGCCCTTCTGGACTCAATGGTAACCTTGGCCCTCCTGGGCCTCCAGGGGCCCCTGGTCCTCCAGGAAATGGCCAAACAGTTGTTGCAGGGCCAACAGATTCACAGTTGGAAGGGGATGAAGTACCAGGGGACAGGAAGGGGTCAGTGTACAGTCAAGTTCCACTTTCTGCCACTGTAGCACCAGCGTTCACAGCCATCCTCAGCACACCTTTTCCTCCCTCTGGCATGCCAATCAAATTTGACAGGACCCTTTACAATGGGCAAAATGCCTACAGCCCTTCTACTGGCATGTTCACTGCTCCTTTATCTGGCGTCTACTACTTTGCATACCATATGCATGTAAAGGGAACTAGCCTGTGGGTGGCACTGTACAAGAACAATGTACCAGCCACTTACACATATGATGAATACAAGAAAGGCTACATGGACCAGGCGTCTGGTAGTGCTGTCCTCGAGCTGAAGGAGGGTGACCAGGTATGGATCCAGATGCCCTCGGATCAGGCAAACGGCCTCTATTCTACCGAGTACATCCACTCCTCCTTTTCAGGATTCCTGCTCTGTCCCACATAACCTTGTCCTCTCCTTCAAATATGTTCCTGTATTGGCACCTCAGAGCAGCCCTAAACCTAAATTACCTGCAGCCATAATAGAAACACAAAACCCATACGATTCTCAAACTAATTGCCATCATCTTTAAATATCTCACCCTCAACAACATGAGTGAAAGAGAAAACAAACTTTGTGAAAGAAATGGAAAGTAAAAAAAAAAGCAGGGGATGGAATTCATACTGTGTTTCCTTGTTTTATGTTGGTGTTTTTTAGCTTATATTATTTTAATTATTATATTGTCATAATTTTATTGTTATTATTTGGTCCTCGTCATCATCGTTGTTGTTGTTGTTTATTGAATTCAGACAATTAAGTGCCTTACTTTGTAATGTGCTAGTAACAGACCTTCCCATGTGACTGCACATCCTGCCCAAAAGCTCTGACATCATAAGGACGACATCACCAGACCCTGGTTGGTGGGGGGGAGGGGGGAGGTTGATTGGTTCCTCTGGCTGCAGTTACTTTCCCCATGTCCTCTTATTTAAACCGAGAATACTGACTTAAAGAGCAACAGTACAACACAGGAAGTATAGACAAACAATAGCAAAAGAATGCATTTAGTACATTTTTCTTTTATTTGACCTATTTGGTAAAAAAAAATATTAATGGGATTGAATCTTTGTTTTAGCGTGAGATATATATAGTTTGACATTTAGTTGGTATAGGCATCTGTTTGGTGCTGATTTCTTTGCATCTTTCTGATTTTAGTTGGTGACCATTTTAAACGATGGGTCTTTGTCTTTTTCGCAATTTACTAATCTGTCCAGAAATACAATCCAGGAAAAAAATGGCCTTACAATATTGGAATTATTTTATATAAATCACCCGTGTTAAAAGGATCAACACCATCATGCAATGATTACATGTATGTATGCAGTCAGTGTTTACAGGCCATAGAATAAATACTGAGAGCAACTGCAAATGGATTTTAAGGACTCAACTACAGATTGATCGAAGGCCCTGCTTCCTTGTATGGATCTGATTTCCACATCACCATTTGGCAGGGATCATCTTCACATGCTCTAACCACGACATCACCACTGTTCTATTGGTATGCTATCTACTAATAAATCAGTGTAACATTAACATTCCAAGTCAGTAATCTGCACTGCCATACTATGAAAATCCCATTCTGACCATGTATACATGTACACATACATAACATGTGAGGATGCTGTAAACATATTCCTGCTCATAAATAACAAAGGAGGCAAAAGCACAATAAATCAAATAGATCCACTTCTTCCCTGGATGCAAGTGGTCCGTGTGACTTGTTCCCGTGCAAATGAGAGCAATTCTGAATCATTTGTAGTTCTGGTTGAAAAAGCTTTCTATTAATTCCCAAGCCATTGTGTCGGAAATGGCCGGATTATTATTTAGCTTAATGGAACATCCGCGAGTATGAGGACAGGATGTGTCAGAACTGAATAATGTCAAAGCATACAGCTGGAAATGAGATTGGATATGCATTTACTGGATGAATAAGTAAAGGGACTTGACTGAGGCCCACAGGTTGTGAAACGCAGGTTGTGTAACATTTAACAAATCCCTGCCAGATTTCTGGGAGAGGTGGTAGGCCAGAGGTGAGAGCTATGTATTCACTCATTTCTGGTGAATAAGTCGTTAAAGATACACGCTGAATGTGTGTGTGTGTGTGTGTGTGTGTGTGTGTGTGTATGTTAGATGTACCTTTCTGTCACCCTGTCAATGTGTGAATGTGTGTGTTTGCGTGTGTCGTGGTGTCACATTGGGCCCCTGGCATTCAGGTCTTGAACACTTCCGCAAAGGTAATAATAAACTTGAACAAAGTGACAAAATGTTAGGAAGACCTCACAGTCCTGTTAATGTTCCACAAGAAATCTGACTTTTAAATGGTGCATGCAGCACCCCCCCCCCCCTCCCCCCTGGAGGAGGGGGGAGGGGTGGTTAAGGAAATTCCATGCTTTCTAATAGTGCCTTTGCGAAGTAAGGGAACAGGTGATGAATGTAATGGATCGATGATGGGAGACAGACAAATCCTGGAATTTAATTTACACAATGAGATAAGAAGATAACATTCCTGGTGAACACTGAATGGGCTATGTTGCTCCAATGGTGTGCAATAATTCTGTGTTTAACCAAGTCATGAGCAAAACAAAACAAAAGACAGTTGGGGAAGTGTTGCGAGGTCTTTATTCAATATTGCCCTTAAAGAAGAGATTTGGGCAACATTGCTGTGATTAAACGATGAAAACGCCGGTGCTTATATTACCATATCTGTGCCTGTACATGCCTCAGCTCAGGCAGGATTCTGATCAAACTCGTGCCGCCCAATAACGCTTTCATTACACTGAATTCTGACTACCTTACACCCTGATGGAGGGAACGTCAATGTGCGGAAAGGATTGTGCCAAACCTAGCTTTGCAATCAAAATGAATGTCTGCTGTTTGACTCATTACCGATGGTTTCTCCAAATCATGCTGCGTCACTGCGTGTAAACAGTTAAAGTTGCTCTTGGAAAGCAGTGCCAGGAGGAGGCCAAATCAGTATTTTACATTTATGTAATGCAGACAATGCACTCGCTCTCGCCCTTTTCCGTCTAATAACAAGAACACACCTACAACTGCTATGTGTCATTATTGTTACGTGGGTCTACAAGGCAGTCCGAGGCTCGTTATGTACTGTATGTTGCCTTTTTTTTTCTTTTCTTTTCTTGTTTTTGTTTTCACATATGACATGGTGATGTGAGTTACACATGGCTAATACTCGCTCTCTTTATGTTTTCATAGACAATGTCACTTGCTTGCAGAGTTTGCCCCGTGTGCAAATCATTTCACAAGTGAAGTGTCAGTTAGATCCGTGTACCGTCTCAATCACAAAACTGCTTTTCAGTGTTTGTTGTTTTGTTTTTCTTTACAAAAATGAACAAAAAATATGAGAAAAAAAACAGCCTCGCTTCGGTTCTTAAGGGATATTTGTTTGTCTTAGTTTCAAGTAACACAAACGGTCATTCCCATTTGCACATGAAATTAATGAAGATGTATTTATACATTTATGATAATTTAATAGGGATGCCAAAACCGACCACCGAAGCCTAGAACGTATAAAATGGTATTTAACGGCATTGATGAGTTAAGAGCATTTACTATTTTCTAGTTAGCATTCTAGTGTTGTTTGTGAAGGATTATTTTGTGGACTTTTATTTTCTATTTTGTGTCATTTACAATGTATCAACGTATAGGATTTTTGTCATACAAGGCTATTGCGTGCACTCTATGCAATAGAATTTGGGTATAAAATGCACTCTTTATGATTGAAAAATGTTTGTCTGCTTATACAAAATCTACAGTACTTGATTGTATTGATACCACATCAATAAAAACCTTCTTGAAAGTTGGTGTCCGGCTCCTGTTTCTGTCTGATGCATATATATTATTATATGTTGATAATATGAATTTAACATAAAATGCACAGAGTCACTACCATACAGTGGGATTAGTGTATTTTCAGGGGCCACTAAAAGTGTTTTGTTTAATTTGATTTTATTGGCCCTCAGAGAGAAAACAATTAGAATTGTTTTACAAACAAAACAGCTGCATCTTCCATTTCTGGTACCAACCTCAAGAACACAAAATAAAACAAAACAACTGGGAAATTCAAGTTATGCACCTATCTCTCATGTACAATCTTGTCTTAAGGGCTGGATAAAGTCAATCCACATGGACCACATACTGAATTAGAATTTTTAACAAATCTTGGTGCCTTCAGAGGGAATATGTCGAACAATTCATTTTGTTTTTCCAGGTAAAGATATCTGTGTTGTACTTTTGGTGAAGATATCTTTCGCAGGTAATAGGAGTAGACACTAGGGGGAGATATTCAATTATAGGATACACTGTGCGTCAGGCCTCTGATACATCTGATCTGCCCTTAAGCTCAGATAAGCTTTTGCTAATCAGTTCAGATAACTTTGATAACAAATATGCGTTGGTCAGACACTTGGAATATCAAATAATTGCAAATAACATCAAATGGGTTCATCTTAGAACAGACTATTCATGACACGGTCTCCACAAGATGTTAGAAACACTGACATTCTGATCCATGATGACATCACCTCATTGCATAATGTATGCACATTTCTGGGCTGCACATACTGTACATGCATCTCCTGCTCTGCCACGTCCCAAAGTTGTTCTGCTGGATTCAGATCTGACAAATGAGGAGGCCCCTGAACTCTCTGCCATTTTCATGAAACCAGTTTGAGACGATGTTTGCTTTGTGACAGACATGGTGCATTACGTATCCATTCGATATTGTGCAAAGATGGATAAACTGCTGGCGTAGCCTCTCTGTCATCTCATCTTTCTTCCTCTGGTCTCTCTTGTCAACAGGGTTTTTTCACACGTTTGCAAGAAAACTCTACAGACTGGTATGTGTGTGTGAAAACCTCAGATCAACAGTTTCAGAAACCAGCCAGTTAGCTCTCAGCACTCATGCCTCGATTAGAGTTTGTGTTCAGGTGGACAGTAATATTTCGATATTAACCCGATTAAGACAACAATTTGAATGAGATGCTGCCATGTAAACAGCATTATCTCATGACCTTAACCTGAATAAGGTCATACCCAGAATAAGCAATAGTCAAATTAAATAATGTGAAGCATAGTAGACATGTATATATCTTATTTGCATTACACTTCCTGTTGGAGGGTTAAAACATTGTGTGACACAATGAGACAATGCTCTGTAACATGTAAAACGTGAATTTGAATGGAATATTCTATGCAAACATCATAATCAGAATAATATCTTATTCAGAATAGGACCAATAGCTGGAATGTTGTGGTCCATGTAAACATTAAAAAAGAAACAAGCTACAAACGAGATGAGGAAATGCAAATGGCTTCAGGGGGAACAGGGTCAAATGTTTGTTGTTTTTTGTTGTGCTTGTTATGTTATGTTCCATTTGACAGGGTTGTCTTGTTTTAGATTGGGTGCTGAATCTGATATAAGGAAGTCTTGCTGTGATAGTGGTATCCATCTATAATAGTATGTAGTCCAAACAAATATATATGTATATACAAACACAAACACAAACACACTCTGGAATAAGTTCACTTTTAATTAACACAAGAACTGTAGAACACCATGGTGTAGTTGTCTCTATATAGATTCTGTTAATCTATACTTGACATGTGATTGGAAGAAGACACTGTGTTCAAATATGTATGTTACAAAACAAGCCACGAGGGCAGGGATAATATTGTGCGCTTATTTTCTGGAACTGTCGTCACCATGGTGAGCTGTCATCACGCACCCGGATTCTTCTTACGTCGTATTGACGCCAGAGCCTCGGTGCTGCGTTCAGTGATCTCCGGAAACTCGACTCCTTTGCCTACACAGTGCTTGAGGATGTGAGTTCACACGCTTACATCTGCTTTTTGTAGCAGAGTGAAATAACAGCTGTTGTTTACTAATGTAGTTATAATAATGTGCTAAAACCGGGGAGCAAAGGGAGTGACAAGCATTGAACAAATGTGTGGGAAATGTGTCTCACTTATGATTATAACATTTTATATCCACCTATCTGATGAAATTTTTGATTGTGTAACTCTTCTCTAATATACTGTTTACAAAGCTCAAACGTTTCAAACGGCCTCACACACATGATGCAATCGTTGTAGTGTATTTTGACAATTATAATTTAATAATAAATTATCAGAATAGCCTGAATAAGACAGTGGCGTCTAAACAACAAGTCATGTTGAAGACATTGTAGTGTAGTCTCAAAACTACGAATTTCATCAACAAAAAAATACAACATTTTTAAAGATAAAAATGACAAAATTCCTGTTAAAACATAGTAACCAGATTAAGATAATAGTCTACACTGCCATTTAAACAGCAACAATGAAGACATTGTAGTGTAGCCTGTATCTTACTGTGTACAATGTCAACATTTCTCATAAAAAAAGAATTTTCCTGTTAAATTATATAAACCAGATAGTAGGACAGCAGTCTAAATAAGACACTGTCAGGTAAACAGCAAGTGGCACTGTGCATTGTCAAAACTACAAATGAAAACTAGACATAAGAAAAAGTCAATCATAAAACCTTTCCAGTTAAATCCCACTGGCCAGATTAGGAAACAGCAACTCGTGTCGATGGCATTGTGCATTGTCTAGTGACTAGCTGGTCTGTTAAACTATGTAGATCTACAAAGTTCACCACCAAAAACCGATGCATTTTCACAACTACAAATCTCCCCAGTGAAGAGGTCCCCGCTCCCACCGTGTGGACATGCCGCCCTGAAAGCCACATTTCCCACTGCCCCTGAGGGAGTCTCCGGGCTGAGGAGGCTCCTCCTCGACAACACTTCTCCACTTCCGCCGAGAAGCTGCCACATTGAAGAGGAACACAAACAGCGATCTGACAGCTCTCCACTCTCCCTCCACTTTCTCCGGGGCAGTCACGGGATTTCAATGTTCAGCCTGCTCTTTGTAAGTAGCACGAATGACCCCGAACTGAACTGAAACTAACCGAGATGCCTGAGCTCGTCTCCTCTCGTGTGATCGGACGCGATTGCAGCGACACGAACCCGCCGGAGTCCGACGATTAAAAAGTTGTTTTCCATACTGTTGGATAATATTATGATCGCTGTGGTAACACAGGGACAGATAAAGAGGATTGTGAGTGAGTGGTTGTGTCTGTGTGTAGCCACGTTAACATTAGCTCGCCGAGCAAAGCTTGGGTGGTAGTGTTGGGGCTACGTACGCTTTTTAAAAAATGGTGTTGACATGTATTATTCTAATTATTATTCTAAATCATCTTTTAGCGTATTGCTGCCAGTTACTAGTGTGCTTTTTTAAAATGTCCACTAGCGACAGTTGATGTCTGGGCTTGTTGCTAAACGCTGCCAGGAAATGCAAAGTACGGAGCTGAGCTAGCCTGCTAGCTGATGTAGCCATGCTAGCTTGCTATCAGGGCTAGGGCTATTTCCTAGATGGAGAAGAAGCTCAAGAAAAACAAAACACGGCGGAGGTAGACTTCCATCAACATGCTCTCGTTCGCTTTGGGTGTTGTCGTGAAACACAGCTACGCTGGGCGTCTGTTAGTATTGTGTTGTTGTCTCAACTTGACGTCGACTGCAATCCTGTAAAAATAAGAGCTAACCCTTAGCTACACAATGAGCTCTGGGTACATCCGTGAAGGTAGCATTCCTCCTGGACAACATCTAGCTCCGCGTTAACGAACAACGTGGGTGACATGTTAACAGCTGTCTCGCCTCATGTTTAGTATCGTGGTTTGAGGTTTACATTATAACCGGCGCCCGTGTTTTCTTGAGCATTTTTCAGCTCTGTCACAGTGCTGGTCACGGTGCGGTCTCGACAGGCGTCGGTAGCTGGGAGAAGCTTTGACTTAAAGGTAGATGGCGACCGAGCGAGCTGCCTTCCGCCCTTTGTGACAAAATCCGGATCCACAGCACGGTCTACCCATTTGTTTCAAAGCCTTGTGCTAAGCTAACAACCCCACCGTCAAATACATAAGAACAACCAGTCAAGATATGTAATGTCTGGTGGTTGTTTTGCTGCCTTTAGTGTCATCATTTGATAAGTCAGACTGCCTCTATTGTCCACTAGCCGGTTTGACCATGTGGAAATGGAGCTAACACCGGGGTTAGGTGGGTTCTTTAATTTAGCCATGTCTGCTTCCCTTTAACAGAAAGCACCCAAAACCCCATTTTAGCCATGTGGGCTGGAGTGAAATGAGGAAACTCACTCAGGGAGGAAGTTGACTGGAGCAGCTGTGACACTAAAGGCCGCAGCACATTCCCATGCCTCTCAGTTTTCAATTCATGACCTTCCATTGGTTTGAGCCTCCTCTCTGGTAGTAAATTCTCATGGGTGGCTAAAACAAAAGAGTAGCACCGAACACTCCCACCCACGTTAGTGTATGAGTCGATGATTAACTGGAGTAACAGGTAAGCTAATTATACATTCCTGCTTATGAGTCACTGCAAGGTGACCCACATTACAGGCAGAGTGAAGAAGATGGGATGCATCGGCCATCAAAACAAACTTGAGGCCATGCCAACGTACAAAAGACGGGACATTTGAGATTCTCGTTGTAATCAGTATATTCATTATGCAAATCACATAATTCCACCGCTTTGTTTTGTGCAAAAAAAAACAACGGTGTCCACTCGAGTCTTTATGCTCTGTTCGCATTTTTTTTATTGAGGAAGTAGGTCACTTGAGCCAGTGACCTGCTTTATTTTATAGCTAATTGACACATGATGCACAACTCAATCCAGAAATAGCCTAACTCTGCTGGGTCCACCCAGAGCAGAGGCTGCGGTGAACGTCAGGCCCCGCATAGTGTAAGGCACTCTATCACGAGGCGCCATTCCTCAAGTGAGACCCCCATCATCCCCAGGCCCACGCTCCGAGAAGCGTTTAAATACAAAACACACTATTTCTTTGTAAGACCCCGAAATGGACATAATCATACGTCACTTGGTAATATATTTGTTTGAGGAAAATTATAGCTAACATAATTGTTATTTTTGGCCTTGTATGCTTTGTGTTTGCACAAAAGCAGTTAAGAGATGTTTCTTAAGAATCTGGCTGATGGCAGCTGCTACGTTTAGATATGCATTGCCTTGTTCTGCTTATGAATAAATTGGTTTATGTTGGAGTTGAAGTGTGATAGTATGCGTTTATATAGCTGGATTTTACCCCAGCGAAAGGGTGGTTCCTCTGTCTAAAGGCGACATTTAAAAATAAAGGCTATGTGACAAGAGAGGAAGTTCTTGGCCTTGGTTACTGTAACTGAAAGGTGATTCCAGTTAACAGTAACATGACACCAACTTACCAAGCAGAATTATTGAGGTAGAGGAACACCTATGTTGTAGACTGCTGGCATTCAGCCCATCTCGCCACTGGGCGGCTGTGAGTGTTGAAAGCTGGGGTCCGTTCCACAGTGACCGGCTGAACAGATTTAGCCAATTTAAAATCCAGCAATGCCCCTGGGTCTTTGGCTGTGATGAGCAAAAAGGACAAAGGTGTTGGTTTTACTATGTGTTCAAGATCCTTGGCTTTAAAGGAATCGTGTTGTTTTGAAACCGGCCCAAGAAGAAAGCCAGGATTAAATGCCCACACTTTTTTCTTGTCATTTCAAGCCATGAAGTGAAAAACCTCTATATAATTATGCACCAGTCGCTATGGGCACCTTTTTGTTTTGCTTGTGTCTGTTAATGAATCGTGTTCTGGTCGGCACGGTGTTCGTTTACTGTTGTTGCCACAGTGCTGGGATAAAGCGAAGGCACAAGATCTGTAGCGCTGGCCGTGTCTGACAGATTGATGCCCCTTCTAGATGCTGCTGCAAGGCTGCCTACTGAAACTATAGCAACAGGTAGGCATAGGATTTACCTTTTGTGATTAGTGTTTTCAGCCACCTAGTCTAGCTAAAGCTGCCAGAGCTTCAGTTAACTGGGGAAAACACAGTCCTTTGCCAAAACACACTATAGTGAAGGGTGTTGTTGTTGTTGTTGTTATTAGAGTGGTTGTTTTTAGGCGTATGCTCACCTTTGCTGATCCAGAAAATGTTCCAGGTTTGAAACAAGTACAGTCCAGAAAAGGCTGGGTTATTACACATAAACAAGCCTGCTGTGTTTTCCTACTGCCTGGGCACTGTGTTGTTTCTCGGTAGAGCTTGACTTTTCCTTAATTTCCTTAAGCAGCTTATTAAACGCATGAAATGTGTGGGTCCCTCTCACAACATGACCTCAAACTAATGTGTTCTCTGTGGCCGTAATTTAAAAAATATGGATTTTCTATCAGGGACTATTCTAAGATCAGAGGGTATACGTTAAGCTTCTGGTAAAGATGCTGGCTTTCACAGGTTAAAAAGTTCCTAGATTAGTGTATATGTGCTGCCATCTACTCTGAACCCTGACCCTCTCAAAGGCTGTACCTCCTGCCGCTTCTTCAGCTTCGCTTTGTGAATGTTTAAAGAGAGCACCATTGCTCTTCTCTGATCGCTTCACGAGAAGCACCAAAATTCCCCTCAGGAGCACTTGTTGCTACCGTTGGGACAATTGTTGATATGGCAACAGGCATCCCCTGATGCTGCTGTCAGAAGGCCACGTTCGTTTCCAAATGTCAGAAGAATTGATGGCGCGGTGGGACTCTGCACCTCTCGGCAAAATGTGAGCAGACATTCTTCTGTCTTCTGGCCTCTTGCACCGAAACTTATTTCTACTTCAGGCTGTCATGGAATTTTGCAGGTAAATTTTTGCCTCTGTAAACACATTTCAAGAATTAATTTGACCAACAAAAATGCACAACTACATACAAGTAGCTTTTGTCAGCACAGACACTCTGGTTTTACTTCAGTGTAAGTGGCTGTTATTTGCCAGAATGTAAGAATGGGTGAAGTGGAATGTGAAAGGAAACACTTCTATTGTGATGGACTAATCTGTGCGTCGCTTTCTTTTTAAAACCTGGTTTTAGCTTCATTGATGTGTTGGCCAACAGGTAGAGGTGTGACTCACTGCCAACATGTACATCTCCGCCCAGGCTGCAAGATGTCATCCTGGATACGAAATTTGAGATTCTGACATTAGATAATGATTAACCACAGTAGGACAGAGATGGGTTAATATAATCCCTCGACCATAGTCCAGAATAAACTAGAACACTTGACTCGTATTGGTGAAGTGCAGTAGTACTAAAAAACAATCAATCTTGATACGCAGAAAGGTATTTTAATAGGGCTACTTTCATACACTTAGGCTTGTGAAAAGTAATACATAACCAGTTAGGTATGTCTCCATTCGGATGTCTTAAACTTTGGTCCCTGATTTTACTGCTAACCAACATTTCTGCTACTTGGGTAAACCTACCCATAGCTACCAGGTAAAATAAAAGCAGCATCATCATCTATCTGTGTTGGTTGCATAGTGGCAGATGCCCTTCCTTTATGCAGTAAATTGAGCCACGTGAATGAGAGAATTGGTTCGAGAATGTGCAGGAACAAAGGGGAACAATTATAAAATCTGATGCTGTCATTATTAATTGGTTATTATAGTTACAAAATAGTTTACCGCCTTCAATCGCAGTACAAACTTAAGAACAGAATATTGTTTCGTTTGTCTTCTTTGGCTGTTGGCAAATTCTCATTAGCGGCTACAATTTCCAGACTGAAATGCTCCAGAGGATTTAGTAGTAGTCAGCGATTTTTACTACAAAACACTGACCCAATTTTCAGCTTTCTGTGAACTAGATTGAAAATATTTACCTAATTGTAAAACTGCACTTCTATGATGACAAAAGTAATGAACTAGAATAGTTAATTTGATTTCCCTTTTTGAACCACATTTTAGGCCCAAGCACTTGTTTTTGTTGTCCTTTTTCACTCTGTTGTCAGCAGATAATCAGTTTGTGTCGTCACTCTAAATCCTCATTCAAATCATAGTCAAATGTCAGTGTTATCTCTGGCTTTGTTTTGCTCTCAAATGTAATTGTTTTTCAGGTGCTGGAGTTTAATTTTGTGTTAAGTGTGATTAAAAGTGCAATAAGGCCACAGCGAGGAGAGAATAGGCCTTTGTCAGGAAATGTTTTTCCCCTTTTCATTCCCGTTTCTAAGGTACCAAGCCCTGGTCTCTTTCAGTCTTTTCCAGAGACGGATCAGTCCTTGTCCCCCCTCGCCCTCCCCTAGAGCGCTATCAGAGGCCTTTGATCGTCACACTGTTTATCTGTGCTCACTCAGAGGCTGCACAGCAGTGTGATAAGTGGGCTTCGCCGTGTGTGAGTGCGCGTGTAGCTGGAGCGTGTCTGTTCATGGAAATAGGGGTGTGTATTGGGTGAGGTGGTGGTGGGGGGTGACATATTCTCTCACCTCCCCTCTACAGGCTGCTTTACACGGAAAGCAAAGGCCAGAATAACAAGTACTCCAGAGGAAGATCAGCTCCTGTCCTCTGGGAGCAGATGAGGTAACCCGTTGTGCCGTATAGGGGACAGAATGAGGATGTCAAAAAAACTTTATACATTTTTTTTTTTTGGTCTAGAAATTGCTGTTACACTTGCTCAAGATACAGTGAGGAAAGAGGAAGCAACAATTGACAGCTATGAAATTGTAACAAAAATAGTCACACAGGAAGTGAATAGAAAAATATACAAATGTAAATGTGCAGACAGTAATGTGTCCAGTGTCGCATGCTCTATGCCCCTGGGGAGTCAGGTGTCGAGTCTTGAGTCTCGAGGTAAGAGAATGCATGGTGTCTCAGTCCATTGCCGAAGGGGGGGAATGTAAACAACAAACAGGATGACTCCCTGGATATGTAGTTTGGAAGTAGTGTATATAATAGCATGTTGAGCTAATTTCAGTGCTCAATTTTCACAGAAACTTGAGACATTAAGTTGTTAAATGTAAATTGCGATTAGTCTACACAATTACTGCTACACACCATTAACAGTTAGTATGTTATGCAGTGTTAAGAGGGACACAGGCTCACAACATTACATATTGCGCTACCATTGACAAGGCTTACGTGATAAGTGGATCTCATCAAACAGATGAAATGATAAAATAACATTCCTTGTGTTTTTGACAAACACTGCAATAATGTTTGTGGACATAGTTAAATGTTTACAGAGAATTGATTACTGTCATGGTATTTATTCATTTGCTTTTAATACACATCATCTCTTCTGCGCAGTTATGGTACGTGTGTGTTATTCACAACTGGTAGGGAGCTGGGTATCTCAAAATCTTTTATCTGATTTGGGTGGATAGACGTGGTATTGTGATCTTTAGATAGTATTTGCTTTTGCTTGCAATTGTTAATAGTTGCAGCAAAAATATTCTGTATGTTTGCCAAAGGAAAAAAAAAATGGGAGTTTTGGCTGAAGTGTGGTTAGTGTGCTCTCTGGAACTTGCGTCACTACTGCAGTATCTATACATAACAAATATTTTCTCTGGAAACAAACAATTTGGATCCAATTCTACTTTCTTCTATCTTCATATTTCAACTAAAGCTGTTGGACAGTATCACTAATCTTTCTTCAGGAAACAATCTAGTAGTTAAACTTCTAATGAAGTGTAAAGCAGATTATTATTTTTAGCTTCTGAAATTAAAACTGACTCTGCATCAGAGTCAGGTTATTGTCACAAAGACACCATCTGTCTGTGTTTACTGCCATTAATGTACTTTTGACTTAAACCATTTGGCTTTGATTGTCTTTTTACATTCTTTGGTGTTTAAGTTAATTTATCTAGACTTATTTGCACCTCAATACTGTATTCTTTTAATGTCAGATGACACTCAAGCGCTAAGCCATTTGTCAATGCAGTCACCTCTGATGTTTCTCTCTTTACAGGCAAGTCTTGAAAAAGTTCTTTTTAAATATAGTGTTGCCATTTCAGGTTACATTTTGGCAGCATGGAAGATGTTTGCGTTATATCTGTTACCTTACCTTTTGTGACGGCATTTCTCTGGAATGCTGTTCTTTATATTACTTCCCACAGTGGGTAAGCTGTATATCTTAGGGACCTGCAGTAATAGCTCTGTGTAAACCACAGGTTTGTTATAGTTCAAACTGAGTGTCTGAGAATGAAAATACAGACAGCAGGTGCTATATATATATATCTATCTATGTGTTATGGGCTGTTGATCAGACAACAAGCAAACTGAAGGTGTCAACACATGCTTTGAGATATATATATATGTGTATGTATGTATGTATGTTTGTTAAAGAGAATGATCAAATAATCACATGAGAAAAGCTATAACCAGAGAATGTTTGGTATTTTTTGTTTGAAAATGACAGGCAGCATTCCCCACATAGCTATAATTAAGTTTTGCTCTGCTCTTCTTGCTCTACCTGCACAGCAGGTGAAGTAAAGATGCCTTTCCTAGAACATTTTTGAATAAACGTCTACTGCTTCTTCCCAGATCCATGGCTCCCTTCTCAGAAACCCATAGGCAGGCACGTTATCAAAATTCAGTCAACAAAGCATGAGGCCTCACCGAATCTAGTGACTTAAAGTATCACTTTCAGCCTGAGGCTCTTGTTTGTGAATCCCAGGAGTGTGCAGCTCATGAGAGGGAGGCACAGCAACAGTTTGGGATCGCTGTTGGAGTTCAGGTTTTTTGAATATAAGCCTTCTCTTCATCTCTCAATGCTGTCTTGTCCAGGCATGCCTAGGGATTTTAGTGTTTTGCTTGTTACACTAGATAAACTGGCTAGGCTCAGAAAAAAGGGCAGAGGCTTAACTAGTGCAGCTTATTATAATTTTGAGTGTGTGTTTGCCATGTTGCTCGTCTGTTTGTCTTTGTGCGTTTTTAAGTATGACTGATGGTGAGGGAGAGGTGTGCACACTATTTCCTTTATGTGTGCACTGTTTGCGGAATGCTGTGGTGACCTGTCACCATGCCCCTCATTGACAGTCCCCCTTCAGTCCATGAAGTTAATGCTGTAATCTAATGACCTACTGAGGGCTTCTCACATGCAAATACTTGAAGTTAAACAAAATTTGTGAGGAAGGAAAACCAGTGTGGGCTGTGGGTGTGTGTCATTTCACAATGCAGCTGCACCTTCCCACAAGGCTAAATTGTGATGATGCTTCTAAATGTGAAAAAAGCTCCCGGTTAAAAAGGAATGACACTCACGTGGACTAGCGAGTTTGTGGTAATAAGAGCCCACACGGGTGTCTGTGTGTTGACAAGAAAATCACGTGATCTCCGCATAGGAGGTAATGCGTCGCTTACTGCCTCGGTCTGCTGTCCGGCTCCTCCACCTCTTGCTTGAATAATGCTGCATTGTGCATGTGTGAAAGGCAGTCTGCGGGTTAACTCCTTAGCCATTACTCTGGATTTTACCTGCTGGTCAAGTTTCACAAAATGTATATATACCCAGGTCTGTGCAAATGGCCTCAGGCCCATATGAACATCCCCTGTTCAACTTTTCTCTGTCACCAAATCCCTAAGCTCTGCTCAACCAGCCACTGCTGTTTTTTATTCTCATAAACCAGGATTGGTTTGAAATGGATGAATGGTGCTTCCTTTTATCTCTTGTTGCTGCAAGACATGAGTTGGGTTGAGGATGGCTCCAATTTGAGAAATCCACGCACTCAGCCCATCAGCAGCATTGACGTCACTGCATGGAACCAGCTGGACCATTCAGCAGGTGTGCTGTATCTCAGCCACTGCCAATCTCGTGGCTTGACTGTGGTTTTTGTTTGTCTTTTACTTTTTTGGCTCCTATTTGGCTGATTCATTGTTATGTCCTCTTGAGGATTTTTCTTCAAGTCTTACCGGCTTTCTCCATGTCACAATTCCTTTGTCGCCGTCCCTCTTGACATTTCCATGGATATCAATTAACTCTTATTTGGCAATCACTGTGGCCACAGTAATGAGGAAATGCATTTTTGACACCTCATTTCACTTCCAACCAGACTGCTTTCTCTACATTTGAATGTGGTTTTCAATATTACCTCTTGGTGAGTTTGAGATCAGGCAGTGTGAAGGAAAAGAATTATGTCTCTGACACCTTGCCTGTATGCGTGTGTGTAATTTTGTTAATGAAAGTGTGAAGCTGAGTCAACAAACTAAAAGGAGAGGTGTGTGCTGTGGGTGTTGCAAGCAGGTTGTATCTGGGGCAAGTGTATCAGGGCCTTAATCTTTTCTTTTGCTGTGCATGCTGCTCTCACCCCAAGGAGAACAGGGGCTTCCTCCCTCCCTCCCTCCCTCTCTGCCTCCTCCTCTCAAAGTCCATCCTGCCATGGATGACAGGCACTCCCCCTGCTCCTTGACTCGGCTCCCACACATCAAATTAGCCCTCAAGCTGCTTCAAGGCAGTACAGTCTGGTCATGCCCAGTCTGGCTCCAGACAAAACATCAGTAAGACTCAGGCACGACCTCAGACCAGCAGACATGGCTGGATGTAACACTAACATCTTTCACTATAGGGGAAGAAGACAGACTAAGAGGTTCCACACTTTGTGCAATGGCCTGACGTTTTGCCACAGTGCCCCTGTACATGCCATATCCAGACATTGGAGCTCATTTGCTCCCGTGACGGTCTTTTTTTCTTACTAAATTTAGAACAACCCTGTCGCCCCTTTGGGGAATTTTTGGCACATTATAGGCTATTGATTGAAGATGGGGCTCCTGACAGCTATCAGGTGTCGGCACAACCTGCCCACGGCGGTACTACTGGTGGTGAATTCCTTAACAAGTAAAAGGCTTTCAGTTAGCACTCCCACTGAAGCAGTTCAGCTTCTCTTTCTGCACTTTACACCTTCCATGGCTGTATTCCAACCTTGTGCCACTTCGTCAGCTGTATAAACCTGATAGTGAACAGCTGCCATTTTTCGATAATTAAACTTGACATGTTGCGATACTTTCCTCGACACATTGATGAATCATTCTAAAATGATGAGTTGGCATGAGCAGTTGCACTATACCCATGACCCAGTTCCCATTCGTTTGCCGCTTTATCACCTGTTTAGGTTTGCATGTCCCTCTACTGTTCTGAGATACTGCGCTCCTTATCAGCTCCTCTCTCTCTCTCTCTCTCTCTCTCTCTCTCTCTCTCTCTCTCTCTCTCTCTCTCTCTCTCTCTCTCTCTCTCGCTCTCTCTCGCTCTCTCTCGCTCTCCTTTTTCCTGAGTCACTGTAGGTGGTTTCTGGGAGAGGCCAGCTGATTTGGGAAGGTCTCCCTATCAATGCGTCCCCCTCCCCACTCACTCCCCTACCCCTCCACTTGCAGCTCTAGTTCAACATTGGAACACGTGATTAGGAACAGGGCACCAAGGGAGCTTTCTCTGGGCCGCTGCGTGGGCCTCTGCCTTTACTCCGTGACCTTTCTCCCAGTTGAGCATATATACTTGTACACATGCACTAATGGCCCAAATGTACTTTACCAGAAGTACATCATTAGAGGCCGTTTAATCAGATTTTGCCGTTTATTATCTGCCCATTCTTTTTCCTATTGACTATCACAGTGCCTTATTGAACTGCCAGATTTCTGACTGGGGCTTGATTGTAATTTCCAGGTTACAGCAAAGGTCATATAATAGAGTAAACAAGCCAAGGTATCCCTCTGAGCTAACGTCTGCTTACTCAGCTAATACGTTGCTTTGATCGGTAAGTTCACCACCTCTAAGCAGAAGATAAAGAACAAGTTTTCTATGAGACTACGCAGGCCTCCGTCTCACCCAGATTCAACCGGGGTTAATTTCCTACCCGTCAACGACATCTTTCCAGAGTAGATGACTGCGATGTAGTGGGAGGGTTTTACCCCAGAGAGCAGTGTGAAAGTGAGGAGTGCTCACTCTGCAGATACTTCGGGGGACCAAAATATATTGATGTTCCCCTGCACACTGACAAACACTTGTTTAGTCGAGGTGCACTCCTCACAGCTGTGTAGTTCATCACACACGAGAAAAGATGGCTTCACTGGCACCTGTCACTGTAACTTCATCACTAAAATAGAATATGATGAGTGGTGATAAGATGCTGTACATTGCTTTTAGATCAGTTTTCACATTTCATACCAACATTTGACCTGATAATAGTGGCTGTGTACTGGAATTTCATTTGGTTCCTTAAGGTGAAATTGAACTTTGAGGATTTTGAGGACTTGACTTAAGAATGGAATTTAAAAACTGTGTTACATCTTGTCTTCTATTATAGTAAACTGGCTCCGTATGTGGCTTGGACTGTTGGTGGTTCAATTAATTTTTAGTACTAGCAATTAAACACTAAAGGAACATCCATCACCCATTCACGTTTAAGTCTACAGCTTTTAAGTCTTGAGTAAACAATGTGTCTTGTTTCCTGTGTGGTTAAACGTGTCTATTCGCTTCAACAAACCGATTCGACGTGCATGTACGTGCATTTGTTTTGTCCTTCCTGCATCTGTGCAGTGTCTCACTGCAGAACCAGTTTGCATTTCAGAGTGATTTGCATGCGTTCCCGACAGGCTGGCAGACTGTGTTTTTGGGCTTGATCTTACCACGGTTTACGCTCTGCTCTTTTGACAAGCGTGTACTCAAGGAGGACGAGGAGGCATCGCTTTCACTCATCTGCGCGAAACCTCCAGCTTTCACTTGACTGCTAAATCAGACATGTACATTGAGACTTGAAATCTTTCTACTGTCTCCCGTCAGATCAGTGCAGTAACAGCATGTTGGATTTAAACAGTTGAACATTGTGAGGGGAATGACAGTCAACACAGACAGTACTTACAGTGTAATTGCACTGTTTCTTGGCCACTGCTCGTACTTCCTGCCTAAATGTGATATGTTCCATTCATATGTGTTAACCTTGAAGTGGTGTTTTGATCTTCCTTTTTGCCTCAGTAACCCCTGCTATTGGCTGTATTTAAAACACTTACCGTATAAAGTCATTTAGTGCCTCTAGGCAACCATCCACAATATTGATGTTTTTTTAATCTTTAAGCTTAAGCTGTCCACACTGTGTCTGTCGATTCTTTTGTTCTTCAGTGTTTCCTCTATATGTCTCAGTCCGCTCTCTCCTCTCCACCATCCATTTTCACAGGTGATAACACATGTTGATTTCCCCGCTCTCACCCCCTTCTCCATCCTTTCTCATCTCTGGAGGATTAGAAGCTGATTAAAACAAACCTTTTAGCCCTGTTACCCTTTGTCCAAGCTTTAGCTGCGTACATGCAGCAATGCCATATTGTGTTCAGCACTGCTCAGAGGTGGTAATTAAAGGCCTTACAGAGGATCTCAGCCGTCTCACATGGAGAAAAAAGAGAAATCAAGGCTGTTTTTGAGTGGCCCTTTGGCTATTGCCAAGTACAAAAGCTGAAGGGGAGGATAGAAAAATTTAAAGGGTGAGTTGATACATCTTTTACAGAGGCTCTGTGGTTGGCAACTAATTGAAAGGGTAAGTTACAGAGGAGTAGTGAGTTGGAGCAAGAGGAAAAAAGGGAGATAGTTGTAGTTTTTAAGAGCGACATTGGGTTTTAGCTGCACTAGAAACCAAGCAGGTGGGTTTGAGAGACAAAACAATCGGAATGCACTTTCATAAAGTTTGATATCCTGAGTAAATTGTGTCAGAGTAAAATGGGAATGGAGGGAGTACAGAGAGTACTGTGTCAATCTCAAGGAGGTGAAAAGAGGGAGCATGGGACTTGAAATACTTTGGCTGTTTGAAGCTTTGCCCACCCTGTAATCCTCACCTTGTGACTACTGCCTGTGACACAGTGCTAAAGTCCAAGCCCTTTCTCTCTGCTGCCCTCCCACTCACCACGTGTACGCAGCAGACACAGTGACAGCCAGCTCTCGTCATCCCCCTTTGTAACCTCCCTCCTGTGTTGCTCTGAGACGGTTCCAGCCAGTCTGTGGCGGCTGGGTTTAGACTGTCAAGGACTTGGCACAGTTGGCCTGACTGCTCCCCGGCTAGTTACAGACCAGACATTACCTGTTCTCTAAGACACCCTTGTGCGCTTGTTTGTTCACTCCATACTGTAGATATTATTAGTTTCCAGTTTGGAGACAGGTGGTTACTGAAATAGTGATGTAATCCAAAGGTGTAGTCGGTTCATAGACTGACTTTTTAAAGCTGAATTGTGGGACTTGAAGATTAAAAAAATGTCTGTTACATTCAAGCCTTTAAACAAAGCAGGGCTCCAGACTAACTTTTTATACTTGGAGAACTGTCGCCCCGTGCTGAAGATTTTAGGAGCACAAGCACAGTACAGCATGCCTCTACCTCCCCTCCCTTTAGCGCACATCCCCCTGAGGACCACTAGGGCCTGGCACATTTGAAAGCCAACCCTTGTAGTTGGGCCTTCTAGCTCTTTTTCCCTGACTGAACCTCATCTGTACAGACACCTTGGCATCAACCTCCTCTGAGCTTGCTCCTTCAAGACTTATTCTTATCAGGTCTTCCACTTTCTCCACATGCAGGGACCCTGCATGAATATTCAGTCTGATATTTGTATTAGAATTAAAAATATTATAATATCCTCAATAAATTAATAAAATGGACTATGTGGTTCTGTTAACAAAAATTGCTCTTGAATAAATATTAAACATTTGGCACAGGGTGTAACCAGCTCGGTAAACAGGATGGTTATGATTTAGATGACAAACTTACGATCATGTACTCAGTTATTAATCCACGGCGTCGGCTCATGAATCCGAACACTTTAACGCTGAGTTCTGGCTGCGCGCGTCACGTCTCGTGTTGTACTGAACGCTCACACAATGTTGAAGACTCATTTTTCATTATGTTTAAATGTAGCCTCATAAACTCTGGAGTGAATCAAACAAACACTAAGTTACTTTATGTACTGATCAAGTCCTAATAACTTGTGATGATTGTTGGGTTTTATGAGTTAAAGTGGGTGCAGGTCAGCAGTAGTGTTGAGGGAGGACACCGGAAACTCCAGCACGGTATAAACCAACTGCTGCTTCTGCTCTGATCACTAAGCAGCTGCGCTGATCATTGCGTGTGAGTGAGTGGGGGCGGGGTCCCAGTCCCAGGGCGTGTGTGTGTGTGTGTGTGTGTATAGACTCCACCTCGATCTTAGTCAGAAGAGACTGGGAGCACACACACAAAATGTCTTACAAAAAAGTTACCACTACACTGGTTAAGCCTGTCAGTATCAGGTACATCACTCTGTATGTTGGAGATTTCAATTCAATGTCTGTGGTGACATCCCTGCAATGGTAGCACTACGTTTTGCGTCTGTTTTGTAAATCAACCAGCAAAGATTGCTTTGATAGAGCTGCAGTGAAGAGCAACTGCAGGTGACTGTAGCGAGTAGGGGCCAGCAACTTGGAGTTTGACAAAAGCCAATGGTGGAGAAAGCCGTTGGAACTGTCTAAGAAAAGTTTCTGATGCTCCAGATTCAAAAAAAAGAAACTTGGAGGAAGAATAAAAAAGAAGGCAATCAATACAGAAGATATACAGGGCATACATCATAAACACGCTTTAACTGTGTTTGTGTATGTACTCACAATGTCAGAAGTGGGAGACAAGTTCTGTGTTGCAAGTTTCGGTACACATTTCTTGAGAAAAGGAGTCCAATTTAACTTTTAAGCTGAAGATGAAACTGTCGACTCCCATTGTGACCACAGCTTTGATAATGCTGCTGATAGTTTGACTTACTCAAAACTGAAGTAAATACCATTTTTGGGAAATGAATATTAAGTTATGATGAGGGAAGAGCCGAATGATTTGGAAAAACAGTGTATTTATGGTCTAATTGACAAGTTGTATGTTATTATTATTATAAAATATCATTTAGCTGGAGCTTTTATCCAAAGTGACTTCCAATAAGTGCATTCAACCATGAGGGTACAAACCCTGTATGTGAAAAGCATAATCCCAAACTTGCTGTTTCTACAAAAATAGGATAAAATAAAATGTTCCAATAGCTGTCAATCTCAAAATAAACTTGGCAGGTGTTCTATAGAAAATCAGTTTTAGGGTGATAACGCTGAACTGCTGGTAGATCACATTTGACAATGTTTTGATCGGCTGATTAATTTTAACCCTACCATTGACAGCTCGTGCAGCAACCTCTGAAGCTAATATTATTGATTCCTACAACTCTGTTCAGGAGCTGTCGGAATTATCTTCTGCTTGACAACCACCCAGAGACCTTCTTGCTACCAAACTGAAAGTGGCGTGTGGCAATCACCCAGTGTGTTCATGTATAAATTGGCCTCCTGATCTGCTGGTCTTTCATGAGCAGCAAAAAATACGAAGCTCAGTTGGTATTTTTTCAAGCATCTAATTTATACAGATGGGAGTTGGGTGGTTGAGTGCACGCACAGACACGAGCTACAATTTAGGAGTTGTCATTTTAGCAGGCGGATTTACTAGTTTTAAGTTGCCCTTTTAAACATACTGGTTATTATGTAATCAAAATAATGGCTTTACCAATTTGAAAGTAGACTTTCTATTCATAATTTTGATATTTATAAAATCACAATTGATGTGTGATGTCCTCCATCTAATAATTACAAGATAACTCTTGTCTGTGTGTCTCTATGTAGAACACATAACCACGAGAACTGGCCTCACACTTGACATGTGTTTTGTTAATGGCCCAGTGAATAGCTCTTTGCGCAGCAGCGGTGGTGCAGCTTCATGGTTCCGTTGACTACAGCCGGGCTTTACTTACAGTTTTTAGAAGGAAAAGCTGCAAGCAGCATCACAACAGGCCAAACAGGCATGATTCCAACAGGCACAGCACTAGTTTCTATTAAAATAGCTTAATCTGTTCTTTCTCTTCTTTTTTTCCTCTTCTCTTCATAGAATTTCTGTGTTGACTTGAGCCATACCTATATGGCGTGTGTGAGCGGAGAATTCTGCCAGGCACAGCACCTCACCTCTGTGGAGAAGTGAATCGGCCGCCCCCTGAGGGACTACGCTACCCAGAAACCCCCCTGACTGCCAGCACGAGGAACTGCAGACTCTTCCAAAGGCCCTCCTGGGATATCGCGTAGTCCTTGGCCCGACTGCCCTGCCCTGCCCTGCCTCAACCAATACGAAAGATCTTTGCTCTCTTCTTTCTCCTCAAACAGCCAATCACAAACAGCTCTCCTGAATGGGGTAAACTGATTGGATGACTCCTGGATATTATCTCCATCTTTTTCTCTTTTTATTTTTTATTCTTTAAATTTTTTTGTTTTGTGTTAATTAATTTTTTACATCCCGGAGTACTGTGGACTAGTTTATCCTTTTTGTTACCCTTCTCTGTGTACATCATCCCATAGTTGTCCTCCTGATCCATCATTATCCACGTGTTGTCAATTTTATTTATTCTACCATTTTCCTGAATTCATTAATCTCCTAGCAGTCTTTGCTGACTTCTGAGCCAAAAGTCGCTTTTGTTTTGTAAGAGTATTGTATTGTAATTGTTTTTTAAGCCGTCTCGCCAACATGAACCGCCCCGCTGCAGTCGAGATTGCCTACGAGTGCATGAGGTTCCTCATCACCCACAACCCCACCAATGCCACGCTCAACAAGTTCACCGAGGTACGCCCTCACCTGTCCGTCTGTATCAGTGTGCCTCTGTGTCCGTTTGTTAGTTCTCCTGCTTGAAGTCCTCTCTCTCTTCATATCCGTCAGGACCTGAAAAAGTTTGAGGTGAACACATTGGTGAGAGTTTGTGATTCCACCTACGACAAGGCTCCAGTGGAGAAGGAGGGGATCCAGGTCCTGGTAAGAGTTGACTCAAAGGTACATTTCTGGCAGCCTTTCTTATTGTTAGTTTCTCATGTCCAACTTAATCTCGCTTCCTATGTCTCCTCCAGGACTGGCCCTTCGATGATGGCGCCCCTCCTCCCACTCAGATTGTGGACGACTGGCTCAAGCTGCTCAACACCAAGTTTCGAGAGGAGCCTGGCTGCTGCATCGCTGTGCACTGCGTGGCAGGGCTTGGCCGGTGAGTAACTACCACTACTGTGTCTCATCTTTTGGATTGTTGGTCTACTGTGGCAAAAAAACAACTTGCCACCTACAAAGTAAACCGTGTTGAGTCATTAGCGTAACGTGCATTTTAACTTTGGATCAGGTGGGGACATTAAATACATGATGGGACCCAACAAATTCAAATGCAGTGGCACATATATGAAGTTTCATCAGCTTAGCCCAGATTTCTGTTTTTGGGAGGTTAGAAACATTTATTGGAAGGGCGGCAGCAGCACAAACTATCATCTTCTCCCCAGTGTCACGCTGACCTTATCTCTCTCGTCCGCAGTTTCCCCTTCCTGTTAGTATTATCTGGTTAGTGTGATGCCTCTGTTTTTTAGTGCTCAAACCAGTCTGTTTCACCTCCACTGGGACAAAGTGAATCATAAACGGACATGTGGCACCTGTAAGAGTCGGTACACACAAGGCCAAAGAACACATTTATTTACTAAATGTTATGGAAATAAGGCCACATCCACACTTCCTCCTCTTTGTTCATACTTATTACTTCACACAGTTTAGTTTGCCTCCACTAAATGTGCAGCGTTGTACCTACATTTCCTGCTCTTCTGTGTCTAATGTTAAAATGCACACAAGTGATTCTTTCAGTATCCTTACCGGTTGTCCTCTTTCTGTTCCTGTTATTGCCCTGTAAACAGCTGCTTGAGTTTTCTATCAATAGCGACGACACTCTGTTGCTGTGGCCTCCGCAAAAAGAGAGGCAATTACATTTGCATGTGATCTGTCGGTTGGTCATGAGGCAGCACAGGCGATGTGCAGATAAACATATTCACAGGGCCGATATGACAGTGAATTTTATTCAAACTAATTTTGCTGACTCAATAAGTGTGAAAACAAAAACAGCAGGAGCACGTGACATGGGCGAGCTAGTGTGAGAACGTCTTTGCTGACCACAGACGTACAATAAGCCAATCACTTCTCGATGGCTCCCAGTGCTTTGCATTGCTGTGGCCTTTGGGAAGTTTTATAATTACCAGTATTGGTCAGACTGGCATTTTCCTCTTTTTTTTCTTCCCTGTGCTGTGTTTACTGCAGTCATGTGGGTTTTCCATCGCCTTACAGTCTGATCTAATTCACACCAGTCAACATTTTCTTAAGGCCTCAATTGTACTTGTTTGTGTGGATGTGCGCAGCAGCAGTCTGTGGACACCACGGCCTCAAAGTTGTTCTTATTATACTTTAAGTTTGCCAGTTCACCAGACATCTGCACAAAGACTTACGAAATCTTCGTCACGCGGCCCAACCCTTGCATATCCTCAGATGTGGAATGCCCTCAGCGTGGGAGGCTGCAGCTATTTGCCCTGTTGTTGTTTGTTATTTTCTTTAACAATATTCTCACCCCTCCTTCCACACATTGTTTTCCCCTTCCCATTTTCTTTCAATCCTTTTCCGTCTCGCATGCACATCTCTCGAATTGTGTGTGTGAGAAAAGCCACTCTAGGAAATGTTCAGTCAGCGCAGGAG
Source organism: Verasper variegatus (assembly GCA_026259375.1). Lineage (NCBI taxonomy): Eukaryota > Metazoa > Chordata > Actinopteri > Pleuronectiformes > Pleuronectidae > Verasper > Verasper variegatus. The sequence continues at coordinate 12,342,738 of CM048038.1, forward strand.
CTAACCTGCAAAGTTTTAATGTATTTTTTCTTCTCCCCTTTACTCAATCTCTCTTGGCGATAAGGGAGAAGGTTGTCTTACTGTAACTTATCAGAGTTATGTGTGTGTGAGGCTCAGGGTGTGAGCGCGGCGCCTCAGCGGGGCAACGGTGAACTTGTGCGCCCCTGTTGATTTCCCAGGCCTGTTTCCCAGGTTTAAGCAACCCCATCCCTCCTCCACCATTCACCCCCCCCCCCTCCCCCCCAAACAATATTACTATGGAACCATGTGAACCCTGGCATTCAATTCTCTCTCTCTCTCTCTCTCTCTCTCTCTCTCTCTCTCTCTCTCTCTCTCTCTCTCTCTCTCTCTCTCTCTCCCTTTGATTCTCTCTCTCTCGCTCTTCTTTGATTCTCTCACTGTTCACCTCTCAGAGCTCCAGTCTTGGTGGCCTTAGCCCTCATTGAAACTGGGATGAAGTATGAAGATGCTGTGCAGTTCATAAGGCAGTAAGTACCCTCCTTACTTTTCTGCCCAAAGGTTTTAATAAGAAATTATAAAAATGCCTTAAGTGAGTAAATGTTTGCAGTAAGTGTAAATTGTATGAAAAAGCAATACTTGTGCAGAGTATTTAAACTGTAATTTATGATTGTTTATTAGGTAAAACATCTAGGTTCTCTACTTTGTTGAAAGCTTCAGAGCATTGACTTTGGCCTGTCTTTAGTCTGCAGAAAACTAGGAAGTGTTGAGTCTGGTAATGCCACCACAGACAAAACTGCACCCAAAATTTCAACTGTTAAAGGAATATTTCAACATTCAGCAAACGTTGCTTTTGGCCTTGCAGAGACTCCAGGAAGTTACTGACCCCAAACAAGAAATAGTCTGGCACGCAAACCCTGCAATGCAGCAAATTGTCATATTGTAATCACTGTAGTGTTTTAAATATAGTGTATTGATTGTGGATAGCATTGTGTTAATTTTCTCCATTTCTCCTCTGATCTTTCCCAGGAAGAGACGTGGAGCCTTCAACTCCAAACAGCTCCTTTACCTCGAGAAATACAGACCCAAAATGCGTCTGCGGTTCAAGGATACCAACGGCCACAACTGCTGTGTGCAGTAGGCTGCCTGTCAGTGCATCTTTCTTATGTGCATCTAGTGGGGGAATCTCCCAACAAGGGGAGATGAAAAAAATATGAAGAGTGCTATCAGTAAATATTGTGATGATATGTTAACACTGAGTCATGGTTAATTGATCAGAGAGCAAGCGAGCGATGGAATGAATGAATCCAGATCTGGGGATCCACCAGCTGAACCAATGAATGGAAGGTCAAAGCACACAGATCGGCCCGCCTCCCGGTTACACTGTACAACCACGGGCCAGAATTATTCTTTTTTAACTTGAGTCCATCCTTTTGGGTTTTTTTCTTTTTTCTTTTTTTTTTCAGTTGTAATCATGGGATACCATTTTCCATTTTTGTGAATTTTTATTTTTACACAAACAGTGGTGATGAAAAGTTGTTATGTTAAATGATATTCTGATTTTTATTTCCCACGAATTACTGATATTATGATTAGGCCAGAATAATGTACCTTTTTAAAAACATTTTTAAACTCAAACACACATTGTGATTGTCCATTTTTGGTATTGGGTGTTTATTTTTTTTTATTTTTTTGCACAAAAACTCAAAGGTTCACCTGAAAATGCAGTAATTGTTTTCCTTTTACCCTTCACTTGCTTAAAGTCACTTTCATTTTAGGGGTTCACTAAGTTTGAATATGTCTGCAATATTTATTCACAAACATGCTATGTGTGGCAGTTATGAGTTTGGCAGGGGCAAGGACACTTTGTCATCCAATAGTTTTGTTTTTTTTTAGCCTTGAGAGCCATGTCTGTTTTTTTATTTTTATTTTGTTGGAGTGCAATAATCAGTCCACCTCAGATAAGCCCACCAAACCCTGCTGAGCATCCACACACACACACACACACACACACACACACACACACACACACACACACACACACACACACACACACACACACACACACTTCAGACACTCATTCAGGCAGTTAAAGAGGAAAAAACCAAGCGCAACTCCTACAACAGGTACTTCTCCTGCTTTCATTCATTCATTCTCTGTAAAGGGGCTACAATAGGACTTCCCTAATTATGCATATTTAAACTTGCACACACACCCCCCCTCCCCCCCCCCCCCCCCCCACACACACACACACACAGAGCCTAAGATCCAATCTGAAAGACAAGGTGGAGAAGAATGAAAATGGTCAGTTTTTTATCATTGTACCCATTTTGAAAACATCCCCAATTCGTATTGGTTCTTACAAGATAAATAAATTGAAATAAAAAGCATAAATTGTCTTTTTATTTTTTTGGTCTGCTTCGCCTGCACACATAAGTGGGCTGTCTTCACTGTACGAATACTGGTTATTTTGTGGTTTGTTTTTAGGAAGTGGATGGAGTTCTTTTATGTTGACAATTAATATTGATGGATATGTAACCGTGAAGCTGACACGTCTTCACTGGAAGTTGCTTTGTTATATTTGAGTATAAATACAGACCCTAAATCAGTCTTGTGTATTGATACAAGTAAACAGTAAAGGCCTCACAATGAACTGTCATATATTTTTTTTCTTTCATCCTGCTTTTGAAGCGGAGCTACGACGCTCTCCCCTCACACTGATAAACGTGCTCGGTGTTCCCCAGACACGGTGTGCTCATTAGACATGCCAGTCAAAAGCTGCCCTGCATGTCCTTTCCCCAGTGGAACGTGAGTCAGCAGCATGTGGAACGGCACAGGACACCGTGGTACTGAGAAATGACTCATAGCCTGAGCTGGTAATCACGACTCCTGGCATTACGTGAACTAATAGAAAGTGCGCCATCTGCTGTTCAAATCCTGTCATGGCAGACGGTCTTCATGATTAGGGTACATAGGGTTTTAAATGGAGTAACATTAACAGCACAGATGAGTAGAAACACATAAGAGGCATTCTGAAATAGGGAGTTTCAATACAATTTGTGTGACGTTAAAAGGAATATAGTGTTTTCAGTTCCCAGAAGATAATTTACTAAATATTACTTCCCCACCACCAATTTTTCACAAACTAATGAATCCCCGTGACAATAGACCCTTTTCCGTTTAGATTTATTATAGTAGGAAGATCAGAGGTGGGCGGATAACATTAATGATGGCTCCCTTCCAATGATGCCAAATCCATGGATGTCGCCCACGTTACGTCATGTAGTACAGCAAGGATGAATGCTTTTATTTATTCCTGTGCTTTAACTGATTTGAAATGAGTACGTGCTGCCAAGTGTCTGAAATTTGGCCCTTTTGCTAGAACGAGCCCTGACAGACTGTGAACTACTGTTCTCAAAACCACAAACAAATGCTGCAAATGAGTGTCATCGACTTTGAAATCTGTTGAAATCCAACTATTAACCCTAAAAGAAGCCTAAAATTGTTTTCTTTTGGGATATATTTTGATGCTTAAATTATGATACATAATGGGAGTAGAGTTCCTGTTTGTTTAGACACAGACAGAAATATGTCTTAATGCATTTAGAGATATATATGAACAACAGACGCACTTTGTTGCAGTCTAAGAGCAAAAACAGGGTCTTAATGGAGCTGTAATTGATGTAGCCCGGTAGATAAATGACTCAGTGTGTTGTCATTGCTGGGTAAGATAATGATCAAAGCTATAAATCTGATGTCTTTCCAAGGCAGGGGCCAGATGAGTTTCTTTCTTCGGAGTTTAAAATGACTCTGCCAATCTCCTATAAGAACCACAAAGCATTGGCTCTTTGTGGGAAGGTTGATTTCACAGTAATATAAGAATAATGATAGGTCGTCCCACTTTTGCATTCACTGAATCTTATATTGTGTGACCCGCTGATGCTGGTTGCTATGGACACCATTAATCACTATAACTAACACATCTTAAAGCTGTAGAATATTACATTCAGGTTACCTTGACTTGAAGCAGGTCACATCTGCTCACACTGACACACTACCTTTGCTTCAGCGCTGCTTTAGTGTCTGGATCCTGGTTGTGTGGATGGGGACCCATTATAAAATCTTGCAGGGAGAATTAAACAGAATAGGGCCATTGTTACTGTTAGTAAAATCTGTGCTTTTCCTATGACTACAAGTCGAAAGGCCATTAAGGTTATAAATAACATTTATGCAAAAAGATAAGCTTGTTTAATGAGTCCTGTAATATAATACACTGAAACGGGACACACATTATTTTATTAACATTGTATGATTACTTCCCTCCCTAACGTGAGGTATACTGTATTAGAATTTAACATTGAAAAGCTTACAATCACGTGGACAAAAAAATAAACTGTATCATCACAATAAATGAGATGTGACTTAAATAAAATACATCAATACACAAGAATAATGGTAACTAATAAACTGATGAAATTAAACAAAATAAACAATGAGAATATGTAATAAAAAAATAAAACTAAATCAAGTGAGCAATTAATAAAACAACTTGGAATGTATCTTAAAATAAACTCTAAAAGATTCAAAAGAAGACTTCGCAATTAAAATTCATGCATTAGTAGTACGCTAAAAGTTCTTAGTTTTATTTCACAATGCAATAAATCATCTCTACCTTCCGATGTGATTGATAGTAAAAAGATCATACAAAGAGATATATCATTTGAGTTATAGCCTCAATATGTCACTTCCTGTCACCATCTTGGAAATATATTAACTAATTTGTCACATTGATATAAGTTTTCTCAAGTTTGGTTTGAAATTCATCCTCAAATAAATGATTAATAACACGGAGAAGATGATTCAATTCAAGAAGTCAATTTAACAGCTTTAATTCGTTGCCACCTGGCTTGTCACCTGTGCTGCTGCTCCAATGGGAGGACTCTGCTGGTGGTCACCTGACACAACGCCGGGGCTGGACACTCTCCGGATGATTCCAGATGAAAGTGGCATGTAACGGTTCAACAACAGCCCGTGAACACACGTGGTGACACTGACAACGTTCAGAGGACATTTTCCACGCGCGCGCGCGCCATGATTCAATGTGGCACATGTTAGGCCTGATGCATTGATATGAATTAGTTACCTGCACAGGTAATAAGTGAGATCTCTCTTTTATGAGATAAGCAAAGAAAATGTCTTCCATGTCTTATTTCTTTCTTTGGACCTTCTCAAAAAACTAATCTGATCCAAACATGGCTGATTTGTTGCCGGGGAGAATAGAATATTCACTGTCACGAAAGGCCTCTGTGTACTTGTGGTAATGCTGGGTAAATACTTCAAGTTTACGCTGCAAATCTATTAGGCCAAAGCTTCCCTGCACTCTCTGAAGAGAGGGTTTCTGTGTGTCTTAAAAGTCTCAAAGATCCACAGCTCTGTTAGTTTGCGGCCGGTGGTTATGTGGAAAACAGTTTCATCCTTGAAAGTAAAAAATGAGTGCTTGAAAAAGTGCTTTTAAAGTCCTTGAATTCTATTTGGCGCTGTCTGCATGAACTTGGCTGAAACCCAATAGTCTGAATTTTAGGCCAAAAAATGTCCCAAATATTTGAACACATCACTTAAGTACATTTAGCTCGGTTAATTAGGTTAACTTTCACTCATCGCTACTTTCGCCATAGTTTTAAAAATAATTTTCTAAGAGAAACAGATTTTTTTTCTTTTAAAGAGACATCCATTCATCAATAAATTCAACTTGACTGTGGGGAAAAACTTGGGAGTTGGAGGGTTATTCTCTACTCTGATACTTCACCTTATCTTCTGGTTCTCTGATATTCCCTCATATATATCTAACATAACATAATTTCAATTTCAATCATTAGACTCTTCTTCTTAAAGGTGTTGAATTTAACTTATTCAACTCTCTTAAGAGCTTAACCCTAACCTTTTTTTATAATTTAGTTTACAGCCTCAGTCCATCCATTCTCTCTGTTTCCATCAACTAACTCCATTGTCATTGTCGCTACAGTATTTTTAGTTCTGAATAATATTTTTCCATGGAGTAGATTTCCTCTACAATCTCTGTCCTCTTTTCTTGGCTGGGAGGGTCCACCTCGCCCCATCTTCTTGTGAATCGTAACCCTGACCCTGACCTCCTAACTGGACTTCACCCGTGAATTACTTCAGGGTGATGGGAGGGGGGGGGGGGGGGTCAAATCCATCTACAAGGAGACCCTGATCTCTTGCAAGCACTCTGAACCTCTGCATAGCTGATCTTGGCCACATTACTAGGCAGCCAACTCTGTGATATGCCATTGTGAATCGTGGCCCTTTAAAAATGCATGCTCGCTCTTGGCTCTGTATCTTTAATGAGGTGTGTCTGAAATATTTGAAAGCCTTGTGCTCATTTGAAAAACAAATACATTTATTTTCATTAATATTTGATACGAAAATGCATATATGTAAAACACATACATTAATTAGTCTGTTTTGATCAATTGTCTCCGTCTAATGCAGACCGAATATTTCCGCACACTAACTCCCCACAGGCTACACTGGTGCATATCATTCTCTGGTGCTCCAGAGCAAAACCATTTAATTTTCAAAGTGGGATTTTAGCATCCTCTTAGACTGTGCACACTCGAAGAAATTATCAAATTTCACTTAGCGGAGAGGCAGATTTGTAAAATGGATGTTTGTCACATTAGAATGTGTTGCTTGGAGGAGGAATGAATAAGAATGTGGCATTGCAGATAGTAGCTGTGACATGTGATTTTTGCTTCAAGGGCTGGAGCATCAACTGAGGTTACTGAAGTGTTTAGGATCTTCAGAAACCAGCGAGGAGTTTTTAATTCAACGATTTAAAAAAACAAAACACATGCAGGGTATTCTTTCGGCCAATTTCTTGGTACATTCAAATTGTAATTGCGTTCAGCCCTTTTTAGATAATGGGGAACAAATAAAGAAAGTGTAACCAATCAGTTTATTAAATTAAATTTTTCATAAGGTCTCATTTCCTGAGATGTGAAGTCGTTACTGTCACTTCGGTGTGTTATAATAATTATGTGTCTTTCACACTCTGTTTCCACTTTCCACACACGGTTCATTCTTACTGGTTTCAGGATTTACTTCAGCCCAAACCTTAACTGACATCTTCAATCAGTTTCTACTTGAAATACTTGATACATTTCTTCTAACTTCTTCCCTCAAACTAATTTCTCCGACCTCTTCTGATGCTCTCGGGTCAGTGCATCACCTGATCACTTCTCTCAGCGCTTCCATTCTAAGTGTTGATTCAACCTCTTTCAGTAATTTCCATACAGCATTAAACACAGCTTTGCAGAACAATGCATTTTCTCAGTCCACCACAGAGCGGCATGAAAAAGTGTAATTTCCATTTTTACCCACCAGATGCTGATGGAGACCTGCCCGAACAGCACAGTGTTGCATGCGGTCTAACTTCCACTAGAGCGCAGTACTAATACATGCAGCCCTCGGATGCCGGTGGCGGGCTGCAGTGTTGAGAACTGTGATGTATTCTCTCTGGCAGCACCTTTGACGGCGCCAATCTGGTGAGTCATTCTGCCACTCTGTTCAGGACGTTTGCATTCAGAGGCTGCGTGGTAATTAATACCAACACATTTACTGTTTGTCCATCACGGAGAGGAGGGGTTTTCAACTTCTCCGTGACGCGCCCTCAACTATAGAATGGGGTCTGCAACAAGGAAAATGTGATTGTCATTGTACAACTGGAAGCTGATTGCTGACTCCCTGACTTGACACGTAAAAGTATTTATTTTTGTAAAGACCTTCCCTAAGTTGACAGAAAATTCGGTGTTGCTTGCTTATATCCGATATGTTTGACACAGCCCTCGATATGTTGCCAGAATAACATGGGTGTTCATTGAAACGAGGGAATCTCATGTTTTAATTGCTCTTCTTAACGCGGTGCAGCCGTTTGGCGTGGAGCGGCATCATGTCGGTGACTCATTGTGCAGTGTGGTGCTGCTTTCTGCCCCTGGCTGGGGCGGGGAGCCCCCGCCAGTGTTGATTGGATGGTGAATGACAGGCCGAGACACCGCCAGTCAATCAGCAGGGTTGTCTGGACACTCGCTCTCCAGGGGATCAAATATGTGTCATCCTCCCATGAGGCATCTCACCATGGCACTGCCTCCATCCTCCCTCTGCTGTGCCAAGCCCTCTTCTCCTCTCTGTTTACCTGTTTGCTTCGTAGCTCTCGTCTTCATCTCCAGCTGCTTCTCAACATCCTCCCCTTTTCCTGTGGATATGCTGCTCTGCTGCGCCCCACAGCTTCCCCCTCCAGCCCCCGCCTTCTCTCTCTCTCTCTCTCTCTCTCTCTCTCTCTCAATCACAATCCCTCCTTCACCTCTTTTTCATTCCCTTTCTCTGGTTAAAAGAAGCTGGTAAAAGCCAAAAACTGAGGAAGCAAGTAAACAACAGATGTGTGGTTTGTGGTTTCTCTTTATCTGGCTGACCTTCATCTCTTTGCCCACTGAAAATCGAGTAGTCATCCTGAGAAGAACACCACAATCCAGTGGTATTGGGCTTAGTTAGGTCCCAAGCAGTTTTCCACTCTGAATGCACTCGTCAGCAGTCATATCAATAACCCCAAAGCAGCCATGAAAGGCCAATCTATCCTGACACAGCATGCGTTAAGTGGCCGGCTTAACAAGCACCATAAGTAATTGGCTGTGTTTGAGTTCTCTATTCATTAGCAGTTAGGGTCAAGGCATTCCAGGAGGCAGGTGTGTGTATTTCTTTTTGTTTTTCAAATTTTGTATCACTCTGAGATTGCCAGGAGATGTCTTGTGCTGCCTGAGTGTGTTCTCTACTTAAACACGCACACGCACACACACGCACACACATACAAATACATTAAATCTAATACCAAATTCAGTCGCATAAACAACAACAATGAATGTTATGGCTGCAAAGATTAATTGATCAGTAATCAACTACTAAATTCACTAAATCACCTCTGTTTTGATAATCGATTATTTGGTTCAAGTGGGTTTTTTTTACGAAACAAAGGCAAACTACTCTGGTTTCAGCTTCTTAAATGTGACTATTTTTGTCATTTTCTTTTCTCTAATGACACTTAAGTGAATACCATTTTGGTTTGTGAACAAAACAAGACGTTGAAAGAGGCCATCTTGGGGTTGGGGAAACTTTTAATAAACAAAAAAATTCATTAATGCAAATTCTTGACAGTGTAGCAATAAAGTTGGTCCACTGCCACACGCTCTTTGAAGCACCTCCCAGGATTTAATGTTAATGCTCAGTATTCACGGGCCAACCAAAGTTAAACCTACTCTGTATTAAATCTACTCTTCTGCTGGGCATCGGCGTTCCCATCAGAGATCACCTTTCAGCTGTCAAAACCCTCTCCCTGGAGACGGCGTCAGTATCCCCGGTGTAATCTGTTCTGGCAGACAGCTGATCCCTGCTGAGTGAAACCGCTCCCAAGGAATCCGGTCTGAATGCCAACCCTCCCCTCCAGTCTTTCACTGACAACCGGAGCCAAGTCCATCTCTGGGGTCAAACTGCCCATCAAAACAAAAGGCATTTGCTTTTGTTTTCAACAAACGCTCCTTCAGCTGATTTACGATCCTTCGCTCACGAGTGTGCGTCTCCGGGATTGTCCATGTTTGGGTTATGCATTGAACCCTGCAATCTAAATAATATAAATCTCACAGTGCTGGTCAGAACGTTGCTTTCTTGTCAGCGCTGGCCTTATTGACTCTTACAGTCTACAATGCGTTTGTTCATTGAATGTTGCCAGAATGATATCCCAGGGAGTGGATGAGAGGAGTTTGGAGAGGTGATCGCGCCATTATCGCTAAATTACCTCTTTATTGTGGGCAGATCAAAGTGGTGTTTATGCGAGGTCTCTGAATATGTGCATTGCTGCGGAGAATGATACTTGTGTCGAATCAAAGCTTTTCCATTAGTGGATGAAAGGTTGTAGACCCAACTCATCAGATGGAAGTTCAAAAGGACCAATCACGTCCTGTCCAATGAATTATTGTTGTTGTATCAGCAAGAGGAGATTGTTTGACATTTTGAGATGCTTAGTTCACATTAATAAGCTTGGCTCTCTCCAAAGTCAGAATGTTTTATCTTGTTTGTTCAATCGCTACAAAAACTAGAAGGTTATAAATAACAAGTTGTGGTTTTACGGTGCCTGACAGTTGTGTAACCTGTTGCAGTCCCCTCTTGGAGTTGCTGCCTGTTTCCTATTGACTTAACTATGATGACAAAACTGCAGGAATTAGTAAAAAATGTAATATTTTCAGTTATGACGTTCAGACGTTCTATGGCATTCCTTCCTGTATGTATTTGTTTTTTCAAAGGTTTTAACCTACAGGTCATACAACAATTTTAGAAAGCATCACTTTCATACAAGTAGCATGAAGCTGTTCAAATATATAACATTTGTTCTTCTTTTAAATGCCACAGTATTGGATTGATACTGAGTATTGACTGATACGCAAATCCAAGTATCGGTATCGGGAAGTAAGAAATTGTATCAAAACATTTCAAATGGAGTTTTATTTTGTCAAGTCTAGACCAGCCAGTTCCCCCAGTCTCAAGTCCTATTGCTAAGCTAACCAGGTGCTGGCAGCTGCTTCACATTTACTGTACAGAGAATGATATCTGTAAAAATATCTTTGAATGCAAATCTCCCATGTTCCTAAGGTATGGATGTAAGGTTGTGTAGTGAGATGACAAGTGGCCTTTTTCATTTTAAACATCTGAATTGTACACTGGCAGGTGTTTGTGCATTCAATTACATGCCTCCGTATCTGCATTAGTTGACATTCATTGCTTTATTTATATATAATTCTTTCCCTGTCAGGGTTCAGTTTCCCATCTGTTGGCATGTCTTACTTTTTTTTTTTATCCTGTCTTTAGGCATGAGACGATGGCCTTTGCTGATTGCTGATAGCAAATGCACCGCTTGCAGCAGGGCTTGCATACTTAATGCCGGAAAGCTGGAACTGCGATTGCAATCAGAGGGACGGAACAAGAGAGGTGGGGGGGGGAGGGAACAAACACACACAACAATACATCCAAATTCAACAAGTGCAGTTGACAGAGGGCACCAGAGACAGGGAGAGGAGTATGGGTGCATTGGAGGCCTGCATAATTGACAGCTGATTCTACATGGCAGGCCTCCGACCTTTTCAGCTTAGTTTTTTCTCTCCCTCCTCCCCGCCCCATGCACATATTCACATTGATCTCCCAATACATGTATAATTCAACCCTGTTTCTGCAGCAGAGCCCATATAGAAGCATTATAAGAACCTATTTAGTATTCCAACCATTTACTGCACTGGTACATAGGCAAACAGCCGTCGCTGTCAAGTTGTAGAACAGCTTTTCCTGCTGGTGGTGGTAATAGGACTGTCCGGGGAGGAAATCAGTGGGTGACGAGAGGTTGAGAAACTGGTGAACATGTCTTCATGCAAATGCACTGGCTCCACTATTCTGTGTGCGTTTCCTCAAATGTGTTTGTGGAGCACCACCCTTGATGGTAATGGGCTCTGGCCATGCTAGTCTTGGAGGCAATTTCCCCAGCAAACAAATGGCAGGATGTAGAAATAAACCAGAGAGAAATAAGCTGGGGAGGGCGAGCACATCAGGAAACGCACGCCTGTGGGGCTACACATACTTCAAATATATGTATATGTAGATATGTTTAGAGCCCAACTGATGATGTTGGCCAATATCAGCCTTTCACAGACCTAATTTTCACAATGCAGTTAAGTTGTGGATTTGTGTCTACATTAATATACATCTACTGTATATTCAAGTTCTGTATATATTTGATTGTATTTGTGTTTTTCCTTTTTATTTATAGTTATTTACAATAAATTGTAAAAATATTTATAACATTTCTATGTCAAGGGTTTCATAACGACATCTTGGAAATCATTGGCACATTTTTCCTTTTTAAATATTTCTATTGGCTTATATCGCTTTTGGGAATTCTTCACCTCCTAATATTGTGATCGGCCGTCAGCTGTCAGGCTCTGTGGTGGGCTCCTATTCAAGTGAATGCGAACATGGTCTCAGACTTTTGGACCGCTGTACATGTGGAAAAGGTGATGCGATGTCTAAATAAAGCTCCATCGTCCCACAGTGTTTACTACTACGTCAGCGGACGATTCTGCATTCAGGGCCAAGCACCTAAGGCAGAATTGCTCTTCAGCTGTCTCTACCAGGCAGAGGACGAGGACAGGAAAAGGTCTTGGGAAAGGTCTGCTGAAAGCACAACCTCTTGTAGCTAATCAGACTCCCTCTCTCCAGACTCCTTGTCCGTTTGAGGTCTTTGCCTCAGTCCGGCCGCAGACAAAGACTTGTTAGGACACAAACTCCTGGTGACAAACTGTGTTGTTACCCTAGGCCAGCACACATGGAGCGTTGTTCACTGTTTTGCACGCTGTACACTCAGTCATGCAGAAAGGCAACAGTATAACTCACACGCTACCTTTTTTCTTCTTACCTATTGTTGCAGCATTCCTAAATCTCCCTGCAAAGACTGAATTCATACTCTTTACCCATCTTTCTCCTTAGGGCTGCAGTCTATCCTCTTGCCCTACCACTAGTGTAGTTAGAGTTGCATGAATTCATCTTAAGTGACAGGATTAGGAGCTGTGTCCTGAAATGCTCTTTGCAGAACCTTTTACATAGGGGCTAGAATAGTGTGGATGTTGACTCGTTTAGGTGTGTGACAACTGGACTTATGAGGAGAATGTTCAATTCAAGCCTGCACTAAACATGTCATACAAAGATTAAATATTGTGGACACAAATGTTTTTTTTGCAGGACATCATATGAAGGCTCCGTTTCATCAAGCTGTGCCGACGAAATCCAATCCAGCACAAGTTGGGAATTGTGGAAAGCACAGAAGTTGCGTTCGCTGCATGCAATGCCACCGCCGCTTCCCGAAACGCTTCAGTTAATAAATATTTGAGACAATCTCCACCTTCCACTCTTATATCAGGCAGACTCTAAATCCAGTCTGGGTTCCATTCACTGCTATCTGATCCCTGCTGGCACATTCCCTGAAACACACAAGCACATGCACACACACGGTGCCAACACAGCACCTACCCAGCTTACATGGTTGCCTCTATATTTCATAATGCATCATGTACCAGAGTGAGATATGGTCCCTGATTTCATTATGTGGAGCAATGGTGGCTTTCTTATCTGTGCTGGAGTGAAATAGCTGTGGATCAATGGAGTTCAGCCTCAGACTGATTGTTTACATGCCGTAGAGAGCTACGGTGAAACATTTGGAAGCTGCGACGTTTCACTTTCAGCTAGATTTAGGTATTTATTTGGTATTATATGCTGATGTTCACTCAAGTTAATTCAGTCTGGGACTTCTGGATTGGATTTGTCGTTTGATTAAGGGAGGATTTAATCAATCATTGAATTCCCATGCGTCAATGATACATGTAAAAATTAATTGACATTCTCTTTGACTAATCATCTCATTGTGAACACACACTCGGAGCACTGAGATATGATTGAGCCAAAATATCCTGAATATGAACGCCGCCATCTTGTTCCGATCACGTCATTTGGAGACAGAAACTTAAAGGGAAACTGAGCACTTGATCATACTTGAAGTGTGGTGAGAAACCTAAAATGACAGAAACCATCTTTGAGAATAAAACCTGTTAGATGTTACATGATGCTTTGGTCCATGTCCCATCTGCTTACATGGAGGATACAGGGTTTATTGCCTATACAGCAGCCAACCACCAGGAGGCAATCAAGACACCTTGACTTCACTTCTAGGGAGCTGTCATCTTTATATACAGCAGAACCTTTAGGCTACAGCTTCTTCCTCCTTCCACTACTTTTTCACACTGTTGACTTTCAGCACTTGTCAGGTTCAGGCTCACCACCGGATTAGCCACCAAAGAATCACTGAGTTCCAACATCTGTTTGGTGCAGAGATGAGCTCTGCACCAAACAGATGTTGGAACCCTCTTGTCAGATTCAGCACCCAGATGCACACATTCAATCCCCTCAAAGAGAACCGATAACGTATCTGCAGGCTGTTCTTCATCCCTCTGTTCGGCGTCACTTAGCTCTTCTTCCTGTAAAAGTGCAGTTGTATACCCTCCCTCACACTCTGCCTCCTCAGAGCTCTGGCCCTTGCTGTGGTGACAGTGATGGTGCCTGCAACTCGACGCACTTCATCACGTCCCCTCATCTGTGTACTGCCTTGGTCCTGCAGTCCAGGCAGAGCAGTTTTCAGCGACCTTCATCTCATCTTACAGCTCAGCCTCAAGGCGTTCGTGCACCTGAGCCTGACCCCTGGGGAAGACCAGGTACATCCATCAACGGCGCTATTCCATAGAACCAGCATCATGCTGTCCCAAGCCATCCTGCATCCTACAAGATCGGAGGCACTTCTGTTAACTTTCCACTTTAAGTAAGCTAATGTTGGCTACTACACTATCGATGCTTTAGGAGAGTGGAAGCGAGGTATAGAGACAAGGCACATGGGAGCAATCATTTCTGTCACGTCCATTGATTTTCCCAGATTCCTTTACATAGAAATAAGTCCAGGCAGGCTATATCAATCAAACAAATTGTATTTCTATAGCTCATATTCACAAATCACAATTTGTCTCATAGGGCTTAACAAGGTGCGACATCCTCTCTTCTTCATCCACAACAAGAGTAAGGAAAAACGAACAAAAAGGCCTTTTAACAGGGGAAAGAAATGTGGAAACCCCGGAGAGAGCCACATGTGAGGGATCCCTCTCCCAGGACGGACAATCGAGGAAAGGTCTTGAATCAATGTACACCAGATGCAACATATTGCGTGTATATAGTTTTTAAGACCAAGTTTGAGTGTTTCTTCTTTTAGAGCCGGATCAGACGTGTATTATCCGTGACTAATGAAATACATTGTGATACATAGTAATGCATTACAGGAAATGTATTTTGCTCGTTAGTGTGCTTAGCCTACAAAAAAAATATTTAAAGTAGCATTTCAGACAGTGGCTGACATTCTTAGCGAGTGAAGTTACATTGAAGCAGTGTTTTATTGTCGAAAATAACAATGAAGAAGATTCAGATTAAGACAACGTTCAGTCCATAAGAGACATGTTTGAGGAGGAGGGAGGGTTGGGGGCGGTCTTGACAAGTTTGCAAGCTTTATTATTATTATCATAGATAAGTATGAAAGAAAACTAAAACCAAATGTTTAAGCTATCAAATGTTCTTTTAAATTTCATGTCTCTTTCTGCTTCATAATCTGAGAAAATGTAAGTGTTTTCAATTCGGTCGGCTCTTCAGAAAACCATCAGGTTTTAGGTGGTTTTCAAACAATGGTTAGGTTTCAGATTGCATTTTTATTCAGCGCCTTAGGTCTTAGTGGGTGACGCTACATTACAGTCTGTTCACAGTCTGGCAATAAAAACCAATAAAAGAATTTATTTTCATTCTTAAATATAGTAACTTATTAAAATGTATGTGTAATTTTTGGTCTATTTCCACAGAGATGGGTTAGGGTTAATCCTTGAGAAGGAATAATCCTTCTCAACTCAATTTGTTTTTCCTGTGATTAAAGTTATGTCCAGGTTGACTGCGACAAAAGCATATTTGGCTCGAGCTCTGAGTTAGAGCACGTCTTTGTTGTCCAGATATTTCGACTGCTGCTAGTCAAACAAAAATAAACAAGGACGGAAGGACAGATAGAAAGCAATCAATGGATATTTTTCAATCAAAAATACCTCATAAGCCATTTCCACTATCTTGGAGCTGCTGTTATTGAATGCTGTGGGTTTTGTGCTGCTGTGGGCTTTGTGCTCAGTAATTGAATCCCATGGTCCGGTCCAGGCTGGAAACTTTGTATTCTGAGGAACAACAAGCAGAGCGCTTGGCCTGCCGAGATAGTAAAAAAAAAAAGAAGCACAGACATCCCAGCCCCACAAGCATAACTAATGATCACACAGCTTATACTGCCGCTCATCAGGGTCGCAGAAACATGTCGGGCTTTTTAAGTTGACTGTACTTGAAGTGTTCTCAATGTGTGATGCCCAAATATAGGACGGGGGTGCGTATAAATATCGGGTCGCGTCTGAGCCGAGGTGTCGTGCTGTGACTAGAGACATCGTAAGCACGTGCCCATCAGCGGTAAACTTGCTATGCGATCAAAAATGGTAACACTTGCACACTGAAATATGACAAACTGTCAATGTTGCACATTGAGATAGAAATCACCTTGGCTTCAGAGACGCTGTGTTTTCATAACCCTCCATCTTGACTCGACTTAAAAGACCTCTCATAGCCGGAGCTTGGCAGAATAAACTTCACAGAATTCACTGGTCGTCGCTATGCTCTGCCGAAGCAGTCCACTCAATCCCTGAGGTTCAAGCAAACCACGGTATAATAATGACTCTGAATACCAGATATGGAGTTTTAACATTTGAAATTATTCCATAATGTCTGAATAATGCGTGACTAATGGCTTTCTTGCTCTTTCCGTCTTGTAGCCTTTCTCACCCCCCCCCCCCCCCCCCCCCCCCTCTCTGCGCTCCCAGTTTCTAATAGCCTTATTTCTCTGCTTCTTTCCTGCAGTTTGTTAGGAGATGTGTTGCGGGGGAAAAAACAACTGCGAGGGATAAAAAGCTGCCACTTTGCCAAAGGAAGTTTTAATTGGGGCCCAGGAGAAATGAGCTCTCCACGTAATTTTCTTTTGTGCAAATTCTCCCTAGTCTTTATGGAAGAGATGAACACCAAGTTGATGCCCAACAGGGAAATGGGATGCACTTACGTTGAGGAAAAAAAAAAAATGGCAAGACATGGCTTCACACATTGGTAAGATGCCTGCTTGCCATGGTCTTCCACTGTCACTCAAGATTTAATCACGCAGTCGGAAGCATCTCGGAGGAACGGGACGGGGGGCGAACTGTGGAATCAAATGTTTATGCATGTAAATAGAAATTAAAAGAAATGTGTTGATTTCACTGCAGGCCCGCCTCTCCCCGTCTGTGTTCGAAGCCGTTGTCTCGCACTCTTCTTTCCTCCTCCCTTCGTCCCTTTCTCCAAGTTCATTCATACTATTGAGTTTCTGTCCTGGTGCAGCCACCAACTGCCAGCTGCGCTCGGCCTCATCTCCAAAGAAACGTCCATCAAAAGTTGGGTGAGCGGGAGGAGCGGCACTGAACAACAATGGTGGCAGGAGTGACCCCTTGAGAGACTGACATCACCGAGAGTAATTGCCTGTCATGTGTCGTACTGTTTCACATTTCAAATCAAAGTCCGCTCTGTCATTCATTTTGGAGGAGGCCAAGGTCGCCGCACTCGTCCTGTAAAGAGGCGGATAATTGAACACCGCACCTTCTCTCCGGACCGCCCCGGGATGGAGTGACGGGAGTGTCGAGATGGGAGGTCAAGAAGAGAGGCATTTCAATTTGAATACAGTTTGTGTGATGTGTTTGTTGTTGTTGGAGTGTTTACACAGTTGTCCGTGGGTTCAGGGTGACTTTTTATCCCGCTTGCCATTTTCTCTAATTCTGGTTCTGGGTCCCTCATCTTCCGCCTCTTTCCATCCAGCCCAGCTGATGGAAAAATCCAAACAAGTGGGGAATATTCAACCTGTTCCTCTCAATTCATTTCTTTTTTTCGGAAATTCGTTTCTTTTTCTTCAGTGGTTCAGTTTGTTTGCAGAGTGGAAATGTTTTTTTGTTTAGTTTTTCAGACCAATCAGAGGAAGTTGAATGCAGGATTTCTTGCACTGGTGCATTAAAACTGGTGTTGTGCACTGCGCCTGAACTTGGTGAGGCTTGTAGTAAAACCATAGTATCACAGTGACAACAAAATTATTGAAATGAACCAGCTCAATAATTTAGACAGCTACCCACCGAACTGACAACACACTGACATTAAACCCATTCTTACCCACAAACCAATTACGATTGAGTATTAGACTGTAATACATATTTCATTAAATTGCAAAATAAAACCAGATCAGATGTATAAAATGCAACAAAGACATTTTTCAGGTTTGATAATATCTTTACCTATAACCCTAGAAAGGCCGTCATATATCTTCACAGCTCTCTCACCTGGTATCTTTAGTGTCTGAGATTGTTTGGTTTTGTTATTACGTGTTGCATGTGAACTGATGCCTTGATTATACAGTTAATTCTTATGAACCTTCAGCAACACTTATTCATCTCCTCTACCCAAACATGGCAGACATGGCGGTAAGATATGAAGTATCAAACATATTGTCCATTAGAATGTCACTATTTGAAATCTATCAACTATCTGGTACCTCAGATCCATACCACAACTTTGTGAGTTAATATGCAGCTATAAAAGATTGTGTACTTTTCTATTCTAAAATTATATATCATACCTTTTAAGCCATTTCCTGAGAGCATGTTATATTGAACCCAGCTCGATTTCTCATGCTGCAGTGTAACTCCATGTTAAATGATGCAATCAAAAAACATTTATCTCTTGCATAACATTTTGTAGGTGAGGCAAAGTTTTTTCTCTTTTTCCAGTGGCTTATTCTTGTTTTTTTTTTATGTCTGACTATTGAAGTAGCTTTTACTGATTTTAAAGTAGGTTTTTAGGTGTGCACGTCTATATGGGCTGACTAATAAAAACAGCAGCAGCCTCAGTCCTGAATCCACACAGGATGCATTTAGTCAGAGCACCTCTGAGGGCTCAGAAGTGCTTCTGCAGTGAAATCAATACCCGACTGAAGCGGTTACTGTGCGAGTATGAGCTGAAAGAAAACGGACTGAAAAGATGCTTTTTCCTCCCCAGCGTTACTCATATGGAGAGCAACTGATACATGAGCATGAGCATGATCATATCTGCTTCATCAGACATGCTTGAGACAGATTACTGAAAAGTAGCCTCTAAACCTGTGCACAGTTAAGCTGTATTATTAATTAAATTTATCCATCATTGAAGCTCAGCAGAAACTTCATTTAAAAAACAGATTACAATCAAATATTCATACTTATACTGTTTGAACAAGCAGTAACTGTTTCATATTGCGTCTGTATTCGGGAATCCATTGGTTTACTGTGGTTTTATTTTTTGAAATGTTAGAATTTTGACATCTGCCATTTGGCCACATTTACACCTGGTATTAATATGTGGTCTGTATCTGGATCTCCTGTTCGGAATAAAGAAAAGTGCATTGAAATGAAAGGCATGAATTCACACACAATGCACTGTAATCGGAAATGTGATCGAATCAGAAGGACCACATGTGGAGTTTGCCTGACTTGCATTGTGATCAGATATCACACAGGAGGAGTTCCTAAAGCGTGACCATAATCTTGAGGGGGGAACAAATTCTGGTCACTGAGCTCTGCCTCTTCCTGCTTCTGTGAGCCGCTCGGCAGAAACATAACGTTGTAGCTGAAGCCGACAAGTCAAATGGCTGTGGTTCCATGCCCGCATTTGTTCACTCTGATTGAATGTCTGGTGTTAATATGTGGCGGCATTCGGGCTAGGCAATTAACCAAAAATGTATTTAAACCGATATTTATAACCTATAATTAATCCTAATCTTGCTCACGTCAGTTAATCCGGTTAATACGTTCCCCAATGTGTGCATTTGTTTTGCAGCCTTGGCCCAGGTACCTTGTACCGTGTTGCATTACCCTGCTGCATATAAAATCGTTCTTTAATCGTAATCAAAGTACATTTTTGAAATAATATCTAATAATAATAATTTGAAGTCGTATCGCCGAGCCCTAGGCGACACTATCTTATCTCGGCTACATCATATCTTGTAGATGTAACACTACAATGGCACCATCCATTCTTTTCAATGTCCTGCGGCATGTTCCACAAAATGAACTTTGATGTGGAAGTTTGACGCGTTGTGACGAACACCGGAAGAAACGAAGAATCCAGGCACGGAATTCACAATGGAAGGAAAGCTGATTATTGTGTGTGCCTGAGTTCCCGAATTATACGACACAAATTTACACGTATCTATATCTATCTATATAGAGACCTCTGGAGGAAAGCTGCATCATGGAAAAACATTTTGCACAGCATAACAGCTTATTGTAGGTAAACCGAATCGATAGCACTCAGTGCGCTGGTAGGGGGTCACGTGCTGAACCAAGCGGCCGCTTTCTATCTGAAAGGGGCTTTAGAACTCTAACGTGATATTATCTACATCAGAAAATATTTGGAGCAAATGCACATTCAAAATGGAAAAATGCTTTAAGTGTTAATAAACCATTTTAATTAATTTGCACACCAACCAGTGGTATTTTGTCATTGGTTTGAAAATGTTAACATTTATTGTTTAAAGTCTGAATTTATTCATAATGAATATGAATGATTCTTACAGTATCTGCTGTCCGCAGCTGCTTGACACCGTTTCTCCTTCAGTGTAAATACAGTTGTGTCACATTTTATGGTGTCACATGAGAATTTATGTTGCAAAATGCAATCATGTGTGTCCTTGTTTGAGTGTGACCCCTTATCTAATAAATTTCAATGACGATGCCTAAATACTTCTTCTTCTTTTTGCGGTTTATTGGCCGGTGTCAACCAACATCAAGGTGCATTACCGCCATCTACTGCGTTCGGTTTATTGATTGGTGTGACATAAAGGGACAATTCCTTAAATTTGAACTAATAGGCATATAACGCAAACCATAAATAAACACAAACTAAATCGTATCTGGACAGATTTTTCTTTAACAGGACTTGAGGCAGGGTGTTACCATCATGGCTCCGATGTTCGCCCTGATACGTCAACTTCTATTGTCTGCTTCAAGTCTAAAACAATCGTATTCAAAGATGGAGAACATTATCATCTCTGATCTGTTTCTCTATAATAAATACTTTAATACTTGATAAGAGCCGTTAATCCTGCATCTTTATTCAGAAAGGCATCAGGAGCAGGAACAGAACTGAACTGTTTAAAATATTTAATACTTGCATTAGGAGGGATGAAGCGGTTGTAAGGGAGTGAAGGGTTTGTTTGCAGGAGTATCTAAGGGATGGCAGATAGTACAAAGCAAATGCTGGTGTAGCTAGCCCAAACAATTATTTGTTTATCTTCACTTCTCTTTGTCGTCTCCTCCATGTTCTCATTGTCTTTTTCTCCATATTTTCCTCCTTTTGAATCCTGATTTCCTGCTTGTTTTCAGCCACATTCTCCTCTTTGTTCCGTTCGGGTGTTGTTCTCCTCCTGCTTGTTTTGAATCTCGTTCACCTTCTTATAATTTTCCTTCTCTCCGAGCCAGCTCCTGCTGCAGGCCTGCCCACTGCTCATCTGTCTTTCACTCGTCTTTAGCTCTCTGTCTTTTGGAGGGAGCAGGTCCAGCCTTTGTACCGTTTCTTGCGAGCTTGTCTCTTTTACTCGTGGTTCTTTTGAGGAGCTCCTCTTTTTTGCCTGAGCTCCTCATGGAGCTGGCTCTCCAGCTGCCTTGGAATATTTTACACCTGGTTAACTTGCTTCTTCAGTGCCTTGTATTCTTATAGTACTGTGTGTTGCAGCTGCACTGCAGGCAGCCTCCACTACTCTGGGACTGTATAAAACTGCATTGACCCAAATTCCTGAAAAATGGAAACACACAGTTCACATTTGCTTTCTCCAGGTCAAATGTGAAAACCTCACCTGGTTTCTGAGCCTGTCCACTTCAGCCCAGTGGCAGTGTTGAAGCTCAACTCTGAAACTGCAGTACAGTTCCAGAGTTGTAGAAATATAGTTGTTGTTCAAGTACAAAATAACAACATCCACTCCCAGTTGCTTGTCTGCAAATGAATGACTAAAACAGGTTGTTTGAAATTAAGCAGCAGGTGTTTGGCTCAGACTTTTAAAAAGTTGGTGTTCTACTGTCGGAGACTAAACGGGATCTTCACAATAAGTGTCATTGCTCTAAGAGGGAATGGAAAACAAATAAAGAAAACACCAAGATGGTGATTATTTTGAGTTTCATACTGGCAAATTTTTTTGTCATAGATATTACCTCATAAATATTTAGCACAACTGGGATGTTACCCTTATTCCCCTTGTTATTGCATACTAGTCTATGGAAAAAGTTCAATCGTTCACTTGCAGAGACTATTTTCAGGCAATCGTGAATCATATTACACAATCTCCATTCAGTGAGTGCATCATAAGGGTAACTTTGTGTGTGTGTGTGTGTGTGCGTGTGCGCGTGTGCGTGTGTGTGTGGTTGTATGTGTGCACTTCACCTCACACCATAACTTTAAATGTCTCTTTGTGTAAATTCAATCTCGAGCATGTATTGCAGTCCAAGACAAATGATGTTGTGTCACTGCAGCTAAATGTTAGCAACCCCAATCAGCTGTGAATGTGTCGCCTTGATCGCACCCCCCATCATCCTGTGAACGAATGACGAGAATCAGTCACTGAGTCACTGTGTCCCTGCACGTTCGCTCGCAGCCGACTGAGACGCCAACCGAACCGACGGAGAACAGATTAATCAGAACAGGAAGTGATTCATGTTGTTCTCCCTGAAGACGTGTTCTTTTGAAGAGAAGCGTTCACGAATGACACAACAACACCGACACGCCTTTGATCAGCTCTCAGGTTAATTTTTTGTTTGGTTTATGAATATGTTTAAACTACCCGTCTACCCATCAGTTTATTCTTATTGACGTGTTTTTATGTGGAGCATTTTAATTCTGCTCAGGCTTTAGACCAATCATAATCCGAATATCAGGCTCCATGTACACGTACTTAATGTTTAGGTGCCCATTCAAGGTTCAAGTGGCTGATGGAAGATGACGGCCTTCTTGGCAGTCGTGTCAGTTGTTTATTGAAATAACACTAATGCCTCGTCATTAATATGTTAACGATCTATTAATGTTAAAATGTTGCAGCCTTTTTAATTTTTTTGCAGCATGATGATGAGCGGGAAGCAGAGGAGAGAGAGAGGGGAGCGCACGGTGGCGAGAGCGGTGGTTGCAGAGGTGATGTAATAAAAGATTCATCGAGTAGCAGAGCCCAGGTCAGCTGGGGCCTCTGCAGCCTCTCTATATCACCAGCTGCAGCTTATCCAGCTTTCCATGCAGGGAGCAGGGAATTTGTGGATTTACACATGTGTGTATGTGAAAATGTATTGATAGACAGAGACAGAAATGCAGATGGAAAGATACAGAATCAGTTTACACCTGCAGCTAGAGGCCGACTTTAACGCTCGGCCATTTCACTCCTAGTGTTAATTTGAAACAACCTTGACATATGTTTGCATCTGAGTCAGCTCGGAAAACGTCAATATTGTTTGAATATAGAAATGATAGATCAGCTCCTCGATGACCCCAACACCCCTGTATGAAAATCTTCTGCTGCTCTCTGGGTGTGTGTGGAAATGCCAAAAGGTTGCACATGGGTTTATTCAGATAAGAGCATGTGGCAACACCCCCCACCTTTAGCCCATAAAGCTGTCTGTCTGACAGTGCCAATGAATATGTTACCGAGTCTGTAAGATTAAGAGGGACAGGCAGTACGTTCCATATCAAATCAGGTGGAAGCCATTTCCACCTCTGCCATACATTTATCATCCCATGTCAGGTGTTTTCTCCCCCCCCACACACACATCATACTCTCCTGCTCCCTCACACTGTCAAAACAACACCTTTGGCATCTATTGGATTTCATACATATTACTGTTTCTTCCCTCCTCTGGGAGAAGCGGAGTAGGGAGTGAAATTAGTGATCTGGTGATGAGTGAGGTGAGATTTAGGTTTTCTGGTGCAAAGTGCCAAAAAAACAAAAGTTGTATTATTTGAGCTTTTTCCTTTTTTTTTCTTCATTCCAGTGATTCTGTAAGGATGATGTATCACCGACATTACCTCCCAGCTCTGATTTGATGTTGGCACGAGCGACCATATTGAGTTTTGTTTCCAGTTTCGTCTCCTGGTGGTAGAAATGGGAGAAAATGTAGTTTACCACTGGTGGATTTTTTCTCTCGCCGGGGTGTTATTTTTAGGGCAACAAAGACCTGATGGCATGCAGGGGGAAATGTCACAGGAGGTTTTGTAGCTCCTTTCCAGCAGTAAAAATACAACACAGACACATTTTGATTAGAATGAGACTGAAAAGTTTTAAAAAATATGTAAAAATCTCTATCAAACCATTTCAAATTGCACGTGGAGGTTTTTTTTCCCCAACGTTTTTGGAGCTGGGTGTAAACGCACAGCACTAGAAATAGAATTAATGGTAAACTAACACATTTTGAAGTGTGATTCAGTTTGTGTGCGTTGGCATTTACATATGAGCATGTTGCCGTGAGCGTGTGCATATTGAATCTCTGGCCATGATCAAATATCCATAATGCCCGTGTTGCGCTGTCACTTTTGATTATGTTGAGAGTGCCTAATGTCGCACAAATCTGTGTGTGTGTGTGTGTGTGTGTGTGTGTGTGTGTGTGTGTTTACCATCGCTTTGGTTCTTCTTTTGCCTGCCTCCAACTCATTGTCTTTCTCTTCATTACTTTGAAAAGGGTTAGGATTTCTCAGTGGATCTGAGATTACTCCACATCACAGAAGGAGTGATGGGAAATGGATGGAGAGGAGGGGCAGAGAGGGAAAGTTGTCTCGTGGAGGACAGGAAGGATTAAATGTTCAGAATGAGGGATACAGGGACGACAATGACGACACAGTCACACAGCGTCTTATCATTGCTGCTCCATATAGTTGTGGCTGCAGGCTTTTAGAAGGATTAGTTGTAGTAGACACCACGCAGCCAAATGAAAGAGACTGTATGAATAGTTCAAGATTCACAAGACAGTGTTATTGGAATGAGGCTGTAGCCGGTGCAGACAGATCCAAGAGGAGTAACACTGAGGCTCAACTGCAGCTTTTAAAATTGTGCTTTATATATTGACTGATATTTTTGTACATGGTTATCGAGCAGTGACATTCAAAATTATAAAAATTGGAACAAAAGTCCATTTTAAGAGCCTCACATGTCGGTCAAACTGAGCTGGTCTTATTATATCACCTTAATTTGTGTACTTAAAATAAACATATAGCTACACAACTAATGATCATGGTGTAGTCGTTAATGTGTCTATTCACGTTTTTAATTCATCTGTATTTAAAAAAAAAGATCTAGTTATAAAATTCCTCAAAGGTCAAAAATAATCAACACATTTTTTGGCCAGATGCTAGTTGCCAAGCAACCAAAACAAGCAAAGAGAAATTTCCCAGAACCTTTGTTAAACTACCTTGAATTAAACCTTGCATGTTAATTAATGAGCTTTATAAGTTAAAGTTAAGTTATTCTGGACAGTCAGCTGTTTCCCTCTCTTTGCAGTGATTGTGCTAAGCTAAGCTAACCCACTAATGGCTGTAACTTCATGTACTGAGCAGATGTAATATGTAATAACATGTTGTAATAACTATTTTTATTTGATGATTTACAGCTGCAACTTACTCCTATTTTTTACAAATTGGACAAACAATAATTTTTTGGGCCCATTAAATGCAAATAAATCACCAGATAATAGATAATGATCAATACATAACAATTCCCCTTTCCTACATACATACAGTCCCTTCCTCCTGAGCTGTAACTATGTTTGGCACTTTGCCTGGAAATGCACTAAATACGATCAATTAGCAAATTAGTGTCTGATTAATATTCTGTCCGTCAACTCATCAGCTAATTGTTTCAACTCCATCATAATTATCATTCACTGATGAAAATGGCTAATTGTCTGTTTTGTGAAGTATTTATTTTTGCCCATCTGGGGAGAGTCCTCATGTTGCAAAAGCTTAAAATTAAGGGAATTAGGAAAATAAATGTAAATCTTGTCTCGAGACAGAAGTCCTGCATGTATGCATGATGTCATACTTATATAATAATAAGTTTGAGCAGCCTTTGGGGGAATGTTCAAACAAACACAGATGTTCAAGCCAACAAGTTGGAATCAAATACACATGCAAGCACTGCTTCATTTGCTCTACTGCCGAGATATAAAACTCGTTTTATAGATAAGTTTGACAGTGAATAGACACATTAACGACTACAGCATGTTTCCTTGGTAATAAAAATCACACTCTGCTCTCAACGTGCTTGTGGTAATTACTCTTCATGAGACAGAAAAAAACACTTCGATATTGATTACTCTCATATTTCATTTTCATCTTATGAGACATCTCTAGAGGGAGAGAGTAAAATATGCTGGCAGATTAGTAGTGCGTTCTGAGGAGAATGTTTTCCCCAGCAGACTTTGAGGTAATAGATCCCCGCTGTAATTAGTGGAAAGAACGAGGCCTGATGGCAATGTTCACATTCATGGACACATGCAAACTTTGACTTCACCCAAAACAATGAATACATGATAATGATCAGAGGGACAAGATTTTCAGTCTGGGCAGCTGCCCTCTTGTGGCCATCAGAAGAATTGTAATGATTACAGTGGCTGAGACATGCCAAGAAAATGTTGTATACGTTGTGGCCAGTGGGCAAGCTATGTAATCAGTATGTGTACACTGTGTAACGCTGGTAACAAGACAACAACGTCAACACTATGGAACACAGTTGTTGTTCAGTACCTTGACAGTACCTTGTGACTTTTAAAGGGACTGCAGTTGACCCAGCTCGGTCTTTATTTGGTTGTGTTTTGTGTATTTGTACTGCACGTGTTGTGAAATTGATGATGCTTCGATCTCAATTTGTTGTTTTTTATTTCCCCAGTGCTTTGAGCTCTTAAACGGTTAAACTATGTAACCTAATCACAAAGTCAACTAAAGAGGGCGAACAATATGCTTAAACTCTTGAAACACTATTATATGAAGCCATGCAGAGGACAGAACAAAACTGCATTGCAGGTACAGCCTCAAAGACGCTTGGTTTATGTCGTGTCATTTCTCTCCTGTTCTATTCTTCGCTATGTTGCTATGTTCAATACTTGCATACTAATGCTAAAATGAACGGCACACATTAGTTCCAATTATCGACAGTTGTGAAGGTTCACCATGAACAGATACGAACAAATGAACCGGATCCACAGCTCTCTTCTCTCTTTTATGTTTTATTTGCACGTTGGTGCCGTTGACAGGTAGATAACAAAGTCATGTATAATATGACTTTATACAAATTGTAACAGGACCTGGGAGGACTGGCTGTAAATCCATGGACAGACATTAGTGACATTTGTGATCCTCAACCTGAAACATCTGCAGTATCACCATCACACGTGACCTTTACCACAGGTAATTTCTCATTAGGTATGTTTATAACTGCAGTTTAAAACATTTATGCTGATTGACATTCTGGAAATGTCAATGTCAATCCATTGAATGGATGTTGCGATGCAGCATTTTACTGCCTCAGTGAAGAGTGTGACCTGCAGGGGGCGCCAGACACACAAGGCACCAGTGGCACAAATTTTCTTGGCAAGCCATGCAACAGCTGTTGAGATATTTCAGTTCGACACAAAAACAGACAGAGGGATTGATGGACTGACTCTGCCATCCCTCGAGTCATTCCGGCGGAACACTCAGAGGTTTGATGTATTTCTTGGAACGGACTCCAAAGAATGAATGAACAGAAGTGTCAGAAGCCCCGACTCTGCGTCATGACGATATGAATCTTCCAGATGTGAAGTTAGTCCTCATTACAAACCCCCAGTTTCAAAACGGCATGTGCTTGTGATTGAAGCATTTGGCTGCACACTTATGAAAACCCATGTTTTTCAATGAGACACTTGTAATCAAATGAGTTCCATGATTATTCCGCCACAAAACAGCCAGGGAAGATAAGACCATGTGTCTAATTTACAGAGTGGCTGCTCTCTCTCTCTCTTTCCCCTCTCTCTCTCTCTCTCTCTCTCTCTCTCTCTCCCTCCCTCCCCCTTGTTCTCTCTTTTCCTCCCTATCGCCCTCATTCTCTCTCCAATCCCTTTTCTCATTTTGCCTCTCAAAATGAGCTTTTACGAATGTATCTGAATAATCTCACCATTCCGTTTCTCCGTCCTGTCCATCTCATTGTCGTCTCTCTGAATCTCTCCCTTCCCTCGCTCCCTCCCTCTCTTTCCATCTCTTCCTCCATTCATCATTAATTCATGCGATGCAGCACAGCACAGCCTCAGTGAGTGATACACTTCAACCATAACAAACAAGCCCAAATATCTGCACTCAGCAGGAATGATGTGCATCGGCGATGACTTAGAAGCGAGAGAGTGAGCTGGAGCTTTTTTTTATTCATTTATCTTCGACAGTGAAAAAGCTGCTTTTTCCTGTTTCATCAAATCTTTTGATATTTAGATTTACCATCAGTTTGATGAGGCGATTTTTCATCATGTTTGATTGCTCCAGAGCTGTAATGAATATTCAATGTTTTACTGAATACCAAAAGCCTGAAATACTCAACTTTAGTTATGCTAAATTTAATTTTGAAAAGATATTTGGGTCTGGTCACATTGGTTGGGCTATCTACCTGATTTTGTTACACTGCATGTGCGTGAAATTGGAGATTACATGGGACTTGGGTTGTGACGCAAAAAAATGAAATGTGAGGGGTGGCACCTGAGTTGAGCTGTGGAAAGCAATGTTTACTTTATAGCACGTCAACACCAGCGTCAACAGTCTGGAACCAGTTCACATCTTTGTCGGTGTCTTCTATGTGAATGGCGCCACTTTCTAATCCCGATATATTTGTATTCTTCCACTTTCTCCTCCGTCATGTCATGACTCCCCCTTTGCAAGCTGTGAATTTTCCAGAAAATGTTTGATGCATTCTCACAAGGGCTCATTCAGCAGACGTTTAGGGGATCAACATTTGTATTGTCACATACAGCAACTCTGTGAATGTCCAGACTTCAGTGCATGTCTGCCAGCAGTTTATATATTGGTCCTGTGGTGGGCTGATGATCTATCCAGGTTGTACCTCTCTGCCAATGATAGCTTGGATTGGCTCCACACGCACGCATGCACGCACGTTTGTTCGTACTAACCCTACAACCAAGTCTTACAGTCCATTAACGGTGGGTCAGAAAGTGAGGACAGGCCAAAACGTCCTCACTTTCCCAAGATGTCCTCACTCTGTACGTTGTAGGCTCAAAATGCTCCTCACAAAGATAACTGTACAAGAGCACACACACCAGACACACTCAAAGAACATTCATATCATCAGACTCTGAAAAACACTCCCTCCTTCGCAGATTTTCGATTAGCAGTTCATGTAAAATTACAGCTCCAGTGAAAAGCCCTAATTAGAGTCTATTTTCTGATAACTGCCTCATCAGCTTATCTCACTCTCTCCCCGACAGAAAAGTTTAATTTTTGCAGTTTCCGATTTGACAACAACAATGTTGAAAGTTGGGCTGGACGGGAGCAGCCCGGGGCCTCTGTGTTCAGATGGAGACTCGTCCTTGAGGTCGTGCAGCCTTCCAGGACATTGAGCAGATTTCATCCCTCGACGAAAAGCCCTGCCTCTGAGCACTTTCTGCTGGCTCCTGTCTCCCCTCTGTGGACGGAACAATTCTGGTACCTTCTGGCTGTTTGTCAAGACGCCACGAGTGCGCCTTTAGGAATGTGTTCACCCAAACTGAGTGCCTCGTCATTACTGTCAGCTCTACGCTGCTCGTGGATTAGTCTGTCAGATTTGTGAGTGCGTCTACGCGTTCCTGCTTTGTGTTTTTTTTGCTTGCACAAAGCGCTCTGTGTCTTGTTCCAGGAGTCAGTGAAAAGATTTACATCCTTCAATTCCGAAAAATAAAAACGCAGTGTGAAGGTTCACAGACTCTCGCTGCTCTGACTTATGTCTACAGCCAGATTTAATTCAATATTGCATGACCCTTAAGAGGAAATGGCCCCGACACACACTAAACATTTGGACAGAAATTGTACAACCATGATTGAACCAGGTTATATTTGAATATGGCTTTAGTTCACCTTTATTGTTGTTTTCAATGTTGACGGCAGATGGTTGGTCTGCCTCAGCACTAACAGTGGGAGCAGGCACAAGTGTAACTACTGTATGTCTCTTTTTCTTGTCCCATTTTTATGTTCAACAACACTGTCCCCCTTTTGTCAAGGTTACCTAACTCGGGTACTTTCATTGCGACCTCAGTCTACATCCTTAGAGCTCTCGCCGTCTCAGCACGAAGCTGCACACTGAGTTTGAGCAAGAATAGGCCCTATGTTTACTGCCCAAGGTAACGCATAATGTCTCTGTTCCTTATAAAGTACTGATCAAATTTAAACCCTCGCCTCAACGTACTCTCCAGGCTTTAGCATGTCCGCGTTGCTTGATTTCTGTGAGTGCAGGGACTATTTCTGGATAGCATCTCTAGGCTTGAGGTGTTATATATTCTCCATTTGAAGTATTCTTCAACATGACTCGCATGCTGATAAGGGAACAATCATTGAAGCTATCGCCTGCCGTTATTTTCTCTGAATCCATTTCCATTTGGGAGGCGAGTTTAAATATAGCCTTGTTAAATCTATGCAAGTGAGGCGGCAAATCACTTGCATAATGACGAGTGACCACAAGTCCCTGGAGAGTCACCAGTCCTGACATTTCCCAGTGAGGAATTCACCTCTGCAAACTGACTGACCCTGCCTGATTAATACGCTAGCTGCTCTTAAGGTTTGTGTCGGAACCTTGTAACAAACTCCATCTCTGTTTTTCTCTTTCAGGCTCCTTTGCAATTATCGACTCAACTTGGTTAATTTAGCCTTGTTTCCAGTTTAACTTTTTTCCGATTTAAGGTGAGGTCTGGCCCCAAACCTGGTCTGATGTTTTTCCACAAAGCCTTGTTTCTCCATTATAAATATGACTGGTTGCAGGGCTGCATGATATTAGGAAAACATACGATAACCTTCTTGAATACTGCGATGACGATGTGACTTGCGATAAATAAACAAATGCTAAACCAAAGTCTTTCTCCTTTGGTTTCACTGCTAACATAGACCCCAAGATAACACAGGTTTTTCACCAATTTATACATCTGTTTATTTAAGTATAACTGTTAACAGTTAATATGTTCGATTTCAACTTCCAATTTGTCTCAGCAACAAAATAGAAAATTATTATTGTGCATTTTTTTAAAAGATGATTTAAAACGATTGAGCAACGGTATCACCAAAAATCCACAAAATACTAAACCCTAATTATAATGTGGATAGTAATGTCAAATCCATCTGCGTATTTTGATAAGACTTCAGTATTTGTACGGTTTGAGCACTAAAAAAATAACCTTTATCTGCTCTGAATGTGTTGACCTTCTCTACGAAGGTGTGAAATTCTTGCAGTGATGCCCAGCTAATGAAAATGTCCTTTCGATTCACTCTGTAGCCTCTTTTATTCAGTGAAGGATGAGCAGCTTTTTCCCACTGAAAAAGCCTTTAGGCCAAATGGAGAACCTCATGTGAACTTTGTTTTAAATATTGCTCACCTCATCAGTAAGTGAATGCTGGCAAGAAGGATGTGGAGGACAGAGTTGTCTTTAAAACATTTGACCTGGGGTCCATTTAATTCTCTTAGGATCGTTAATGGGATCTTGCCATCGGAAAGCGCGCCCTAACAACTCCATTAGTCTTCTGACCCTTTATATTTGTTCCTAAACACTATAATAATAATAATAATAATATTTTTAGTAAGTAATTTGCCTAATCGCCTGTAAACAATCATTGTCCTGTCTCTGAGGAGGGTAGGACCCTGACATGGTTGTTGTTATGGCATCGCTCCAGAAAGAAATGCTCATTTATCCAATCATCACTTTGCCCCCCTCCCCTCCCTCTGTTTTTATCCCCTTATATCCTTTTCAAACAACGTGCACACTCCCTCCCCTGTATCCGTTCTCTTATCCCCCCCCCCCTCAACACATCCTATTCAATGCTGCATTACACTTGCAAATAATCACAATATTGCCAAAGACATCCTCCGATAAACAGGGCAAGTGTGCATGTCAATGAGTTTGTACATAAACAGTGCATTATTATTCTAATGAAGATCTGTCACTGTTGTCAGCGTCGCTAACGTGTGTATGTGTGTTTTTGCAAACTGCCTTTAATTTGCCACAACAGCGCCACCGGGGCCTGCGACAGAATAATTGAATGAGATTGAAATAATGAATTAATATAAATGCATTAAAAAGATCCTTCTGTGGAGGCAAAAGAAGAACGGCTTGATTAGTCAGGACTAATATGATTGAAGGGGAATTGTGTGGGTTATTGCAATTAATATTCATTATTCACTCAAACAACTTCCAGTTTTCTGCAGCTGTATGCAAAGCCAGTGACGCCTCGATCAATCAGTCATCACACAGCCACAATGCTAATGATGCTAATGCTTTTTGTTTTTCTGAGGAAAACAAAAAGCATCCAGCAGTAAAAAGAAAATTACGTGAAACAGTAGACAAACATGTTCTTCAGTGTTGTCTCCTATGGCTGTATCTGTCAGGGTAAGGGTGAAGGTAACACATAGCTGTTTTGTGTAATCGTTGACTTGCCTCGTGACGACTAAAGAAAAGAATAGAAGTTTTCCAAGAGAAATAGACAAAGGATAAAGACAAGTCAGTGTACCAACTTTGCAGGGACAATCTCAAACTTTATTACAGTTGGAAAAATGCAGTCAAACCGGAGTTCTGAGGACAGATGGGTTATTCTGTGTCGAATAAGATGAATAATGTAGCGACGTCTCAAACTCACGTTCAATAGTGGGCCCCCGGGTTCGGCTGGTGCTGGAGGTCTCTGGGAGGGGTACTTTGGTCCAGAGCCAGCGGGGCTGGAGGCCCTGAAAGTGTACAGAGCTGATTTCTAGGTAATTATCTGTGTGGATATTATTTGATGTAATCAAAGTGCCAAACTACCAAAAAGTCAGTGTGGTCCTTAAAACTTTATAACATCATCAAAATGACGAATGGTCTGTTCTTCAACAGCGTGAAACAGGAAGACTCAGCTTGTTTTGTGTCCTCGGGGAGACCCTTGTGTTCTTTTTCTTTTGTTGTCGGTGGGTCATAACAATCACCTTTCTCAGAAGAATCCCAAAGAAGGCATGGTCTCTGAAATGAACTCTGTATCTGAAGCAGAGTTTGACCTGTCTGTCAGTCCTGAGATCGACTCAGCTTGTTACACAACTTGTTTCGACATTTCACACTGACAGTTTAACCACACATATCTTTTTCGGGGGGGCCACACACACACACATACACTTCAGTGTGTGTGACATTTGAAAGGTAACAATACAGTAAAAAAAAAACAAAAACAGAAATAAGGGGCTTGAATTTAATATAACTGAGGGATATTTTCTGAATGTGCTGTCGTACTCTGGGTTTCACTGGCACCGGGTGAGTTTCAAGACCTTTGTCACTCCTACGTCTCTATTTGAATCACACAAAGCCCTGAGTACCTGGACAGAGCAGGTATCAAAGACCTGAAAACAGCCTTTTCAGATTAAGAGCTGAAGGCGACGGGGGATCAGTATTGAAGAGAAGACAGGGAAATGGTTTTATTCTTATTTCCTTATTTGAAGATGACCAGCACAGTTCAATTGCAGATCGATTCGGTGTTAGATGACGTTGTAATAGGTGTGTGTGTGTGTGTGTGTGTGTGAAGAAAATGGGGTCGGCAGCACAAGGGAGGAGCACTGAGTATTTGTGTCTCAGGTGCGCTACAGGAAATGAAAAAGAAAGGGGGGAAAAGGTGGGGGAAATACGAGGAGCCCTTGTCATAGGAGGCGGCTGCCATTTCTGACGAGGAATTAATAATGTATTCTTGCAAATTTGCCGTGTTATTCAGGGTTGGTGGAGGGCTGCTGCAGGGGAGAAGAGAGGGGGAGCATGCTGATCAACTGAGGGAAAGACTGCCGCAAACACACAAATCGAGTGCGTGACCACACACATACAATGTATGCATACAGATTCTGACATCACACACACAAACAAACCCAAATGCATTCATATGAAAAGCACATCAGCCCTGATGTGCTTACACACTACATCATTTTCATTCCTGTGAACTACATACGCCACATTAATTGACTGTAATGGATGATATGTTTTGTGAGTGATTCCAATCAATAGAGACTATTGATTCGCTAAATGCTGCAGGTCTCCGAGGGCAAGTGAAGATATTACGAGTGATGGGTTGCAGGAAACAAAGAGAAATTGATTGACAAAGACCAATAAATGCTCTGCTTCAATTTAATGCAGCATCTTAATGTGTTTTGAGTTAAACTGTCTCTTTTATTTTCATTGGAATTGATTCTTAAAAGTCTCAATCCTGAGGAAAATCAAACAAGAAAAGCAAACTCCTCCTAAGCTACAGACTATCATCGGGTTTATTTCACTTTCTTTAGCAGCTGAATGTTTCTGTCGGCCGTCGTCTGAATACATCCAGCTGTAAAATAACATGAAAGCAGTCATGTGACAGATGCTTGAATCGGTGAAAAATGTGCATGTGAGCACAAGCGGTCTCTGCCCAGTTATTACCGCGGCTGCTGATTTGCATTCTGCTCCGTGTCACCTGGATATTGCTTTCCTGAGTGTGGAAGGTCAGCTCTCATTGCTTTACTAATATCCTCAGGTGCTCTTTTCATCTTTCTAAGGCGTTCTCTTGTCACCGCCGCGTCGGTGTGCGTACGTGCATGCAGGAGCAGCTGCGGAGTCTGCACGAGCTCTTGAGGCCTCCGTGTTCAGATCAATTTCATGGCTGGCTTCATCGGGGCATCACGTCGCTGTCATACATGAGCCTGCGCCTCAGCGTAGTCATATGAACACAGCGGTTTTATCGACTTTTGCAGGCCCTCATACGGTTTTGGCGTTTTCTTTTTTTTTTGCCATTCCTGCCTCAAACACGGGTTCACATTCACTGTCCTATCTTGACTGTGTTCAGAATCTTTTTATTAGCCAGGTCTGCTTTTTTACATTCCCAACAGGCAAGTATCTATTTCAACTTCTCTTGGCTTTGTTCTTTTCTTATTCCTTTTTTTCTGCTGCTCTCCCACCCTTTCTCGCTTCCGTTTGATGAGATCCATCCCTCAGATGACTGGCGAGGTGTTAAATATTGAGTCTTATCGTCAGATACTGGTTGCTTTTGGGCACAGCGAGTCAAGACTCCACTTTGCTTGCAGCTAATTCTTCTAACAAAGTCCGACCTCTGTGATTCGAAGAAAACCCAGTGTGAGGGGGAGATGCAAAGAACAAACAAGACAGATGAAAGAGGTTACAGCATCTTATCACTCTCACTCTAAATGGACACGCTCATTAATTATTGACATTGTATAGTCTCTTACATGTCGTAAGGGATGATTCAATCCACCGGGCAAAGAGAAACCAAGGACGGGGGTAAAGCGTGACTTTCACTTTGATATCACCATCAACACAGTCATGTAAAGTACTGGAACTCAACCATTACATATATCTGCAGACAAGACATCTCCTAAGATACAAGAAGTCTTAATGAATATCGGGTTTGAATGAATTGGGGTGGGTTGATATAGATAATTGTCTTTTGTTGTGCATTGAATCACTTAACAAACTTTTCACTCATGCTCTGAGAACTTCTTTCTTCTGCAGATGGTTAAACATGACTTGTCTTAGCATTCATGAGAATTATAGCAGCCAATCAGTAATTAATGTAATCAGTGGAGCAGATCATGGCGTGCTACAGAAAGTAACCGAGAGAGATGTGCTTGGCATCCTCAACATGCATCCTTCACCGTCTGCAAAACTATTGGATCAGCAGGTAATAATTGACCAGTGTTTATGTCTTGGCAAGACTGAATTAAAAAAGATAAAATGAAAACAAAAATGGCTAATCTCACTTTATATTTTGGTTGATCTCCAGAATGAAAATAATGATGTGCTAAATTAAATTCAAAAATAGGAATATGACAGGTCTGTGTGTGTGTTGTGATGTCACACCTTTTAATTATTGATCATTTAAGTAATTTGGTGTAACACTGATGATTTTGCTCGATGCTCACATTTGATCCATTGGACAAATTCTTTAATTGAATTCAAATCAAATTTCACTTTATTCTTTCATTGGCTGTGTAGTAAGCTTGTCTTTTAAAAAGTGTAGATGATGTTATGCCTGGAAAAAAGGGATGCAAGGTTTTTTGTAGCGTGGTCGCTGGGGCTCAGCCGCCACTGTAGTAGTTAAAGCTACAACAACTACACTCTGCTCTTCATGATGCTGGAGTCATCATTCTTTTTGAAGAATGAGCTGGCATGAAGACTTTGGAACTTTTTAATGAATAAGTGTTGCTGCCTTGTAAAGTCACATCACTGCCGGTACAAATAGTTTTGATGTGAAATAGTTTTTCACGTTTAATTTTTACGTTGTTTATCCATCAGGCCCCACTCTCTGGTGTGCAAGGACTCTTTTTACTGGCTCCATGACAAACCATGGATTTCACCTCTCATGCATGGAGAGCATCTTAAAGTCATGCAGCATTTGACCAATTTTCTAGGGGTGGGTCGCGCTGAGGGGTTGTCCCCATGCGCCGCCTGCAGAGCACCAAGGAGAAGGAAGAAGTGGTCACGGGTGATTGGTTTGGTAATTTACAGCGAGGTTTGCTATATGGAACAAAGTGAGTTTGAAATGTCATGTGTCATTTTCTGTGATTGCATGGTTGGAACTGCTTTTGCTTTTCCACACATAATCCTAACCAGCACCACCACCATCCAGAGAGATCAGCACCACACATTACCTTTTAAATAATTGTCGCAGCTCTTTTTTTAAGGCTGCTAACCATGTAAACCTTGCAGCAGAAACCTTTCCAGAATCATCAATTGCATTAGTAAAACCTAAGCTGTGAACCAGGAATCATTCACGCACAGCACGCCTCCTTTAAATTTCCTTCCTGTTTCTGACCTTGACAGCCTACGTGTGTGTGTGCCCCTTACAAACAATAGAACAATTCATTTCTTTGTTTCTTCCCTTTCTCCTCACATCAGCAAAGACGGATTCAGGCAAATGTGCTCTCCCAGCATCCTTTGATTAAGACATCAGTCGCAGGCCTCGCCTCTGTCATTTTTTTTATGTTCTTCATTTTACCTGCTTTAGTTTCAGTAAATATAACCCTGGCATGGATGCACTCTAAATTAACTTAAAGTTCTGTCTCCTGTCACTTGATTCAAACAAATTCAAAGAAGGTGAAATGTGACGATCACACACATTGAAATGGAGGGAAACATTGTTTTTTATTGTGTGGCACCAGTGTTCAGATTTGAAGTGTTTGTGCTCCACAGACCTCGAGAGAGAACAGTGCTGGAACTGAACTGACTACAGATGTGCAGGAAAAGATGCATTCCTTCTGGCTCCTCCATTTAGAGCGCGATTCAGGATGCATGTCCGAGCCAAAGTGAAGACTATGCGACATGAATCCGACCAAAGCAGATGCATCCTGTCCCTGACAGGCATGGTCATTGCTTGTCTTCCCTGATTGCAGACACATGCAGTGTACAACAAAAACAGGCCAGGTCGCCACGGTTCCCAAAGGGGCTCAGGTCGGGTATCCACACCATCACCAACATGTACAGTGGAACTAACAGCATTTCTAGTGTCAAAGGCTGGGCTATATGCCAACATGTTCAATATAGATAAAAATAAATATGCAAATGATTTCACGTCAGTCGATAGTTATCAGGGTAAATGTCAAATTATTGTTTCTTGTAAATTTAAAGACTCCTGAGTGAAGGTTTTGGTTTTTATCTCTTCTTTATGAGCAGAGAACGACAAACCTAATTTACAAATCTAAGGCAGAAAATTCCAATCAAATATGTATCATATCTCCTCACCATGCTTCCATAATGTACAAGCATCACATAATTATAATTTGATCCCCCAGCCCAAATTTCAGTTCTGAAAGTAGTAAAGAGGCATCAGAAGACTCATGTTTTCATCTGTACCAGACTTCTTACTGAAGCAATGTAGGCGGGACAACTGAAAGCAAAGCCCAGGTTTGGTGTATGAAATTAAATGAAACAGTGTTTAACAGTAGGTCATATATTCATTATTCTGTACTTTCATCCTGCATCAGTTTCTGTATTAGTACTGGAGGTTTGGCCTCGACTGCAGTGATCCTCCGATGCTTTGAAACCAAACTTCAAAGCTTTCCCCAAACTCTGACTGGACCTCAGATCAGTGTCGCTCTCTGCTCATCTTTCAAAAACATTGTGTTTTATCCTGTCTTTTCTCCTAAGACTTGCATTCAAATGTCAGAGGACAACTGCCTATTATGAATGAG
Source organism: Verasper variegatus (assembly GCA_026259375.1). Taxonomy (NCBI): domain Eukaryota; kingdom Metazoa; phylum Chordata; class Actinopteri; order Pleuronectiformes; family Pleuronectidae; genus Verasper; species Verasper variegatus. The sequence continues at coordinate 12,380,923 of CM048038.1, forward strand.
CAATATTTATTTGAGTGGAAATGTAATGCTGGGATGTCAGACTTGATTTACTTGAATTTTACACAAAAGGATGTACCCGTTTGGTCAAAGGCATCCTGTAATCCATAATCCAGTTTGTTGACATCTGCCATGTGAGGGCAACCTACTGGGGAAATAATTATAATTCTAATAAAATGTGATGTTTTCAGTTGATGCAGGGACTTTCAAATACACCTTGAGGCTAGACTGCCCATCACGTCAAATTGTTACGTGTTGATTTTAAAGGGATTCAAATTGCAGACTACAGACAAGGTTGGTAAGGACAGGCAGACAGAGATGCAGTGGTTTCAAGCAGGCCCAAAAAAAAAAACTTGTGTACTTGTGTAGTCAAAACTCAAAACGTGGAAGCATCAGAAGAGGAAACATCAGGGAACGTAGCGAATACAGGAACAGACAACGATGCAAGAAATCAACAGGGAACAGAACAGACAAATCGACAAGGGAGAATCAGGAGAGCAGAGACTAAATACAGAGAGGTAGTGATTATCGACACATCCCAGTGGGACAGACAATCACAGGAGGTTGATCACACAAAGACACACAAAGCAAATCATTTCAAAAGTAAACCAAAGGTAAATAGACTGGAAGTTCAAACAAAGTCCATAAAAGCATTCTTAAAGTGTTTTACGGGAGCAGAAGAAATTGTCCAATCACTCTTGAACGACACAGAGAATTGCTTTAAAATAGTCACAAATGACTGAAAAAATAATCTGTTTCATGATTTGAGCACATTATTATTAAGGTTTGGTGAAAAGTGTTTGTGTCTCACACACACAGACTCTAACTACCCTGACCTCCCGTTGTCTCAACTCATATAAAACTGCCAGATGTACTTCTATACTGTACAGTGGCCAGAGGCATCCCAAAGTCTCTGTGCTGAAAGTTGGAGATACACAGGTCCCTCTACCACTGTTTGATCCTTCTGTAAAAGTTGTATTTCCACTTTACATTACTTAATGTTTTATTTGAATATGGACAACAACCATTAATCAACATTCGCACAAAGGTAAACACACCCAACTTGTCTGAAAGGCTCATTTTCATTGGCCGTCCCGTTGCAAGGTGTTGATAGGCAACCTGCAGTGATTAAAATAGTGCAATAATAATATAAGAAGAACAGATAACATAAGATAACAGAGTGATCGCTTAACTGAAGACTTTAAAAACCAAGAGACGTCAGAAACTCACCCACTGCACGAAATGATTGCTTGGTTTGAAACTGCACACTGGCTTCACACTTACAACAGAAAGCAGTACACCTCTGTGTGATTATAGATTCTCACCTTGATGTTGCATCCCATTAAAATTTTTAAACAAAAGTGCCTTTTATCATTTGTGCATTATTACAAAGGTAAGACCTCTGCTGAGCCAGCGAGACGCTGGAAAGCTTTTTCATGCTTTTGTTTCTAGTTGACAGTAACAGAAAAAAAGCTGCTAATGCAAAACTGCTCACACTCCAGAATACTGCTGCCAGGGTTTTAACAAAAAACTAGAATGAGAGAGCATAAATTCTGTTTTACACAGCCTGCACTGGCTCCCGGTGTCTCATAGAATGGATTTCAAAGTTCTTTCTAGTTTAAAAGCTGTAAATGGCCTTCCCCCCTGGCCTTATATTGCAAACGCTCTATCGACCTATGATCCTGCACAAACCTTAAGATCCTCCACAGCTCCACTTTCACCATAGCACGGTCGACACAAAATCCAGTGGGGATCCTACTTTTAGCTATACTTTTAGTCATAATTTTTATAAATAGTTCCAGGAACATGCACAAAACATCCTTCTCAATGGGTATGGTTTTAAATTTGTCTTTTTTGTTTGGTTTCTGCTGGTAAAGCACTTTGAGCCAAAGAGATCAAGTTCATTCACTGTCAGTCCCCAGTAAAAGTCAAGTACCTGCTGGGTTTTCAGAAGTGCAGCACTTCTAAGTGCAGACTCTCTTTGTGTAGTTGTCAAAAACGTGTTTGTTTCTTCTCATTATCGTGTATAATCTCTCACATTATGAGATCCATCAAGTAGATTTAGACCTTTAGATTTCAGCCATATATCTGATGCTCTTTATTACGGGTGAGCTACTGCAGCAATTAAATTGTTACATCACCTATATTACCTGCAATCAACAGTCGAGACATCAGACGTTAAAGTAAGAACACAGTTTATTCAGAATGCCTACACCGTCCCCCGCACCTCAGCCACTCCACCCCCCACTGACCTTTGCATAGAAATCTTTTTAGATATTTTACAAGCTCCCACTAAGGGCCCTGCTGAAGAGAAATGTGTCGACCAGTTGACGGCAACATTTGACGTTGCTCTGCTCACCTCCGCTGGCTCACTTGGCAAGCTAGCAGATGACAATGCAGATTTGTTGTTGTTGGACAGATGTAAAAAGTCTGCAAGCAAACTCATTGTTGTTCATCAACTTTCCATCCTTGGCATTGACCCACACTCTGTTCTTCAGAGGGTGTGGTGGTGGCCTGCGCGGGACAGCTTGGCTCGCTAGTGTCCTCCATTTTTGTAGCAGGAAGGTCATAGGGTAAGCTGAAAGTGAAGGTGTAGACTGCCCTCTGCTGGATCCCAAGGCAAACTCCTTAGAACGGTGTGTTGTGCTTATATCATTTACATTTTCTTAATTTCAACAGGTGATTACATATCGAGTATCAACTTCTTTTCTCGCATTTTCACACAAATGGTCAAATTTGATGGCAGCCAATCAAATAGTTTTGTGAGACATCTAGAAATCACAACGTTAATGTGAGTCAGGAGATAGCTTGGTTTGTCCCTACTCAAGGAATGACGTGTGATTGGTTAAACCAGGGCACACTGAGCCGCAGTGAATGCTTAAGGTGAAAGGTTGCTAGATACTTGCATAGAGCCATCAGGGGTCTGAGGGAGGTCAACCTTTGCTTGTCCCTATTGATTCACCCCACCAAAGAATTCCTATTGATTTGGCCTATGAACCTCAACAGAATCTTTTTTAGTAAATGCAGTCAGGATGCAACACACGCACACACACTCACACACTCACACACCCGAGCAGAATCAAATTTCTCCAGCGTGACTGCGACGCTTCAGTATGTGATTATTACCCACAGAAAATGAGGAGGCGTTTCTCCTGACACCTCCTGTTACTTTTTTGTGGAACGGCGGATGAGGTGATGCGCTGCTCCTGTGGGAGGCGAGATGTGTCACGCGAGCATGTGTTTTAGTCTGACACGAGATTGACGGTGGGAATGGTTTTCCCCAGCAGATGGGTGTCAGTCTTACTCTTCTTGGCCTGACGCAACTTCCAGCTCACTGTGGCAATGTGACAGACATAAAAAAAACTAAGTAAAATATAAAAACGATGGAAGGCCAGAGACGGCAGGTATCTAATGTTATCAGCTTGTGCTTTTATGCAACCTGCAGGCTTTTTGGCTTTGAGCTGTTCATACTGTAACTTGTGACTGAATGCTCTGCTAACACTTGACTGTAGTTGGTCTGAAATCTTTAATAATTGTGACATTATGTGGAATTATTAACTTGAATTTGTGGCTATTTTCTATCTTAACAATTTTCTTACTTTTAACTTAGGATTGCGTAAAAACAAGAAAATATAAAATGCTCATTACATGAACTGAATCTTGACAAATGTCATGTCATATTTCAAAACTGGAAAAAAAAAGGTTTTGAATGCTTGAAATTTAATGAAATAAAGATAAAGGTTTTGCATTAAAAGAAAATAAGTTCTGAAGCCTTGTGATATTTGGATAGGCTGAATTCTTTTTTTAAACCTCTGCAGTGAGTTAATGACGAATTTGAAGCTGAGGACAGTGACCTGTTACCTCCTACCTGCATGTGTGACAGTTCAGAGAAAACCAAAGAGCGACCTGAAATCATCTGAAACTGGTGTCAGAGCTGAGCGGTGCTGCAGCGGAAGGGTGGGAACCTGTGTGTGTGTGTGTGTGTGTGTGTGTGTGTGTGTGTGTGTGTGAGAGACTTATTTCATATTACATGGAGTCAGCTATACCATTGTTAATATTAAACCTATTTGAATGCATCTTCAAATCAAAGATGGCAACAGCAGCCCCATCAAACGACAAGAACAATAGCAACATCCACAACAACCTAAGCAAAGTTTCAGCTCCACCCAAACCCAACCGTGCAAGTCTTCTAATTTCGAGAAGGAGAACACGCCCAGTTTCCTGCGCTCCCTTCAAAGAACCACCAAAGTATTTGGCAATTTATTCGATTAATGTTATTAGTTCTACTTAATCTAAAGTGTTAGGAGGACATTTGAGAGTAATCTGTTATCCAATTTCACAGGCAGCCTGAAAACGGCTCTTGGAATCTCTAGTGTCTCAATCTGCTCCTCCCTCTTACTCTAATCTCCTCTCCTCCAGCTGGAGCCCGGGGAGCGGGGGAGCTCCAGCGCCACTCCGAGGAGGGGCTAATCTGAGCAAGGGCTGCCCACGATTGCCGCTCTGGTCCTGGGCCAGAGCTCTTGGCGAGCTCCCTGCTCTGATCACGAGGGCCCGCTCTGCAGCGAGCTTGCTTCACAAGACGGCGCGGTGACACAGTGGCGGATGGAGGGATGGAGGGGTCAAGAGGAGAGATGAGGAGAGATGAGGAGGTGGCAAGGAAATGATGGATGGATGATGGGGAAAGGCTGGTCGGTTATTGTATGGAAAATGTGAATGATGCTGTTCAAAGGGAGGAAGGTAGGAGTGTTTGAAATGGAGCCGCTGGCAGGGAGAGCAGGGCCCGGCTGTGTGGGCTCGCTGTGATGTGGAGGAGAGAGGTAGAGGAGAGGCATGAAGGAGAGAGAGGATTGTTGCTCTTCATGAAGACATAGTCATGCTTCCTCTTACAGGCCAATGATCTTGCTATTTACTTGCAGTGCATTTGTAGCTGATGGGGTCCCATTTGCACTCATACAGTAGCAATATTAAGACGTCCCTGAACGTAGGAGCAAGAAGGCTACATCTATATGAATATGTAAGGAAAGATTCAGACAACTTTTAAGCATCAAATTTTACAGCTCAGTTTAGTAGCTGTCAAATCAGGAGCTGGATTGGCTCAGTACCTGAAGCTAACTGGGGCTCACATGCTCTGCTGGAGTGTTGCAGCAGCCGTTGACAGTTGATCTGTGTTTTTAAAGTGAAGGCTCCGCACTTGATGAATAATTTGATTGAACATGTAAATCTATAATTGTAGAATAACAAAGGGGGAATTAGTTTCAGAATCTTAAGCCAGAGGAAATACATCCCATTGGTTTTTCAGAATTTATTTTCTTCAATGAAATACATTCCCGTAAATGTATTTATTCATCCATAAACTAACACCGTCAATGACATGTTTATTACCTGTTTGAAATAAAGTTGTGGTGTTAAAGTAGACATAACATTAATTTCATGACTAAGTTGTGAACTGACAAATAAAACCTCACGACAAAGACCAGACAGAAGCTGTTGTGTTGCAGTGTAGTTTTGCGAATGTCCATTTTTCCTGGGCTTTCTGTTTTCCCCCTCAAATCTCACACATTAGCTCCAACTTCAGATAGTTATTTTACTTTTCAGCATTGTTGCATTTTGTCCTCAGCTATGTAAGCTACCTAGAGAGCACAGTAGAATTTATATCGAAAAAAATTGGAAAACAGATGAATTTGAAGTTCATTTAAGTCATTTGAAGCGAACACAGGGTGTTTGTGGGAATCGAAATAAAATCAACGACCTGTCGGCTCTGATGAAACAATGGCTGTGCTATGTTTAATTTGCCACATTTCCCATTAACTTCACTCACCAAAGTAATGGGAATTTGTATCCTGTAACAAAAAACCCCATCTCTGACTGACATCTGTGTGCTGACTCTCTGTTTTCACGGGAAAGTGAAAATGAGGGGAGGAGAGAAGGTTTGCTAAAGATCTAAATAGAAAGTGAAACATTGCTCGGACCAAACAAGGGCAGAAAAAGAAGGGATGCACAGTGAGGAGGAGGAGGAGGAGGAGGAGGAGGAGGGGCTGAGACAGATGAGAAAAGTTTCTGCACTGAATTGAGAGCAGGATAGAACAAGGAATAACAACTAGGTGCAGATGTTGGTGTGGGGTGGAGGGAAGAAGTGCCGGTACGAGATAGATAATACAAACAGGATCCCGCACTGTCTGTGTGTCTCTTTGTGATAACAGAGCCAAAGGAAGGGGGTGCAAGTGCGCAAGGAAAAGGAAACTGACTCTCTTTCTAAGAAGTTACAGGAATAACTTTTTGACTTTTTTTTTTTTCTTGCTCACCAAAGCCTCTTATATTAAGTGTTTACTCTTAGCATCTCCAATCCCTGTTTTTTTTAATGAAAAAAGTAATTACTCGCCTTCTACCTCGAAGGAGAGCTGCATTGTGACCAGGATTTTCCAAAGCACTAAGTATGTAACTGTTCTACTGGAAGTGGGCCTGTGTACACAAACAGCAGAACGGCAGCTTTGAATGTGTCTCTGCGAGGCGGCATCGCAGATTATTACAGATGCTGGCACCGCGAGTTTAGGATGGCTGGGCAGCTGGCAATGCTTAAAAACTCTACAGGTGCTTGGGCAGATGCACGTGTGTGTGCGTGTGTGTGTGTGCGTGCGCATTATCAGGTTGTGAGGCGGCATGCATTTCCTGTATTATGATGAGATTGCAGCAGGTGGTCTGCAGCGAGAAAGGCTCACACACTCTTTCATCATAATGTCGACTAATATGATAATAAAAGCACAGCTCTGAAAATTCTCAGAAAGCAGAGCAGGAGAGACGTGGCACTGTGAGTGAATACATCACAGCGATGGCCTAAAACAACAAGTGCATCTTCTCTGCTTTTTGCTAATGTGTTTTATTTATGGATGGGGGGGGGGGGGGGGGGTTCTCTACAAAGGCAGTGTCATACTTTCATCATTCGATCAGCAGCAGGCAGCTCCTCATCATTCGGTTTTCTGACATGTGGCAGAAATGATCAACACTCACCATTAGAGATGCTGTTGACTCATCTCTGAGTATCTGAGTACCTGTCAAACACTGCAAACTACACAACCTGAATAGAAATAGTGTTTTTTCTGAGCTTGTATAAATATTTTATCATTTTTAGAAAAGATCCTAGATCATAAAATAGTAATTTAATAAACCATAGGATGGACGACATGACTTCTGCCCAACAGTGAAGCCAAAGTGTCTTGATTGCCCCCTAGTGTCTGGCTGCAGTATAGGTCATAAATCCCGCCTCTGCCATGTTAGTGGATGAGAAGTGGATAAATAAATAAAAAGTACATTTTAGTTAGTTCTTATATATCACACTGATGCTTGTGCAACTGTTCATTTTTCCAGTGACTTTGGTTTTAATTTGTTATTTGATGTTATCATAATGGGTTGCAACATCATGATTGACAGCTGAGACTAACTTGTGATTGGTCGAATGTGTGTATAGGTGGGACCTTGCTGCACAGTCTAAGGTGACACTCTTTGTATCCTGGATATTGTGGCTTCATTTCTGGAGAGTGGGATGAAGTGGAGACGTGTCGTCCATCTTTATATCCAGTGTTAAACCCACCTGTTTGTTGTGTTTTTCCATTCTGTGCTCTCAGTCTCAATGTTATTGTAAAATGAAAGATTATGTCAGCTTTCGTCTGAATGTATCAAGATTCCTATTTTATCATGATGCACATTAAACCTTGAGTTAAAGAAGGATTGGGGTTTTAATCTGGAACCGTTAATCCTTTATTAAAATGTGTCTTTCTGTAATGCATTTCGAATTAGACTCAGTTGCATTTTAACTATAATCCTTAATGATTTCAAGATTTAATTTCACTTTCAATTATAAAATTTGGTCCAACTTTTAAAACGAGGGCAATTGCCGCATAATTAGAAGGTAAATTATTTTTCAGTGTGAGTCTGAACTTGAGCAGTGGGATGAACTTCACTCCAATTTAAATGTGAAAATGTTCTTTGAAACTGATTAAATCCAAATGATTGACCGTATTTCTCACGTCTTTGAATAATCGTTTCTTCTTTATTTATGTGAATTATCTATGATTCTGTGATGCAGGAGTTCATTCTTGGACTTGTAAATATTAGTGGATACAACTGTTTTAAAACAAGGTCATTTTAGTGGCTAGAATATTCATTTGTATCAACTTTGTGCAAAATTATCAATCTTTGATCTTTAATCATCAGTTATCTGGTTTAAATGCTCCTTTCATCAAAAACTAGGTTCAACCACTCTCTGTGGATCAATTCCTTCAAAGTATTGAAAACAAATTAAATTATTCAACTGACAGATTTTTGCGTAGGGGCAAAGTTTATATTCAACCTGTCAAGACTTGTTTCATTTGAAAATATTCAGTCTGGAGGCACAACAGACCGTCTAAAGTCGTTTTTGTCCTGATCCTGCAGAGGGCCACTACTCTCAGCTTGACCTATCACATGCCCTCTTGACCTATCATTGAAGTAAGTCAGGAAAGCTATGTTGTCCTGAGCAGACAGTCATGACATCTGAGAATTGGGTTAGGGTTAGGTGTTTGGTGCCCCGCTGCAGCAGCCCCACCCCCTAGTGGCTGAGGGGTATTTGTATAATTCTACCGTTGTGTTTCACCAGTTACACCCTTTATGCTATTGTGAGCAACATAACTGCTCCAGGCTGTTTCCTATATTCTGTGCAGTGTCCTGTAGTAATCTGTCTGCCGGCCTATTGATTTGTTGTGTCTGGTTTCTGTTGGATTCAGATCAGCTTCATCAGCAAAGAGAAAATGATTTTCAAATCCAGCTTTGAACCAACAGCAAGTGAGCCGTTTTTATATCATGCCGTTTCATGGATATAACATAACGATGCTGTTGGGACGTTATTCACCGTGCATTGGTATGATGTTTTTTGCATAGATGTATAACTATGAATGTAGTGCTCTATGCATAGATTTACCAAAACAAAATCCCTATAGCATCACAGTAGCAAAATTAAATGACAACAAAAGATCATCAGAATAGATAGATTGATCATCAGTATTCCATTTTTTCCCCCATTATCGTATTCATGATCAGAACAAACTCAACGAAGTGTCCACATGGGGAAGTCAAATGTTTTCTCAGGCTATGGTTTCATTACTTTATGATCATTAGCTTGACTACACTCTTTAAAAAACACCTGTAACAATTGAACATGGGTTTCCTACAACTACCGATAATGTGCTTCTGAGTCACTGTTCAGAATCAGTCACTAAAAGTGCCATTGTGGTTCTAAAACCTGATACATGTTGTTTATTTTATAACTAAATATCTGTGTGTAATAGGCTGTAAAGAAAACCTCTGAGGCTATCCTGCTATTAACCTGCCCAACAACCAACCAACCACTTATCTTAATTTCCATAATTCTTGTGACATTTTCTCAGACCGTACAGCGCAGGTATCATTTACACAACCGTCCATCCCTTTATTCTGTTTTTCTCAGGAAGGTGGATGTCCGCTGACAAACCTTGTCCACTGATAAAGGTCAAAGCGGAAGGGAAATCAAGAGTAATCTCTCAATAATTTAGAAAAAAGGTTTTCGGTCAACCATTTCAAATATTGTGAACTGGCAGTTTCTTTGGTGCCAAATTTCACATAATGCTGGAAAAAGGAAACATTACTTTTCACCTCCTGTTGTCCAATTAAGAATAATTTACATTTCAGTGCCGTGTTATGTGAGTGTAAGTCTCGTCATCTCAACGTCTGTAGTTGTTATGAAAAGGAAAAGTACCTGTTTTTCACAGGATCCTGACAAGGTGTTGACAGGCTAATACAGACTGTATAAGAACCCAACCTGAATGCTGACTCTCCCTGGTTCAAATGAGTCTAAATAAATCTTGCATTGTTCTTTGTGTGGGTGACAATGTCTGATCTTGGGAATGGAAAAAAACACTATGGTGATGACATACATAGTAGGAGGATAGAAGTCCATTCATCCTCGCTTGAGGTGTCAAAATGTCAAAACATACAGGGAGCATGTTGTGAATTGGTATCCGAGGCTTAATTACTATTCAGTAGCAATTCAACAAACTGTGTCATCAAACTCAGGAGAAAAAGTAAACTTTGTCCGGTGAATATTTCAAAAAAGCGGCGTCTGAAAGCGACATTCTTTCAGGAGGTGATTGCAGTCAAAGCCCACGTCTGACAAGTGCTGATGGAACTGTCAATTTCTCTGATGTCAGTGACATTCTTAGCATTCATGTCGGCGTGTTGAAGACATACGAGCAAATGTTCACTGGAGGATTGTTTTTTTCCAAGGGTGTTGTCATCAGTATAGTCAATTTGACGCATGGATTGCGCAGCAGATGGTGGTGAATATCTGATTCTGTGCTCAACAGTGGATTGTGAGTAATAATGTGTGTGTGTGCGGCTGTGTGTACAGTGGTGTATGTATGTGAGTGATATTTCATTTTCTATACAGGTGTTGAAAAGATTTATGCAAATCACCTTGTTTACAATAATTACCAACTGCTAGCCGAGCATCCTACAAGCAGATACAGACTTCATTAGCTTGTTTTAAATATATAAAAACCCAAACCGCTCAGTAAGAACAAATACCTTTTTTTTTTTCCCTGAAGAAACAAACCACTGGTGGCAGTGAATGGCTTTTCTTTCATTATATACAGTATGTTTATGGATTAGTGATTAGTGGAATCATTTTTTTTATTGGCTTTGACAAGAATGCTGCCTTTTACTTAAGTTAAGGTCCCTGCAATTTGAAATGTAGCTTTGTTTTTCACATTACCCATTTCTATATTACTGTCTATCATAGACTGTACATAAAAATGGGCATAGACACCATGCCCATAAAGTGAAGAGAATTTGGAAGTGACTCAAACCTGTATTCTCTTCAATGAACAGCAGAGGGCAACCTTGCAAAAATAAGTCATATGGAGTTTAAGGTCTCCATCGGTGGCTACAACATAATGTTCATTTGGTAAATCATGGTCCCATTTACAGTAAGATAGATGACAAAGCATTGTGTGCATTTGGTCATTGATGCCGTGTGATTGAGAGTTACTGCTGTCCAATGGGTGCAAGTCGCAGGTGTGGGTGGACATGCAGTGTCCTTGAGTTCTCAGTCAGGTTCACCCTGTTCCTCCGAAAATATGGTTTCTCCTGGTTTCAAAAACCAAGACGGCACAAAATGCCAATCTGAAGGCTTCAAAACCACAGTTCACAAACCAATAGGATCCACTTGATCTGTGTTGATATCTAGGATATTCACTGAACATCACATAAGACAAAGACACCCGGAAACTATTCACTTGTCTCTTTTCCCTTTTAAAAAAAGGACTAGAACAAAAGCAGTTTTTCGATGTGTTGTTGAGTTTGCAACACTGTATTGCAATGGAAGCAGTAGTTCACCTTCTGTCCTGTATCTGAGGCTCACGTTGGGGATTGCTGCCTATAAATTGCAATGCGCAAATCATCATCCTCAAGGCTTCGCCTTAAATCAGGATGTCACAAACTGTGGATTATTATCCCTGCCCCACCAGCCAAGAGCGTCAGGGTCTGTTGTTGGTGCCTGTCTCAGTGGGAGCAACCTCTGCCGGAGGAGGAAGTTGATTGTGTCAATATTCACGGACACCTCCCTGACTGATGAACGTGCACAATGAGCTCAGCAGGTGAAATGTAGACTCCTGAGGAGAGTTGCCGCACTGGAAACCAATAGAGCTAACGCCTATGATCAATAGGGGTGAACTAGAAACTCGGGTTACAACATTATCCATCAATTTGGTGTGATAAATTATTAATTCTTTCATTTTGTCATATTGCTGCACTACACTGTAGAGCAGGCTCAACACCACCATCTATAACCTATGGTATGCTGCAACAGTTAAAGCAAAACAGGGCACAAATTGCACTTTTAAATTGAAAAGATTTGCATAATCATCTGTATATGTTTCATATAAAATATGTATTCAGTATAAAAACCCTGAAAAAGCCCAACTTCCATCTTTCAGCCGCAGTGTTTTGTTTTTCTTAAAATGGAAAATGTTCCTGCACAGCTACAAATGCTCCTATTCCTGTCGTGTGTGTGTGGAGGATTTCACTCAAGCAGAGGCATCTTAAATATAGACACCAACAGAGAAGGAAAATCAGCCTGCAACTGTCTGTGTGGGTATTTGCATCCACACGGTTGATGTAGTGTTGTAAGACACAGTGAGAACGTATGTGAGTCTAACTGGATATAACAATAATATAATAAGAGCAGCTAAAGGTCGAGTCGACATATCTATGGGAGAGTCAGTACTTTGATTGACTGCCGCTGGATTACACACAGGAGACAACCATACGTGCACACAAACGTAGCAAAAGGAAATGAATGTTAAAGCTTTGCAGCTGGACCTTTTTCTGCTTCATTTATTTCGACCTGTTCTCTTGAATTGTAGCCCTCTGACCTATTTGCTGTCACATGTTGTATTCTTGATTTATGTTATCACTCTTTTGAAAATAATTTGATTACCTTCTTCTCAAGATGTCGTCTGTCTATGCTCTTTGAAACATCACAGCTTAGCGCATTCCTGGACACGGTACATCAGGGGTGGGGAACCTTTTTTTCTATCGAGGGCTATTTTAATGAAATACTATATTATTGTTTAGCATTAACACATAAGGGCTCCAGATTACGTTTTACACTGGTTGCACTGGTGCACCGAACTTTTCCATTTAGGTGCACCCAAAGTAATTCACTGTGCCTTTTTGGAATGCAATAATACACCAATTAAAGCTTTTCTTGATAGTTCCCATATTCATTTGTAATTTCTTAATCAGGGCTGGGTATCGCCACTGATTTCCCAAATTGATTTATTTCCGATTCACAAGGTTTCAATTCGGTTCAGGATATTTCATTGTGCAAATCCCAATTTTGCTTGTATATGTGCAAGGAAACCTCTTATTTGGTGCATTATTAAAAATATCAGGGTCGTCCTGTCCCAATAACAAATTTTGTTATATTGTCCCAGAAAATATTGTGATGAATGATATTATGTCATCATTTGAAACCATTTTAAACCACTGATAATGCAATAGCATAGTCATGCAAGCAGGCTACACCCTTTCAAAAAGCAATTACCTTATTTCTTAAGAATATTCACTCTGACATATGAATTACAATTTAAAATATTAAAATATCCTCAATATGGTTGGTCAGACATGCTCGGAAAGCGAGTTATTTCCTCCATATTGTTACAGACCTCAGCAATCATCCTAACACCTGTGGTTTACTGTTCAGAATGTGATGTCACAACGGGCCCTGAAATGTTCCTGGCATGCTGGATGTCTGAATGACAGTGGCAATGAAGGGCATGGGCACACATGAACAACCTCATACAGACACGAAAAAAGGCATTTCCAACAAATAACTCTCCTTTTCCCCGTCGTTCCTTCGCTGCATTAACTCATCTGAACTGTGCTTCTTGTCCAGTTTTCTCAGCGGAGCGATAATCCAATGACAATTCACATCAAGCCCCTTGGTGGTTTCAAGAGGAAGGGAAACGGGGACACCAAATCCATCATGGAATATGGCCATCAATTCAGATTGCACTCTCCTCCAATGCTGGAAATGGCGGAGCACTAAGCACCCAGCACATGGTAGTTTGTGGACAATTGCCTGGCAGTCAGGAAACCAATTGTGTTAAACTTAAGAGAAGGATTTACCTGTTAAAACCTGCCTCAAAAATCCAATTTATAAACCAGATATGCTGCCTCTGTCAGGGAGACATTCAAAATGTATTATTTTGCAGAATATCTTCAGTTTTAAGTAGTTTACTACATTTGCCTTCACAAATACGTTATGTTGTATTTTAGATTCTTCAGTCTTTGGCCTTTTAGAATTCTGACTCCTTCGCTCTGACCCATGAGTGACGGCCTCTGGGGAGCATTCAGGCCTCATGAAAATGAAATAAAAAGGAGCGGAGGCAATCCAAACAGCAGTTTAGGTAAATGAATGAGACGGTAATGACACACGGTAACCACATTTCTTTAGAGGCAGGGATAGCTGTATCTTAGCAACAGAGGAGTTGTCGGCGTGGAAACCCCTCGGCAGGTTGGAAACATTATTCACCAGGGCTTAATTAGAGGGGGTAAAGATTAGGCCAGGGTTTTCTTTAATTGAATGGTTTGTGTGTGTTTGTGAGAGGCTATGACTGCCAAGAATGGCGCGAACACACACACACACACACACACACACGCACACACACACACACACGCACACACACACACACACACACACACACACACACACACACACACACACACACACACACACACACACACACACACACACAGTGCATTGTACCCCTTCATGTTCTAAACTGACCTTGTTATTCATATTTAAATTAGGGACACAACGATCATTTTGTGTTCACCCTCTTGACTCCTAATACTTAACCTTTCAAATTTCAAATGAGCTGAACATGTACCAAAAAAAAACAACACAACACCCGAGTCCCTATCTCACAAATCAAAAACATCCTTTGTGTATCCAGATTGTTTTTTCTGGTTCCAGTGGTGGATCGTTTTTCTTTTTTTTGACACTGAGAAATACAAGGACAAAAATGATTTTCTGTAACTCCTCTACGTGCTGTAACCGAGCCAACTGTGTGCTCTGGATTGACGTGTTTTTTTATTTATTTTTAAGGGAAGTGAGCAGACCCCTCCTTTCAAGACTGGAATCATGCTGAGTGTGGACTTTGCGGAGTGTCGGATAAATGGATCTCTCCAGAGACTAATATTAATCTTGGTATGGCATGAAACACAGAGGAAGGTCTTAAGTGTCTTACAAATACAGTTGAGTTATGTTCACAGTGATTTAAATGGTTGGGCTGGCTGCTCGGCACTCAAAGGGGATCTGAAAGTTGTACCTTGTATTTAAATGTTGCATAAAAAAACATAATGCATGTTTTGTTTTTTGTTCAAAAAATAGACAGATAGCAGGCTTCCTGTTTCAGCATCAAGTATTTTGGGCGTGTGTTGGCTTCAAGGAATTTCTATTTCAACTACATACATGCACAACAAACACGATCCGTTGGTGGGGGGGGGGGACATACAATTATCGTTAATTAATCATAATCAAGGTAAAAGTTTATATAGTCGTAGTTGGTATATCATGTTGGACTATTTTTAGAATATAACATGATAAATCTTGTTAAACTTGTTTAAGGAACAAACTTTGAGACTTGTGAATTATAACACAACTGTAAAGTGTTACTTCACTTTAACACAACTCTTTGTACGTTTACTATGAAGAGAAAAACATAGTTGGACAGGAAACACAGAGATCTATGTGTTATTCTTTATGTTGGAGACTGTATTTTGCACTTGTACAAGAGAGCAGGCCTGGTGGATGAGGACTCAAAATCAGAGGCTAAAAAGTTTTACTGGAGATTCTGTTGCAGGAACGTCAGCTTGTGCATTGTAGCATCTTTGCTCCCCCACAACGCTGATGGGGAGTTTTGTAACGTAAACAGCATTGCTACAAGAAAGAAAAAAGCACTCAATGAGATGCAGTGTTGTGCTTCTTGACTTTGAAAGTAGTGCCAGGTCACAGTGGGTTGTAAACTTATTAGCTAGATATACTAATGTTTACTGCGCACGGTAGAGCAGACAAATACACCAAACCTTTTCTACACATTCTGCTGTTGGTTTTGGTCGAGGGAAGGCGATAAAATGACCCTCCATCAGATTGGAGAGCACAGTGGAAAAGTGTGTTTAACAAAGTATAAATAAAGTAACGTCATAAAATCAGACACACATACGGACACTTGTTTTTTGTTGTGTCAAACAAAGCTTCCTTGTTGTCACATCATTTTCACAAGGCTCTTCCATTTCATCAATTTTGTAAAGGTGGACATTAACCTCAAACACGAGTCTCGAAGGATGGTTCACCGAAAAATGAAACTTATATAATCATCACAATGCCGATAGAGGGGTGGGTGAAGTGTTTGAGTCCACAAAACACTTTGTTGAGTCTCAGGGGTAAACAGCGTTGCAGCCGAATTCAAGTCAATTGTGACCTCTTCATGTCGTGACCTTGCAGAAGAGGTCACAATTGACTTGAATTCGGCTGAAACACTGTTTACCCCTCAGACTCCAGAAGTGTGACACTTCACCCACCCCTCCATCGGCATAATGGTGAGTATATAATGTGAATTTTCAACTATCCCTTTAAGATAAGTTGTGAAAGTAAGGAGAGAGTAACACCCTCTGGCATTTCAGCCATGTAGGTTCGATATGTCTTGCCTCGACCTTTCCCTGTTCTACAAAAAAATGTGACAAGAAACTAACTGGGCCATATGTACGACCTGCAAAATCCTTGCTCTCTCTTTCTCCCACTTTCCCTGTCTCCCACATCCAGATAGTGGATGACCACTGCAATAATGTGGCATGACTGCATCCCCTCCTCGCTATAATTATAGTAACACTGGGATAAGGAGTTGACCTATAACAAGATGTATACGTGTGCGCCCTGGTATATACAGCTTTTCATTTTTCTCTTCACATGTTCTGCTTGTTTCTCTTCTCTGGTGAACGTGTGTATGAGAGGAAAGACTTTATGCCTACACCCAGTGGCCAGAGACATCATGTTTTCGGGTTCTGTCCGTCCATCTATCTTGTTATTGTGAACAAGGTATATCAAGAACACCACGAGGGAATATCTTCAAACTCGAGGAGAGAGTTATTAGATTTGGGAGGTCAAACGTCAAGGTCGCTGCGGTCTCACAAAGCACTTGTTTTGCCTTGTGAACATGATATCTCAGGAACACCTCTGGGGAGACCTTTCAAATTCAAATATTATCTCAGACTCACGGATAGATTTAGGTGGTCAAAGGTCAAAGGTTATGGTCACGGTGGCCTCACAAAACATGTTGTTGTCTTCTTGAACATAATAACTCAAGTCTGCCTTTCAGGAATTTCTTCAAATTTTGACCTGTTGTCATTCATTACGAGTAGCTGTAAGCACAGTTGTTTGTCAGGTTTGGAATCAAAGAAAGATGTTATATAATACAGGTTTAAGAGAACATGGGTTAAAAAAGCAGTTATTTGCCATTATACATACACATGCATAATAAAAGCTGAAGGTTGAGCCTCATCTTCTGACATAACCTCACCTTGAAATTCAGATTGGAAACCCCTCAAGCTGCGCCGGCTTCAAATGAACTTGCGTAACAGAAAGATGGAGATGTGCCTCTCAATGAAGCATAAAATTGAGAAAATGGAGAATTTAAAGGCGCCTTTACGAGATTGTTCCTTTAATATTCAAATCTTTAACAGAGAAATCAAAAAGCGTGTGTCACAGTTTCTGATCAGACATGATCAAAGTGCATTATACACCAGTGCAGCTAAATGCAGTATCATTGCTTGGCACTTCTGGGTCAGGGAGCAGTTTACTGTAGATTTGTATGTGTCTGTGTGAGGGAGAGATGGAGAGAGAGAAAGAGACAGAGGCATAACATAGAGAGAGAGATCTGGCTAGAGTTCCGCGAGTCATTAACTCGTGGGCTTTGACCATTTGTGAATCTGTGCCAGTATCTTTTCTTTATTACGAAAGCCTTTCAGACACCTGAGCCTCCCCCTGCTTCAATTCAGCTCCTTGATTGGCCCCAGATGTCCGTATGGAAATTATGTCAAACCACGAGTGCACTTGGAGCCCATTTCTTGCAATTTCTCTGCTCACTCTGTATCAGCTGCTCACTGCCAAGAAACTGGCGCAGAGACTGATCACAACAAACAAGTCGGCAGGAGGAAAAATAACCAGAGAAAATGAAAGGCGGTGGCGAGGAAACCGTGGCTCGTGGAGGCCTTGCTGTATCACTGAGCCATTAGGGATGAACAAAGTGGAATAATACAGTGCAGTTTGACGTAAATGCAGGTAGAAATGTTGTGTCTGAGGAACGTGCACAGTAGAATAGTGCAGAAATCAACTGATCAAATCTGAGTGAAAATGGGCATCATCGTTTATTTCTGTGACGTTTTTGTCAATAAAAACGAAAAAAGTAATGTCTTCAACAAATGAAAGAGCTGCCTTGATTTCAAGTGTGGAAAGATGTGGCCAGGTGTGCTGCAACAGGGTAGGCAAAGCTGGCAATTCCAAGAGCTGAGACTGGGGCCCCTAAGAAAGGCTTATTGCTTTAGTCCACAGCAACTACAATTTTGTGAGTACCTCCTTAGACCTATGTACAGGATGATGCCATGGTCAGAAACCCCCTATCACTGCCCCCTGCCGCTAGCTTTCTGCCAAATGCTTCATAAATGTTGTAGTTTGGTTGAGGTCTAGAATGATTACATGTGTGATGTGTCTGGGATGGTGCTGGGAGTTGAAGAAAAGAATCATTGAAGTTTGGAATGATGTGGTTTGGTATCATGATTCTTTTGGAAGTAGGGCCCCTAAAGTCCCTTGACATCCTCCTGGATGTGGGTAAAAAACATTGTGAGGGCCAAGGATTGATGACACTTGACAAAGGGAGGATTTAGGTTGATTCATACTGGGTTTGTGACAGACTGTGGTGTATTACAGTACAAATACTGCTGGTCCGTTATGGAAGGATAGGAATACACAAATATTGACCCCACAAATCTAACCTATCATTTCCGTGCAGGATAGAGATGAGGTCCTGTGTGCACAAACATAATTTACACATCTCCTCCAAGACAAATGGGTTTTGGTAGAGAAAACTGTTAAAATGCTATTGTCAAGGGCATTTGGTTCATAATCCAAAATTTTCCTGGAAGAGTTGCTGAGCTTCTCTCTGCGGAGTGCAGCTTTCTCTTCTCAGCATTTCACTTTAATAATATTGATGTGCCATTTGCTTGGCCTTTTTCAAGAATTTATCAGACGCTATCACTTATGAAGATATAATATCTGGGCGTACAGGAGGTATTGCTGCTCCTACAACTTTATACTGAAGTAATGGCAATGAAAACATGCAAGTGTTTGCTCAATAAAGTAAAACAGGAATATTAATTACCTTTAAAGTAATTAATAACATCTGTCCTCTGCGGTGCAGTTAGGCAATAACCCTATTGCTTCCTCTGAAATCCATCAGATTTGGCTACAGGAGAAGGTGTGGCTCATGTTTGAGCTGAAGAACTCACCTGATCTGTGTGTTCAGAAAACCAAGGCCCAAAGATATAGGACATAATTGGAAGGCAACTAAAGCAGTCGACCAAGCCATCAGCTTCCTGAAACAACAGGAGATGGTCGTTTTACTGCAGTCAGGACGGGAAACGGCAACCAAATGTGGTCCACAGCCAACAAGACAGAAAAGTTAGGACCAAGTCATCTCTGAAGTTACTGAAATGGACAAGAAGCGCAACTAAATCTGCGCAGTGAGCCAATGGCAACAAGGAAGATGGACAGAAACTGGGAGGTTATGGTCAACGGGTCAGATCACATTGACGGATAGGTACAGCATACGCCAAGCTGTCGCTGCTCCACCACATTAAGAAGACATCAGGGACTTGTGGCTTCTGGCTGATGACCATGTAGTTGGCTTGATGGCACCGGTGGAGGGGTATCAAGCAGGAATGCACGTCAGGTGCATTAAATCTAAATAAAATAAAATACCAGTATTGAGAAGATACTCTGAGAATACCACAGGGATCTATGTAGTATGTGGTTCAGGACTCAGGACTTGGAATCGCATAGATGGTGCATGTGTATATATGCATGCACTTCCTCCACCTCAAATCTAAACAACCACACATTTGTTATGGTGTGAACATTTTGTTTTTGTGCTGCACGTTTTATCTCATTAGACCAGGACAACGAGCACCACGACAAAAGTGCAGCTGAGGCGAACAACAACACCAACAGCATTGTCACCTCCTATGGGTACATTCAGTGGAGAATGATGAAAAGCAAAGTAACACCCTCAGGCCAGCCTCTGAAGACTGCCCAGAGGATACAAGTACTGCACTCTCAGCAAGTCAACTGGAGTACACAGTGCGGAGCGGCCTCCTGCATCAAAATATGAAGAGTTTTACTGTGAAGTGAGAACTGCAGCAAAGTCTGATTTCTATAAAATGATTTAGTGAACAAAATACATACACGGATGAAACATTCATTTAAGGATACAGCGAAAGTGTGGTCCCAGTTGGAGTTATTGGGAAAGCAGACATTGGATAAGTAGAGTTGCAACTAAAAAGATAAAAGTTGATAAAAATTGAAATGTGAGGTTCAGCTAGGCTACAACTTATACACAGTTAAATATAATGTTATTTCAGATCAGTTAAGTTTTAAACACCAGTGTTTTGTTGGGATTGATCTCTAACAGTCAACTGAGACAGTAGCTGTGTCCCAATAAAGAAACTGCATCCTTCGGAGGCTGCATTTGACTGATCACAGCTGCACGACTCTGCTCCTTCATACTCTGACAAAGTCCTGAGCAAGTAAGGATCCAATGGGTGGCTTCTTCCTGGGTCAACTCAGGACTATGCTAGGATGCGGGCAGTGAGGAAGCTAGCGAGCTAGATATGCGGGCAGCTGAGCTGCTGTAAGTCCAGCTGCTCAAGTAGCTTATGAAGCAATGGTTAGAGTGGTACAATGTGTTGTTGCAAATAGGATAGAGTCCGTATACCAGACCTTCTAAGTTTAGCTTGGCCATAGAGGACTACTTATATCTACTAAGGCCACACCTTTATAGACCAAGTCTTCCAAAGGATTCGGCCCCTGAAGCTGGACAAAGCTTATGTGTGTCCATTTATAGGCAGGCCTATAAATGGTCTAATGATTTGTGTTTGCCAGAGAGGAATTTTGAGAAAAGTAAACAGCTAATTTTTTTTTCCAACAGCAGGTCTGTATATTTTATAATTTTCAAATTATAATTTGATTATTAATAACAAATGCATGCCAATACATCTCACTGATTTACATAAATGACAGATTTACAGATGTGCAGAGCTGTAAATTGAAAACCCACATAATATATGAAAACTGTCAAGTCTGCACATTTAATGAAGTACTGCACACATCCAACAGTTCTTACCGCAGGAATAACTCTTCTCGTCCAGCCCCTCTTCCTCTTCCTCCTCCTCCGCTACGATTGCAATGTTTTAGGCTCTGATGAAGGCTTCGGTTGCAGCGAGGACAGAGTAATTAAAGGGATTGATTGCAGCACAGGGAGAGGCATTTCAACGTGTGTACAGTACACATGCACACACACACACACACACTGACTTAACACACACACTCAGTTTCAGGAGATACATTACTTCCAGACAGTTGAAATTACACTGCTAAATGTATCAAGTCAATCCAACATAAATCCGTTGATGTTATGTAAATCCTGTCAAAGCACTGAGTTGGTACTCCTCCCTGCTCTAGTGACTTTTGACAATCAATTTCTCATTCTGAACTGCTTCTTTTAGTTGTGTTACAAGTGGGAAAATAAGGATATTCTGTATTTTAAGTGAAGCAATGTTATTGTTAAAGTTATTGTTAAAGTCACTTGGTCTGTCAGCGTATGCTGGCTAAAGTTAGACTAATAATCTGGCACTAACAATAATGGTTTAATAATGATCATATCCAAACTAGAGGTCTTCTCAGGTCAAAAAGGTTTGATCAGATCGAAATGAAAAACTTTATTGGACTTAATCCAACATTTGGTCGACTCAGAAAGACCTAAATATAGAGAAAGCAGCCAACACTGATGGCCTCCATGGTCCTCCTGGTTCCCTCTGATCATGCTCTCTCTCTCTAGTAAACACATTTTCTTCCAGTCATGAACAACCACATGATAGGAGTCGGCTCAGATCGCAGGTATTTGACTCATTGATGAGAGCTCATTCAATTTATCAACCAATATGAGCCTTTCACAGATAATATCGGTATCTGCTTTCATGTTTGCCGAAATGCATGGATATAAAAACTTTAATAAAAAAAAAATGCAGAAAAGATATTTATGTATGTTTACATTTTACATTAAACATTTGTTTATTTTCATTATGTGATAACAGGTCACTATTAGCCTTACCTGTGCACTTGTGGTTGTGGAAACCGTAAAGTCAGAAGGCTGCAGATAAAACATCAAGTAAACATCTCTCTTCTTCATGTTTGTTGTTTAGCTGGTTTCTTCATTAGTCTTTATTTCACAGACACAAACGAATGTAGTTTAACAGAGTTCTAATATTGTTTAAACTTCACCTGAATCACTGTATCCACTGCACCATCTCGAGTCTGCTTATTGTGTGTGTGTGTGTGTGTGTGTGTGTGTGTGTGTGTGTGGAGCGTGCACTGCAGCGACCGTGCATCAAGGCAAATGGGGGTGGATCAAAACAAGGCTTCCTATTTAAATGTTGCCAACTGTAGTTATCAAACAGAGGTAATTAGACATAAAGGTCTTTCTCTAATACAAGCCTGCCTCAAATAAAGGGCTGCTACCTTCTGCAGTTTACGTAAATAAAGGCCATGGTCACCATTTGAGGAAATACGATCATAAAAGTAGCTGGCTGGACTTCAATGAATAGTCGGCTATTTGGCCGACAGACGGCCATTATGAAAAGCGCCGCTTTAGATGAGTAAATGAAGGCAATGGAACATGAGTGATGATCGTGAAAGACTGAAAATTGGAGAGCGTAGAATAAGAGCTGGAAATGTGCTTTGGAGAGCCCCACATTTTACCTGTGTTTCTAGCACAGTTTAAAAAACAATCATAGAGAATAGTCAGTGGTTTTGAAAGGTTGCAGAGAGGTGAAGCAGAAGAGGATGACACACAGGCCATTTCCACAGAAATGAGAAGGTCATTTGTGGCCTTGAGTGGAGCTTTTCTGTGCTCTCTGACCTGAGAAAATGGCGGCTGGGGTTATGTCAAGACATGGTTATTATTGCCTGGGCAGGAATTAATCAGTTGTATGATAGACAACTGTGCTTTACTGTAACATGTTGTTTACGGTGATTTTAAAAATGACCTGTAAGTGAAAAGTCCTGTTGATATTTTTTACATCTGTAGTTCTTGGTGAAAAGCCAGCTCTCATTCACATCACTGTCGACTTCTAATATCAATTTATTTTTAAAGTGACAAATTTGTTTTATGATTTGGAAAATGTAGATAAAGGTCCAATACACCTAGTGTGGCCTAGACACTACAGTTTTAGAAAGTAAGCTGCTACCAGCATCATTACCTCAGGCCAATTCCAAACAGACATTTTTGGAACGGGCACAGCACCAGGGACTTTAATGTCGGATGAAACATCTCAAAGTGGTTAGAGGATCCAGAAAATAGTCAGAGTCAAACTCGGGTGATGTTTCCAAGTTCTCAGTGAAAGGTATTAGAAGTTGACTTCCATATAAAATTACTTAGAGTGACTCATCCGTCACTTGAATAAGAAAATTTAATGAGAAACTCTAATTTCACTTCTGCCATGTTCTGAACTTGTCTTCTCATGAAGCTCTGTCATGCAAAGCTCTGGGTGCATTAACCCCATAGTCCCTGTGCGATTTGACAGTCAAAATGATAAGAGCTGAGAATTAAACCGTCAAAGAAGCACCACAGATCAGCGAGAGTCTTAGCCGGTGCCGCTGTGAACGAGGCCTGACAGACGTTCTGTCTTTTGAAGGTCAAAAGTGAAGTGATGGCGAACATGCGGCATGAAACCAATCATCATGTCAGTAAATACCAAGAATGTTATCAAAGACATTGAGCATCATTTATGTATCAAGATGCTTCAAATCTCAGCCCAGAGAGAGAGGGAGAGAGAGAGAGAGGGAGAGAGAGAGAGAGAGAGAGAGAGAGAGAGAGAGAGAGAGAGAGAGAGAGAGAGCTGTTGGTCTAAAGGCTGAAATGTCAAGAACTGGAGACGTCTCATTCCTCTCAACACGCCGACACAGCTAAAAGATTCTAGTGTGTTTCCCATTAATTGCTTAGTGGCTCTCCTCAGTCTAATTTGTCCCGCCACACTTCTATAATGAGCTCAAATATATTTTTTGCACTCTTCATAATTATATGAAATATCTGTAATGTAAATTTTTTCCGCAATTGCTACATTGTTTTTAAACCAATCTTTTAGCTCTGATTTGGTTCACCAGCTCATGGTTCTTTTTGACCACTTACTCATTTCCTTTAGCTCTCTGCCATTTCATTTTGAGATTGCACAAAAATAACTTGCCTGTAATTGAAAAT
Organism: Verasper variegatus; assembly: GCA_026259375.1. Classification (NCBI taxonomy): domain Eukaryota; kingdom Metazoa; phylum Chordata; class Actinopteri; order Pleuronectiformes; family Pleuronectidae; genus Verasper; species Verasper variegatus. The sequence goes on from CM048038.1 coordinate 12,405,075, forward strand.
GCCATGTGATTGTACAGTATTTGGATATCGCAGTGAATCCTGTAGATTGTCCTCAGGATGAATAACTGTGTTTTCTCAGCAGATTCCCCAAATATCCTACTTAACATTGGGTCATTGAAGCTATTGTCTGTCTGAAGCGGAGAAGGAAATTGCGGTTGGTGACTCAATCATTGAGACCCTGGACCTGAATGCACAGTTAAATAGACCATCATTAAAGTTGAATCCAACCAAAGGAGCAATCTAAATCAAAACCAATGATGTTTATCTAATCTTAACCAAGTCGTGTTTTTGCTTCAACCAAACTTTTCCTCAATAGCAGGGATGTCCTATCACAAAACGGTTCTCCAGCTGTGATTTGGGAGGATCTGTTGGTATCCTCACATATTTTACATGGGAAATTAACATTATTATTATCGGATATATTATTATGTTATATTATCGTTCATTTGTTGTTTATTATTTAATTGGTGGTCACTAATGGAAAAGTTAAGAGAATTATCCAAGTCATTGGGATTCATCCTCTGGGGACTATATAGGGATGACAGGGTGAGGAAATTCTCCCGCCGGGGGCAAACAGCGTTGTAAGTGAAAATCCTGGACATTTATCTGGAAAAGACGTGTGTTGGCTCAGTGTCTGTTCAGCATTAACTGAGTGAGATCTGTCGGCCGGGCCGGGTTCGGTCCGAAAAATCAAATCAATCACCTGTCAGGCTCAAATTGGGTCGGAAAGAAAAATGTAGCCCTACTGCACGCTGCAGGATCACACCGATAAAGAAAAATTAACCATTCAAAAATATAACAGAAAGGGTGGCAGGTGAACACCATATATAATCTGTATGTGCCCGAACACCATGTAACACTGTGGCAACCCTACTGGGCACCAAACTCTGCAGTGGCCCAGGAGGAAGAGTGGTTGGTCCACGAATTTGAAAGTGGGTTAAGTGGGTTATTTCAAAACTTGAATTGACCAGTCCTTATTTTGAAGTTTCCTGGGGCACTGACTCCCAAACCGACCATGGTGTGAACACACAAGATCTTTATATGAATGTGTGAGTGGGTAAATGGAACTTTTAAAGTGCTTTGAATGGCCGTTCAGACTCGACTAGTCTATATTTTATCTCATAGATCTTGACATACAGTGTAATGGAGCTTTTTCCCCACAGATAGCCGGTTGTTTTTTCGGTTTAAATGTATTCACAGGCTTTCCCAATAATACAATTTTGCTGCTTCTTACACTAAACAGTCACTTATCGATGAAAGCTCTTCATTGACTGCAAAACAAATTTGGGTCAAACTTGGCAGCGGCCCTAATCTCAACAGGATACGACTGACGAGGAAACCGCTTTTCCTCCTCACTGTTGAGTTTTCAAACACACTGTCACTGGCCTGTTATCACTGGCATTGCCTGTAAAGACAAAGAAAGCCATTTTCATGCTGAATTAGGCTGTCGATTAAGCACCGGCAGTGAATGTGGGGTTTCCAGCGTCGCTCGACCCTGTGAGTGACGGGTGGGGAAGCAGCTTTGGGCTTCAACAAAAAACAGTGTGCAGAATGCTTGTATTTCAGGGAATATGCAAATTCCTGGGAAATGGCATGAATCTCACGGTTAATTATTCTATCACAAGGTGGCAATATCTACAAGTCCTTTAAGCACACATGCAGCGATGTGTGACAATACTCAGTGCAGGCCCAACAAGAGATAGGGGACAAACAAAATAAAACTGCTGACATTTTCCCAGCAAATCATCCCCCCAAAAAACATTTGCTGTTGTGTTCTCGCTGCAGAAACACAGAGAACCCTGACAGCTGAGCTAACGCGGAGCCACTGGAGGCTCGCAGGCTCGGTCGGTTTTACAGTGAAAACTTTGTCCGCAGCCTGCGTGGACTTCGTGCCCCTGTAACATAATTTAGACCCCCTGCCCCCCCCAGGGGAAGGTGCTGCTGGTGGCGCCTGACGACGGGAGCGGCCTTACTTTGTGTCTGTGGGTGGCTATGGAATCAGATTTTGTCTTCACAGCCCCGCGCTGTCCACGGCTTTGATTATTATTCTAGATAAAAGAGAAAACCATATCTCAGGCTGATACATATTTCATGCTGCTTGTGCGTTTGTCATCTGCGAATGCATGAGTTCATTCAATAATGGGGCATCATATTTTCAGGAGGGGTGCTGGTATAATATATTTTATTTCTAACCCCAAACAGTTAAAGGGTCTGTTTCTGTTCACTCATCCACCCACCTCAGTGGCCTCTGTTATTCTCTGTGTGTTTTCTCTTCCTCCCTCTCTCTGCCTATGGACAGATAAAAGTCTATGTGCTTTAGAAAGGAGAAAGGTTAATGCAGGTCTGAATGCTAAGGGCCTGACATCCTGGCAACAGAGGGATACTGAGAGAAACTCCAGTCTGAAAGACTATTTTTACTCCCCCCCCCCCCCCCCATGTAGACTTTAAAGGCCATGGCCATGAGGGCTGTAGAGGACATGTGTACATTACTGCAGCAAGATGAGAGGTTTAAAGACCACATTGAATATTCATGACTAAATCAGCAGCAATCACACATGTTCAGAAAGCAAAGTGAGGCACAGTGGAGCTTGTTTATACCCCACCATGAACATGACGATGCTACCATCCTCATATAATTCTCAGCTGATATAATTTTGACCATGTTCACCCATAGACTGTATAGAAACATGTATCTTCACCTTCTCCCACTGTACAAAAATTAAGTCGAAGTATCATCAGTCAATCATGATGTTTCACCCCATTTATATTAAAATGTCAAAAACCTTTGAGCCCAAGAAATATCCAACTTTGTTTTACTTGTGACTTTTTAGTTTGGTCCATTCTGCATCCGTTACCATGGAGGAGGTGCAGTTTATATCCTGATCTGCAGGCAATCAAGGTGATTGGGTTTCACTTTTGAGGCGCAGTCACGTCATCTATAAACTGTCTCATTGTTCATTATGCCAGTTTAGTGTTTGAACATGCTAACCTTAGCCCTAACTGCCCAGAAATCTATGACAACTCTGACCAATCATGAGCTAGAGCCAAGTTAAGTCCAGTGCTGTGTCCAAACTCACTCACTAATCACTATAAAGTGAGTTCGCTATTTTGTAGTGGTGTCCGAATGTTTAGTTAAGTTTTTATACCCTCTTTAGTGCAGTATAGTATATTGTGTTTCCCTTAATGCATCATGAAAAGTATTGTACAAGTGGTGGTCACTAGCCGAGCAATATATACTAACCGCATTGCTCTTGTGGTGGAGAGACAAGAGGAACGAGGGCAGCAGGAACAGCCCGGCTTGTTGTTTAAATGTAAATTGAAGCATCCCAGCACAAACAAGTTTATTTCTTCATTTAAAGACTATCATTCAACATGTTTTCTTTACCTTAAAGTATAAATACTAAGTGCAAAATAAACATAACGGACAGTACCAATCCCTATATCTGCCGATCTGAGCACCATCATTAAATAAAGTAAATAAAGTCTCTAGTTACTAGTGTTGTTCTTGCCACACTAAGTTGACCAATTGGTCGTATTTTCTCTATCCGGGTTCACTGTACTGAATACTAAACTTCTTTAGATAAAGTCAGTGAACATATAGTGAGTTAATGCCACAGCAGTATTGAATTTTCTATTTATCTGAAAGTGCTACGGACATGTTTCAAGTCCCAAATCAATTCTTTCTCTTTTTTTCAAAGTCCCATCGCCTCCCATGTATTTTATCTTGCCTGTTGGAGGGAGTGTTTGTTTCAGTAAACATGGGCTTTGTGCCACCACCTGCAGGTACCCATTCTCTCCTCAACCCCCTGACCTCCCCCACTTCTTCACATCCCTCCCCTTGTCAAGCCGCATGCTGATTTTTATCTTGCCATCTTGCTATAGCTGAGACCAGCTCACAGTTGTTCTTCATCCATCCCTCTATCGCTCCCATCTTTCCTTCTGCCCATCCATCCATCCACATGATAACATCTGGCCCAGTCATGCAATAACTTCCAATGCCATTTCCCATACCTCAAATGGGGAAGAGTTTGTAAAGAGATTCAAGGTCGAGGTTAAGCTTTAGCAGAACTTCTTCTCATTTTGCTAAAGCATATATATATATATTTTCAAAATGTTCTCCTTCCTTGCCAGTTTTGGCATTTTCCTGGTTTTAAACAGCCTACAAATCCATATAAAGCAAAAAAAGGAGGAAAAGAAATGAGTCAACTGGAAAAGGTTTGTGAAAACAGCCTAAACATATGGTGCATGTTGTGGTTTATGAAGATTAAGTCCACTAACATTTTTATTTATTTTAGTTTTTAAAAGGATTTTCAGTGAAGAATAATTCTGAGCAAAAAGCTATTGGCAAATTGGGTCCACACACACACACACACACACACACACACACATCCCACAGACTATCTGGATGTGTTTTCTGCAGTTATTGTCACAATATCTCACAGATATGAAAATATTTTACTCACCAATTTCAGTGCTGAGAAAGTGTTATCTGTTACTCATAACATATTAATTCCCATGAAATGAATTTGTTATTTCACAACTACTACACCACTACTCTTTTACAAACTATTTTTTGTCACGGGTGACTTTAAGTGCCACAAAGCCTCTACACCCACATTTCACATATTCTGGATTTTATGTATGCCAGCGCAAACACGGACCCTCAAATGTTATCCTCAAGTGAGTGCTGTGATCCCATCACTCAGACGACATTCAAAGGTGGTCTGGGATGCATTTTGCCACATTTATGCTTTTCAAAAAAAGAACAAAAGCACGTCCTGGGCAGCATATGAGGGACCAACCTACTCAGCTGAAGTCTCTGAACCGTAGTTGGGACCTCACTGGTTGTTTGGCTCGCTGTCTGGCTGGTTACCAGCAGCCCAGACCATTCCGTGAAGAAGGATGACATTGTTCTATATTTGAACACAGCCACTTTATTCTCACTGTACAGCAGGAGCAACACTTGCATCACACTCTCGGCGGTCATCATCACACTACGTCACACACTGGCTTCTGTCCTTACAGGGGCAGGCCAAGCCTGTAACACAGCACAGCTGCACGATATTCATTTAGCTCCTCCTGACCTTTACCTCTCTCTCGTGCTTGTTTGCCCTGACACAAACACACACATTGAAATCTGACACTTCTGAATTCTCAAACTGAAAAAAAAAGTTTGGTCCATGTGAACCTAAATGACGCACATGACACATTCAGGATGAATCTTGATACCTCACATACTTAGTGCAGTCCATTTGTGATCAGATCTCTAAGGACGGATGTTTATACCTGGTCTCAACAGGGCCATAAGGAGCTAAGATACAGTTATGAGGTCTTTACTGACCAACAGCAGCAGGTCCACACATCCAACTGCAACCTGCCATCGTGTTACCATCCCCCTCACTATCCTGTGTGTGAACTAAACAAACAGAAATCCCTCACTGCTATCAACCCATCACCAAATTCCCAGTAAGGGAGCAAAGACGCTGACCCCTAGTGGTCAAAGTAACTGAGGATCCCAAGGATTAGTAACGAGTGGATTTTTAAGTTGAATCCCTCACACTACTCATTTAAAAGAAAACGTTTTCACATTTCATCATGTAGCCCCAAGAGGTAAAAGGAGCATGATTATGAATGTTGACTCTGCTCTAGTCCTTGTCAGTCATCTGTCATAATGTTTTCATAATGTTGAATGAAATAATAAGCTTCGTCTGTGATGCTCAATTTTCGCGCATTTCACTGCTGGAGAGGCAGCGGATTGTGTACATCTCCTCACAGGAAGACCTGAAAACCAGCCCTGTTCTTTTTTGACCTCCGTGATGAAGGTTGTAGATGTACTGTATATGTTTCAGCTCCTGTCAGTTTAACCTGACTGAACCATTGAACAGATTTTCACTGAACTCGGTAGAAAGATGGAACATGGGCCAAGAAAGAAGCCATTAAAGTTTGGGGAGGAACCAGGAATTTTGTCACTTTCTTTAATAACGTGAGCGATTGTTTTTTTTTTCGTTGACATTTTCATCAATTTCTCAGGGAATAATTCATGGATCTTGATGAAATAAATCAGGCATATTTAGGGACCCGATATCTATGAGATGTGTGTAATTTGGTGCAGCTTGATCAAAGTTACGAGCACTGATGGGCCTTGGCAGAGGTATGCGCTCTACTGAATGCCAGGACTAGCTGTGTTTATTTTTCAGTGGAACCAATTGGATCCAAATTGAACATGTCATATTCTGCTTGGAGTACGTTTGATTATTTAAATGAGATATTTCTGTTTTTACCTCAATGCTCGTCCCCCTAGTTTGGATTGGTCATGGTCAGTTGTACAAGAAATAAACAAGCTGGCTGCACCAATCAGGAATCACCAACATTTTGATTAAAAATCTGTGGTTATAATTAATCAAGTTTCTCAGTGTAAATCTTAAAAAAAATGGGCAAGATTTTATGTTTTGTGTTTGATGCTCTGGTGAAATAATTTCAGTTTGTTAGTAGTTTTTAACATTTTCCATTTCTGAGCTGTGGCAGGAACATGTAAGTCCACAGAGAGTAACTTGATGATGAGGTTATTTCAAATGAACAGTTGACCTTGAGGATTTTTTCTCATCAAGACATTGCTTGCAAATGTGATACTTTAACTTCTCAGTCTTGTGCGCTGTTGTGGTTAATGCCTTACTTTTGTGTATGCAGAATCATTGGCAGGGGAACACACAACAGGCAGAATATATCTACTTTTAGGTACATGCACGCAGGGAAAATTGTAGTTTGGGTTGTCAAATGTTAAAAAAATGTAAACATTTGAGTAGTGGAAAGGTTTCCTGACAAAAATTGTTACCAGGACGTGAGGTTTATTAGAATGCAGTGTGCTCGAGGGAAAATCACAGCCTATTCTCTGTTTGCTGCTCTACTGGTGCAGAAACTTCTTCACTGTGACGCGACCAGTGCCTGGTGAGAAGGAAAGTCTATTTTCAAAAACACAAGTCGGGAGTTTTATTACTTTTTATTCCGTACTCTGAATGACCCGGATACAGCTGTGTTTATTTACCCACTGGGCTGCTTCGGTTTGTTCCAGAGCAATCTTCCTAGTGACATAAAGCAATCCGCGATTCCCTCTATGGTTCCTCCGCGCCCTGATCCTGACCTCAGCTTCTCACCTCGGCTCTTAATAACCCATCATCTCCGTCAGCTCGTCCCATGGTCTTTTTCAGCTGGAGCCACTCTCACCAAGGGAATGGTCTCAGTACTGGAGCCACTTTGCTCCAACTCCCAATGCACAAAGTGAGAAAACACACACACACACACACACACACACACACAAACACACACACACACAAGCCGAGGCATTCCTAAAATGACCCCTAGAACCTCTATATCCCTGCTCAGCCTCCCTCTCCCCTACTACTCACACACTGACAGTGGAGGTAGCTGTGGAGAGTGACATTAGGATTCAGCAGCAGGCCTGATGAAGACCAGCGAGCAGCCCAGGAGGTCACTACTGCAAATTAATGAAATATACATCTTCTCCACTGCAAGGCAGCTTCCAACTGAAGCTGCAGCCCCAAGATTAGATTTGCGAGGGCACACACACACACACACACACATACACACACACGGGAGTGTACAGTACACTTTCTGAATACACATGCTAGCGCGCAGGATGCACACGATCCAAGATAGTGTCAAGCTATTTAGCCGTAGCGGGGCAGAGACCACAGTACAAGCTCAAATGCACAGATGTAGTGTTTTTATTTCCCCTCCTCTCTACTAACCTTGCCGCGGCTCCGAGCTCGAACAGAGCACACGTTTGTTTATCTACCAACAATGTCAAGAGTGCAGTTCCTCCATCTTCATTACAGAGCAAAAGGCCCCAAATGCTGTTTTAATGGTAGCTTTTATCAGCTGTCTCCCAGCGCAATGTGTCCTCAGAGCCACACGACAAATTTACACATGGGCTTATGCCGGGGATCTCCAACTGAAGGGTTTTTAGCTGATAAAGCCTCCAGGGATGGATGCGGTTATGTATGATAGATGGGGAGAAGGTGATTTGTTGTTCGCAGCAGTCAGGGGGTGTGAAGTATGTGACATCACTCTCAATAGGACTTGTTACTCTCTCTTTACACTTTCCATACTCACAGTGTGGCCATGTGTATGCAGGAGAGCAGTGGATGATCTAGGATTTTCTAAATCAGGGTCCAAAAAGGGGCTACTATTTACACAGAGGGGGCAATTATATGTCCAACACCCATTCCTGATTCAGTTAGGTGCACGTTGTCATTGCAGCTGTCAGTTTTCCAAAAATCTAGTTGAGTGTTGAATATTTGACGTTGCTCTGCATGTCTGTTGTGCCTCCTCAGCTGCTGCCAAGAGGTGAACCCACATATTTGTTTTCAAGCAGTTGGATGTTCCAAACTCGACAAACAGCCTCAACTCTGATCATTACTTTGCCATTTAAAACCCCAAATACGCTCACGCCAGTTCTCAGATGGTCCGGTATCATAAAATGGGTCATAACAGGTCGATTATGAACTGAAGTTTGAATTAATGTTTACATTTCCAATAAAAAAGTGACAGCCCTACCTTGTTTGTTGCTCTAAAGATTTGAGCAAAGCCACACATCACTGAACAATGTGTTCCTTGTGCAAGTACATTGTGTTCTTCAAAAAGCTTAGCAAATTAAAAATCTTAATAATTTATATATTTATTGTTAGTATTGTCAGTAAGGGACTAGTTTATTTAAAAGACTACGGGCAGGACTGGAGATCTTCAGGGGAACATTTAGTTGGGGCCAGTGCCTCCCTGCCCCCGCTCCTGGATCAGCCCTCGCATGAGAGAGCTTTTCATTGGCTCCTGGCTTATAACAGAGTGATGAACATTAAATGTAAGTTTGGAAACATTCAGACGAGGTTAAGGGGAAACAGCCCAAACGGAGAGAGTGTTGACAGAAGTGAGGAGAGCTGGGGGAGGCTTCTCTCACTTCTGTTTTTAATCTGAGCTAAAGTGGCAGAAAAGAGGGGCACTTAGGCAGAGAGCACACAGAGAAGTGATCTTAATGTCTTTTTGCTCGAGAAAGTTTCAGTAAAATCCAGACACAGTGTTCGAGGGGGGAATAGATGAGGTGCTGATGTGTAATTAGCTCCTCATATTAGTTTGCCTGCAGTGTCTGCTCACTGCATTTCTCAGGTTTTATTTGGTATCGAGCATTAACAGTTCAGTTAAAACACCCGAGGATAAATTTGGGTTTTTATGTTATTATCTGGCACGTACAAATTGTGATCATGAATTATCAGAGCCAATGAGGCTGATTAGCTTTTTCACAGACCAGGCACGGTGGAGACGTTCATCACGTCCACCTCGACTTTCCATCACTAAGACTCTTATGATGTGCATTACTTAAAAGGGATTCAACAAAAGTTTGTATCAACTTTATTAAGATTAAGAATGGCCACAAGATGCAACGGTATTAATCTCGCCAACCAATTAAAGGAACAATAAATTACAGAAGACAAAAAGGGGTTGTCAAGCTAAAGCCTCGCAAAACAAACAAATCTTCAGCTCCTACTTCAGTAATGAAAAAACGAACAACATGAATAACTATCTCTGTAACACATCACTGCTAATGAAGATACACCAGCTACACGCAGAGCCACAAATAAACACATATTGATCGTGGAGTGGATAGAAAATTGTGTCTGACTGATAATAAAACTGAGCAGTGGCCTGATGCTTGTCCTGTGATGCATGGAAGAGCTGACCTCAGTGCAGCTGGACTGCGTATGAGTGATAGAGCATCGAGTTGTGAGTGGAACGTGTTTGATCATTTATTATTGCAACCTGATTATTTCAGCACACGTGTCTTAACTCAAATAACCTCAGGGAACATGTTACAGCTTCAATTAATTAACAGGAAGTCCAACAATCGCACCTCCCTTGTCCAGAAACATTTGATGTGTAGTTTTTTATTTTATCGAAACCTGCGGAGATATAAATCAATATTATGGTGGGCTAAACTGTGAACTGAACCTAGTTTTTATTGGTGCAGGATTAAAAAACATGTTTGTGTAGTTGTTTGTTTGACCATTTCAAATCTGCAGACATAAATCCTTTAATGCAAGTTTCTAGACGCTCACATTAAAGGATTTATTTACTTTATTGACGTTTTGGAACACATGACTCTACCTCAGAGATTTAAAAATGTGGACTGGTCTTTGCAAATTCATGAGCGTCCAATCTTGTATTTCCAGCTTTCTAAAGCGTGACCAATTAATATTCATGGGGTATCAATATGTTTTCTTGCTGGACTAGCTTTGCCTACTCTTTAAATTGTGGACTAAACCCTTGGCATGCGTGCTTGGTCTTCACTTTGTTGCCTTTCAATGATGTTGCTGCATGTATGTACCGCAAAAGATTATCTTTAGTAAATGGTTTATTACACACAATGAGAAAGTTGTGTTTATTGCTGTATTTGTTAACAAACTCCTCATGTGCAGTGACCAATTAAAAAGTTGAAGATGTTGTATGAATAATAGAAAATGAATGACAATATTCTAATAATTTAAATTGTCTTTGTAAAAGTTATTATCATTGTTGACAAATACTATACAATACTAAACACTACATTAATAAATACGCTCCGAATTAATCTGAAGTGAAGCTATTGATATCAACACACAACTCAGAACACATCAAAACAACCTTTTATTATTGTTTTGTGTGTTTCTATTTGTTGTAATGCTGCACATCACCACAGTCTCACTTGCATTGGTGTATTAGGATCCGTCGGTTTCCAAGGTGGCGGCTGCAGAAAAGATGTAGCTCAGTTCCCTCCTGTGTGCATGATGTGTGCGATGTGTGCCACAGCCCTCGCCGAAACACCCACAGTGATTTGCTCTTAATTATTCCATCTTTAATTCTAACCAGTGTAAATTAATAGTCCGCCATGCACTACTGCTCCTCTGCAACTTCAACTTTGCATGCGTCTGATCACAGAAATGATCAAATTAACTGGAATCCCAGCTGCCTTGTGGTTTCTTCATCCACGCTGAAAATAAGTTTGTGTGTGCTTGTGTGTGCTTGTGTGTGCTTGTGTGTGCTACAGAGCGAGCAACAGACAGAGACTGAAGTGAGACAGAATGTACTTAAGAGATTCCCTCTCCCTGTCATCATCAAAAAGTCATAAAAACATAAAATTGTGATGAATTATAAAAATTACACAATAAAACGAAGAAACATACACATTAAGCTAACAGTTACACACACACAAAGGCACACCGTACAAGACCCAGCACTGTTGGGCAGCCAATTACAGGAACAGCCTGCAGGGGAGGAGAACAGGGGGAAGGTGCAGAGATGAAGGGTGTTATGGCAGAAGAGGAGGCAGATGAGGGACCCTGATTCCCATCAGCTGCTGATGTAAAACTCAGTCTTATCATTGCCTCTCCGCGGGCCGTGAGAGAGCCAGCATGGCTTTTTCCAACTTCTCCCTTCCCCTCTCCTTTTCCTCCTCTGCCCCTTTTTTTAATGGGCAGCCTCTTCTTCCCCGACTCCATCTCTTTACTTGGAGAGAGTCGGGCCGCTGTGCACAGCAGCGAGACAGCGCTCTGATGGACGTGCTCTCGTGTTTCTCTCCGTCTCCCATCCCTCTCTCCGCGTGCCTCGTGCTCATAACATCCCACAAAATGCCCTTCCTTTGTTTCTCGCAGCTCTCTGTCCTTGGTCTGCTTTCATGTTTTTTTCCCCTCTCAAACTGTTCAATAACATTTGTCTTCACGCCTCTTCAATCTCTTCTCGCTGTTTGATATCTAGGCGAGAGAAAAAACAGCAGAGCCATACTGACCTGCTATGTACAGAGTGTTTTCTCTCTCTTTAGAGTATGGGCGTTTGTGTGCGAGCACTCTGCCTACCCTCACTTTATGCAATTTTATATCTTCTTCCAACATGGACCTTTGGCTATGCCTCCTCTCTTCATGTTTCTTGTGTTGTTTCTATCATTATTATTGGTTAAATAAATGTCCTAAACTCCTGTGTTTCTCTTGGCAACTGTGATCAAGTCCCACAGAGCAAAGATCATTTTTCTTGAAGAAAAACTGCTGCTTCACTTTATGCGTGGCCAAGGCCATTTTACTGCATGAATGGAGATCCGTAATTGCAAACCAGCAGTGAGTGAAAGTGTTTACAGTACATGTGTACTTGTGTTGGCTTTGCTCATTTGGTGTTAGTGCTGATATGCCTGAGAGAAGGGTTTCATAGCCAGGAAGGGGCTCAGAGGGCAGAAGATCTGCCGTGCCTTGACTGTCAGTCTCTGCACCCTGTAATTTTTGCCTTTCACCCAATAGCATAGCTCATAGGAGCAGTGAGCAGCTATTAACTGAGGTGTTAAACCCCATGTCAGACACTGAAATATTACACCGTGCAAAAAAGAGGTAGCTCATACGGAGAAGAAGTGGCGAGGTGAAGGAGAGGAGGAGGAGGAAGGGTACAAGGTGTCTTGCATCCTCTGGTATGACTGTAGTGTTTGTTTTGGGTGGGTGGAGTGGGATGTGTGCAGACGAGGAGAGCGGCACAGAGTCATATTTAGAAGGCAAAGATGCTGTGACTTGTGTTGAGTGAGTGTGTGTGTGTGTGTGTGTGTGTGTGTGTGTGTGTGTGTGTGTGTGTGTGTGTGTGTGTCTGGGTGTGCAGGAGAAATCCTTGGATGTCCTTGGAACTTTAAAGCTATAAGTCTTTTGTGTGTGTCTGTTATTTTAGGAGACTTTATGCTATAGGGTTCAATCACAGTGTCTTTAAGGCAGACACTGGTGTTTTTTTGTAGAAAACATGCCACTCTCTGTATTGATCTTTTTTTTGGATTATCATTATAAAGCTCAGAAAACAGATATACTGTCAAACTGTATAAATGAAGAGGGTATAATAAATATTACGATGTTCCGATTCTAGCATTGGAAATGCCCCAGATGCTCCCGAAAATGCCGGTTTGCACATTGGCGAGTACGTGAATCTGTACCGATTAGTTTCACCCTGATAAAACTGCATTCTTCCCCACCAAAAATCACTTCTTCTTCACTGCTCTAAAAAGGCACTTGTGCTGTACTGCCCCTGGCAAGTACTGTTTTTATAGCGGTGAAGAAGACATCTTTTCTCATAGCATTAGCCAGAGCTCTTGACAAAATGTTAGCAGTCCCACCGGTAAAACAGCGACGTTTACTGTCTGCAAGACTTCAGTTGTGAAGAATAAATTGTTGTGTGTTCTTTGATCAATTTATGTGTACTATTTGTGAAAGTCCAGGTGTTGGGTTGGGATATTGGTATAAGAAGTGCTCCTTGGTCCGTTACATGGGAAAACCAGTACATTTTCCTAATTAAGAGTGCTGCTGAAACAAAATATTAGACCTTGTAGTGGTTTGATTAAGGATCAGACAACATCACATGTCTTTCCAGATGGCTGCTACAGTTCAGGCGATAATGGTCCTTTTGGGACGTGATCACAAGGTGCACAGATGATCAGGCTGAAGGGGACAAAGACAGATGTCTAGTACTTTGACGCCAGATCATGTTTTCTCAATGTTTTGGTGTGGTTTTGTTGTGAACCCAAATTAGAGTTGGGTCATCTATCTGTCGTCTACCGACTACGCCGCCAACATTTTCCCCGGATAGCTTGGGGGTGGGGGGAGAAAGACAGATATTCATATTATAATGGTTGATAATGAAGTAGCAGAGGCCCGAGTTGTTGTGACATTTAATATCTAGTATTAGTCAAGATACAACACTGCCCACAATGCACCTAATCTTTGTCAGAGCCCGATCATCCCCATCCTCTTCCTCCACATCTTTGAAATTCCATAGCCAATAGTCCGCACACACAGGATTTCGTTAAATGTCGTCAAGCCCATGCGAAGACATCATTAGGGTTATTTCGTCAAATTTAAGAAACATCCATCCAGAGCCACAGAAATCATCATCTGTTACCACTGGAGGTTGTGCAGTGCTTCTTTGGCAATTTGGCAATCACAGTGGTGCAGTGTTCAGCAAGAAGGTTCTTGGTTTGAATCCTGGTTCGGCCGCATTTTGTTTATGTGGAGTTTGCATGTTCTGGTGTCTGTGTAGGTTTTCTGCAGGTTTTACTCCAGCCTCCTCCCACAGTCCAAAGACATGTAGATTGGGGTTCGGCTAATTGGAGAATCTAAATTGGCCGTAGGTGTGAAAACGAATGTAACAGTTTTTCATCTCTGCGTGTTGGCCCTGTGATGAACTGGCAACCCTTAAAGGATAAGCAGTGTAGATAATTGATGGATGTGTTGATTGGTCCATCTATGTGGTGAAGCCTGGTTGTTAACCAAAGATGTAGCCAACAGCTGCATAATGGTGTACCCTTAAAGAAGTAAAGCCTCTCCCTCAAAGGCACTTAATTAATGTATATGTGTGTGCACATGAACATGCGAGAGTAAGTGCGATCCTGACCTAGAGAGACCTCATACAGCTTCACATATCTGCAGCTCTGGAGGGAATGACGAGGAGGGAGATGAAGGCTGGTGGAAAACAAAGGTTTCAACAGACATCGAGAGACAGGGACAAACCGACGGGCAGGCACAAAGGCAGAGCTCGGGGAGGTGCTAAGTGACAGCTTGGGATAGAAATGAGCGACTTCAGTGCATCTCAGCATTCAAGTTTTCGACTGTCAGTGAAAAGGCCCCCCGGAGACACAGGTGACGTGACAAACGACGAGAAGGAAGAGCGGGTGAAGTATCATGGAATTTCATCACCCACAATGATTAAAGTAGATTTTGAAAATCATTCCATGTGATCTGAACGTCAAGGTTCATTTTGTGCGTTTCAGAACGAGCGCGTCTTTGTTATTTGTGGCTTTGTGGTACCATAGATCTTCTTCTCCGAATGTTTACCTTCTCTGAGGCACCAAGTGCCTGTCCTAAGGGACCCAATCATGAATTGCCGACGTGTAACACTCGCAGGGTAGAGGCGAGGCAGAAACAATGTGCTGGCATATAATGAGAGGCTAAAGTTAGGTTAGCCCTCCAGAGGATTATGATGCACGTAAGCGATTGGAAAAGTGATATTTAATGTTTTGAGGAGCTAGAAAGAAAAACAAAGCAATCAAGAAGAGATGCAGTGGAGAACTCACATGCAGCATTGCTGTTTGGCACTTTTTCGATGAATATGCTTTTTGAAAATTCATTAAATTTAAAGCCAAGTTCGTATTTTAGTCAATTAACTACAGTCTGTCTCTCTATACCATGTCTGACCTTCCACGATAAGCAATCATGGCAGCTACAGAAATGGCAAAGCAAGTGGTAAATTGAGACAAATCTCTACATCCAAGCACCAGTGTGCGGAGGTCATGTATTGAATAGAGGAATGCATTAGTTATGCAGAGTAAATCTACATTTCCACACTTCTGTAAAAGGAACAAAAGGGTCTGACCTTGAGTGTCAGACCCTTTTATCCAGCAGCCGCAGGATAATTTTCAACTGTGATGTTAATAACATTCATGTGGAGGATGTATATGAGTAAAAACCATGATACATGATGGGATGGATACGTCCATGCTGGATTTCAATGGGCTCTTTAATGGGTTTCTCTCCAACTGTGGGCATTGGCATACGTGTCTGTGTGTGTGTGTGTGTGTGTGTGTTGGACGAGTCATACATCATTGATTACATAGCCATGTTCTAACCTAGCAAACAGACTCTTGTTTGTCTCTGTGCTGCACTTATTGATTTTGATGAAGTCTTTTGCTCCACTTTCCATGAGACTATTAGAAAGTCTCATTTGGCTTCATTCTGTGACCGCCTCCTGACACTATTCTCTCACTAATTCAACATGAGCAGAAACAGACAGCTCCAATTCGCTCACCAGTTGTGTGTTAAAACTCTGGGGGGGGGGGGGGGTTCCATCAACCACATATTGATACATGCACATAATCTCACACTCAGTCTCTTATATATATATATATATATATATATACACGCACACACACACACACACACACACACACACACACACACACACACACACACACACACACACACACACACACACAGGCCGAGACACATCTATTCACACCACCCACTGTTTGAGAAATAGCGATATTAATGACAACAGAAGTGCCGTCGAGTGTTCATCAAACCAACTCTGGCATCTGGTGCCTTGAAAAGAGAATGAACCTTATTTTCATTATCTTGTGCTTTATTAATTTCACAGGGCCTATATCATATTGATCAATTAATATCAATATTACGTGACATGAGCTTGAAATGCTTCAGCCGCTCCTCTTGTCAGCCTTCGTATCAAACTGGGTTGATCAGTTTCAGAAGGGATTGGTTGGTCTGGGTTTACAGCTAATGCCTGCTGCACACCAGAGGGTTTTTAATCATGAGAACACTAGCACTAGACTAGACAAGACTTTTTTTGAGTGGCTCTGGAGATTTGAGAACTCACAGAAACGTACATGATCAAGCGTGTCTGCCGGCTTGGATTTGGTTGTTTGTTTAATGTGTCGTGCTGAAAAAAAACGTAATACAAAAAGCACTCATACACATTCTCTTGAACTGTCCACCTGGCACAGGAGACCAAAGTCTTATTTATACTGTATGCCACCACGTTTTGGTATAAACACAGGTACGCAACATCCGGTTGGTGACGCTTCCCTGTCAGCTCGCTCTCATTGGTCATTAGGTGTTCATGCTCACTCGCCTGATTTGCTGTTCCTTTCATACCACCACTGGGTATTAAACCCATGTTTGATAATCTTGTAAGATTAGCCTCAAATCTGCAACACCCCCACAATTGTCCAAAGGAATGAATCATTCCCTAAATTGGCCCAATTATCTTCTTGTGTCCACTGGGCATTTGTTTTAGTGGGATTGTGTCACATGGGCCAGTCTTTGCTTCACAAACACATCAGAGAGGCTTGTTGCCATTTCATTAGCTGCCCTTCCTTGATGATCACTTTTGACCCCGGCCTACCAGGAACACCCCACATGACCCGCCATTTTGGAGAAGCTGTGATCCAGTTGTCAAGCCTTCAAATTCATCCTGTGTCAAAGTTGCTCAGATCCTTAAAGCCTGCAGGTTTTTCCTGCTTCCAACACTTCAAAAACAGACTTTTGACTTGAAGCCTAGTAAATCCCCTCTCATTAAAACATTTTGTTGACCTTTTTTGAGCTGGAACAATGAAATTAAAAGCGACAACAAAGGCCCTTCAGCTCAAGACTTGACTTCAGGCGCTTCAGCGCTATCATTTCCAGCAATGCGAAGGTTATTTTGTCGGTGCAGTGACGTATCGTACTCCTGTTACAGACATAAAAGCACGCCCAATAAAATGAATGATGTGAACGATTCAACTGTTTATCTGCAGCTTCTTTTCTCCTTCACCGCTGTGGGGAGGAGGAGGAGGAGGGGAAGGGATTGCTTCTATTGACAGGATTCCACCTGAGAGGCTCTCCACAGATTCTTAACTTCCCTCAGACCCTCCTCGCGCCTGCAGCTGGGAGGCAGGAGAAAGCTCTGCTGTTGAAATATGTATGACTTTGAAAAAAAAAAAAAACTAAGTAGAAAGGGGGAGAGGGTGAGGGGGAGGGTGACACAGCATGACTGCACACATCAAGGTGACATGCTAGTTATTCACATTAGATCACATTTGATCGAGGTGACATGTTAGTTACTTTCATTAGATGCCATTAAACTAGATTTTCCATGTCACAGATCAAGTAGAATTCCTTCTCTGCTTTCATGGCAGCAGACACGAGTCTGACGTACAGTACGTCGGTGCAGACGTCAAAGAACCCCTCCTTCTTTCTCTTCTACACTGTTCTGTAGAGCAGTGCAGCACAGCAGCACTCGTCTGTACTGTACATACACCAATTCTTATTCGAAAAAAGGCAGAAGGCAAAACAACAGTTGCATGTACTTTGGGAACATTACATTATTTAATTATGTATGCTTTTTTATATTCAGAGATAGCTTAAACATGACTTGAAAGATATAATCAGCAGTGCATCATCCCTTACTGAGTGAATTTGGCAAACTATGCATTTGAAAATCTCATTGCAGAATATTTTTTTCAGAATTTCTTTGCCTAAAAACCCCTGGATCAATGAGTGGTATTAAGAATGCTACTTCTCAGTTTAAACATTCATGAACTATAGACTTTCAATTACTTTGCCACGTCTTATTTTGTCTCAGCAGTCACTATGTGTGGTAGTGTACACTCACGTAATGGGCATGCAGTTCTCAGACAACGGCATAGCACCACAAAAGAAAACCGTTAAAAAAAAAAATTGGAATAGAGTTTATTTGCAATATGTTTCATCAATTATACATATATTTTATTCACTAAAAGCAACATGATGGTGAAATAAATAACAGGTTTTGTCACCATTGTTTGTTTGCCACCTGATTATGGATATTGCGTCACGTGCAATGCCACATTTAATAAGGAGATTCCATTTTGAAGTTATCAAGTTATATGTTTACTGGACATTCTTGTCCAATAGTTACTGTATTTTGGCTTCAGCTCACACATGGCCAGCAAAATGACTTTCTCCACTAGATATTTACCTGTGTTCACGAGAATTGTTTGACCCTCTTACCCTGATTAAGGAAACCATGTTTGTGAAATATATGAGGTTCAGAAATCCGGTTACCTCGGAAGGCTCGGCGGTAATCAGATTACTTAAGTGCTTGCAAACACACTGAATTCAAGATCCTGCAGGCCCCTTACACTCTGTCGCTACCGCAGCACTGGATAAGCAAGGGAAGAATCGATGAACACAGGGGACGTTTATGGTGGCAACTTCCCATGCTGACGGACAAGAAGTGTCAACAGCTCAAAGAGATTTGTTATGAAAAGCTAGAAAAGTTCAGGTCAGCTCCAGCATTTGTCAAAATGCAAAGAAAACATGAAAAAAAAAGCCATGACAAAAGTCGCTGCTGCTCTTTTGTTCTTCTGTCTGTCTCTGAAACTAGATCTCCTTGTCTTAACCTTCACAGAGCTACCTGCTTTAGCTTGACAGGTGAGTCAGAGGATAGAATGAATACACACCGGCTCATACACATATATACACGCACTTCTTGTCAGGACTCCCCAAAGGCCTGCTGTCTGTTGAGGGGCAGATGAAGGTATAGCAAGAATAAAAACCAAGTGTGTGTCCATGCACATAAATGTATTTGTGTGTGAGAGAGACCCTTTTCCTCTGAGAGAGTCATTACTTGGTTTTCCGCATTGGGAATTGACATTTCTTTCCTTTGCTTGCCATTTCACAGACAGAGCCATGACTCTCTTGTCAAAACACACACACACCCCTCTCATTTTGAATGGCTGCACAAAAGTTTTCACACACAAGTGCATGTTCATACACACAGACACACACAGGCGCAAACACATGCACGCACACGCTATCCCTGCAACTTTTAGTAGGTCAACCCCTTAAGGGTGGCCCAAACTTACACTCAGGTAGGAACACAATGCATATTTCTAGATGCATGCAGCCTAATTAGGAAAAGAACAAAAAGATCACATACTCGTGTACCTAGTGTTTCTAATTAAAGGAAATACCTCATTTTCCTCTCATACCTATTCATGACTAGAATAGACATTGAAGGGGGGAAAAAGTCTCCAAGTACAAAGTAGAGTTGTTCTCCTGCCTCAGGTGATTTGTCTCTGCCCCAGGGCTTAGGCCCACTCGCTCTTAAGGAGTTTCACTTTTATTATTTCATTTTTTCCAAGCTGGTGGAGCCATCTTTATCCCTCTGTCTGTTCACATTAAGCAGGAGAGTGGATCAGCAGGAGGGAGAAACAGAGGGAAATGAGCAGGAGCCAAAGTCTTGTGCTTTCACAGAAATGGACGTCTCTTTGACTCAGTGTTCTGGGCCGCCCCGGCTCCACAGACATTTTTATCAGTCTCCTGTCAAGCTCTGCAGAAGTGTGGAGTGAGCACTGCCTGCGGGGAAGATCACACAGACCGGTGGGCAAAACCGTCAGAGCCCACAACGGGGCTGGAGGGCCTTGATGGGAGGACGTTGACGGGCTGGGGACAATAGACAGAGAGCTCAGTTAGCTTGTCGTGACAGATAGTTAGCCGGTGTTAGCATTGCTCGGCGGGGGAACAGGATGTGTTGAGGGGAGGATAAATACGCAGTGGCACCTGTGTGATAGAAATCCTGTGAGATTATCTCGCCAGAGTGCCGAGGCTGAAGTGCGGGACAGATCTGAGAATAGCTTTTTCGCAGACAGTGGCAACACTTCACTGCTGAACATGATCCAGATGATCCTTTGTTGATGTGTTGTGCTAGAAATACATACAACCCCCACACGCTTCTGCCAAATGATTATTATAAGTTCACGACATGTTGGGCACCTTTGAAATGAAAAGAAACTCATTCTGAGATTGCCCTCAGGAGATAAAGGCCAAACGAAACTGCACATTTCCTTAATCAGTAAATCTATTCCTTCGAATCCTTTTCCTGCCCAAGAGTCTTTATCATTTTCCAACAAGTACCCACTGATTGCAATGATGTGAGGTAAAGCATGAAATAACAAATTCCACCCCACACACATGCCTCTTGCAGACAATTCAAGAAATTCAGACATGGCAATCTATCCATTTCAATTTGGGTGAGGTAGCCAGCTCCGAAAAACAAAATCAATAGCCTTAGGTTGAAGAAAATAAAATAACGTAACATGAAGTAAAAGGAACCTGTCAAAGATCTAATTGTAGTAAATACATACATTAACGTATGGATGCATCCAACACACTGCCACCTGGCCTGAATAGTGAGTGGCGACAGTATGTGTCTGTAGATATTTTTGATGCAACTGATGTTCCAAACATCACTGTGTGTTACGCAAATTTATAGCAGTGAAGAGAGAGATTGTGTAATTAAAGGAGACAGATATTTTTAAATCAGATAATAAAGGGAATGGGAGAAGGAAAGAAACTGTTGCTGGTTTTCTGGGCACATCCCGGCGTACAGCATCAGGAGGGAAGATATCAACTTGTCTCTCAATGATCATTTATCACCTACACAGCTGACAGAGACACCTCAGATATGGAGACAAGCAGGGAGAGCGGCGGAGTGGCAGGTTTGATGTCGTCTTCGCTGCCGTCTCCCTGCAGGCGGTGCTAAGGCACCCTGTCCTTGAAATGACTTATTTATGACTCACCTGATGCAAAAATCCAGTCAGAACTCATTCCCAAAACCTGTGCTCGCTTTCATGAAGTCAGCCTGTTTCATCTGAGTCATCAAAGCCTGCTCCTGAAAAAAAGCTTGAGGTCGCTCTGATTTGAAGCCGCATTCGTCTGCTTGTTTGTACCACCTCCTCCCATTAATCACTACATGGGAGGGGGGTTCAGACAACAGACGATAAAACAATGATGCAATCAAACGTCCTTCTTCTTTTCTCCTCGCTGGCTGACAAAGAGAACATGTCCCAGGTGAGTGGAAAGTGAACCAATAGCAGTATATTGATTCAAGCCTTCTCTAATGTACCCATCAAGGATTTCTGTCATTCCTAGGCATGTCAAAGAGAGCTTTGATTTCTGGGATGTCTGTGGAAGAGCTGGCCCTGCATCTAATCTACCCGCAGTCTGGCTTCAGAATCAAACTATCCCCCTCAATTATATAAAGTTTCAGACTCGCGCTTAACTCCTTTGCTGCAGCCAGGATTCAATCAAAAACAATACAAACTTTGCATTAATTGCATATTTTTTTGAGGCGTTTTCATTTGGAAGACCATCAAACTCTTGAAATGGCAAATTTCAAATGCTCAATCTTGTACTTGTCAGTAAGCGTGCGCACACACACACACACACAGTCACAGACACACATCCAAGCTCTCTGTTTTGTTGGTAACTTCCAGCAGGGGGCAAGTCAGTGTATTGATGGCTGAATGGGATAGTTGGATCTTCTT
This sequence comes from Verasper variegatus, assembly GCA_026259375.1. Lineage (NCBI taxonomy): Eukaryota > Metazoa > Chordata > Actinopteri > Pleuronectiformes > Pleuronectidae > Verasper > Verasper variegatus. The sequence goes on from CM048038.1 coordinate 12,426,994, forward strand.
GGGGCTCAGTTTGAGGAATACCAAAAGCCCAGCTATACATTTTGACATTCGATCAGCCAGGGATCACAGGACTGTGTGAATCAGTAATGGCTACACACACACACACACATACACACACATGCCATGCTCTTTTCTTTCTACTACTTCAGTCTCTCTCATTCTGCCTTTTATATTTCATTCTGACATTTCCAAATCCAGCACGGCCCCACAGTGTAATGCAGTGAGAAAATAGCCTATCATCAATCTCTGCATCAAGATCTGTCTCTGCTCGATTGGTTTGAAGAAATTATTGTCTTTTAGTATGCGACAGAAATGTTTGCATACTCCATTTACACAAGACGTGTGTGGAAAAAGGTGTTAAACGCTGTGTATTTAGCTTTTTTGTCTTTGATGGCTTTTGTGTGTGTGTGTGTGTGGGGGGGGGGGGGCAGAGGAGAGGGAACAACAAAAGCATCAGAAGCAGCTAGTTTAAGCCGAGCGGAACACAAAAGCAGGAAAAGAGATGTGAGCACAAGTGTGTCGAGAACAAATAGGTTCCCTTTTTTGGATGTGTAAAAATGAGAGAAATGAAGACGGGGGAAGCAGACAATAAGAGGAAGTGCAGTGAGAGAGTTGTAGGAGGTCGGAGGTTTTGCGAGGCGGCTCATTTAAAGTAACAACATGAGGCAGTGCTCTTGGGAGCTGGTTGCCTACGCTGGCAGTGTACACAGGCATCCTGTGCATCAAAAAGCAGTTTGCACAGAAGTTCCTCAACTCTAGGGAATAAATTAATTACAACCTTGTTCGACACTTTGTCTCAGTCTCGGAAATTGAACATTGAATTTGATAGTCGTAGGTCATGTTTTGCTGTGAGCGTAAATGGCAGAGAGGAGCTGTTGTTTGCTTCTTAAGCTCTAACTTGCATCTTTCATCCTCACTTTGTTTCCTGCAAATGTACAACATTTGTCACCATTGAAGCATAACTTGAAGGGGATCTATGTAGTCAACACATCTCTAAAACATACTGAGCTTTGCAATGAAAATAAAAGGCAGAATTTCTCTGTGAACACGTGCATTCATGGTTCCTTTTCAATGGATAGCAAAAACTTGGGGGATCCCCTAGCTTGAAGTCTAGGACCACCATGCACTTGGTGGCCATTTTTCTCTAACATCACGCTCATAGTGGGAAGCTCAGTTTCTGTTATCAAAAGAATATACATTAGAGAGTCATGCTGGACCAGAAAAGGCCTTCCCCACACTGTCTTGGAAAGCAAAAGCTTTAAGATTCCCTTCACTGAAACTAAAGGGCCTAGTCCTACCAATGGCAAGGGGACAGAATTAATTTCACTGCTTGCTCATTTGTCAGCAACTGAGGGTGTGTCGTGAAATCTTGAAAATCAAAATCAGATTTTTTTGTTATATTTTTTTTCTTTTGGACTCTCAATGGAAAATGTAAAGAACTAATGATTGATGAGAGGGTAGGGAGGTGATCTGGCACATCAAGTTATCAGTAAAACAGTTTTCACCTGTCTTGCATGTGCATATACTCCATATGATTATACTCTCATGAATATAATCTTATTTTGAAACCTTCCTCCTCATTAGCCACTAGGTTTTTATTAAAATCTGCTTTGTTCCTGTTCCACTGTTTTTCCCGCACCTCTCAGTCTCTGATGATTAAACAAACTCAGAAATATCTTGATCTAAAAACCCACCACTGCTCCTCTTCATCATGGGAACAAGAGCCTACCGATTTGCACGCACCTCCGGATTTGCTGGATAGTCAGCGAGGCGGTTTGTTATTGTGTGCTAAAGTGGTTGCGTTTTTATTTCTCTTGGTCCCGGGTTCTGTTTCCTCCATGCCAGACGTCCTTACCTCTCCCTGCTACCTGCAGCAACACAGGAGCTATTAGACACTCGCTGAGTGATGAGACAGAGCAGTTTTCATTAAAAAGACATTTGGTGAAGACTGGAGGCCTTGAATTGATGCTGAGTGTGAGACACCGACTCGTGTTTGTCTTGGGGCGGAGCTGAGCGACTCATATGTCAGTGTTTCAGACTGCAAAATCGAAAAAATAAAATAATATTCCACTCAAATAAACAGCGTCTGAAAGCGAGCCAAGGTTTGATGGCGATTAGAGGCAGGCGTGTGTGAATAGATGTGTGACAGTGTTTCTGTGCTGGAAGTTATAAGTGAGCGAAGGATGGTGTGAAACCATTTGGTGAATTTGAAGAATGTTGCAGAGTGAAACTTAGACACTGAAGCCAACACCTGTAAAGTGTGTGGATTAACAAGAACTAACCGAGGGAGAACTCGCTGCCTCTTGAGCGCATCCACCCCCACCGCACGCAACCAAAACCCCCATGGTCCCTTGGGATAGGAGCCTCACCCGGGATACGTTAGGAGACAGATGTTAGGAGCAGAGTTCAGATGAGGAGAAGTCTCCTCTTTCCCTGCAAGATTTCAAGATATTGACACTAGAAAACTCATGTGGGAATTCCAGGCTTCCACTCCAGTTTCTTTCAAACGTGAATGTAACTCACTCCCGTGGCAGCGATTCCCACTAGTTTGAAGAATAACGAGAGTGGAGAGACGATTGTGTAGATTTATTAGTCCTACACGTGGCACGTCTCTAACATCCATAACACTGGATAATTCTCGCTATGGCTGCAGCTGTCTCCTCGGTTCATTTAAGGTGTTCATGAGAGGGTAACTACAGGTAGAGACAAGTACTGTACATGATTCCATTTGCATTTATGCTTTATGCAATGCAAACACAGCACAAACCATTGTGCATCGAGGCCAGAGACGAGATGTCGACAAAACCTGTTGTTTGACGTTCTATCTAACTTTAAAATGAGCAGAGCATATATTATTATAGAATAAGGCCACATTTCTTTTTCCTTGTCTAAATCAAAGGTTAGAGGTTAAAGTGTGTCGTATCCTGGTGAGATTTTTAAGTCCCTCCACAATCTGTAAAGTAAATAGACTCAACTTGATCAGGCTGTTTGAGGTCTTTCTGTGATCCAATCTCCCAAATAGCTCCTGTCAAAATCTACCACAAAATAGAAACTGTAGCTTGGTTTAGTACGACTGTAGCCGTGTTTTACATTTCATGGCTAATGTGAGCGAGATTGCAGTGTAATACAAATAAACCTAAACGTCCCCGCTAAACCATAATATTTGCATATTGAGGATAGTTGACAGCATTTGTCTTTTATGTCAACAGTTTTGTGGATGTGGCTTTTAAGTTTAACCACATGTTATTGGAATTATCTATGGGGGAAAAGCTGTCTTGTTTATGCTCAGCTCAACAAGGTGCATTTTGACCAATTAATTATCATATTATATATTAACAGACTGTGCACAAGACGAGCCTCAAGGTGCAGCCATATGTTTTCATATTTCCATATTTACAGTTGGCGGTAAGATTAAAAACACAAACTGTTACTTATACGGCTGAACTTGAAATACATCTAGGTTTGCTCTTTATCACTTTTTGCAGACAAAAAGTCAAGTGTGTCGCAAAACAACATCGGTGACTAAGTCAACACGTCTGCCGCTGTGAAGCAACTCGAGGAGCTGGGGCAGCGACAAATCAAGCGATAGCAAAACGTAGCAACGGCACCTTCCCTTTAATGACCACATGTTGAGTTAATGCCACCGCAGATATTTCACAGTTGGGGACCCTCAGGCTCTCATCCCCATAACCTGGGACAACCTCTTGCTGTGAGAACGCAAATGAAGTAGCAATAGAAATGCAAATGAGCCTGATGTGGCACTTCATGCCACTGTTTAAGAACGCAATAACATGCGAGTCGGAGGAGGACCGTCCTCAGTTCGCCTGGAGGCATCACCATTGCTTAGTCTGCTGTGACAAATGAAAATGCTGTTTTATGTTTTACAGTGTTAAGTGTTTTCACATTTGCGAGGCAGGTAAGCAGACATGACTCAACGAAAAGCATCTGTGTCTCAGTCGATATGGCTTCATAGTTGTTGTAGTGTCACTTGAATTCACAGCCCACTTGTATGAGCACATAGGGAAAAAAAATGGACTCGCTTTGTGTAAGCCGGACACGGTGTGTTCAAATGTGGGCGATGAGTGAGAAACATTTTGTAGACAGTAAGAGTTCGAAAATTGGGTATACATCGAGGGGATGTGCAGTATAATTTGATAGGCACAAATGAACAAACACACACACACACACACACACACACACACACACACACACACACACACACACACACACACACACACACACACACACACGCACGTACATAGACAGGGCTCTAACTGAATCACAGAGATGCCCCAGAGGAGAAAGGTTAGTCAGTCATGAAATTACTAAACAAAACTGAGGCTTGCAGGCTTCCCAGCTCCTACATTTTAAATGGGTGTTAAGACCTTTAGATAAGCGGGAGTATGTGTGTCTGATGTATATAAGAGAAAGGTCTGATGATGCCTACGATCAATGATCGCAAAGATTCTGGTTAGAGTGAACCAGAACTATTGTATTACTAAAATGTAAATGCTCAAACAAACACTGCAATCATTACTCTTTTTACGATGCTTTGAACTTTGATTTTTATCGAGGGAAACACCACATTTGAATATTTAATTTTGTAGCATTAATCATTCATCATATTCATGTTCTGTAATAGCTTGCGACTCTCAGTGGACCATTACAACCTGCTGGATAAGGGTCACGTAGCTGAGCTAGTAATGGTGCTAGTGAGCTAAATGTTAGAATGAATGAATTAATGGATGCTCTATAGCTCTACTCTCTCCTGATCACATATTTCTTCACCTGGACAACTCACATTACTGCATTTGAAGGAAAATTCTATGTCCTCATTCAGGGGCCATCTCCTTCAGAGGATGCCGCATGTCTGTGCAGCCCAAGAAGAAGGCAGCTTGTTGTGAACCTCAAAGGCCAAAACAAAATGAGAGTATGGCCCATAAAAGGTTTTTCGTAGTCTACGTCACCAGCTTGTCCCGCCCTTAGCGCCATTGCCTAGCAACAGAGCTGCAGTTGGACATGTTGAGAAAGTTTTAATGCTCTTTAGTTTCTTGATGTGTACCATTAGTTGTTTAAATTTAAAAGAACATCAGGCATTCTGCTTGGTAGAGTGCACTTCCTGTCAGGAGGCCTCACACCAGCCAGGTGAGCTTAGCTGCAGTCATCGTTTTATCGCCAATCAAATGTACCAGGGTCAAATTATTTCTTGGCCTGTAGGCTAAAAGGCTGAAAATTGGAAACAGCTCCTGTAGTCAGCGAAGAGACATGACCTGGATTTGAAAACACCCTAAAGGAGAAATCTAGGAACATACTGGGAAAGTAAATAATAGAAGACTTACAACAAGTCAACAATCAGAGAAATCCGAAGCATGTGGGTTTAAGTTTACATTTTTCCCATTAAATATGTGCATTCCTAATAGTTAACTTTTTCTTACAGGTTTGTGTGTGTGTTATATTTCTTATACATCGACATTATATTCATAATTTATTTGTGTATCTGTAAATAGTGTTGTGATTATTACAATCTAGCATCATAATTACATGATATTCAAGATCACAGGCCCATTGATAATAAGACATAATTATCAAACATGAAAACATAATGAAATACATTTGAATAAACAAATTCATTTTAAATTGATTAACACATTTTGACAAAAGGAAAGCAGTTTTTTTTACAAACAAACATACCATACTTGCAAATTGAACCTGTTCTGTGGAGCAGCAAAACATCTCTTTGCTTAGGAGGACAGAATATTCAAAAATACCATCATTAAAACAGAAGCAGTATTTTATTTGTAGTACATGTTTTGTCCCTCGTGTCAGGAATCAGCACTGTACAGAGTTCTGGGCAGCGCTGAGTTGAGCGCCTCATTAAAGCTCTCATCCTCCTCCTCTTCTGCTACCCTTGTACAGTTATGCTTTCTTCTACGTCCACTGATTTTTTTTCTGTAGGCTTTCTGTAGGCTTTCTGTACTTCTCCTCCTTCCATTCATCCCTAACTAATTCCTCCTCCTTGCAGAGCGGCTTCCAGTCCAGCTCTTCGGCAAGCATGCCTCGGACCCTGAGTCCTAATCCCCTCTGTGGCCTGAGAACGAGAGGGTGGACAAAGAGGGGGCTTATATTTTAGCCTCTGGAGTTGAAGGCCTTGACTTAAAGTAATTATTCATCTTGAATGACCCTGATGACAGGTGGCTGCATTGTCAGAGACCTCTGGCCTTCCTTTTCGAACAGAGAGGTCGGGCGAGAAAAATAAAACTCAAATGGAAAAATAAATTAAGAAGACAGTGATGGTGGGTGAGTGTGTATTTGCGTGACCTCCACACTCCACATACTGAAATCCCACGACTCATTTCAGCATTAAATTATCGTCTGTTTATCATAATAGCAATATAAATATGTAACAGCAGGCTCATATGGTGAGTTCTTATTGAAGACGCTCCCTTGGGAGTGGTGAGACTTAACAGGCTAACTCAGTACTACTTAATTGAGTGGGCAATCGGAGAAAAACTCCCCAAATAATCCCAGCGCTATGACTCCTATCAGGTGTGAACAAAAAGCAGTCGCAAAGATGCATGAGCGTAGGTGTACACAATGCTTTTATAATTGTCCAGGTTTGTTCTTTTTGCGAAGGCGAGTCGAGAACAAGGATTTACTTTTATTACCATGGAAACAAAACAACAAAAAAGGCTTAAGAATTAGTCTCTTCAGAAAGCAACAGCAACGCAAATACCAGTAGCCACTTTCTCCTGTAACGACCTGCTCTGAATATTTCACATCGAGCCTCCAGAGGGTTTCACAAGCGCCGGCTCTCAGCCAAACTGCCAACTACTCATTGAAGTCCAGCCAGCTACTTTATTACCGCATTTCCTCAAACAGTGAACAGGGTCTTTATTTACCTCCCTTTGCCCTGATTCTCTGTCCTCTGGGATGCATACGCAGTGCAAACTACTCCACACACACACACACACACACACACACACACAAACACACACGTAGCAAGTAGAACTGAGACACAGTGAACCAGTGTCAGTGCAGTAAAAGGTTGAATGCCAATAAAGTACTGCATTAATCCACTTGTTAAACATCTAGAAAAGTGATATTTTTAAATGTTCTGTCTGGCAAACTCTTGCAAACTTTTTGACATTTTAGTTTCTTTCCAGGGTGTAACTATTTCATTTGTAATCCTCAGGCAGTAAATATCACCATATTTTGTTTTTTTTACAGCTCTGCACTGTCGATGCATTATGTTTTTGAATTGTCTGTCTGTCCCATTTTTCTGAATACGATATCTAAAAAACACCATCAGAGAATTTTTTCTGATAACCTGGACTCGAAGATTAACAGATTTGATTTTGGTGGTTGAAGGTAAAGGTTAGGGTAGCCTCACAAAAATCGTTTTTCCCTTGCGAACACATTTTCTTAAGAATGCCTTGAGATAATCATTTAAAATTTTGCACAAATGCTCATGTAGACTCTAGGTTTTAACTGGTTAAATTTGTGTTGTCAAAGGTCAAAGTTACAGTGGCCTCACTAAACATGTTTTTGGGCTCTTGAATTGACATCTCAAGTCTGTCTTCAAGGAATTTCTTCAGTTTCTTTCAGTTTTCACTTGGACACATTAATTGATTAGATACCAGTGGTCAAAGGTCAAGGTGACCTCATATGTGAAGGCATACAACCGCAGTGTGATATTTCTAGTTATGGTCAAAAGTTTGCTCCCTAGTTCACTGCTTTTCCTCACTGGCAGGCTCCTGTATGTATCCTTGTGGAAAGCCTTAATGTGAGTTCCCAGCAGCAACTTGCAGTCAATGCGTCATTCATCATTGATTGTCATCTTGAAACGTCCAAGCTGCCTAATCTCCTCTCCCAAACCAGCAAATCTCCGGCAGAGGACAAAAGTTCCCAAAAAAAAGAAATACAAATGATTTACTGAGTGATGCGTGGGGACAAAAGAGGCCTTATGTGCTGCTCAAGCGCCCATTTAACCTTAAGTAATTATTTGGCGTCCGCTTTTAATGGAGGCGTGAGCGAGTGAGATAAATCAGCTCTCGCTGGAGAGATACTAAGGGATTTGTGAGTGAGAGACAAGTTGACAGAGCGAGTACTGATGAGCCCTCTGTGAGCTCGCAGACACAGATGCGATATATATACAAGGACATGTGTACAAACAAATGCTTCTGTTTCCCTTAATCATACTGTACACACACTTTCAATTAGTGGTTGCACTGAACGTTAAGAGCTTAATGACATATATAATTCAGCATGGTCAAGGATGCGTAACAATATGAATCAAGTAAATGATTCATTGTCTCTATTTTTAGGAGCTCTAAGTGCATGGTCTGAACTGCATTTAGAACCATGTCCAAATCCACTTTTGCTAGTTTACCAGCCAAAAGTCTGTCCCTGCACCAGGCGCATGATTCAAAATGGTTGTACTTAGTCTCCTTATTAATAATGGGTGTGTTTTTGGCATAACATGCAATGAACCAATCGGAGTGCCAGCTCCTCTTCTCTTTAAAAGCCAGGTGAGCTTGCACCTCAGCAGACGCTATCATAAAGGCAAATATGCAATGTAGTTTGTAGAGAATGTGTGTGTGTGTTGTATACCTGCCTCCGTAGGTTCATATTAATATCTTGATAATGTGCCTTCTTATATAATGTGGCATCTAACAAACCAGGTAAAGTGAGAGGGCTGGAAGTGATTGATCAATCACAACAGAGTGGGCCAGCTAGCCAATCAGAGTAGAGTGTGTGTTATTGGGAGGTGGGCCTTAAAGAGACCGGCAGGCGTTTCAGACAGAGCATGGACAACCTTTTCAAGTAATAACACAAATTCAAATATGAACCTGAATAAAAGCATCTATGTCATGAAATACTCGTTGACTTCAGACCAGTTTTAGTTTGTCAAAAGCCCATGGGCGCTCAGATGGGTGCTGGTGCATTTTCTTTTTAAAGAATGTGGGCAATTGATGGGAAAATGACAACTGCATTGTTCTGAAACTAGTAAAAACAATGGTGGTGCGCTTGGTGCGGCTTTGTAAAAGGGCCCATTGTGTTGCTCATGTCCTTAACCACAAATTGAATGAGCGAATAGATACAACAGCAGTGGGTAAAGCTTTTAAAAACCAAAGGCGCGCACACAGAAGCTGACACACTGAGTGATTCTGATTCATGTTCAAGTGGCGCGGCTGCTGTCACTCAGCATTCAGCTCTGTAATTTGTTTTGAAAAGGGATCATCTTAAAGGGGATGTTTTGCCAGTCTACCAGCTTCGATAGATGTTTTCCAACAGAAATTAATAAAAGGTCCCTGTGTCTTTCAGTTAACAGTTCAAACAATGTAATTCAAAAATGTGTAGAAATAATAAAAAAAACAATTTAGTGGCTTATAAAGATCTCTCTTTCATTAATTCATTTATTTGATATCTCCTTGCACCTTTCTTCTAATGCACCCGTAAGGTCACATTTTCTGCTTGTGCAAATAAAAAAATCTATCCGAGGAGCAGATCAAAATTACATTTACAGTACATTACCCAGAACCTAGAGCCACCGCGTTCTGAATGCTCACCCTCGAGCTGAAATGTCACCGTTGCATGGTGTTTGCCGAGTGTATCTGTGCTCCAGAATTTATAGACCCTCTCGACTTCAATGATCCCGCTGCCTTTCCTTTTTATCACCACCTTTAGAACAGTATCATGACTGATTTATGTTGATATTAGCGCATTCAAATGAACTGATTTCCCTTTGGATTTGCTCTCCCCACACATGCAGAATTATAGTTTAAATGGTGCAGGAGACACTACTGACATAGTTTACAGTGAGGTGCAATAAGTCGTCTTGCAGTGATGACAGCTGACAGAAAGTTTAAAGGAATAGTTCACTGGAAAATGAAAAAAAATGATCTACTCACCACTATGCTGGTGGAAGGGTGTTTCTATAGGAGTTTTAGGGGTAAACAGTGTTCAGCCAGGGCAACCTCTTCTTCAGACGTAAAAACTTCAAAAAATAAGAAACATAACATGCCTCCATACTGCTCGTGTGGTGTCATCCAAGTGTCTGACTCGAAACAAGGTCATTTACACTGTGTTTTAAGCCTAAATGTCCGCTACAGGAAGTAGGGAAGCCAGTGGACGTAGCAACACGAAGTTGTGCCAGAGGGTCCGTGAACGCACCTCGTTTCGAGTCTAATTTGAATGTCGGGGCTTTCAGATACTTGGATGACACCACACAAGCAGTATGGAGGCATGTTGTGTTTTTCTTTTGTTTTATTACGTCTGAAGAAGCGGATACAATTGACTTCAATTGGATTGGATTCGGCTGCAATGTTTACCTCTGAGATACCACAAGAGTTTTATGGATTCAAACACTTCACCTACCCCTCCATCAGCAAAGTGGTCAGTAGATAATGAGTGAGTTTTCATTTTTCGGGGGAACTATCCCTTTTAGAGTTCAACAAAGAAACAAAAAGAAAGATTTTAGAAACTTCTTATCGCGGGGGCACTTCAGATTTTGAGCCTTTTGATTATACACGACGATGTGTTTGTGAGTGTGTCTGCATGCACATGCACTGGTTGGCATGACATTCTCCCTCTGAATCAGATGTATTGGCTCTAAAGTCAGGACAGAGTATAGGCGGAGTGGGATGGAGATGGCTTGAGAGGGAAATGAGATGGCATTTCAGCTGAGAGATGTGGTAATATTGGCTGTGGAATGAAAATGTTAGCAGTGCAGATTAAGTTTGTTTTCTGAGGTGCAAAAATGCTACTCTACACACTGGGCTGATATGTCTTTGGCACAAAAGCTTGGTTATATGCCCCTTTTTCCTTCCCTCTTTTCTTCAGACAAGCTCAACTTTTTTTGTAATTCTTGAGATGCACCTGCTGCTTTGCCATACTTGCCTCATTTAAAAAGAAATGGTGTATTTCTTTGGTCTTAATGCATCTTTACGTCTCTGCACGGACGACAGCAAGTGGCCAGAGGCATTATGTTTTTCAGGGTTGTCCATCCATTACATTCTTGTGAACGGGATATCTCAAGAAAGCCTTCAGGGAATTTCCTCAAATTTGGTACAAATATTCAATTGGACTCCAGGATGAAATCTTGTGATTTCTGCAGCCGGTCAAGGTCACATTAGCCTCAGAAATTATGTATATGTATTGTTTTTTTAACGTGATATCTTAAGATCAGCTTTAGGGAATGTCTTCAGATTTGCTACAGACATTCACTTAAACTCAAAGATGAACTTCTTAAACTGCTTTAGGGAATTTCTTCAACTTTTGAAAGTTCACTTGTACTCAAAGATAAAGTGATTATACGTCAGTGGTCAAAGATCACAGTGACCTTATATTTTGTTAACATGTCTACACAAGGTCTGCTCAACCTCAAAATGCATCTTTTTCTCTTTGGACTTCTGCTTGTACTATGCTATAACTGTTACACTCCAATAAATTTAGCTTCTTAAAACAACACAGAGATATGATATTTTTCGGGGGACTGTAGAGAAGCGATGTTCATCCATTCACTGCTTAGCTATACCACTTATCCTTTAAGGGGTCGCAGGGGCCTGGAGCCAATCCCAGCTAACATTGGCCGAGAGGTGGGGTACACAGGTATCACAGAGCTGACATATAGATACAAACAACCGTGTGTGTAGCAGTAAATTTATATTCAGGCAAAACAGAAAAACAAGAAATTCAAAGGTCAGGATTGAACTAGCTGCCTGACTGATTTGGGTGTAGAAACTCAGATGGTGATTTGATTAACATGCTGGTGGAGCGGTACAGGAAACACTGTTCAGCTTGTTTGCAGGTATCATTTGAGGGGTGCAATCAAAATACTGATTTGTGCTCATTCAGGCGTCTGACACAGAAATGTACTGTATGCAAATGAGAACAGCAAAAGAGTCTATTCGACTATATTGGTTTTAAAGGCACTGTGGTTACATCTCTCACCTGCTCATGCCCTATTGTTCCTCCGTCACCACTTTAAATTGACTAAGTGCTTTAATTTAGGCTGCATGTTTATGGTATTGACCATTTAGAGAACAAGACTTCTACACTTTTCGGAAAGAGTTTAAACATTTTATTCCCTGTCAGTGAGGTAAAAGCTTGGTTATCCATTAAGTGTAGTGACCTTGTGAAAAGACACTTGGATTTTTCAGCGTTACGTAATTCATGGTCTCAAACAGCATCGAGCAACAACTCGCCTGGTGCACTATGAAATATTCGCCTTTTTATCCTGATCCAATCCTTCCTTCGTATTGTACAGTATGTCTAACACATGTGACAGTGGCTGTGGCTCCTGCAGGGCCTGGTGATGGCATATTGATTGTGGGGGTTGATGATGATGATGATGATGATGATGGTGGGGATAAGGCTGATGCGGGTGAGGTGGCTTGCCTCAGGCAGTCGTAATCAGTGATGTCCTCCAAGCCCCCCTGCTTCACCCGGCTTTGATCAGGGGATCTGAACAGTAGTGAGGCGGGTGTATGCGTCTGTGTGTGTGTCGGGGGGGGATATGAAGACCCAATCACAGAGTGGTACACACCAGTAGCCATAGGCGAACTGTAAAGGAGGTCGCTCGCACAGGCTGCTCTGCTCTAACGGCTGACTGACAGCAGACGGAGGAAAACCGCGGTCTCGTTGCATCATGAGACGAGACTGGGACTCCACTCGTCGCCCCTTCTTTTTCATCACCCCTTTTTATCCCCTCAACATCTTCTGTCCCTCTCTTCTGCCTTGCTTCATCTTCTGTTTGATAGAGGCACTAATTCCATTTAGACTGTCCTCATTTTGCTTCGATGGGGATGTTTGAGATCGGTTATGTAAGGATTTTTTCCGTATAACGCTGTGAAATATAGAAACAAAGGGAGAAAAACACCCTAGCGATCTGTTTGAGCTTGCATTTAATATAATTCAAACTTTAAATGCTATAGACAACTTCATTCTAATCTCCTTTTTATAAACTGTGAAAAGAAGCAGAACTTTTATGGAAGCTATTCTGGTATTCGGTGAACACTTGTTTCAGATTTTCAGAAACAGCATTAGAGTCCTGAAAACGGGGATCAGGTTTTTCTTTCAAGCTCAGAGTAAGGCGGGGATGGTGGCGCCTTCCTGATCATGTATCCTGATCATACTTTATATTTGGTGCTGTCGCTGACCTAGGGGCAGAAACATAATTAGGTTGGCCTACTTGACAGTAATCATGTGGAGATGTTCAATTTACAATTATGTAATTAAACTGCTGCAGAATTTAGCCTACATTCAAATGAGCACAGCCCAGTCGCTCCCTTAAGCAAATAATTGGCACATATGCTGCTGTGGATGAGCAGCATTCAATAGCCCTGTTCTCCCTGTACATGTGCACTTGTGCAGCAACAGGACACTTCCGTGTTTTCCCTGAAGAAACAAGAAGATAATATTTTTTTACCCAAGTATATTATATTAGTTAAGCTTTTGTAAAAGTGCTCTCTACTCGATTGTGTTTCTTCCTCTGCTGCTTTATGGTGAGCTGTCATGTCATGATGTTTCATCGAGCCTGAAGTGTGTGGAGCTGTCTAACAGAGCGAGCAGCGAGCTGCAGCTTGGGGGCAGAGTAAAGAGACAGATTAATGTGTCCAGCAACTGTGGGTCAAAACCACTGGCCCTGTGTTTTTGAGAAAATCTGGCATGATGATGAAAAAGAGTATGTCAAAATGACGTAAATCCCGGCTTTGTGTTAATACACGACTAATGATTTGTCAACTGGAAACATTCGGCTTGACTTCTGATCCTTTTTCTTCACATTCAGACTCTGGTCTCGTCACTGATCCCTTCTAAATCTTGGAGCTGGGACTTGTATCACATCTTGTCAGTTACATGAATCACATAGTTTAACTGTCTGTAATACGTCAGTAGATGTCCGCCCAATTCATTTCACATTGAAAAGATCAACTTGATTCGATTTTCGGGCTGTCTATTCGTTTATAATAATTTATAAACACTTCTATTTCTAATAATTAAGAAAAAATTGACATGAAACGCAATTTGTTTGAATATATTTGAAATCCAACAGGTCATTACAGTTGGAACATGAACTCTCCCCCCCCCCCACCACGTTTGAGTGATTGTTTGAATTTTTAATAGAAAGTAACAGCCCTATTAGGTCTACTGTTCATTTATGAAACCTTTTTCAAAAATTGCATGTGCTTGAATGTAAAAGAAACAATATTTACTTGTTTGCAAACTCACACTATACCTGGGGACAGCCTGACACATTCCTGCTGTAGGGAAACACAGGAAACAACCGTAAGGACAATTTCATCTCTTCCCTCTTTGGCATTTTTGGTAGCACCTGTCAGTGTGCACTGTGTTGAATACGATACAGCTCCAACACATCAACTGCAGTTACAAATGACAGGAATCCCCTGCATGCAGCACTTATTAGAAAATAGTGTTTCCCGTGAAGACACCTGTGAGAGTTTTGTCAAGAGCTGGAGGCGGCACGAAATCTGACGGCTGCCTCATAACCTCCACAAAAACTTCTCTACGTGAAAAAAATTTCAGAAGTATTATGCTGCAGTGCAATGGATAATTTCAAAACTCCATAAATGTTGAGTTTACGAACAGTTTTCAATAAAAAAGGTAGAAATGATGAGACGGGCAACAGTCAAAGAAATCATATACCCTTCTCTGAATGTGTGACTTTAATGAGTAGTGAATTTGAATTTAATTAAATTGAATCAGTCCTTCATACTTGCATCATAGACTGTGTACAAAGATGGACGTCGGGCCTCCACTTCCTCCCATTATCTATCAATGAATTCTGCTATCTTGCGCCAATGACGGCAGTAGTGATCAGGCACTATAAAGGTCCCACTGATACACATGCTCGACCAATTGTGAGTCAGCTTCAGTTGTCAATCATGAAGTTAGCGTCATGAGAAATACCAGACATGACAGAAACCATGTTTGAGTACATTTTATTTAACGTGTACTTTTCAGTTTGGGTCATGTCCCATCCACGAACATTGAAGAGTGTGAGTTTATGACCAATTCTGCAGCCTGCCACCAGAGGGCGATCACTGGTGGGGAACAGCGTCCATCCCAAAACTCGCTAAAAAACTGTTTTCCTGCTTTTTCTTCCTGACTCCACTCCCAATAAAGACTGTTGATAAAAAATGAAGTAATATTGCTTAATAATGACATGACATAGTGTCTTTGCCCCTAGTGTTCCATTCTTGCATCATTCCATTGACTTTGCGATCTCATCGCCTCGAAAATTCATTATGAATTCAGTATGAACAACAGTCTGTCTTTGGAGGACAGGAACATGAATTAAACAACTGTGATTTCCTTTCTCATTAAACAATGAACAACGTAATTTGATTCTATAATTGTTGGACTGTTAAGTTGTGTAATTTTTCTGAGTAACTTCAGGGACATTGATAAGTTTACATATTGCATATTACCAGACTACTTGCCAACACAATTAAAGTACAAATACTGTTACAGCCACAGTTGTGTAAAGATCATAAGAGTGAAAGACAAGAGTTAAATCATAATTTAATGAGGGTGACTCTGGTACAAAGTGGATTTTACGACGAAAGCACAGTTTCACTTTCAAGTGTGTATGAGAATGAAAAACATGTGTTTTACACTTCCTGTACAAGTGCCTGCCTCTTGATGAACAACTGTCACCGCACCGATAGGAAGCTGTTTCATTATAATTCAAAAACTGTTTTCAATTATTCCGTCACATATTTTTAGAAGCTTGGTCTGAGTTTTGCTTTAGGGCCATTTTTAAACAACTAGCTAACAAGACTTTGTCTTGTTTGGCTTTTCACTGTAGATAATTAACCGTGTTGACAAGGCTCGAGCTTAAGGCTCCATCATTAATTTTAATATGTATTTTTTATCATCATTCTCAGGTAGCTCATTATTCGTACTTCATGTTCCAAAACACTGTATTTTGTTTCTCTCCCCTGGAGGAATGATTGCCGGTCTTGTTTTACAGGACACCTTGAGAGTTGAGTTAAATTACAGGGGGAGGGTGAAACCGGGAGAGATTTTGAGTTTGAAATGAGTCCACGCCATTTGGCCCATCCGCTCTGCCCTCGCCATATTCCCTTTGACCTATTCTGTACTCGCCATCGCCGCTTCTGTCACACTTCCTTTAACTCGGTCCTCTGCTCCTCCATCTCATCAAATAAAGGATAGAGCGCGCCCCCTCCAGAGAAAACCCATTTCCCCTGTGAATGTTGCCACTGCTCCAAGCCTTTCTTTCTCACACCATTTCACTCACAAGTGTTTTTCCTCTTTTTTCCCCTCTCTTCTCTCATCACCCGGGAGGATGACAAGGGGAGGGGAAGAAAAAGGTCTGGTCACGTACTTCTTAACACGTCGCCCAGTTCTTCAGTAGTTTGTTGTATCATCGTCACATCCTTGTCTGTGTGACCTGATAACCTCCCCATGCCATGTGTTACATCTCCATTTCCCCTCCTCCATCTCTTTTTTGTTTCCATCTAAGTTCTAGTGTCTCTTGAGATTCAGTAATAATGCGTGGTGCAAGCAGTGTGGTGTTGTGGCTCCGTCGCAGTCTGTTCATTATCAGAAAAACATCAAATGGCGACAATCCTGTAATTATTTTTGTTTGCTGTGACATTGGAGACCATTAGCTGAAATACAACAAGGAAGTAGCCGACACAGTTAAAATGAAGCATGATGTGCATCAAATCCCATCGAAATGTTTGGCCAACGTGCTGAATCAA
Organism: Verasper variegatus; assembly: GCA_026259375.1. Classification (NCBI taxonomy): domain Eukaryota; kingdom Metazoa; phylum Chordata; class Actinopteri; order Pleuronectiformes; family Pleuronectidae; genus Verasper; species Verasper variegatus. The sequence continues at coordinate 12,443,742 of CM048038.1, forward strand.
TCGAAATGGGTTAACCAGGTTTCTGATGATAAGCGAGTCGACATCATCACTTATACAGCCCAAGACAAAGCACACAAGCAAACATTCTGATTTAATCGTCCAATAGCAACACAGGACGACATCTGTCCAGCCTCTTTTAGCTCTTGTCAAAGATTGACATATGCTCCGATATTCTTTTGTCTTTTCCTTTCCACTTCATTTCCCCTGACAGTGTCCTCTTCGGTTGCTTCAGTAGCTCTGCCATGATGTCCAAGCTGAGAATGGCGAGCTAGTTTTGTCTTATTGCAAGCTGCTAGCTCCAGCTCTGGCTGTTGGTGTGTGTGTGACGTAAAGCAGATTGTAATGGTAAACCAGAACTTCATAGTGCAGTTGCAGGAGTCCAGGGGGCGCTGTGGCACTGACAGACATGCCATCTTCCCTATTATAAATTACATAAGCTGTTATTTTAAGGTGTAAAAACCACCCAGTGTTGTGTTAATCCCAAGTGAATCTTCACTCCGCATTGATGAGTGACAAATAAAAGCCTCTCCTGCCTCTCTTTCACTCTGAAAAGTCATGGCGGAAATTACAGTCAGAACTCCTCTTTTGCAGTAATTAGTTATGAAACGTGACACACGCCACGTGCGCTCCACCTAAAGTTGCCAGGATTCTTCCAGCATCATCACTCCGGTGAAATTGAGCAAGGAGAAAGGGACTATATTAGCAGCATGACTGAGATGGAAAAGGTAAATGCGCCTGTGGGAAGTTGATTGATCAAGCGGATAGTGTAATATCCTTTGTGATTGTGATTGCTTGTGTGTGTGTGTGTGTGTGTGTGTGTAAAAACAGACAGGAGTTAGGTGGAAGAGAGAGAGAGAGCCCTGTGAAGAGGGCCAGATGTTTCCAGTAGTTTAAGTTTGAAGGATATTGGGGTCACAGAGTTTTTTGCCTGAGTAGAGACAGGTTTTCATTATAAGGGAAGTGGGAGGTCAGGCCAGGTCATCACACTCACACACACACACACACACACACACACACACACACACACACACACACTGATGGTGCTTGAATGGTCATTGGTGGGCAGAATCCCTAAAGCGGCTCCCAGCTCCTATCCCCTCCTTAAGTTGGCTTAATCAAAACAGACGATTGGCCGCTACACTTTAATACGAACAAACACTGATTGCTGATTTGAAACACCATGGGGCTTTGATTACTGATTAATGCTGGGAGAGCTGCTCAGAGTCATCAGAAGTATCAGTATCGAATTTATTCAATGTGTTGCCTCTAATAACAGTAGAGACTTTTTTTTTTTTAAATCAAATAATTCAGTTCAAAGTTTATCGGCCACAAATGGGCAGTAAAGTATGGGACTTCCTCTCTCAATCACTCTCATGGTGATGTAGTTGTAGTTGTATTACCTTCAAAGCAGAACTAAGCCAGGGATCTATATAACATGTGTTTATGTTTGATAAGCTAAAACTTGTATTTATTTAAATGCAGAAAGATTTATGTTTCAATTATGTGAAAAAAAGGTTTCTTTCTTTTTGTGTCTTGATATATCAGAAATTTGTTACTCCCTAATATCGGCATGCTCCCAAAAAAATCGAAATCGGTCAGGCTCCAGTTTTCATTGTCTGTGATGATTTCTTGCTTTAAAAAAAGAGAATGATGAAGTGAAATGCACGGCCAGGGGGAGGCATACGGGGACACATATTTGTTGTGCAGGTTGAGCAATGAACCACTAATTTATTATCATTAACTGGAGTTAATCGCCTGTGCAAACACTTTACTCTCTGAATTGATTTGTTCTAAACAGCCAAGAAAAAGAGAAAGCCAATCAAGATGGGGGGGGGGGGGGGGGGTTTCTTGTTGAGCTTTTAAGTCGGGATTAATGTGCCCTTACTTCAACAGTGGTGTGGCCGCGCCGTCGGGGTAAAGTTTACTTTGATTTGCATGTGATCAAAGTCATTATGTCTTCACTCTAAACCCAACTAAAAGTTCCTAAAATCATCCTCAGGCTCCACTCAAGTGTTTTGTCAAGTGTGATATTTTGCTTGGTTTCATTCAGATATGTAGATGATACATAAAAGGTTGTTGCCTCAATCATGCAGGTCACATATGACTACTGATTCCTATCCTGAAAGCAGATGCATTAAAACAAAGGGAAATGTAGAAATCTGATCACTGAGCCATTCAAATTTTAATTACTAACACCACATGTATGGCTCTCTCTCTCTGTCTCTCTCTGTGTGTGTGTGTGTGTGTGTGTGTGTGTGTGTGTGTGTGTGTGTGTGGTGAGAGGAGGTGGGGAGCGTTGAAGAGTTACGTCGGGCGCCGCGATCCACCATGTTGTTGTTGAACAGAGAAGACAGATCTGAGCCTGCGGTGTCGGAGGGCTAGATGGATGTCAGCAGCGTGGCTTAAAATGTGTTTCTGCCCGCTGTCCTTGGGTGATTTCCACTGTGCGCTGAGCAGAGCACACAGTCCTGGCCAGGGGGCACCATTACTGCCGCCGTGTGCAGGAGAGCTGTGGCAAATGGTTCCTGGATATGATCCACAGAAACCACACGGCCTCCACTCCCTCTTTGTCTCGTTGCGACGGGATTTTGTCTTGAAATCTTAAAATGTGTATGAGATCAGAATATATATTAGCATATACATCTAGAAACAGCTCAGTGAACATAGTATAACAAGCGGAGGACTGTTGTGCTTCCTTATTCCATATTCAGAGAACGAAACGTCCTGAAGGCACTCAATGCCGTAATTGATGTGAATCAGTGAACGCTTCAACTCTGATGTGCAGACTTGACACCTGTTTTTCATCACTTCAGTGTTGTTTTCACTCTCACTATACTTCTTGTATTCCAACTCTTCTGTAAGCCATATTTGAATTGGATATCATCTGTATAAGGAGGCCTATTATTAATACTCCTAATAATAAGTTTTAATGAATTTGAGACATTTACTTGAGGGATACAGATATCTGCTATTTTATTGTCTCTCCAAAATGGTTATTTCCCCCATTTCCTTTTTTAAGCATCTGCAATTGCTTGTCCTCCGTGTGGCAGTGAAATGAGTGTGGAGTCGTGTGCATGTGAGCATGATTGCGTCCCCTCCCCATATTTATGCAGGAAATGTCAATAATTAACCTCTTAATAGTGTAGCAATTTTTCCCGTCATTATAATTTAAGCAAAATGTCACCGCCTGTGAAAGAAAAGACCCTGAAGCAGCAGAGTTTCAGTGACTGTGAAATTGAAACTGCGGAATAAGAATGTAGAGGGAAGCATGGAAACGACATGAAGTGTAGGAATGATATGAATGGTTTTTCGAGTCGGGGACGTGGTATTTGAAACAAAAAAGGTGGGGGGGGGGGGGCACAGAGGGTCACTGATGCACCTAATCATGTAGCCACTGAGTTCTGCATGAAGAAATACAGAAGCAGTGGGCTGACTTTTAAACAGGAATTGGAAGAAGAACATTAGTGCACACAGAGTTTTACCACTGGACTATGGCTGACGTTCCTGCTCCTGCATGAACTGATCCAAAGTGCAATCTAACTTTGTTCACAAGTAAGTAGCAGCATGCCGACGGAGTTTGCACCGTGTTACATCATGATGTGCAAAACCTCTGTCTGGATTTTCTTGTGCTCAACATAACTCACAGTATAAATGTTTATAATGAGCTCCTCACAGTATAGAGCCCAACCGATTGATCAGGAGAGACCCATAGGATAAACTGAATGGGTCATAGAGAGAGAAGGAGAAGTTAAGGTGCAAATTTGTTGCAGCTTTCCTGGTCGTTCAGTTCTTGGAAATCTCACGATGACGTGTTCTGGTGAGATGTATGTATCTCAGCCTTTTTCACACGCTGTGAGTTGGAATTCACATTGTTAAAGAGAAATACCATTTCCATGCCTAGAGACACACTCACACACACACACACACACGTCCCCGCTATCACTCTCTATAAGCAAGAGAATGTCAGAAAAATCCTCTTTATTTCAGTCATACACAATTTGTGACAACCATTATGGAAAATGTCTATGCTGGCAACTCAATTTATCACTCACATATGAAGACAGTAGAAGGAGCTGCTACATTTATCAGTCTTTTTAGTGCTGAGACAGATAATAACTGCGGATGAAATTCTCCTTTTTATTGTGTCAGTTTCCGATTTTATAGCAAAAATGCAAATGAAAGCAAACATGACAACTTTTGAGGCACTTGACAAAGATTATGTCATCTTTACTGAGGAGTGTTGGATCTTTGTGCAGTAGTAGTTGTAGCTCATGTTCCACCAGTGGATCGTGCAGCCCCAGCACTTCACCCCTCAGCCATGTTCTGGGGAGAACATCAAGGTAGATCCTGCAGGAAAGATGAATGATCCTGGGGAAATAAGGAGGTGGCTGTCTTGTTGAGGCTGGACACCCCGGAGGCAGTAGCAGATGGAAAGCATCGGGGCGATAGTGAACTTGACTTTGGGCAACACCTCCCAACTGATATATAGGAGACTGAAGACACCCCTGAGGCTTTAGGCTGTTCTTTGTGTCACAACCAACACAGTGCCCAATGCTCAATGCTTCATGTTCAAGTGGCCCCACTTGTAGCACACTGAATTTTTCAGCAGCGCTAGACTGCACTGAAGAGCTGTTCCACATATTACAAATTACACGGCCATGTATTTTATTCAACCTTCACTTGCTTCCAGTATTCTATTGTTATAACTTGAACCCATAACAACATTTGCACACGTTTCAATATAACATGCTCACTGATTATTTCATTAACTTCGTGTGTGCTTAATTGCGGCAAGGACATTATTTAATCGGTGTATGTCTCTTATTTAGCAGCATTAAACAAAATCAGGTTACTGTGCTGTTCTGTAACATTGCGAGACAGATTGTTTTTTTATTTCCAAGGGAATAATTCATTAATATAAATGAAAAGTTAGGCATATAAAGGCTGAACAAGCCTGTGTGACGAGATAAGCTCCTCCTGTTGGCGTTCGTAAAAATCTTCGAAGGGATTGGCAGCTATGAAATATAAATAGAAAAGTTTCACAAAGGAAGCTGAATTCTCAAATATAATGAAATATAATGAAATAGAAGGGTACAATTCATAAAATAAATAAATAAAAAAAGAGTACAATTGAATTAAATTAATAGTTGATCAAATCTTCTTGACTTCCTTCTGCCATTGCAGTTTTGAAGGTCCATGTTGCTGAAGCAGTTAGTTCAACAAGTAGGAAGTCAGAAGTTGGTGCAATGTCCTTGGATTCCTTGAATTGTATTCATGGCCTTTCAAACTCTGAATAAAATCTCTTTCAATTTAATTAAATAGCTTCTCTGGAATGTTGTGCTTTTTTTTTTATTTTGCACATCAATTGGACAAGCTCTTGTTCAGATAATGTTTGTCGAGGGCCCAAGTCTTCACCAATCCCTTAAGAAAAGATGATGTTTTAAAATGGTAAAAAAATTATGTATACAGGGAGATTCTATAAGAGATTTCTTGCTTTTAAATCTGATCTTTGTTGACACTACCACACAGAGCAAAGTCAGACAAGGTTGGAGGTTTTTACAAAGTGTACACAAAAGGCTGGTACTTTTTCATTCCACAGGAAACATGGCTGTGTGCATGTATCCTGCCCTACCTGAACATCTGTAACATTCCGATATATATAAAAAACTGAAGGTGCTCTTTGTAATTTCATGCTATATAAACGAAATTTAACAAAGCTAATTTTATGGATATTTAAAATTTTTGACTGTTTACATGCTAATCTAATCTTCCTAATGGATTTTACAACAGCTGCCAACTGTTAATCAGTGGAACAGTGAGTGTATCGAATCAGAGTCCACAGTCCACATCTCTGACTTTTATGGCACTATGGCAACAGCTGAGGCCGTCCATCTGTCCCATTCTCGTGAAAAACAACATCTCTGCAATGTTTATTTTGATTCAAGAAAGAAACTGATCGGAAATTGGTGGTCAAAGATGAACTTCACCGTAACTTCACACACATCCCATATACCAGGGACGCCCGGAAGGGGATTTCACCTTTGACTCAAGAATAAACTTAAGAGTTTTGAATTTCATACTTAGATAAATGGATCCTTTATGTCCGTGGAATGAAATGATCTTTCTGCGAACTTAGATATACAGATTGTAGATCATTTTGAGCGGCACAGTGGTGCTGTGGTTAGCCCTGTTGCACTAAAATTCTTCGTTTGCATCTTCTCCCTCTGTTTCTGGTACTTCAGCTTCCTCCCTCAGTCCAAAGACAGGCAGATTTGGCTTCAGTGGAGACTCTAAATGGAGCGAAAGTGTAATTGTGAGTGTGCACAATTACACAATTGTGGGTTTTTTTGTATTTTTGGCCCTGTTTGCCCTGTGATGAGCTGGCGACCTCTCCAGGTTGTACCCCGGCTCTCGCCCAATGTCCAATGTAAGCAAGGGTTGGCTCCAGCCCTCGCAACCCTTAAAGTATCAGGTATAGATATAGATACTGGATGGATGGAGGTCATTTTGACTACTAAAATTCAGATGTGTATGCTGTTGATCTACAAATTGTGTATTAATCCTCCTATTGTCTCCTTGAAGTGTAGCATTACCCCTCAAAACAGTGACAGTGCTGTATGAACTGTGTACAGTGTGTGTGTATATGTGTGTGTATTTATGCATGAGTGCAACAGGGTTGCTCGTGAGGCAGGCACTCTGGCACTATGACAGAATGAGGTCGCCCCGCTGCAGAATGACATGCTCACCATGTACACCTCTCTCTCTCACACACACACACACACACACACTGAAGACATTTATTTCCTTAAGCATAAAACAGGCTCTCATAATTTGAATGTGAAAACAAACGTATTAAGGTCCCCACAGCATTAGCAGTACCTAGACATAAAACACACAAACACACAGGCACACCTCACCATGTCCCTGAATATGTCAGCTTGGATAATGTTGATGCCATTGGCTGTGAAACACTGCCCCTCTCTCAAACGGCAGAGAGTGTGTATAGGTGCACACAACAGTGATATGGATTTACGAGATTCCTTGCTGAGTCACAGTAAGGAAGCTCCATGTGGGTATTTTGGCCTTTTTGCAACTGTTACCAAATGATACACAGGGTCAGGAGAGTTTTCTCCAATCTGCTAGTAACTCTTAAGAGTGCAGTATTCATCCTGTCAAATTCAATGGCTTGTCTCTAACACTGTATATTAGTTTTTATTCAATTTATATTTCACAATATATTTTTTACTTCCATTGTGAGGATTATAAAGGCATACCTTATTTTATCTTATCTGCAAGCTGCCTTTTCAAATTACATTCGGCAAAATACATGATTGCAGATTAGAAATTAAAATTGTCAGGAATCAAGGATGCATTGTTTCAAAAATTACTGCTGATAGAGGAATGTTGGTTTATTTATAGTTGCACAGTCTGGATTGGATGTTGATGCAGGGTTTGCCAAGATGCTCACTGCTGGCAAGACCTAACTGTCATCCGCACCTGACTACTCTGTAAACGTCTCATGAACTGCTCTTAAAATACTGTATAATGTACATGTAGCACTTCATAAAACCAAGTCAGTTAAACTTCAGGGATACCAATTGGCCAAACACATGACTGAGTCACATCATGAGTATAAATATATATGACACAAGTTTTTAATTTAAAGTTTTGATGAATTCATTATTTTGTTAGTTGAGTAATACAAATGAATAGTTAGATTATTCCAAAAAATAATCGTTAGATGAAGGTGCAGCCCTACTGAGCAGTGTAGAATATATACAGCTTCACACAATCCTTGCACACCTCCACTGTTGGAAGATGGTTCCGGGTTTAACTCTTGACTGCTGCAGCTTTGTTTGGACTCCCTTGTCCTTGCAGTGTGCCTTGGTGTTTTCTTTATTGTGCCGTTCTGCTCTTTAGGCCTGTGTAGTCCTGTTATCAAAGGGCCTCTGAGATTGAGCCAAGTTCTGTTGAATAAAACATCTAGCCGCTGATCCTCTGCAAACACTGAAGCAAAAATGAAAAGAAAGGAGAACTTTCCACTTGTAGTTTCTATCTTGTATTTCCTTTTGTGTGTGTGCGGGTGCTGTATAAGTTTGAAGTTCCCTTCAGGTCGTTCTATCTCTCTTGTTGGCCTGTGTAGCCCCGCAGCAGCTCTCCAGAAAGGAGTTGTGTCCTGATTATTTTTACTTGTAGCATCTCTGCACTTCTGCACACTGTCAGAGTAATGCATAGACCTTATCTACGACAGATACCTCTCTGCATATGAACTCGTCCTCGGGCGGCTTAAAAAAGGATATCACTACAGGCTCTGTCAGTGGGGGTGGGGGTGGTATGGTAGAGTGGGAGGAGAGGGAAGGGGTAAGAATAGAAGAGGGAGGGATTAAATCTCCTAAACGGTTGATAAGGGCAAAAAAATGAAAAAAACGTCCAAGAAATCTACCCATCAATTTAATAACATTATTCTTTGCCCTTGTCCCTTGGGTTTTGCATTTCATTACAAAGATAGAATAAAGTATTGAATAGTAATATGTTGAAAATAAATGGGATGAATTTTAATGGGATGGCTGAGGATTTTTTTTTCTTTTCACAAAAAATGTAGATGCACAGTTTTCCAGGGCACAGAGGGTCATGGTGCCTGCAGGAACTATTATTTTTTCACTTATTTTAGAGAGGAGATTTTTTTCTCAAGCCAACGTTACAGGAGCAGTGTGGAGCATTTAATGTTATATAGTGGAAAGGTTGTAGACTGAATACCCCACCCATCACCCCTATGTCATACATGCTCAATAAGGGACAACGGCAGGTCCCTCCCAACAAAGGAATGATGAGGATTCTAAACTATGGAAAACAACCATTCTTGGTTTTACTCCACTGACTATTTTCAATTTTTCTTTTTTAAATAAACCCCCCCAAATCCTAAACACTGGTCTTGAAACATAAGGTTTATCAAAGGCTGTGCTTACACTTAATGGACTTTGAGAAGAGGCCAGACAATGTTAATAGTTTAATTCTGTCATTTTTACATCCCCCTAAAGTCTCCTTTTTTTTAAGTCGTCCATCACATTCAGTTCTCAAAGAGCAGGTTTGTTTAATCTAGTTATTCAAAATTATATAAATACAATTTTCTTTTTTCGTGGGCAGTGGGTATTTTAAAATCCGACACCACATAAATAATTTGCTGATTATTTTCTTGATTCCCTGCATTTGCTGTAGAGTAGATTGGCTCTTTAGCTTAATCTTTGTCTCCAACATTGTCGGATGAGAAATGCCAACAACCCACATTAACTGACGACAGAAGACCTTAGGAACCGGTTAAATTGGATCCTCACACACTTAAGTCAACTTTTATCCAGACTTGACATGTATGAAATCCAGATTCTTGCATAATATCAAAGCATCATTCACGTACATTTATGTGTCAGTGCACACAGCATATTCTCCTCTCTCTATGAAACACACACACACACACACACACACACACACACACACACTGTGTCCCTGCACGGGGACACACCCCTCGGACTGCCAGGCCTAATCATGGTCCTGTGTGCCAACTGCTGCCCTAGGATAAGCCCGGCTGCGCTCCTCAGATATTTTAGATAATTGAACAAATTATGTTTCGCTGTGCTGTCATGTTTTGGGGTAAGTGTGGCTCCTGGCATTAAATACTTGCCCTTATGTCTATTATTAATTGTGAAAGTTGTTGTTTTTCAGTCCTGTTGTGCTGTACAGGCATCATTAGTCACCAGCAAGAGCTGCTGTGGGCTATGTTTGCTACCAGTCAGCCAACCAGCCACAGGGGCGGAAAGCATTAAGAGTATCTGTGGGTGATTGTCAATGCACATGAGGGTGTATGAGTGGGTGTATTCAGTGTTTAACACACATGCATGTACGATAGAACTGGTAAGGCAGTTGTTATAGTTGAGTGGTTTTTGACCATGACTGTAATTTAATGATAAAAATAACCTTAAGCACTCAGAGATATTAAAATTAAAATGCCAAAGGTCAACCAAAGTTCAATCTTGATTGGTACTCAACCACATGACAGTAGAATAAAAATGAAATAAAGGAAAAATCATCAACTCCAATAATGTACGCAAAAAATGAAGTGTTGTGCAACTTGTCCTCTGAATTGGGTATTCATCAACTGAGCATTCATCCTAATGCATAATCAGCAATAACCACAGTAACTATAAAACGCTGCAGTGAACATATACATTGCAATTCAACCAATATTCTAGAATTGTGACAACTTTGTGGGTAAATCCTCGGGAGGAGGGGGGGGGGGGGGGGGAACATGTCAGTCAAGTCAAACTAATCCTCCAGTGAAACAGAAGTGAGTTTGATCCCCCTGTGTATATGACCTACATAAGGTGTTGAATAGTGTGGTAGTGGGTGTTAAGTTTTATATAATCCTTACAAAGAGATGTAAATGACTCTCTCTGATGTGCCAGCTTCTCAAATGTTCCTCACACTCCTCCAGGACCTTTTGTGTCCTTTTTTTCCCAGAGCTTTCATGGAGGGTGTGTGTAATACTCTTTTTATTTTTATTTATTGAAATCTACTTTATTGAGTTGGCCGTTCATCCTCGTTCATGAATCTCTTTCTTAGTAATGCCTTCAGGGGATCCTTTCAAATTTGGCTCACATATTCACTTAGTCTTGAGGACATTTTGTTGGCCAAAGGTCAAGGTCACTCTTACCATACAAAACAAGTGGTTGGCCTTGCGAATCCAATATCTCAGGAATACCTCCAGGGGAGCCCCCTTAAAAATTTGGCACAAATGTTAATTTGGACTCGAGAAGATTCTGGTGGTCAAAAGGTCGAAGCCAGTGTGACCACACAAAGCAGTTTTTAGCCTCTTGAATGTGATATCTCAAGATTATCCTGAGGGAATGTCTTCAAATTTTGCAAGTTTAATTAGCTGAAGATGGATGATAACCACACTGCAGACCCCCTGAGCAGTGTGGGAACATTGTGATTATTCTCCTCCTCCACCTATACTAAAAAGCCACTGAACTGAACCGTGGCTCAAAAATCGAGGTCTGAACCAAACTGTGAATTAGGAGAGTCGTTACAGTCGGATTGGACAGTTAATACAAGAGAGGTTGCTGTACAATGCAACAGACTTTAACGCTGTACAAAATACCTCAAAATAAAATAGTCATGGGTGCCATTAGGTATGGCCAGTGGATAAGAAACATTTATTGAACTTTAAAAATTCATACTGAACCACAGGGGCACCTCACAAGGACTGCATTATTTAAGACGTCTCAGTGGCTGAGCAGAGCTCCAATAAGTAGAGAACACATTTGATGGGTATTCTCTCACCATAAGTCTGTGTTTAAATTAGAAAACATTTAATTTAGTTACCTTTAGTGCTGTGAAAGGGAATGGAAGATTGAGAGGGTTGTATATAAGGCTTAGGGGTATATTGGATTGGGATTGATTCCAGGTGCCAGGAACTTGGAATTTCTTGCCCAGATTCTGTCCATTTCTTGCCCCGGGAGGTAGCAAAACCTCATTAAGCTATATTGATAAATGCCAAATCATTGCTGCTTTCTGTGGATTGAAACTAGCTTTAAATACAAATACAGATTAACAAAATAGAACACTGAGAACAATGATTGATAAGTGGGTCTGACATGTCACCCACTGGTCTGTGAATGGATATCTTAAAGTTTGGATTTACCAGTTGCTGCCAACTTTGCTCTTACTTTTCTTTTACTTTTCTGGCAACTTTTCAGTGCAGTGCAGTCAGTCTTTAAACTGAGTTAGGGAGGCCAAGTGTCATCCACCATGGGCATGGCTGAAAGACCCATTAATCAAGTAAAACTAATCCCCAATACAGAGGTTACTCTTAAATATATAATATGTAACAATTCTTCTTAAAATGTCCAAAAAAACGACGAGACCTATTATCCAAAATGTTTCAAACTAAATTCAAATCCAGAGAAATCCCCAATTTTATTTGAGGTTTTGGTCACATTTTAATGGGGTTATACCTGCTTTACCAGTTGCTTTTCTCATCTCTACTATCACATCTGAGGCTAATGACATATGATGAGAGAAAAACACACTGTCAGCCAGTGAGCCGGCTGTTTTCCCCTTCTACTATTTTGTACTGGTAACTCAGAACGGATCACGATCGCCCGTTTTCTGCATGATTAAAAAATCAAACGTAAACCCATTACCTCATCAACTTTTGCCTGAACTCTGTCAGCAGTGCTGGTGAAGACAACAACCCCCATGATCCCATGCTGATTCGCAATGTCACCAAACTCGGTCTTTTGTTATCATTTAGATTGACAGACTCCTAGCAGCTGAAGCATGTTTAACTGCTAATCTTCAAAATCAAACTATTTAAAACCAAATCTTGAAACCAGAAACCAAATCAGAATTATATTTTATTTAAATTATTAAGAGTACACACAACTTGGCAACAACTCTTGGCACTCAATGTACGGACTTTAAAATATCTAGGTTTGCCATGGATTTCTTTCTACACAGTCCCTTTAGTTTGATGTTGATTACTGAAATGGTTTTTGATAGCTTAGAGGAAAATTTGAATTTAGCACTCAATCATATGGCAGAATCCTGCTGCTGCATTCGCTAAGGGCTGAAACTGTCAAGCAGGTCAATACATATCAACTGTCTTCAGGCAAAAAACATTGGGGCTTGTTTAGAAGTACACCTGCTTTAAAGTTTGAACCCATGGAGAGTATAGTGCCTAAGCTGTTTCAGATGTAGCTTTGCTTCACCTTTTAAAAGAGAAATCAAGGCTATACTGTGTGTAGAAGCAAACATCTATGAACAAGTACAAGAAGTACTGAAGATTGAGTGATCAGAAAAAAACTCTTTCTGCTTTTTTTCTCAAGAGAATAAAGAAATAAAGGGACACCGTTTTTCCATCTGCTAGTTCAGCACTTCACTAACTACAGTCATAACACCATAGGTGCAGTTAACACCAGAAACAAGAAAAGCTTTCAGACTCTGCAAATCACCGTCTCCCCAGGCGCAGCGTTGAACATTCCAGACCCTAAAACGTTTAAAAGGGTTCATGTTAAACCCCATTGGGCATTGTGCCAAAGCTTTCAATCATCACTTAAGACTTACTCTGTCGATGCCATTAGATGACAGAGTCCAATTTTCAATTTCAAGCCTTGCTGTTTTGATGGCCTGCGACCAATTCTCATGCAAACAGGAGTCGTTTGACTGTTAGTCATCGTCACAGCCAATGGCTGGTTTGATTATTGTCCACGTCTACAATTCACCCAGAGAGGGCCCTGGACGATAATTTGCAGACATTTTAATGACTCAACTATAAAGCAAACATAAAAGAATCAGCAGTCCGCTCGAGGAAACTGTTTTCTCCTTTTGCGCCACAGCAGTAACTCACCAACATGAAACAAACATGCCATACAAAGTGATATACATAAATAAAAAATGTAACCTTTCAGTGTCCATCACCTCTCTTAACTGTGTCCTTTGTCATGCTGTCGGTGATATATATAAGCAGTTTCTTTGGAAGCATATTAGCTCAAATTCAATGAGAGATAATGGATTTTTCTCTGCGCATGCTCACTTGATGCAAATCTTTCTCCTCTCTTCTTTTCTACTTTGTGAAGACAGAGTGAGCAATCCCAAAGGAAAATCATACGAAACCGGAGGGCTGATTGTGCTATTCAGCAGAAGCGTTATTATAATCAGCTCATGGCTGGCAATGCAGACAAATTACTGGTACGCCGTCTCAAAGAAGGAGAGAGCCAAAGGAAAGACACCCAAAGAGATGCTATCAAAGCCTATCACAAACCCTGCTACGAGTATTGAGAACTTTTAATTTGTTCAAACTGTCATGGCTGACTACATTTTGAAACCATTGTTTGTCATCAGAAAATGCATTTGGATTTCTTGTGATACCCAATACATAGATATGAGAAAGTGATTTGCTTTTTTCCCCTCCTCACTCTGATATTGACTCAATGGTTTATCATTGCAGATAGTTCAGCTTATGTACACAGAGCTGGACACCCTCTATGTGTGAGTGTGAATGGCATCAAGAAGAAGTGAAGAGAGAAATTGGACTGTCTGGCAGCATTATAACAGCTATCAGACCTCGCTGCTGCCGCACTGCTCATAATCGGAGCTGGGGGAGGAAAATTTACTTGGCTGAACAGATTTCAAGTTTTGCCTCTAGTCAAAATGCCCAGTCAGAAATGAATAGAATCCTAACTGGCGGCTTATGGCATTGCTTTTTTTTTTTTTTTCTTGCAGAAATTATTCACATATAATGGGGTGGCTGACCTTTGACATTGTGGGGATCTGTCATTCATTTACGCTAATTGCCCGGTCCAGAGTCACAGTCTGTGCTCATGAACACAGAGAGAGAGTGAAATCACTGCTTCATATGACATTAGTCACTGTAAAGGGATATTGCTATTAACTCAAATGTGTTGTAAGAATTGGAAACGGGGCTCTGCGTTACAGCGCGAAGGAGGATCGAGCCCACCTGACACCATGAATGCATAGTGGTAGCAGCCCTGAGGCTCCTTGGTTAATTAAATCCCCCACCTGCATGTCAAAGGAAGTAGCCACATATGTTTATGCTAATGCATACAACATACAGTAAAGGGAGGTCTGATATTACTAATAAACCTTGACACAAGCTTCAATGGCTGAGAGGAGTTCAGTACTTAGACCATTGCTTCCCCTGCTAAGTTTATAACATCCAAATCAATGAGCACCATGTGGGCTTCATCCAAATCAAATCTGCGGTTCATTACGCTCCAACATGTTAAGTGGGTGGACCCAGTTGGCTCCAACTAGCTCTGTCACTCGTTGGATATTGAATCTGGCAGCGGTGGATAAAATGTACGTCAAAATTAGAATGTTTCTGAGTAGCCCTAATTTCCCTGGATGGCGGTGTTGGTTTTCTACCTTGTTGGGCAGTGCTGTTTAGACAAGGGAGACTACCTGCCACGGGACATGGTGGGTAATAACGCATTGGTGTTGCACCAACTCAAAGTAGGTCTGACAGCAAGGGCACAGGGAGCCATTACTGCTTGTCTAGAGGATTTATGGGATATTTAGAAAAATGTGATGGGCGCTCATTGCTGCGAAATTCCGTCTGTCCGAAAAAAAACGAACCAGAACATGCAAAAAAAAAAGTTGCATACTGATAAAAATGGAATATGAGATAACTTGTTTCCTCTGATTGAAAACAAACAGACCATATTTGACATTGAAAAGCGCCTGGTCTTTTAAACTCAATATATCTTAGGGTTTTTACGAACGCAAACAAACTAAAGGAGTTGATTGTCTCATTTGGTCGCAATGTCCTAGTTGTCTATTCTAATTTAGCTTGTTAGGAACAAAGCGAGGACACTGGAAGTGACATGATTCTCAGCACGTTTGTATTTTAACTAATTTAAATCAGCCGCTCAATAAAGCTCAGTCGTGTCACACTCCTTGTAACTTTCAGGAAGGCCGATTAAAATAAATGGTGCACAACTTTGTCCAACAACCTTTCTGCTGTGGCTAGAACATCAATTGAATTATTTCTTTCCACTGAAGAGGCTGAAGATGTATTGAAATTCCACAAAATTAATAACTTCAAGCCAAAGAATGGAGTGTTTTCAATTTAATTAATCTCCATCTTGGTTTTTAAAGGACAAGATATCAGCATTATCTCAAAATAGGCTGTGATTTCACCATTACACATTGGGCAAATGGTGACATATGGTAAATGGTCTGTACTTATAAAGCGCTTTTCTATTCTTGATGACCACTCAAAGTATTTTACAGTAACCGTACAGCTGTCGGGCAATTTGGAGTTCAGTATCTTGCCCAAGGACACTTCGGCATGCAGAATGGGGAAGACCGGGATCGAACCGCCAACCTTCACGGATGTCAATACTACTGTATATACTTCTGTTTATCGACAAAAAACTAAACGAAAAGACCAAAATCCACAGCTTGTTTCTTCATCTCAGTTGATTGGAACTTCTCTTCCCCATCTGTTGTCCGTAGCCTCGAGCTTTTCCTTCCAAGTGAAGATGTAGATCTTCAGGTCAATATATACGCTTACATAAAAAAACGAAATAATAAGAGCAAACAATTTCTGAAAACATCTGAGTGCTGACGTACTCAGCAATCAGTGCTCTAACAGGAGTAAATAATCCACGTATTGGGAACTACTCAAGGTAGTTAATTTGTGCTCTATTGAGTTTTCACAGCCCCAGGACTGTGCATGTGGAATCCAATCAAATAAACCCACAATGTCCATGTTCACAGTAATGAAAAGAATCCAGCGCGACAAAGTGGCTGACTGGTTTGTTTTTGTGCTCTATGATGATATTTATTAAGACCAATTCATTTCTGCTTAAATTGCCTTTCTTATTGGATTTATTGACAATAAGAAAAAAATTGAATATCATCATCAATTTATTCATCTTCATGTTGTGTAAAAATCACCCTTATTCGATTTAAGTGACGCACATGGTCCATGTGGTTAATGTGCCGCACGGTGTCGTGATGATTTAGAGAATTTTGTCAGAAGCAATATTGCAAATACAGAACTCATTTTATCTTTTATATGTTTTTGTTTTGTTTTGATGTTACGTGTTGGTGAGCAAAAGACTTTTCTGTTCCACCTAGGGCAGACAAAGTCATTTTCTGTTCTCAATCCAATGCCTTGCAGTCCCCAAATGGCATCTTTAAACTCTTACCACTCCATCACTCTTATTCCTTCTCACTACTCTGCTTCAATTTCTGTCCATATTTCAGCCTCATCAGATGATTCCTGGAGTCTGACCTCTAGTAAATACACTATGAAGACATCATAATACAGGCAGAGGTGCCACTGACTATACGTTCTCCCCGGACATTGTGTAGTCTTGACACAGCTCCATGCACAGAGTGTTTACTTCCATACGCCAGCGCTTCTTCAATCCATTAATAACTGGTCCGTAGCGGGCCTGCAGAATGTCATTAACGGCTCCTGTGAGCCAGTAACAGACACATGCTGGGGACCAGCGATGACAGTGGGCCCCCTAAAAAAGAATCTCATTATCACCAAGTCACATACTGTATCAGAGAGTGAAACAGGACGTTCAGTCTCACACACATCTTCATTACATACCCTGCTGTGTCCCCGCACCAGCGAGAGGGCAAACTGTTGGAAGACAAATGGACATCCATTCTTCTTCTACTTGTCAGTGCCATTATTAAAGTTCAGGAGAGCTTCCCCTCCTGTGACAGGCTAAGTCACACTGAAGTTTGAGGAGTATTTTTGTCTCTGAATGACAAACCTAATGAATGTGAAACCCTCAGTTTTTCATAATGAACCAGAACAGGAACATACAGCATTGGCCAGCAGGGAGAACTCGGCTTAACATCCATAGATTGCACTTTAGCTATGTGTGTTCCCATGGCAGTCAGGAGTTCTCAACAAAGAGAGCATGCTGACCCCCCCACCCATAACCTCTAACAGAGCTGCCGTCACACATTGGATCTAATTCTACGGGACGCCGTGACTCATTTTATTCATTTCTCACTTCGTTTTATCCATTCTTTAACCTCTCAACCAACACAAATATATAATTTATTACATTAATCTAATACAGTACAGTATGTTACACTTTGTTAGTGGCTTACCTACTGTTAAAAATAAAACAAATCTGCTGTTTTGCCCTCGAAGCCTAATGTTGGTTATTTTAGTTCAGGGACTGGGTTGTTGCAGACGTCACATTCATTATGGGCTGTTATTCAATTTAAGAGGTTTGTAATTAGAGCGCTGAGCAGAGTGTTGTGACCTGCCTTTGTGCCTCAAACAATGGTAAGAAACTTTGATTTGATTACAATTTAAACTTCCCTTTGTGCCAGAAACAAACACCTTGAGTGGGTGAGGTTAAAAACAAAGAAACTATGTCAGATTGACAAACGAGTATAGGATGAGGGGAACAAGGAAGTAAATAAGGACTTTTACTGACATGAAAGTGGATGGTAGTGGAGGATGTGCTGGGTAATCAAACCCTTACTTTAGTATCTAAATAGTCTTTCCTGTCTCCTAAGCTGCTTACAGACATGCACTGAAGTCAACACAATTTCCTGATATTACCTGGAGGGGCTGTATGTTGCTCTGGACATTGTCCAGACCTTTTCCTGCCAGCCCCCTGGGAAAATCTCAGGAAAATATCTGAGTGTAGCAGGAACATTTTCCATAGTTAGTGGGTTTGTTGATGATGTTTCTCAGATGCGACAAACAGAAAACTGCAACAATACAAATATCTCAGGTTGAAAAAGAGTTGCCATACACATAGAAGACGATGATGAAGATGTCAACTTGAAAAGACAACAAGATCAGACAGCTTTTTTGCGATATTGACCAAAATTCGCAAACACGTTGAAGGGACGACAAGAGACCCTGTCAAAATTCACGTCTTTTCCTGTGAGCGCGTCTCATGCTACTTCCCCTTTTATGTGAAAGGCTAACAAATGAAAATATCCAGACCCAAATCTCCGGATATTTTCTGGAGTTCATGCATGAAAATCACTCTTGCCATTAGCTCATTAGTACATTTAAAAAGAGGGGACGTGATTAACGCGGACGAAAGGGTCATTACATTGGATTAAAATGATAAAATATGTGCATCTCAATTGGAGCCTATTGCAAAGGCTGTATAACACACATGTAATGTTAAAGTGTGCTTACATCACAATCTAAATGAGAACTAATTATTATGTGAGAGCAGGGGGACTTAATTACTGTGTGTGTTCATTCGTCGACCAATTTGCCTGCACACAAACACACACACACAAAGTGGCCAGGTGTTTTTTGATTGATTAGCATTTTATTTGATCCAAGAATACTTAGACTTATTTACCGTAAATCATGGCTAAATTAATCTTGAGTGGCTCGAATGTGGGTGGGTGTTTGTGAGCTGAAGAGTGCGTCTCTTCATATTGTAGAGATGGTACAAACCAAGGAGCAGATTATTACAGTCCTTAAGACGATGACGGCTGAGAAATAACTGCCTGATGAAACACTCCATGCAGTCCACTGGGATCGTTGTATATACCTTTCATTTACTTTTCATTTCAACAGCAGAGACAATCCGACAGCTTCCTCGTAAACATGCTGTTGGATATGAACACAGAGCGTCAGTCTCATGAGCTGGAGAACACAGTCATGCGCTCATGCCCAAAGGAATCAATTAGTCAACTTTAAAATAGATCAGGAATTTCACAATTACTTGTGATCTTAGCATAACCGTATATATAGTTGATATAATGTAAGTTATTAAAAGTAAGGATCCATCCTCAGATGATTTTCCTGGGATTGAATCAAAAAGTGATGTGTTATGCTACTTAACTAATTAAAGCTGGAGAATATTTTTGTGTCTTTGATTCTGTCTTTGATTTTTGTGTTTGCACAGAAGTAGGAATAGTTTTACAGTAATGCTGATGCATAAGAACCTTTGTGCATAATCCTGGATACATCAAAACTGTCTCACAGTCAGCTTATAATGGAACCGCAATATTTTACTGACCATGTCGTACTGTTCCTGAGTCTTGAATCTCTTGAGTACAATACGCTGTTAACAATATGTGCATTGTCCCTCTCTGATTAAAGATAAACATAAACATAAAGTTCTCCAGATCTTTAGGAAAATGATCTGCTCAGACTGTTTGTTTAACCTACAACCAGCTTCCATGGATTGGCACCTAAATAGCCTTGAAATTTTGTGTACTCATTGTTTTTTACATCTTTGGAACAACATGCAACAGCAATGTTTTTTCTTTGTTTGTTTCGACGTTTGTGACGTGGAACATTACATTACATTACATGTCATTAAGCTGACGCTTTTATCCAAAGCGACTTACAATTAGCATCCATTAGGGGTTCATTTTTTGGGGGGTTCAGCATCTTGCCCAAGGACACTTCAGCATGGACTGGGATTCGAGCTGCCAACCTTCTAGCCAGAGCTGCCCCGAACATGACTCACTGTGGTAAAAACCAGAAAGGCAAACTCCTCAACTGGCAGTTGGAAAGGAGGCAATTGCCCTTTTTTCAGTTGGTTTACCCCCATTAGAAAAACGTGCATATACTCAAAAAAAAATGTGTGTAAAAGAGGTAAAATTAACATTTTCCCCCAAATTGGGTGTAAAATGTACAAAACAGATCCATCCTCCTCAACCTCCTTTCGACAAACAGCAGCTGCTAGTAACTGCAGTTAAAGGTTCAGTGTGTAGAATTTAGTGACATCTAGTGGTGAAGTTGCAGCTGAATACCCCTCATCCCACCCTCCCCTTCCAAACATGAAAGGGAACCTGTGGAAGCCTTCAGTTGTCATAAAAACTCAAAAGGTGTTTAGTTTGTCCAGTATGGGCTACTGTAAAAAACATGGCGGCCTCCGTAGAGAGGACCTGCTCCTCATGTAAATAAAAAGTATTCAAATTTAAAGGGCCCATTTTAGGGTAAAGAAAACAACAATTCACACAAACTAGATGAAACACACTACTGAAAACATTACTAGGATAATTTTATATTCAATTTCTGCCAATAGATTCCTTTCACCTAAACCTTACACAGTGGCCCTTTAAACAGACAGTGAATTACTTCAATTATCCAGTTTTCTCTCTTTGAAAGGCGAACACATGGAGCACACACACACACACACACTCTCTCTTTTTCTGTCTCTGTCGCTGATGACCTCATAAAGATGCTGTACGAGTGGTTTCAAACCTGTCTCGTTCTGAACAGTCAGTGCACTTCTCCGGGGCAATTTGCCAAGTGTTCTCTGACAATGCAACAGAAAAGTGGTTTGCCTGAGACTCCCTTTATCCTTACAGTCATTTTACCATCACATGCACTCAACGTCTGTCTTCCCCTGATGTGCTCCCGCGTGTCCATCACCATTTGCCGAACCAGTTTGGAGGAGTGGACGTTTGAGCCGCATTTTTATTCATTTGGCTGCGGAGCGTGAAACACAGGATGAGCAAGTTGACCTCCCTTTGAATAATGCTGCATTTGCATGTGAAAGGGTGTTTAGTGTAGTTCAAGTGGAGATAAGGAGAGAATAAGAAATGCTCTCGTTCCTCTTTCTCCTCCCACCATTGTGCCTTGAAGCATCTGATCTAATTGCTCTCTTTATTTTGCCCTGCATTGGGTTTTCCTTTTTTTTTACTTGCATGTGCATGCCCAAAGCAACCGCACATACACACACATGCTGCACACTTTCCCTTCGTTTGACCTCTTGTGAACAAACGTGCACTCACTCACTCACTGTTATCCCGCTTCATCTGCAGCTAAGCTCTCAAACTCTCCAATAAGCACTTGAGTGTTCAACAGAGATTTAAACAGTGTTGTGCTGTGGCTGTATAGTGGCAAGGGAATCATGGTGGAAGGGAAGGAGAGGAGGAGGAAGGCAGGAGGACAGAGGGATGGAGGGAGGGGGAAAAAAAACATGGAAAAAATTGAAGCTGGAGTGCCCTGGCAAGAGATCAGGGCTGAATTCACTCCTCGTCCCATCCATCCTTGGTTGCTACTTGTCATTAATGCTCTCCATCATCGCTGGAGAGAAAACTCACACTAAGAGAAGTGTGTGTGTGTGCGTGTGTGTGTGTGTTTTAATGTAACCATTCTGCAGATATCCTGTCTCATGTAACTATTACAGTATGTAGAGCTGCAATCAATACTTTCTTCTTCACAGATTTATATTTAACTGAGAACTAATCTGTAAAAGTGTAAAAGTATATGGGAAAAAAATCTCCCAGGTGCCAAAGTGGCATCCCCCGAATTGTTTGTGTCGCCGGAAACAAATTCCAATGTTGAGCCTGATATGAAAACATTTATTCTACAGAATGAACAATGTCGGAAACGTGTGCATTTATAGCCATTTTCAGACATGAAAATATCTGAAATATTGCATGTGGACATTTTCCAGAGGTTGCCTTTCACATTAGAAGAGTCAGTTCACATCTGGGTCAGATGTGTTCTCAACAACAGAAAGATCATGGAGCTTTCAGGCAAGGACTGATGCCTAATAAGTGCATGTAGGAGGCAGGACATGATGTATACAGTAAATTCCACTGTGGGAATCAAGTGTTTTTGTTTACGTCACAATGACTCGGGCAACATCCAAGCTGATATCTCAATTGTTGTCTTCCATGTGTATGCCACCTCTATTTTTACACTGAGATATTTGTATTTTTTCACTATGTATGTCCATTGCATGTTAGAAACTTCATCATGTTCCTGCTTTATTTTTCATGGGCTCCCTTGGACTTGGGGGGAAATGCCAGGAAAGTTCCCTGAAAATTTCTCGAGAAACTGACTCAAACATTTGTGTTTTCTCATACTCCACCACCAGAAATTGTGTGGACTTCAGTGCATGTCTAAAAGGGAGTTTGTTGTTTTAAAAAAGGTGTCGTTTTCTACATCCAAGTTATAAAATTGGTTGTATTTGTGTTTTCTCTTTTGATATTACAATAAGGTTTTTGGTTTAACTGTAAAATATCATGCTCCAGTTACATTTCTTTGTAAGAAGAATTAGATAACTTCTTAGGAATCATTGATATATATATATGTAAAAAATATTTTTCATTTAGCTCCCCAAATCCAAATTAATCCGGCTTTAATCCAAAGGTATTATATGCAATATAAAACTAAATCCTCACATTTCATCATCTAAAACCTGCTAATGTTTTGCATTTCTGTCCAATGAATTACTGGGAAAAACAGTAAACAAAAGAGTTACTGATTAATTCTCTGTCATTTTGTTAATCAACTAATTGTTTCATCATTGAATTATGCACCACAGTTTGTACATGCACGGTGAGCACTGTGGCTTCACAGCAGGAAGTGCCAAGGGATCAAATCCTCCACCCGGCCGGTTGTTCTCCATGCAGAGTTTATATGTTCTCCATGTGCCTGGTGCTCAGCCGAAACACATACAGATGAGGAGGAGTGTAAACTTTTAAAAATGTAAGGACTGTGCTCATTTTCCGCAGCAGTTGGCGAGGTGTGTGGAGGTCAGAATGTAAAACGGGCTCAAGTTCTCCCTCAAGTTTTTCAAGCAGTTCCCCTGAATGCGACACCATGAATGATTCCGAGGAGGGACTGTCCAAAAGTGTGCACATTAATCACATCCAGACAAACAGACAGTTCATTCTGGGAGAGAGATCCAGGAGGCACCGATTTTGCAGTCGGGTGCAATTTTTAACTAATTTTCTTTTTTAAGTGTCACAAAGATTGATGCTTCTCTCTTATCCGTCTATTGGATATTAGGTTGGTTAGCTTAGCTTAGCATAGTCTGGCTTTGTTGAGAGGTAACAAAAATCCACTGATGAGATTGTCTAAAGTGCATCGAATAACACTAATGTCATTTGTAAGGGAAATAATTTTTGTAGTTTTGCCAAATCTTCTTGATCGCCCCCTGGTGAGTGGCTGCAATATATTTTATAAACCCAGCCTCCTCCGTGTTTGCCGCTAGGACATTGACCAAACAAAAAAGTCAGCTGATTGACAGCTGAAACTGACTCGTGATAGGTTGAGCGTGTGTATCGACAGGACCTCGATATTGCAGCTCTACTCCACAATCAATACTTTGAAGATATGGCGGCGCCTGTATCAAGGATATTTTAGCGAAGTTTTTGTACAATCAATGGCTGCAACCTGTAAAGGTCTTTGTTGTGGTTGTTTTGGTTTTATTAATTTGCACACTATTATATATATTTCCCTGAGCTGTTGTTTTTGTCTTGAGTACTTTCATACAGAAGATGAAAGTCATATGATGAAAAAGCAACAAATAGTTTTTTTTCCTAGAATCCCAGCATCACAGAGAACTCAACAAACTAACCCTCCACTGTATACTTTGGTAGTTTCACACAATAAGTTCCCTAACGTAGCTAGACACTGCTGTGTCAACAGTCAATGTTCACAGTGGAAACTGTTGCATTTTTGTATTGTATAGTCGTCACGTCCTCTGGTGGTAAAAACCTTAACAGAATGAGCAGATTAGGATGGATGAGTAGTTTTGTTTCCACTGATAAATATCCGTTTGAGGCAGAATCTATCAGCATCATGACCTGCAGTCGTGTGGCCTTTAATGCACGCAGGACGTGTAGAATAACAATCACTTCCTACACCTCCTCTTTTTACTCTCCTTTCACTTCACTCTTTACTTCCGAGAAGTTTCCCAAACAAGCTCTTTGAGCCGACCTCTAACCTCCTGGCACATCACAAATCAACTGGCGCTAAGTATTTTATCTGAGAATCAATTAAGTTTTATGTCGTTTAAGAGCGATGCACTCTCGACCCAATTACATAATTTTACTTGCGACAAGCTTATCGCATCATGATCGTACCATGATCTGAAATTTAAACCGGCACAAGCCGAGGAATTCGCTGTGCTTAAAATTTACGACGTCGCATCAACAGCTTCTGTTCATGAGCTTCAGCTCATTCAAACTCTACTCTCATTACTCAGGAGCCATCAAATCTTCCGGTATGCTCTTGCAGCAATCTGTCATTGTTATCCACCAAATGTGTAACTATGAATCGTAGGGTGCTAAGTGACTGACAGTTTAATTTTTTCCATTTGCATTATGGGCCCCCCCAACCCCCCCTTTCCCCTCCAATGGTAGCAAATGCACCATCACCTGCGGTCGATGTTGGTGACATTTTTATTAAAAACAATATATCAGGCTTAGGTTCGACTGTTCGAAATTTATGTTTTCAAGTTGCTTGTTTATCATACTGACTTTCTCTTAGTTTATTTGTATTTCTTGGCTTATTTGTGTCTAAACATGTGCTCATGTGGGGAAGAATGCATTTTAATTCTGGTAGTGACCAAACAAAAATGCAAGGCAATCACACTTTTTTGACAACCATCTTCTCTTGGTCAGTCCTCAAAGATTAAGTT
This sequence comes from Verasper variegatus, assembly GCA_026259375.1. Lineage (NCBI taxonomy): Eukaryota > Metazoa > Chordata > Actinopteri > Pleuronectiformes > Pleuronectidae > Verasper > Verasper variegatus. Next base: position 12,468,671 of record CM048038.1, read on the forward strand.
AGATTTTTGTCTGTATATTACAGGTCTATTAATTCTCTCCAACTCATCTGCCAATGTCCTGCTGTGGCGACGCTGCAAAGGTCAAACGACAGTTTGTTTCATGCTGTTATGATGGAATATGACACAGCGCGAAAAAATACAGCTTGACGTGATGTCAGCATCCTGATTTTCATTAGAGTTGAATATGTTAACCTTGACTGTGATTGCAGAGAGGATGCTGAGAAGGACTGGAGATGGAAAATGGAGGAGGGGAAACAAACGGGCGGCTGCATCCCTCCACTGTCTCCACATCAATCTCCCGGTGTCCTGCCCTAATTAGACTGGGTTTACTCCCCCACACCTGCTAAAACACCGCTGCTGTTATCCTCAGATCATCATCGTTTGTGCAAGCAGCCATTTGCTCTGGAGGCACGCAAGGTTTCCATTGCTCGGGCATTTATGAAGTAGAGGAAGTGGATTTCGGAAAAAAAATGTCTTTGTTGGTTTTTCTGAACAAGCTCTGGAGGTGAAGACGTGTCAGGAGACGTCAGGAGACGGCCAATAAAAAGCAGTGTTTCATATTTAAACAAGGTGAAATACAACAATCTCACTTCCAGCTTATTTGAACCATTTTAATCTTTGATCTGATCCAACAACCCTGTCATACAAACTCAAGTACTTCTCATTTAAAAGTGGATGTTAGTAAATTGTCTCCACACCTTTTAACTGTTATATTTGGTTATTCGCCAAGAAGGTTAAGTTTTCACCCATGTTTGTATGAGCTGAATGAATTTCCATGAAACTTGGTGGAAGGATGGCACATGGGGCCAAGAAAGAACCCATTAAGTTTTGGTGTGGGTCCACACAAAGCGGTGCAACCATGAATTATTTATCTCTTTCTTTAACATTCCAAGATTAGGTTTGTTTTTTGAAATTTTCGCCAGTTTCTCAGGGAATGATGCTTTTTTTAAAGCCATAAATAAAAAATCCAGTATATTTAGAGGACAAACATTTATGAGTGTGAGCAACTACATTTTTATGGATTTATATTTGGTCTCAGAAGTGGGTAGGCTTTTTTTTCAGCAGCAGATTTGGATAAGTGGACGGGTCCAGGAATCTTTGTATCACTTTCTGTAACATTGCGTGATAAGGCAGTGGAGGTATGCATGCCATTCTAGTCTAATCAGGTTCGTATTCACTCTACTTGGGCATTTTAACCATCAGTCCATTACTTTAAAGTGTTCCAACCATTTGTCTTCATTACATTTATGTTGATATTTCAATCACGTGATCATTTTCTGTCACTGTTCTTTCTGCCGGTTCTCAGTGAAGTTCTTTGGATCCGAGTCGCAGTCAAAAGCGGCTTGAAAACAAATAGTTGGCAGAACTGGACTATTGGCTATTTGATCCAGCCCCGCATGAATGATATGCTGTGTATACTCTGCATAAACAGCATCTAAAAACAGCCCTGCCATCCCTCTCCAAGATGAATGGAGCTGGGAAAGTCAGACACTGAGTGTGTGCTGCGACTTTGGGAATCAGTGCTCGTTTGTCACGTAATTAGACCGTCGGAGGAGGGGTTGTTGTCTGTGGGCATGCATGCGTTACTGTTTGTTGCCTACAAGAGTCTTCTGCAAAATAAGCACCATCATCCTCTTTTTCCACACACACACTCTCACTCACACACACACTTTCACTGTGACTCATTCATATACACATCAAAATAATGGACCACAGTGATAATGCCTGCAGAATATGTTCATATCTCAATGGACATGCATTATAGATCATGGGGCAAGGTGTCTGGAAAAGACAAAGCTGTCCGACTGCAAATTGTTGGCCCACACCCAGTCTGCTCTAAATGAGAGTTATAATTCCTGTCCCAGTCATCGCCACCTCTTCACCCCAAAAAGAACATCTCGATACAAGAGTGAAGCCCAAAAGGATCTCAACTGGCAGCAGGTTGAATGTATTTGATGCAAATCCACCCCACATCATTTCCTCTAGTCCCTTGCACCTCTCACTCACCCCCGTCCTTGAAACAGCAGTGGGACACACCAGCCTTCAACTGGTGCCTGTCAGCCTTTGCACTTTGCAGATCCTGAGAGATGCAGCCGTGACCACAGAGACAGGTCGACATGACTGGAGCTTATTTCCGGGCCCCTGGTTGTACACCTGAACTTGGTTGAAGACATGAGTGATGTGATGGAGAATGCAGAATACAGACTTTTCCTCTGACTTTCTTCAATGTTATGGTTTCTTATTAAATTATGTACAAATATCCGACTTTGGATCTGGGACTGATATTACTATGTACAATTTGGTGCAGCTTGATTTGGATTTAAGGGGACTAATAGGCCTTGGCGGAGTGATATTCTGACTCTGAATTGTAATTTTGAATCAAATACTGCAAAGGCTGTGCTATTCCCCTCAGCCTCAGCTGTACTTTGTGTCAGGAAATGTCACCGTACTAAAATGATATGCTAGGATGGCAAATTTTACTCAGCATTACATATGCTAAACATAACCATGGTGGGAGGTTGTTGCACCCTGACATTAGCATTAAGCTTAAGGCACCACTTTGTGTAAGAGCAGCCTCACGATGCCGTTGCCATGTAGTTTGTGGTTTTTGCTTTGAGGCCTCGAGTGCATCTAGAAAGTGGGCTGTCTGCGCACAGATCAGGAAACACACACATACACATGATATTTAAATGTTCTTCTTCTTCTTTGTTCTTTATCTATTTTGTTTGTGGGTGGCAACCAACGTCAAGCTGCAATACTGCCACCTACTATGTCTTTGTCTTCTTCCTAATCAGGTGGAGGTACTGCAATCTTCTTCTTCCTCTTTGTTCAGTTTATAAGCGGGTGGTGATGATCGCATAGGCTTTATATAAAGCACCAATGAATAAAGTCATCATGCCCAAAGGGTTGTCAGATCATAAAATGCTTTTATGAGTCACTTTTCAAAGGCAATGTGCCTGCTTTGTCATTTAGATTGGAGGACTTTTTGGGTAGATTTCCATGGTAACATTCCCTGATCTGCAACTTAACGTCTCCCCTTTGAACAAGCCATTCTACAAACCAACGTGAACCTGAAGCAAAGCTTTCTTTAACATTTTAAAAATAATTCAGCAGAAGGAAATTAAACAACAAAACTCACTTAATACTGTGTAAACTCTTCATTTCCACATGAACTGAAAATTACTAAATGTTCCTCTTTCATCTCAGAGGAGGCTTTGCAAATGACAAATAAATACAGCATTTTGTTATAAATCAGGCAATTTTGGAATTAAGATGTTAAATTCTAAAGCAATAATCATCACAGCGTTTGGCTCAACCATCAGATTTTAAAGTCTTAATGCAGCTGTTGAGGGATCTACTTCTTTGCACTCTCTGCGCTGCCTCTAGGTCAGTGGGTAGTTTCTGCACATTTAGTTTTTTTCTGCAGCAGCAGTGGCCGGAGGCATTATGTTTTTGGTGTGATGGAAAAC